>OY726525.1:67636788-68380265 GCA_963383655.1 Bathymodiolus septemdierum
GTTACAGTCAGACATAGTGTGTTAAATCACTGTGATAGACATATCACTCATCTTGGTGATTTGGATATATCTTTTGTTCTATTAAATATATCTTCAAAATTTCGTCTACATTTAGAGTGTTGCTACAGTACAGTCAGAAACATACCTTTTTTTGGACCATGATAAATCACTGTGATAGACGTACATTGTATCACTCATCTTAGTGATACTGATATATCTTTTGCTCTGCTTAATATATCTTCAAAAGGTCTTCTACATTTAGAGTGTTACTTACCAGGGGGGCACACCAGCACCAGGCACACCCCCCCCCCCCCCCTCAAATTGGAAAAAATATGATTTTTTGGCGTAAAATCGTGATTTTTCACACGAAATACCCCAAAATTTTCGCGACTCTCTCCGCTCGGCGCAATTTTTTAAATTTTGTCCCCCTCCCCAACTTAAAATCCTGGATCCGCCCCTGCTTACTGTCACCCAAAAAGGCATATAAAAATAAGTAAATACAGTAAACCGACCATAAGATCAGTATCACTAAGAAGAGTGATACGTCTATCACAGTGATTTATCATGCTATGTCTCTGACTGTACTGTATCAGTATCACTAAGATGAGTGATACGTCTATCACAGTGATTTATCATGCTATGTCTCTGACTGTACTGTATCAGTATCACTAAGAAGAGTGATACGTCTATCACAGTGATTTATCATGCTATGTCTCTGACTGTACTGTATCAGTATCACTAAGAAGAGTGATACGTCTATCACAGTGATTTATCAGGCTATGTCTCTGACTGTACTGTATCAGTATCACTAAGAAGAGTGATACGTCTATCACAGTGATTTATCACAATATACCTTTGACTGTACATACTGTGTTTATTATTTCAAATTTCATTTTAAAACATTAACTACATTTACCTGTCACCACAAACACACACAATGAGGAGGACAAATAGTACCACACACGATACAACTCCTCCAACGGCTACTACTGCTGATTGGGACAACAAGGTCGTTGTCACGGCAACCGTCATTGTCACCTAATAGGTTACATCCTAATGTCTTTTCCTATCTGAAAAATACATGTAAACTTTACATTTATCATGTCATGAACAATAATATTTAAATTTATCGTGTGTTTACACATGGCATAAAAGGGGGGGGGGGGGGGGGGGGGGGGAAATCGTGGCCATGATTGTATGGTACTTGGATTTCCAACTATCTGTGCAATCCATGATTATCCCCACTAAAGTTGCGAGATCAATAAAAACGTAGATATCAAATTTAGTGCTCACGACACGTTTCTGGAATAACCTTCATCAGGTGATGCTCAAAATAGAAAGATTAGAAAAACAAATAATTTAAAGTTTTTCAAATCCAGCTCATGGCGAGGTGTAATCTATACAACATTAAGTGATAAAGTTTGTTAGGGACTTGCGGCAGGTCAAGTTTATGTGCATGAGGTTCACCAAGCCTTTCCTTAGTTTTGTGCCGAATACACATAAACTCTATATTTTAAGACACTGAATTAATACTGTGTTTATCATGCAAAAAAAACATATTAGTCCATCAACATTTATATTTTGAATTTTAAATAATAAAATTATATGATTATCGCTTGATTGCCCATTTTGATATTTATCTGCCAACAGAAAGTGAACTGCATAAACAATTAGGTTCCCAAAGCTCAACAGGTAACATGTGACAGGGGTACCAGAAAAGCTATATTTCAGTCAGTGACATTACATGTACATTTGTGTATATAACAAAAATTTATCCACTTAATGCAATTAGACTGCTCAAATAGAACACGTGCAAGATAAATAAGTTTATCATGTCATCAAATAATACATAAAAATATCTTAAATCTACTTAATTTATTCTCAACACCTATATTATACATTCAAAATAATAAGTAAACATAATTAGGGACCAACCATTTAACTTGAAGGGGGGGGGGGGGGAGGGGTTATGGTTTTTTGTTTCGTTCAGAATTTTTTTTTAGGACAACGCAAGAGTTAGAATATTTATTTTTTATGTCGCGCAAAGCGCGAAATTTTTCCTCAGAATTTAACATTAGGCTATATGACAAAAACTTTGAATCAGATTATTTTTTTTTTCCTCCACCAAAATCAGAATATTTTTTTAGAAAAAAAACCATAACACCCCCCAAGTTAAATGGTCGTTCCCTTATTGATTTTTTTTCTCTCAAAATATTGATATCTGCCATTTATTACATTACATAAATATTGTACAATTGTGGCTTAATTTAAAATACACAGGGATGGATTATGACCTTTTGGGCCCCCCTCAGACGGAACCACCCTCTAACTCGCCTGCACCCGTGATATATTTTAGCGACATTTATATATACCCCCCCAAGCTTGAGGAATTTGCAGTCTATACTAGCCTATAGGATAGTCCAGCACTACACAAACAGCAACATGTACATGAAAAACAAATGATTTCACACTGGATAATTCATTTAGAGACTACATTGTATATATGTTTTTTTATTTCGAATCCTGTTCATGGCGAGGTGTACTTGATACAACTTTATGAGATAAAAGCTGTCAGTGACTTGAGACAGGTTGGTAGTTTTCTCTGTGTATTCAGGTTTCCTCCATCGATAAAACTGACAACCACAATATAACTGAAATATTGTTGAAAGTGACATTAAACACCATAACCCTCACCCATAATTTCTCTGGTTTCCTCTACCAATAAAACTGACAACCACAATATAATTGAAATATTGTTGAAAGTGGCGTTAAACACCATAACCCTCACCCATAATTTCTCCAGTTTCCTCCATCAATAAAATTGACTACCACAATATAATTGAAATATTGTTGAACACCATAAACCTGCAATTAAATTTTGTATTACCCACATGTATATTATTGTCCTGAATCTGGAAAACGACATTTAACATCCTATTAAAGTGTATTATGTCCTCCTTTGACAAATACAGTCATCACCAAAAATAAAGGACAATATACAAGTCACTTCCTGTTACAAGTACACCAAGTCAACACCATACAGGCATTTAAACAGAAAAATAAATAACGTTTCTTTTTATAGAAATAGGGCTTTTCTAAATTTGTCTTCCTTGTATCGAGTATACAATGTACAGGTATGTATACACATAGAAATTTAACATCTGTGATGATGTCTATGATACCAGTAAAGGGGACATGTGAGACGTGTGATTTTAATCAGATTGATCTCGGGCACAATGCACGTATATGTTCTTTTCATTAATACAGTTGATCTCTCCTTTCCAGCAGTCATAGTGATCGTATGGTAGTTGAATTTATAACTAGGCAAACCTGTTTTAGTGACCACCTCTATTAAGCAATACATTTGTAACTTGTATTGTGTGACCTTAATTTTTCTTTCCCTTCAAAAGTGCATTTCATATCAATTAAACCTGTATTAAGTGACCACCTGCCTTATGTGATTATATTTCACTGTTCCCTTGGAAGGTCACATAACACAGGTTTGACTGTACCTCAGTGCCTATCACCACTAAAGTTGTGAGTTCGAATCCCACTCAGGCGAGGTGTACTCGATATAATAGTATGTGATAAAGTTTGTCAGTGATTTGCAGCAGGTCGGTGGTTTTCTCCAGGTACTCAGGCTTCCTCCACTTATAAAACTGCCACGATATAACTGCAATATTTTTGAAAGTGGCGTTAAATACCATAACCCTAACCCCTTTCGATGTACATGTATACCCTGTATATGCAGGCCCAGCATTAAGCCAATTGGCCCAATTGCTCCCAATCAGGCCCCACGCTTAAGTGTTGGAGTTATCTACTCCTGGCTGTTCCAATGCAAGTACACACAACAACACACCGCAGGTTCCAATTGGGCCTCCTAAGATCAGCCCTGTACATATATGACAACCCTTATTTTCATCAAGTTGATAAAGTTGCTTCCCTTTTGTTGTTTTCGGATTCTATTTCAAAATTCAGTTGTCTAATTGTTGTGGTTATAAAAAATAGTATAGTACAGTCAACCTGTATTAAGAGGTCACCTTTCGGACAAAGAAAAAGTGGCCTCTTAAGATATGTGTCTTCCTAAAAGAGGTTCAATTCATATATGAAATTTCCAATGACAGGACAAGAAAAATGTGAACCTTTTAATACAGGTGACTGCTTAATAGAGGTGAACCTTTTAATACAGATGACTGCTTAATAGAGGTGAACCTTTTAATACAGATGACTGCTTAATAGAGGTGAACCTTTTAATACAGCTGACTGCTTAATAGAGGTGAACCTTTTAATACAGATGACTGCTTAATAGAGGTGAACCTTTTAATACAGATGACTGCTTAATAGAGGTGAACCTTTTAATACAGATGACTGCTTAATGGAGGTGAACCTTTTAATACAGATGACTGCTTAATAGAGGTGAACCTTTTAATACAGGTGACTGCTTAATAGAGGTGAACCTTTTAATACAGGTGACTGCTTAATAGAGGTGAACCTTTTAATACAGATGACTGCTTAATAGAGGTGAACCTTTTAATACAGCTGACTGCTTAATAGAGGTGAACCTTTTAATACAGATGACTGCTTAATAGAGGTGAACCTTTTAATACAGATGACTGCTTAATAGAGGTGAACCTTTTAATACAGGTGACTGCTTAATAGAGGTGAATCTTTTAATACAGGTGACTGCTTAATAGAGGTGAACCTTTTAATACAGCAGATTGCTTAATAGAGGTATGACTGTATACCTGTACTCTCCACATACCTACAGTTGGTGTGTTAATATTATATGTACCATAACTTGTGTCATGTCTATTTTAAGCAGTTTAAGGGGAGTTTGGGTTATGGTGTTTAATGCCACTTTCAACAATATTTCAGTTATATCATGGCTGTCAGCTTTATTCGTGGAGGAAACCGGAGTACTCAGAGAAAATCTTTGACTTGTCGCAACTCACTGACAAACTTTATCATAATATAATATTGTATCGAGTACACCTCGCCATCAGTGGGATTCAAACTCACAGCTTTAGTGGTGATAGACACTGATTGCACAGGTAGTTGTAAATACAACTACCATACGATCACGATCATGACAGTCCCTCATTATACAGAAACAGTATATTTAACACAGATGTAAAACATGATGGTAAAATACTGTTTTGATTTGATCATATTCAAATATCAATACAGTATGATCATGTAACCAAAAAACGAAAAACATCTGCAGTGTTTCATCTAGACTTTGAAATATTTAGGACAATTGCCAGATTTATCAAAATTCCTTCAGGACATTCTTTAGTAATTTTGAATACTAATTTTAATAAAGATCTGCAAGAGAAATACATGTAAATGCAAGTGTCCTGAGACTATTGTCTAGCTGAATCATTGCATCTGACTTCAAATGTAAAAATGAAGATAGACACATTTGTACAATACTACTAGGGATTTCTGATAGGGAAAAAAAAGATTTAAGGTAGATTTATACTCTGGGTGCGAAAGCGATGCAACAGATTTGCGATGTCGCTCTCAACATCGCTACCCCATCGCACACGAAAATTTTGTCGCAAGGATCATCGCAGCAGAGTTGAAATTATTATAACTTTTTAGCGATATCACTACCGTCGCTGAGTAATTGTCATCTAAAATCATAATTTTTTTTTTTTATAAATATCACTAAGCAACATGAACTAAAAACGATAGTAGCGACGCTACAAAAAAACCCCAATGCTTTCACAATAGCATCGCTTCTCCATCGCAACAATTTTATTGCTTGTCACATCACTGTCGCATCCGGAGTATAAATCCACCTTTACTCAGAGGCTCAACAACCATTGTCTAATCAACATTCCTACCAAGTTTGGTTCCACAAGAAGAAGAATACAGATTAAAACGTAAAATTTTACAGATAATGACACACACAAAAATATCTCACATGACCCTTTGGGTACAGTGAGCATACCCGGTACATTACATGTGCTAAAAATTAATTAATGGAAAATCCTTTTTTCCTCTTAGCTGATCATTGATTGGTGTTTAATGCAAACTTTAGCAGTATTTCAGCTACAGGTATATCGTGGCGTGAAAAAAAAAATCTTCTAATTAGAAATCCAAACTTTAAATAGAAATTGATATGTGAATGTATTTGCAGTTATTTAAATGATGTTTCACAACAACTTTAGAAGTATTTCAGCTATAGTATTAGTATACATGTATCATGGTGTAAACAATTTTTTTTTTCTTTAATAAGAAATGCAAGGTTTAAATAGAAAATCAAACTGTTATGTATATACAGGGTATGTGCAAGTATTTAAAATCCAATATTAATGAATACAGTGTAGATAAAATGTATCCATTCAAATCTAAAAATAAAAAAAATATCCTTAAAAAATATTTAATAATACAATTGTTATTATATTTAAATTTACATGTTGATATACAAAATGTACCAACCTTAAACATCCAGGTATATCTTACATTTATTTATCAATCGATTTTGATCAATCTTTTGACCATCAATGACTTAATTAATCATCATAGCCTCAGGACGTTCATCCACACATTCATTCATAAAAACACAGGTATTATACAGGTGTACAATCAGGCTACAGGAATTTCACCTGTAACAAAATGTTGAAAGATAAAATTATAAGTTATAGCCCTTCAGTAAAACTTCTTGTCATCTCTACTGATAATCTACATGTATGTTGTTTGAAAAAATATACAGATCCAGAAGAATTTAAAAATACAGCTGATCCACAGGAATTAAAAAAAACGACATACAGAGATCTGCAAAAAAGCATTTGGTCACAGATAATTGGAATACATGTACAGGGTACATTGTAATACAAAATGTATATACCTGTTTGTGTACATGTATGTCAGTTTCCAAAATGTGAAATGTTAATTATTTATCAAATTTTAATGCAGTTCTTTGCGAAATGATCATCTTGGGGGTTGTTGACGGGCCATTATAAAATTGACTATTTTATTTTGAAAATGTGTCTATAAAGGACAAAAATTACCAATTTTCACATACTAGTATTTAGAAAGCATATACTAGAATCGATTTTTTTTTTATCAAATTTTCATGTGTTATTTTTCTTTGAATTGATTTTGTTGAGAGCTGTTGGAATTGTGTGAATGAATCTCTCCATCTTTTATGGATTCCAAATTAAGCTTGACTGATCATGAAAGGAGCCTAGAAATGAAATTAAATTTTAAAGCATTTTTTACAAAATACTCATCATTTTTTTTATATTTATGAGTCAATGCAGAAAATGAGCTATTTTTTTTTATGAAAAGGGGGTTTAAAAAGGATGTCTAAATTTCAAAATCTAATGGAAGGTACAGGTATATACCTGTATATACACAATTTTGATTTTTCTTCTAATTTTGATGCATTTCTTTGAATTGATATTGTCCCAGTAGAAACAAATATGATGACCATGTATTGTTAAATCTCCAAAGAGAAATTCAAGGACATATTGTATTCATGCATTCAAATTGTAAAGGGGTGTATCCATGTATAAAACATGGACCATTTATATTATGATAGAGTATGTATATGAGGGTTTTTGAAAGCAGCATCAATCACATGATTATACTGGATATGGTAATGACCAATCAGAGTCCATGATATTAAATTAATTTATTAATTGAGTAATTTTTTTTGAAAATTAATGATCTTTGGCTTAGAACCACAAAAAATTTAACATTTTTTTTTTAAAACTTTCTTCATCAACGGAAAAATGTTTCTACCATTTTGTCCAACGGTCTAGTTGCAACCAAGTAATGGACATATAATTATTACAGTCAAAAGCTACAGGCTGTATAACAACTGCCACAACTTAACTGAAATATTGTTGAAAGTGGTGTTAAACACCAAAAACCTAACCACCAGGTACATGCTGTATTTATTTCTCATGTCTTAAATTAAAGTGATAACATGTTATTAAAACTCATTAATTTTTAGGTTTTAATTGCAGAATAAGGGTTTTTATTACCTAAATGTATTACTAATATGTTTACTAAATAAATACAATAAGTACAACAGGTAAACTGAAATAGATCTAATTTTAACTCAGTGACAAGTAAAATAAAATACCAATCATACTCTGATATAGATTGTTAAATATCTGGGGTGTCTCTGTGCATTTCAACAAATATTTAGGGTTACGGTCTTTAACGCCACTTTTCTGGGGTGTCTCTGCATTTCAACAAATATTTAGGGCTATAGTTAGGGTTATGGTGTTTAACGCCACTTTCAAAAATATTTCAGTTATATCGTGGCGGTCAGTTTTATTGGTGGAGGAAACCGGTGTTCCCAGAGAAAACCACTGACCTGCCTTAAGTCACTCACAAACTTGATCATATACATGTATATAATGTTGTATTGATTGAGTACATCAGCCTGAGCCGGATTCGAACTCACAATGCTAGAGGTGATACATGTAGGCATTGATTGCTTAGGTAGTTATAAATTCAACTACCATATGATGGCCCCTCAACAAATATTGAGATGTTGGGTTTAAATATGTGAACATACATAAGTACCCTATAGTCCAAACGATCGATAAATTTGAACAAGGTTGTTGCTACCTTTGAAAAGCATATATTTCTCAGCCAAACCGATTTAACAAGGACTGGGATCATCAGTAATAGTTATAATGAAATGTTTGAAGCATAAATAGTGAGTTTTTATGTTTCAACAGCAACTTTTATTTTGCTCCATTGTGACGAATGGGACTGCATTGTAGCTCTGCCGAGACACAAGTTTGTCACAGGAGCTACATTATTGCAGCTAGGTTTAAATATATGAACATACATACAGTATGTACAAGTACATGTAATAACTATAAGAACTTATATTTTGCGTAATATGAGAAAAATGTATTGATTGTTTATTTGACTAAAAGTAGCTTCTGTCAACATTTCACATTTCCAACTGCACTGCGCATGATTGCATCTCCTTTTAATATATATAGCACCATTTTTTGTTTGTTAATATTGAACGAATAACAAGTTTCTAAAACCGAAATGGATTACTTTTTTAGAAAGTCACCATCAAAGTACATAATGAATCAAATGGATTTCAATAAGCACAATCTCACCATTTTCTTTCATGACACTTGCCACATGCAAAAATACTAGGGCGACATACTTTTTGTAGATTGACTATTCAATATTGCCAGGTGATCTACACTTCGCTTTTGACCAATGAAAATTTGCCTGAATAGTTCTGTAGCATGAGCCCTTGATATGAAGTATATGATTTAAATTTCATTTTGAATCCTGCAACATCATCTGACCAAGTTTATATATAAATCACATGATTTGTGCCAAGGAAGAATTAATACATAGCTATAACATATGAAAATAAATTAATACGATTGGCGTTCTTGATTTGAAAATGCCACAAAATGTACAAGAATACATAAAAATTAATACTGAAAAACACAGTGGTTGTCATTGTTTTTATTCAATTCAGAGAGGAATTCCACTGTGTTCCTAAAGTGCTACAAAAACATGGTGTTTGTTGGTAGTTGAAAAACCACAAAAAGTCAGTGGAAAGTGTTTTTCAACAGAAACACCTTGTCAGTATTGTAGGATCACTCCTCGTATGGGACTCATAATGGAGTTTACTCAGATCTCCCACGCTGTGACATATCAGTAATGAGGAGCAAGTGAGAGAAATGATTTTAATCAATTGGGTGAAAACAGATGGAATCCTCTGGATTTTTCATTGAAGCCAATTAAAATCTAAATCAAAACATTTATTCAACAGAGTACATGTACATTCTGGTATATTCTAAGTATACATTAAACATAATTTTGACCTTGTAATCATTGTGTTTGGATCCATCACATGGCGAGGTGTACGCGATAAAGTATGTCAGTGACTTGCGGCAGGTCTGTGGTTTTCTCTACCAATAAAACTGACTGCCACGATATAACAGAAATATTGTTGAAAGTGGCATTAAACTCCATAATCCTAATCCCTGAAATAATTGTGTAGTTTTTAAATAAATTGATGCTGAAAAATGGAAGTCTATGAAAAAACCTGAGGATTTCTTATCGCTTTCACCTCAGCATACATCAATAAAAGCATTCCTACATTAGAGACAAAATCTCTCTGAATGTATTTTTATTCTCAATGCAAAAGGGTAAAGAATAGGCATATAAATATAAGTATCATATCTTGGAAAAATGGATCATTTGACACAGAGTAGGCCTAAAAGCATGCCACTCCTTAAGTGCATCTGTAACGTGTGTTTATCTAGCTACAGTACGCACAATTTAGCAAGAAATCACTCGGGTCAGACATCGGTGAAATCAAGAAAATGTCGGAGAAATTAAAAAAAGTCGGTGTTGACACCGTGAAATGTCCTAGAAAAATTGAACACAGTGATTTCGGTGCTTTACTATAAAATGCCGCCAAAACACCGACATCGACGATTAGACGCCGCGAAATAAGATCAAATAAAGAAATGGGATATTAACCATTTGTTATCATGTTCTTGAGATTTGTATATAAAACTCAATTTTGATAAAATTAATGATTCATAACAAATAATTATTTTCTTTTTCAGGTGTGTAAGCTGTCATCATATTTTCGTTACTTAATTCTGATATTTGCTTTTGTTTTAATCTATTATGTTAAGAAAACAATGCCGGTACAAACGTTTAGTATTATGTGATCATTACCATTTATAAGTTTGTATTGTATTATTTTTTAATTAAAATAAACTTGATCTTTTGAATGCAAGCTTGGTATCCCGAGTTAATTTGCGAAAAGAAATTTCATTAAAAAAAAAATTCTGCCCCCTTATAGACGCGATTACATGATTAAAGCCCCAAGCCTTCGGATGTTCAATTATTGTCGACTTGGCACGTGACTAAAGTTCACCTGTTACAAAAGTTTCTAGATCCCCAAAAGCATGCTTTGATCGATAATATATTACCAACATATGGAAACCTTTCTAGATTCTCATTCACATGAAAAATGTGTGTACTCAAAGGGAAATGAGTATCCACTTTTATTAAAGGTAAAATGACACGTGGCTTGCAAGGGGATTAACGACATACAAATACGAAAAAGCACGTTTAGATAAAAATTTACATCAATATTTTTTTCTTTTCAATCCTTCTCGGTTTGTTTTTAAATCAATCCCTCAGCCTTAGGTAACTGTCAGTGTGTATTTGACCTTTTAGTGACCGAGTTCAATGTGTGCACTACATAAAAATAGACACACCAGTACATAGATAAAATACAGCTTGTAATCAGGGTCTGCTCTGGCTCCCAAAATGTAGGAGCCAGAAAAATCGCCATTTTCAGGTGCCAGTTTAGAAGCCAGCTAAATTTTTTTACAAGGAGCCAATTTTTTTCGAACCAAAACTGTGGATGATTGTATGTACCACTGCCAGTTTCATGTATAAATGGTCTGGATTTGTTTGTACAAATGTTAATGTCTGTATTGTACTTCTGTTTTTCATTTCAATTACATCATCACAAACAAAAAGATTTATATAATTTATTACAATATACTGTATTTTACGGATTATCAGGGATTCAGCCAGGATTTTGAGACCATTAGTCACTTTTGCGGAACAGATTTTTAATGTGCTTAATCTTATAATCAGTTACTTTGCCTTATTAGTTAGTAATGGAGATTGAAAAGCTATGAAAACCTCCTAGGATGGGAACATACTCTGCAAATTAGAAACCAACTGATAAAACTTAAATTTGCCATTGAAATATTACTGTGCTTTGATCTAATACCACACAAATTGTAATAACCCCCTCCCCCACCCTTTTTGAAATGTTACTGTGCTTTGGTCTAATACCTCAATAATTGTAATAACTCATATTTGTGTAGTCTTCAGCAGAAAAAAATATGTCTCTGCCAATGGCAATGGTCCAACTTCTAGATACTTTGTACAAAATGTAGGTAATGAATAGAACAAACGTCAAAACCTGAAGCAAGTTGTAAAATAAATAATTATTTCTCAGATCTCATAATCAAATTGCAACAATTGGAATAAAAATACTGACTGTGGTTATTTTTTTTAATTGCAGACACGTGTCTGTTTGTAAATAGTTCTATAAATAGAACGCAATTGTTACCTGGATGCTGATCGATAAAAAACTTAAGCGTCCTCGTGCAGTGCATTTCAATGGCCAACCTTCGCATATAGAAAATGACCATATTAAATATGAGAACTAAGATTACATTTCACAGAAATGAGAATAAATATAGCAAAAGTTTGTTTGGTTAAAAATATCGGTGGATTACATTGCGAACTCCTGTTGATCGCCACATTTTTATTTTTTAAGTTTCTTTATAAACCAAAGTTTATGACTTCGAGAAAGTCACTTTCAAAATACTTACTGAATACGATAGACAAAAGACTTCCTAACTCTGAACTCCCGTATAAACATGATATCGGCATTTTCATAAATGAAACGTGGCAAAAATAGTTGGTTATGGTGGACATTGTGACCAATCATGCAACGAATGACGATAACAAAAATATGTCCACTTAAAATACATACTGTGACATTTTGAGTACATGTCAATCATAACTATAAAAAAAAAATCATTATAATTGATTGAATTCTTTGTCGGGATCATTATCTTTAACCAGGTAAATCAAGCCAGGTGTGATCAAAGATTACATAAAAATTGTATAATCCGTTGATTGGCTTGTAACATGTAATAAAATTGTCATTGTAGTGACTAATTAGTTTTAATCAGCAAATGAAGAAGAATGGATTGTTACAAACATTTTTCTACGATATTTTGAAAATTCAAGTGACGAATTGGGTACGGGAAATACTCATCACTAAGAAAGAAATGATTCACCGTATGTACCGAAATCGCGATTATTTTGGGGACGGTTCGTTTCACGATACGTGGAGGTTGTTTACGATACAAATGATATGATGCTCATTTTAAAAAAAAAAGTAGTATTGAACTTCCGTTTTCTTCTTTTGGTGATCATCTAATTAATATTTTGAGAAAAGTGAATCGATTAATTTACCCTTTTAAAATTAATTAATCAAATATCAAATATTTATAATTTCCGCTAGTATGTAAGCGACCTCATAAAAAAAACAACAACATGGCAGCGCCCATGTCGACCAGCATGGACTTCAAGGAATAGTTACAGTTTCCTATAAATCGTATCGTGATACATATCGCAATACATATCAAATATCGCGATACGTATCGCTTGTGCAAAAAGTGTATTGTTACACCCCTACTCGTTACTTTCGAAAATCAATCATCAATAATTTATTGATTTTTGTTACGGTACACAGTGATTATCTATAAATTTACACAAGGAAATCTAGGCGCCAAAAAAATCGCCAGAAGCCGATTTCAGTCGCCAGTTAAGAAAAAAAAAATCACAAATTGCGACATTGGCGACCGACAGCGCGATCCCTGGTATTACCAGGTGATTATCAACTCGTGAGAAAAAAAAATAACACCAGAGTTTTTGAAATTCGTCGGACCTAGGGGACAGAAAATCATGAGGTCCGCCAATAACGTCGGTAATGCCTGTCCCCATGTCCGACAAACATTTTTGAATGATGTGCTTACTTTTTTAACGGAAGTCGGAAACGCAGGTCGTATTGTAAATACCGGAACAAGTTCGGTCAACTCGGAATTCGTAACCGCATTGAATACATGATATTTTATCTGTTTTTGGTAAATATTATTGGTAACTGTCATGAAAATAAATATATTTGAATATATTGTGATGCGTAAGATGATCTTTTCGAATGAAAAGCCCCCAAAAAATTAATAAAATAAAAAAAACACGACGTCCCTGATTTGCATCTATTTAGAATTTTGTTTTTCAGTTCCGGCAACATGGCAATGCGTCGATCATAAAAATGTGGTCGTTCCTGAAGCATTACGACGGAGCTCAGCCGGGAAAACGTAAAACGGCCAGTGCCACCACAACTGGAGATAGAGAGAGTCTAATGACTTTTAAAATATTGTTATTGTAATCTCAATAAAATTAAAAAAATTATGTTTTAAATCTGGTAAATTTTTCAAAGTTTGAGGGTATCCCTAGCTGGATTTGGCTACTCTTTTTTGGTGCATGGTTTCAACTTTTTGGTTTATTCTGGATGGTGACTGGTCTTCCTATTTTTAGGCCTCTACCAGTACTAATGAAGTTAAATACAGAAAGCGCTCTGCTAGACTAAAATAATAATAATGGTATGACATTGCTTGGCTTTAAAACAATTTTACATAAAAAATGTAGGTCCAGCAAAATGAAAACAAATTTCAAAAAGTCTGTCAACACCTAAGTAAACCAATAGAAATGTTGGGATTAGATAATATATGCAAAACAAGATGCGTGCTCATATATTCTATAAATAAAATGTATGCCATCCCTTAAAAAAAAAACCTGGTATCCAATAATCAAATTGAAATATACAGTACAAAATAGTAAAAAAAATAAACTAAACAAACAAAAAAACACATGAAGTGCAGTTACGAGGTGTTGTCACCAACAATTGAAATATTTCACTGACATAAAAAATTATGCCCTAATTTGTATATTTTCAACATTTTACGAAGATTTTATGACATATCCCCGCAATTTCACCGCGAAAAAACACCGACCAAGGTGATTTCGTGCTAAAAATCGCTGTGCGTACTATAGTATATATAGCAATCAAATCGACAAATGTTTATATAAATATTTGGAATCGAATGTAAAACATTACGTGATGAAATTCATTGATTATCTTCTGTGGAAAAAGTAATACCATGGTTGAGAAACACAAAGTTTCAAGGTAAAATATAGATACACCTGTGATATGAGTAACTATTTAGTTCTGCAAGTAATTCTATTCGATTAGATCGGTGTTGAATTTCAAGTCAAGATTCACAAGAATTCCTCATTTTTATTGATGTTATATCAATAAAAATATTTTTTCATGGAATAACGATGTTATTTATCGCAGATTTTCAGTAAAATTATGTCATTATTTGATTAAATACAATGTTTACCTGTACATCTTAGAGAATGCTAACGTAATTATGCAAATAAACAAACTGATATAAATACTTTTACAAACAGGAAGTAATCTTTTATTCATGGCCATAATAATTTACAGCATCGGATCGGAAATGAAATTGTTAACGGAATGAACAAGATTTCCGGAATCATATTAAAAATACAATAATACTTAGATCCACGTATTTTTAGCATTACGATCGTTACAGAAATGTAGGCGTCGAGGCACATGGCACCACATTCAGAAGTGAAGGGAGTGGTAAACTATGTCGATAATTAAGAAGTAAAAGGTATGCTTGAAGTCAACAGACCTTTTGTCTTTTTTTATTTGTATTTGTTTGCTTGTCATGCTGCCTCCTACTTTCCACTCCCCTCCTGATACTTGTCCCCACTTACAAACACTCCACTTTCCAGTCTACTTAAAAAGCGTTCCCTACAACTTTGACCCCCCATTTTCCGGTCCCCTCAAAAAGCTTGTACGCCACTTCCACGTCCCTTCAAAAAGCTTCCCCACTTTCAGATCTTTTCTGATCCACTCCCTGGGACACGCCTCTACTACCGTCTACGTTATAGTTGTCATTTACATATTTCAAAGGTTATATTTAGAGTCAACTCAGACAAAGAATTATAATGGGGATCATCAATTTTTACAACTACATTGTATAGTACTTACAGTTCCCTAAAGTACCACAAGTAAGGACAGAAAAATCAGTAAACCTCATAAAAACAAAGCTGCACACAATGACTAAAATTTATCTTTTAGACAAACTGTACATGTACAATCAAGAAAATCTGTGTAAATATATGTCATCACTATTTAAAAATTCCCAGGCTTCTGTAGTTAAGTCTACTTGGATGTTTAGGATTTGTCTAGAGTTTTGTTTATCAGCTATAGATATCAGGGGCGTAGCTTACTATGTTATTCTATCGAGGCAGGGGGTCTGGGGCTGCCTGAAGCCCTCAGTGGGTTACAGGTGGAAAGCCCTGTTGGGGGGGGGGGGGGGGGGGCAAAGCCCCCCCATAAGCGATTTTGAGCAATTTAGAGTATATTTGGGACCAGTTTTGCTTCAAAATAGTCATAAAAATATGTCACAGCTATACACAATTGTACATTCATAATGGTCATCTAACATGTCCAAGAA
This sequence comes from Bathymodiolus septemdierum, assembly GCA_963383655.1. Classification (NCBI taxonomy): domain Eukaryota; kingdom Metazoa; phylum Mollusca; class Bivalvia; order Mytilida; family Modiolidae; genus Bathymodiolus; species Bathymodiolus septemdierum. Next base: position 67,652,967 of record OY726525.1, read on the forward strand.
ACTTTGTTAATTGCCGATTCAAAAATATTATGGATTGCATTAGAAAAAATCACACATATAATCTTGAACATACTATGTTCGTGATTGCTATACAGGAACAGCACCTTATAATTGCTGTTCTTCATCTTGAAGTTGCAATGAGGCCTAAACCCTTCAACTAGGTGCCATTTCCGTCAGTAACTGAGTCTTAGTCTGTTAACTTATTTATTTTCCCTTTATTGAGAACATGGAAATAAAATTTAATTGTCTTTATATTTTTTTTTTTGCATATATTTTTTACCGAGGCAGCTGCCTCGATTGCCTCAAAGTAAGCTACGCCCTCGGATATTAATGTTTCATTACACGTTAGAACATGATTAGAGGTGTTCACCTCCAGCTTTTAGCATAGGTACCCGATTTGTGGGCCTCCCTTTTATATTTTTTTTTAATTCATCACTTTTGTAGGACCTTTTCATTATAAACAGTGTTGAACAACTTCAAACATGACCAAAAACTCAATCCGAGATCGATATCAGCCCATTTCTAAAAACACAAAAACCCTCGATCTTCTACGATCTCGGATTGAGTTTTTGGTCATGTTGTAGTGCCCTCTTTATGCGAAGCCATAGCCAGAAATGATAGGTGATTTGCTCATTTGCATATTCAAAATGGCGGCTCAAAGAGAATTTGGATTGTAACATATAGTTGAACGGGAAACTTTCTGTTAGCTTGGGCCGGACAATTTGCCGGGATCAAAAATCAAACTATGCACCGGTTTGAACAATATCTCAAAATATTACAGCTGTACCATGAAAATTCAAGGTTCCCACCCAGCTTCAAATTTTGAAGCGTAAGCACCATTCAAAAGCATTGAGAAGAAGTGAAAAAATGCATCCTGCACGGTTTTCAAGACCTAAAAGCACTTTTCTTACAATCCCCATTCTAGTTGCCGGGACAAATTCGGTCAGTTCCGGTAACATTGTTGAGGAATCTTTCTTCGATAAATATTTTGCTGAAAAATTAAAGGTTCCCACGATAATTTAAAAGAGGGCTTCACAAGTTTTTTTTACCTTTCTAGTAGAGATTCAATAGGGGTTCACGCCAAAAAAATCTACTATTTCGTAAAACTGCCTCTGCTAGACATAGCATTATTTGAGTAAGCACCGCATTCCATTGTAAATGTAAATAAACAATTAAAAAAGGCTCCACAAGGGTATTTTTTTATTTTGACAAAATAACAGAAGAAGTACATGTAGATCTAACTGTAATACAATTGGTAACTAACAATACTGCTGATATATAAAGTTCCAAAAATTTAACAATATAAATACTAAACGATTTCAATGACATACTACCCATACTAATACGTATGTGGGGCAGAAATTGAAAAAAAATGCACAGTATATTTTTTATTTACATACTTTTATTTGGTGGAAAAAGGGGGGGGGGGGGGGGGGGGGGGGCAGTGCATTAAATATATTTTCGATCTTTTACACACATCATCGGATTCCTAATAAACATATGATGACAATTAATTTTGATACGATCACAAATAATTATGAAGTTATTTATGTGATCAAAACTGTGATGAAATATTATTAAAAAAAAATAGATACGAGTTTTCATCAGCATCTTCCAAATATGGTTCAACGTTTATTTGCTGACGTCATACATGACGCGATTTGGGTTATGAATATTCATGAGCAAAATCACCCATGATTTCTGGCTATGCCAAACATTTTCACACACATTTAAATCCGAGATTGTGCTGGCCACGTATAGAAATTGATGGTACTTTCCTCATAAATATTCATCATATTTAAATTAGAATTTGATCACATGACTGCAGTTTCAAGCTTGATGGATCGTTTATTAGCAATCGTAACTACTCGGCCATTCTCGCTACCCTGCAAACAACCTCGTATGCATTAGGCGTATAAATGGGCATGTCAGTTACATGAAAGTTTGATAAAGTTATATTTTAAGCAACTTTCTATATTTCAATTAAAGTTTTAATTAGTTTTGCACGATTAGATTTTACTTAGTATTTCTTCCATATTGGATTTTCGTGGACTATATTTTTGTGCGGCTTAGCTTAACTTAACTTCCGGCAAACAATTTAAGAAGAATTTCTACTATGTACGTACGAGGTTATTTGCAGGAACCTACTATCTGCGGAGCAACAAGACAGCATTTAACCAAAATAGGATTGATCCAACCTGCCTGGTATGCCAGATGGAACCAGAAACATTAGAATACTTTCTACTTGATTGTAATGTCCTAGCTGAAACACGTGAGCCATATATCTCAGAGCTCAATGTTCTAATAAAAGAATGTCATTCCTGTGTTAAATGTAATACTACTAATACATTTATACTCAATTTACGTAGTATTCTAGATCCTAGCACTGTGTGTTGTGGTTGTGGTTGTGACTGTAACTGCTTGAAAACCTTATATGCCTTTGAGCATGTAACCCGTAGATTATGCTTTGCATTGAATACTAAAAGAAACAACATATTAAAGACACTACCTAATAATAAGCGTAAGGGTCTTTAAGGGCAGCCACCTCATGCTTTTCTTACAAAAGCATTTTAGATTTTAAATTATACAGTAATAATTAAGTGATATATGAACTGAATCTTACTCAAATTTGTGAGGTGGTCCTATATAGGACGGAAGTACTATCAAGACAAGACAGGTAGCGAGACTGGCCGAGTAGTTACGATTGCGTTTATTTGCAGATTTGTCAAATAATGGCATACAGTACGGAAATTCAATGTGTCCGTCAATGATTCGAAAATTAAAAGTTATTGTTTATTTCCGCAAAGTTTTTCGTCTGCTAAAATACAAATAGTTTTGTTGTTTTCTTCAAGTTCAAATTTAGCCGCCATTTTTTGAACTTGCGTGCTTGCAAAAATGATATTTTTTTTTATTTATCATGGGAACCTCGAGTTTAGAAGGTAGAAATATAAGGTTTGTGAATAGTAATTTATCCAGAGTTGAGGAATCCAAATTAATTCCGGCAAGATGACCACAAAATATTATTCGTTGGTAAATTTGGTGTCGAACTCCACCAATTTCATGTATTTCAGACATTTTACATTATGTACTTAATAACTGCACACGAGGGCAATAGCGATATCTAGTTTCCCAAGGGGTAGGCTATTGTATTGACCGGGACGAATGAACTAGTGACCGACGCAAAGCGAAATAGAGCTCGCTATTGATCAAGCGTGCAGTTATTAAGTACTTTATTACACCGACTTAAACAAGGGAGAGGGTAAACCATTTACTGTAATTCCGGTACTATGTTGTATTTTATATTTGTGATTTTATGTTATTTCTTCTCTTGTATGCCGTAAGTATCAGGATGAAGAACAACAATGAAAGCGCTAATTCCTTGCTATTTGTTTCCCTGTATATAGATTGGAATTTTATCTCATATACATTTACTTTTTCTTCTTCTCTTTTGTCATCAATTAATTTTGTTCAAAGTTCCGAGAGATATAAGTTACACAATCGCTTCCGTGTTTTTTTTGTTTTTTTGTTTTTTAATTTTTTTTGGGTGATTATTCGATAAAACCAATCAAACAATGTTTCTATAATGTATTTATAACATTGTGATAATGTATTTTCGTGTATTAAAGTTTACCGTAATCTTGTCTACACTGTAAAAAATCGGTGTTATGTTACATCATCTACAGCGTAAATAATTTTAAAAAGAGGTGTTTCCGAAGTAAGTGGTGTAAGTTAAGTTGGACTTTACACATATAACATACATTTAATGTTATATGGTGTCAACTGTCCTAAATAAAAAATCTTTCCGCAAAAATGATACAGATTTTAATCAGTAATGTAAACTAACTCCAAAGTTTATGAACTAAATCATTGTAACAAGATCACTTTGCCTTGTCAGTGTAACGATGCCATCTAGACGTGCGTGTACACACCGCAGGCGCTGAGTTCGCCTTCATACCATATTATATAGCTGGTGTATAATTATCAGATCGCTGAGCTGTACATGTTCGTTCGGGAAGTTGACCTTTGTCAGCTTGTTCAGACAGAAAAAGAAAAGAAAAACAGAATTCATTACGCAATAAAAGATCGTTGTTACCGGAGACATATATATATGATGTTTTACTACTTGAACCGCTTGCTTTGCTGGATCAGACACGGGGAGAATCATAACACAATTCTTAAGCATCGTCCCCTGGTGTCTCCTCCAGCTAAGTAATCGCATTCATGTAGTCCATTCTTCAACCATATGATACACTGCAACTATACACTACTCATTGCCTCTCATCGGGTCGTGCTGCCGAACACGGCCTATTTATTTATTTATTTATATATTTTTTGTAACATATATCATTTAAATAGTTAGAATTGTCTTGTTTAAAAACATATATCTCCATTCTGTATTGTTGTAACTGTTGATATAATTATGAATGTATATTTGTTATTGCCCCTTGAGGGACCCTAATTGGAATAAAAATATTGTATTGTATTGTATTGTATATGTTTTATATGTCTCTGTTGTTACCTGGGCTTTTTTTTTGTGGTCGTACAGGACCTTGATCTTGATCTTCCCGAGAAGATAAACAGAAATAAAAGAACTAGGATGGTAATTATCTTTTTTTCTCATTTACTCTTCTTTTTTTTTTCCGGCAAGCTAAATATGTATTATATTCGTCCTTGCTTTGACTAATCCCAGAACCAATTAAATATGTAAATCTAATGAAACATAAAATATTATAAGCATAAAAGGATGAAATAATTGTGTGAGACTTGACATGTCCAGTGCGAGCCATGGATTCACATTGCGGCAGAGAAAGGAGAAAAGCGACACCGAAATTGGTGTTAAAATTCTACGATTCGTGTTACGGCGGGAAACAGAGTTATCAATCGTTGTTTTTTTTTATCAGAGTTATTGATGCGCTTTATGCTTCATCATTGTTTCCTTTGGAGAAAAGCATACAACAATTTTGACCGCATGTAACACTTCCGAAGCGAACGTACTGCACCTCAAGTTGACACGGCGGTAAGCTACAGTTGTCCCAAAGTGCATTTCACAATGATATGTAGAATTTGTAGTAAAGATTTTAACAGTGTCAATTCTTACATCAAGCATATACAATGTATCTTTAATCCACAGAGGGAATCCAAATTTTAATATAGCATGTGGAATAGAAGAATGCTATACTAGCACCTTCAGGAGGTTTTCCTCTTTCACAAGCCACATTTCAAGAACACACGTGTTCAACAAAATACAGAATGTCAGCATACACAATTTTTTTTTGTCCACACTGTCAAAAATCACAACCATGTAAAACTGAGTGATTTGGTTGGACATTAAGGAACACACATACGAAATAATGAATCTTTAATATGTCCACATGAAAACTGCAATAGGACATACCAATGTGTATTCATCTTACGGTTGGTTGATTCTTGCCAGAGTTATGGTCCTTTATGTGCCTAATGGGTATGGTTCATTTTTGTGTCTTGTGAAGTTGTGTCACAGGGGCTAGGTGCGTCCGAAAAAAAAAAATTAAAAAATAAATACTATATAATACTACAAGGGGGCGAACTCACTTGCTCCCATTTTTTTAAGTCGTTGTGTTAAATTGATCGTAACTTCGGAACGCCTTAATATTTTCAAAAAATGTTTCCACCAGTCGAAAGTCAAGTAATTTTCCTTTCCAAAGAGACCCCAATTGTTAGTGTAGGCCTCCGAACTGCTGAGGTATCATACACGAACCAAAACAAAACGGCGTGAAAATCCGAAGTCGTACAAACGCCGGGATGACCACTTCCCATCTGTGTACAGACTTTCAGCCAATCAAAAAGCCCGTTAGAACTCTCTCAATTTTCACGTCTATGGCGTTTGTCAAGGATGCAAATGGGATTTCTTTCAAAAACAGACTTAAAGGACATATAAATTGGTGTAAGGTAAGAAATTTTATCATAATTTGAATGGATGAAAGTATTTAGCTAGTCAAAATGACTCGTTTACGCATGGGAATGTCTGTACACAGATGGGAAGTGGTCATCCCGGCGTTTGTACGACTTCGGATTTTCATGCCGTTTTGTTTTGGTTCGTGTATGATACCTCAGCAGTTCGGAGGCCTACACTAACAATTGGGGTCTCTTTGGAAAGGAAAATTACTTGACTTTCGACAGGTGGAAACATTTTTTGAAAATATTAAGGTGTTCCGAAGTTACAATCATTTTAACATGACGACTTAAAAAAATGGGAGCAAGTGAGTTCGCCCCCTTGTAGTATTATATAGTATTTTTTTTATTTTTTTTTTTTCGGACGCACCTAGCCCCTGTGTCTTGTGTATGCAACTAGTCATTTATTATTTGGCGGATTTTGTTCATATTTGGTATAGCGGTTGGGTATGATCTGAGCATGTGCATATTATACCGATTTTTACTGAAGAAAAATATGGGAAAATGGTGATTTTATCATTTAATGTTAAATTTGTTTTATTTTCAGCAATATAAGTTGGTTTACACTCCCAAAACAGCCAGTTAGGCTGGTGTGGGGAACCTCTGCCCAAATTTTTGAAAAATTAAGGCTACAAAGGGTGTTTTTATTGATTTTTTAGGATAAAAAAGGATAAAAACATTATAGATAATCATATTGAAGTTGTGTATACATATTTAGTATTTATTTCGCAATAGTATTAGACTAATGCCCTCAGACCAGCCTGGTTAGGTTTGGAACCCCTTCCAATTTTTTTTTTAAATTGGGGTTCCAGAAGGGACTTTTTATTGATTTTGCACTGAGACAAGGGTTAAAGCAACCCCTACCCAATTATTTTTTTATGATGGGGATCCAGACATTAGGTTTGAATTATCTATAAATTATTTTGAAGATTTTTGGGTCGAGTGGAAAAAAGGGGTTTCTTATTTTTTTCAGGGGTTTAAATATGAATCCATAAGTACACCAAAAATCACTGACAAAGTGGGAGCGAGTGGGGTATTATATTTATCATGACAACGTGTGCAGTTTCATTTAATATAGGGGTCCAAAATTATAACAAAGGCTTTATTCGGGAAAAAGCTTTAAAAATCTTCTTTAGAACCAGCAATGGTCAGATTTTGAATGAAGCACAAGAAGATCATGAATGTTCAAGTTTATACATCTACAAATGAAGGTCTAGGGATCCTGGCAGTGGGAGTCTAAATTTTGATATGGGTTTCAATAGAGTAAACTAAATATTTTTGAGAACTATCGATGGAAGTGCAATAATTGACAGGAATCATTAATGGTACATGATTATTCAAGTTGGTACAAAACATGTTCCAGGGGTCTATGGATAGCTTATTTAGGTCAGGTCATCTTCGCTAGCCAAGGGTTACGATCCGCTCTACTCATCTAGCGGATCGTAACCCTTGGCTAGTGAAGATGAGGTCAGGTGAGCGATACAGGATCCCTTGAGCCTCGAGTTGTATAAAAAAAACTTTAAGAATTTTTCAGTGGTTACTTTTTGGATTAATCCTAGTCGATGGCATTTCTTGGCAATTTTTATTTTTATTTTAGATAATGTTTTGACATGATGAAGTTTCTGGTGAAATATGGAATTCATGCAAAAGGCATAAGTGTAGAGGAGACTGAACTGACAAAAGTGAAAGATATAATAAAGGAATCATTTAATATTGAGGATGACATAATCATACAAAGATTTGATAAAACTTGGGAAGAATTTATTGATATCAATTGTAATGAGGAGTTACAGGATTATGATAAATTAAAGATACAAATTTTGCCTGGAACCCACTGAAAATCCAACATTGCATAAAAGCTTTTCTGCACCTAAAGAATCTGACATTACCATTGCATCAGCTAACTTGCAGATTGATGAAGTAAGTGATTCAGTCATCGTTCAGTCTACCTGGCCAAAAATATTTACAATATGTTCTGAAAATTTTTCATAACGGTTGATTGAAATGCTTACAAAGGAAACTTGTGCTGGATTGGAATTGTAAACATGAATTTCTAAACCACATTACAGAGCAGATTACAACTTGTACATATTATTCGTCATGTCATCAAGTATACGACGTTGCAAAGGCTATTATTCAAAAGTTTCCCTATCTTTGTGAAAAAATAGGCAGTGGGTATGATGGATGGTACATTTGTATAAAGGACAAGCTTAAAAATGTGCGTAGGAAGTCTGACGAACCATCAGCGACTTGTAGAAAGAAACTCAAAATGTCAGACAAGATTCTAACAAGTGTTGCTAGAAAAAGATCCTTTCCAAAAGCAAGCTCAAATATTACAAAACATCTGAAGGAAATGGAAGATGCAATAAATGACCTTGAAGAACAAACACCAAAGGCGGTTGCATATGAAAGATGTGTAACAGCTATCATGTTAATTCCAGAGATGCTAGGAGAGAAAAGTGATGGTATGATCAGAGTATATGATGTAAGTTTCAAAACAATTTAAATCTTATCATATTATACCCATGCTCCGAAGGAGTTGATAAGGTATACTGGTTTTCTTCAATATGCATTTGCTTATATCACTTATTGCAATTGGAGGATCTCAGAACACATTTTAAGGAAGTAATTCACTTCATTATTCAACTTTATAATTACCAGTGTATGGAAAGTGCAAACTGGTAAATAGTTGATTGATGTTTGCGAACCGATAAAACTGTTGATTAGTGTTCTTACCTGGAGCATCAGTCAACCATTTTATCGGTTCACAAATAACACCATTCAATAGTTTTATCGGTTTGCATACACCAATCAACCATGTATTGGTTCACACTTTCCATACATTGATTACACATATAGGTAATTTGTAACATTGTCTTAATTTTAGTTACTGTAAATCCAGAATTTATTGCATGCATTTATTATTGCAAATCTTTTGACAGATGATGGTTATTTGATTTCTCTTATCATGATTGTTGTGATTGTTGCTCATTTTATAACAGAATACAAATGTAACACTAGAAAATGTAGACACATGCAAGTTTTGATGATTGCAATGGTCATCTAGTATCATTTTTCACATTAATAAAACATCATAATAATTTCTGAATTTACAGCAATTTTACATTTTATTTTAAACATTCACTGTTTGTAAAAGAACCTAAAAAAATAAAAGAAGGTTCAGTGATAGAAAGGTTAAAGTCTTCACTCTGCAAATTATTATTTGCTTAACTTCTTTGGCAAATTCCTTAGATAGATTACAGTCAGGATAATGTGTCAAAGTTTAGTAACTAACAAACAGATGATAGTGCAGAGCTAGCTTAATGAAAGAAAATATCAATCATGTGGACATGATAGAGATGAAAACATCAGCTGAAAAGTTGCCTTCTTATAAGCTTTTAACATTCTTTATTTGTTCTCTTATAATTTTAATGATGAGCTAATACCCTGCCACACACTGGTTGGTTGTTATGTGATGTCCTTCCATCTGTCTATATGTACATCTTTTCCCCAATTGTACATGTATTTAGCTTCTTGTCACAAAACTGAGATCAAGTACTATTTTTTGTGTGTTTATGGTTGTGAAGATTAGGCCGTGAAATTGTGTGATTGTTATTGTTTTTAGCTGACCTGGCCTTGGGACAAAAGGTCATGTAAGCTTTTGTCTTTACTGGGTGTCTGTCATCTTCCGTCCGTTGTTGTTTGCTTTTCACATTTTAATCATTTCCTCTGAAACCACTGGGCCGATTTGAACCAAGATTTGCATGGATGGTGCATCAATGGTCTCCTTTCAGAATTGTATCTGACTACCGGTACTCTAAAACTAGAAGGCAGAACACTGAATAGGTCACAAAAAATACAAGAGTATTGTTAAATAGAAAATGTTTTATAAAATAAAACTGCAGTGTAGGCTATTTGGAATTGGTGATTTAAGTGTCTGTGGTTATATTTTGGTTAAGTTAGCATTTAATCCCAGAAAAACAAGAAGAATTTTGTAGTTCTTAAGTAGCAAAATTAATCTGAAGAGTTTTGAAAAATTTCCAGATGGTACATAAACATTTAAAAATCATTTAAATACAGTGCCTTCTAGTACATGTAATTACTAAAGCTGCAGTGGGCCAGTTTACATTCAGGTGAGCAATATAGGCTCACATGAGCATCTAGTTCGAATATGATTATAAAATATGACAGGGTATCTTTTAGCATCTGTTTAAGAACTGCAGTTTTTTTTCTTCAGGAAAGTATCACAAAAGAAGACATACTGAAAGGAGATATACCAAGGACACCATTTCTTGCTTTCATTGTGCCTTTTGGTAAAACCATACATGATGCAGAAACCTTTTATGTTGTTGTTGAAGGTCAGGTGGTAATAAATGGAGTGGAAATTATAGAGACATTATTTCTGACTTTCAGCCAGTTTTACATTTTTAACATAGAATACTACCAGGACAATATAGCTTCTTGGCAATTTATACAGCATGTCATTGCAGAAAATAAAGGTGGCAAGGTGCTGAAAAAAGTTATCACTCTTACACAAATTTATGTATGCATTGTATGTTTCTTTTTTTGAGGGGATGTCAGTCACTTGATATTCAAAATGATCCAACTATAAAAATTGCATTGTGTCTAAATGTACTTCTATTGTCCATATATTTTCCACATGCATGTATTCATTTTTGCAAGATAATTATAATACTTTAGAGCTTTGGTATTTTATTAGAAGTAAAGATGAGTGAATTGCTGAATTTGCCAGATTTAGCATGGGAACGAGTATTGTTATATGTTGGAGTTGAATCTTTATTGAGGAATGTTGTTCGAGTAAATAAATATATGTATAACTTCATACATAGTCATCCACATATATTGCAACATTATTTTTTTCTAGGAATAAATGAAGTACCAATTTTCCAGGATCCTGCTCAAATATAAAAGATATTGAAACATGCTAGGATTTTTCATTGTTTTGAATTACCGTACATGACATGTACATTTGACAAAAGCACTGAATTTATGGACCATTGTATGAACAAATATTTTGTTCAGTCTGCTATATATAATAATAATAATCTAGAATGGTTAGATCTTTCAGGTACACAGATTTCAAAGTTATCATTTTTGAAACATTTATATAATTTGGATACTTTGGTTCTTGATTCTTGTCAAAAAATTGATGTCAAAGAATTTGAAAATCTAAAATTCTGTAATCAGTTAAGTAACTTAAATGCTGGATTTACAAACTTGGATGGAGAAACATTGGTCAAGGTTATTAAACCTCCAATTGTTCACATTGATATTTCTGGTATCATGCTAGATTTAGATCATGTAAAAGGCTTGTTGAAAGTCTGTCATTCAACTTTGTTAACTGTTCATTGTGGAATAAACAATTCTGTAAGCAAAGAACAATTTGAAGATGTAAATAGACAATATAGAGATGTCTGTTTTAGTTTTTCCCCACCTCGTTATGATTTTTATTGGTAAAACTGTAGTTGGTCAGACTTTGACGAAGAAGTTGGATAAAGTTGTATGTGTATTTCATTTATAATGTACTTCACTAGAAAGACTGACTGATTCATTTTCTCATCCAACACCATATTTAACTTAGAAAAAAATCCTAATTTTGCAGCTACTTAAGGCAGGTCAAGTTGCAAATTCCACTTTTGTAACCCCTGGTTAATGCCCCTTTATAAAGAACAAAAGGTTAAAATTTGAGGCTTCCTTTTGATTACTTGTATTTGGATCAACCATTTGATTGAAATTTGGATATGATGTAAGGAACCAGGTCAAGTTCTAGTTTGACAAATTTCACTTTTGTTGTTCCCCAATTATGGCTTACACTAAAAATTATGGTTTCCATTCAACAATTTGTGTCTGACTCAATCATTTTGTTTGTTATAATGAATCATGTGTTCAATTTCAAAGCACAACTTACATGTAGTAGCAGACAAACTTTCAAATTCTGCCATTTTAACTCATCACTGTAATACAAATGGGAGGTTTGGTGCACGGTAAAACCAGGTTTAACCCACCATTTTCTTCAGGAAATACATGTGCAAAGTCAGGAATATGACAATTGTTTTCAAATTGTTCCGCTGGTTGATATGGTTAAGCTTCTCTTCGGTTTTTGTAGACTTTCCCTCTTGAATACACCTTGGAGTATGGTACATTTGTTATAACCTTTATTAATTTATTTATAGCAGATGTTCAAGTGCCTCGGGGAGGTTTTGAAGGTAGGGTTATTAATATTTACATAAACATACAGTAAAAAGTAATTAAATTTTGAAGAAAAAGGGGGGAAAATATGGTTTTGGTCAGATTTTAATATGGTGTTTATGGCTATAAAATCAAGGTCAAGGTTGATTTTGATAATTTTACCTTTTGTGGTTCAAGAGTTATGGTTCTTCATTATTTGAAAAACATAATTTTTTCCTTTTCTCTTCCATAAAGTAACCTTTAACCAAATCTTTTCAGATTTTAATATGGTGTTAATGGTTTTAAAATCAAGGTCAAGTTGATGTGATGATTTTACCCTTTGCAGTAAAAGAGTTGTGGTTCTTTTTTATTCGGAAAAATGTCATTGTTTTTCATTTTTAGTTCAATAACTTGAGTATCCTTTAACCAGGTCTTTTCAAATTTCAATATGGTGTTTATAGCTATAAAATCAAGAATTATGGTTCTTTAATATTTCCACAAAATATGGAAAACCCAGTTTGCTGTCTATAAGACAGCTTTTCCATTTGTTTGAATTTTAATTAGGTGTTGGATAAGGAAATTAGTTCAATGGTCTTAACAGTGATAAACACTATGTCATAAAGAATTATGACTACATATGAATGGTGCAAGTTATATTTTTTTCTGTTGTTAGCATATTTTTCTGAATATGAAACTTTCAAAAGAGTAATTATAGTTGATAGATATGTGTGTTTTAGCTAAACAATATTTTAAAGATATTAATTTGGAAAAACATTGTAAAACAATGAGTAAATGAATGGTGATTGTAAAACTGTGAGAAAATGGTGACAAACTTGGAAAAATAAAATATTTGTGAAGCAAGGAAGAAATGATTGATGACATTAACTTAGACATAGGTTGTTTGTAAAACAAGGAGTAAATGAATGGTGACAAATATAGAAAAACTTATAAAGTATGTGAGTCAATGAGTAAGCGAATGGTGATTGTAAAACTATGAGTAAATAGTGACAAACATAGAAAAATAGAATGTTTGTGAAGCAATGAAGAAATGATTGATGATATTAACTTATAATAGATTGTTGATAAAACAAGGAGTAAATGAATGGTGACAAATATTGAAAAACTTGTAAAGTATGTGAGTCAATGAGTAAACGAATGGTGATTGTAAAGCTATGAGTAAATGAATGGAGACAAGGAGACAAACAGAAAAAATTAAACAGGCTGGGCACAATGACTGAAAGGGCATATAATGGGTCATTTGGCAGATAATAGGTGAACAAATGACTTATAATTTTACAGTGCAAAATGTTCAATTTTTGGATTTCAAAGTTTCTTATTCAAAAGTGCATTTATTTACTAGTATGTGAAAATCAGCAACTTTTGTTTAGTAACCTTTTGTTTAACTTAACTGTTAAGGAGATCATAGCCTCAAAAATCGTTACAGAAAAAGTTTCAAAACAAAAGTTGCTGCTTTTTACCTAAATAAATGTGCTTTTCAATAAAAACTTTGAAATCCAAAATTGAAAAAAATGACACTAAATATATAGACTATTTGTCCAATAATATGCAAAATTACCTATTATATGCCGTTTCAGCCATTGTACCCAACCTGTTAAAATGTTTGTGAAGCAATGAGTAAATGAATGTTGATTGAAAAACAATGAATAAATGATAGATGGCATAAACCTTTGATGAAATGTTACACATACATGTATTCAGATACAACATTTTTGTATTGCTTCTGTACATAGAATATAAGATGCAACATGATGCTATAATATTGATTTATGCTAATCTGGCCCAAAGACTATTGGAGCCTTGATTTGTTTTTCTTTTTTATACAACCTTAAAAAATTGTGGTAGCTTATTGGTTAATGGGCTATTGTGGCCTTTGGCATCGATTTTGTCTGTAGACACTCATTTCCATGCAAAAACTTTAGTTGTAGTTGGCAAATCCTTGTGAAATTTTATACAAGATAGGTTCCTTGGCACTAAAGGCAGATTGGTATTGATTTTGGGAGGTTGTGGGCCCTTCTGGTAATTAAAAGTGCATGGATATATTGTAGATGTGCCATACATGTATATTTTCTTCTTTTTCTTTTGTCATTTTTAACGTTTTTTTTTATCTTGCCATTTAGTAGGTCAATAGATGTTATATTGTTAATCTGCAATTCATCCTAGACTACTTTACAGAAACAAACCAAATTTGCAGAGATGCTTCTGTGGGGAGTGAAGTTGTGCACCTATTACAATTTTTTGTCACTTCTATTTTTGAGGTTTCTCAGAAGCATGTCTTTTATGGAAGACTGACGTCAAAGTTTTTCTCCTTACAGAATGTAATAATTGATTTGTCCAATCAGAATTGAGGTAGCTGTCGGGGTTTTCTAACTATAAGGGGCCGAAGGGGCCAAACATCACACTTTTATATGGTACCTGAATTTTTTTTCATCCAGTTTGAATGGGATTTTTTATTTGGTTCTTCTTGATGAGGGCTTTCAGTTGTGTGTTTAACAGACTTTAAGTATCTCTTACAGTTTCAGAGTTTTCACACTATTACATACTACTTAGAATTTTTATTTTCCATCCAATTTGGTGGGATTTTTAAAATTTGGTTCCTCTTGACGACAGCTTTCAACATATACAGTTTTTGAACACATTAGGAAACAAATCAGAATGTAAGTCAAATGATCAAACACTGCAACTAATGAATAAGTTCACAAAAGCATGAAGATTGTTACTTTTTGGTAAAGTTTTTAAACATTAAGCATGTATCTTTGATTTACAGAGGGAATTACAGCTTTGGAGATAAGAGAGTCTAAAAGGAGCCATATTTATAACTGGAGATCCACCTTAAAATAAAAAATTGGGATGGGTTTAGGACCGCTAATGCCATTTCACCACTCTTCAGATCAAATCCGTTTTTATACCTTCTATATTATTTTGCTGTAAGTCTTGAAGTTTCACTGTTCTTACAAGATACTATTGTAATAGAGTATGACCACATGACTTCTATGAAGGGACTTGATCATAACTTGATGTAATATTTATGTGATTGTACATGTATGCTACCGTATTTGTCCGATTGAGCACCCAGGGCGTTAAAAAAAAATTGAAAACGGGGGCACTTATTGAGATCAGCAAAATCCAGACTTTTTACCTGTCCGAAACTGATTCCAATACAGAATTACCTTAAAAGTTGTGTTTCCGGTTTGAAAATCATGGCGAAGATAGCAAATATTGATGTCTTTCTGCCAAAAAAAGTGGTAATTTATGATGATCTTAGAGGGCGCTTATTCATGTTTTGTTGGTAAATTAGGTAGGGGTGCTTATAGGAGCAGGGGTGCTTAATAGGATGAATACTGTATTTAAAGTATGTTTTTTTAAGTTAATTTGTACTTGCAGTCAGGGAACAATGCAGACTTGTTATATTAAATATTGATACACATAACCTGTTATTTTAATGTTTCAAGCCTCTTTGCTAGTTGGCTCCTTACTCAGAAAATTTGGGAACTGGTTTAGAGCCATTGTCTAGAACATGTGTCTCTTTTTCGACAATGCTAAAGTAGATGAAAGGGGCCGAACAAATCATAATATCAACAACCTATAAAGGAACGAAAAGTTCTCTTATGAGCAAAATCAATATTCAGAACACAAGAAAAACATTAACTTGAATTTAGAAATCTTGAGAAAGTCCATCAAGAGTCATTATATGATCATCATTTTAATCATATTCATTTTTATAGATTTGACACAATTTCCTCTTTTTGACATTTTACTCATTTACTTACTGTAGTGTTTATTTTTTGTAACCTGTGAAAGAAAATTGATACACTGCAAACAAAAAATGCATGTTGGTTTGAAGTTACACTATATTTGGTGGCATCTCAGCTGCCACTCATATACTTGTGTAAGGTTACTCTATGAGGTTTGGTGTAAGGTTACTCCAAGAGGAGTGGTGTAAGGTTACTCCAGGAAGGGTGGTGTAAGGTTACTCTATGAGTTTTGGTGAAAGGTTACCCTAGATATGGTGATAAGTAATGTGACTAACATATAATTTAGTGTTAGTTGTCTTATGAAAGGGTGTAAAGTTTCCTGTCATACAGATGATATTTTACACCACATAAGAGTTAAATTACATTACTTAGGAGTTATGTTAACACCACTTAAGAGTAATGTTACACTAGTGCAGAGTTATGTCACACCTCATATATAGAGGGTAAACGTTACACCAATATTGGTGGCAGCTGAGCTGCCACCATTTTTAGTGTAAAGTTCCATTTTCTTTTAGTGTATTTTTCAATGCTTTTTTATATTAAAAAAAAAATAATTTGGAATGCGGCATTATATGACGTCATTGATGACGTCCGTGCACTAGTTTCAAAAACGTGCTCTAGTTCCAGGACTAGTGCACTGTAAGGCATGGATTTCATTCAAATGAGTGCATTAGTTTAAAATAAAACTAAATCATGT
Organism: Bathymodiolus septemdierum; assembly: GCA_963383655.1. Taxonomy (NCBI): domain Eukaryota; kingdom Metazoa; phylum Mollusca; class Bivalvia; order Mytilida; family Modiolidae; genus Bathymodiolus; species Bathymodiolus septemdierum. Next base: position 67,669,557 of record OY726525.1, read on the forward strand.
GGTATCAATTCTAATTTTTCATTGGTTCTTAATACAAGAGTGTGTAATAAAGACTTAAGGCCAGGGTTTGCCGCCTCGGATTTTCATACACTCCAGGAACCATTTAACTTGAAGGAGGGGGGGGGGGGGGGGGTTATGCTTTTTTTCTAAAAAAATATTCTGATTCCCAATGTTGCTGAAAAAATTATTCTGATTTTGGTGGAGGAAAAAAAAAATAATCTGATTCAGAGTTTTTGTCATATAACCTAATGCTGAATTCTAGAAATAAATTTCGTGTTGTCCGAAAAAAATATTCTGAACGAAACAAAAAACCATAACCCCCCCCCCTTCAAGTTAAATGGTCGGTCCCTAAATCAGAACGGATTACTTCGTCACCTTTCCTCCAGACATAAGTACGGTTGTTTGATCAACAACTATCTGACTTTCATCAGAATATATATATTTCCTCCAGTGCGAATTAACAGTCCAGTTGCGTCTTTCCCTACACCATGCGACCCTCTTTTTACGGTTGACTTCGCAAGCAATGACACACTTTTTTGCAGCTCGTCGTTTGTAACCTTCAGATACAAGTTTTCTTCTGATAGTTCTACTGCTGAACGAATGCTCTTTATTGTCATTAAATTTGGTGGTTAATTCCTGCAAAGGTGCCCGACGATTTTTTTTTTCACAAGACGATTTAACCCAACTTCATCCCGGGCAGTGAACAATTTTCGTCTCCCTTTTCGTGGTTGATTTTCTACTGCTCCAGTTGACCGATATTTCTTCACAACACTGCCAATTGTTGACCAGGGTATGTCCAATAAATCAGAAATATACGACTTTCTTTCCTTTTTCCTATACAACTTTATGACCAATTCTTTGGTTTCTGTGCTCAAATCTTTACTTTTGCGACTCGTCTCGTGTGTATACAATATACAGGAAGGAAGCACAACAGACGTAAAATGTGTCACGGCTCACAAGACGTCATGTTTTCACTTACCTTTTACAGTAATATCATAATTATCCGAACAGACGTTTTAATGTAATGACCAAAAACGTAATCAACATGAATTATTATACTTTACTATAGAAACCAAGCAAGAAATAATTAAGATATTTTAAAGTTTTATTCCATGGAACAAGAAATAACTCGTTATTCCCGCGGACCTCAGGAAAATAACCCTTTCTCAATTTAATAATTATGGATATTAACTTATCATGAAGGCCATAATTGTATATTGCAGTCGGACGCCGCCATATTGAAAATCACGCTCGGAATACTTATGTCCATTAGCTTATTCAAATTCGTTATGTGCGCATTTTTCAATTATTGTTATATTGTTTGAGATATGTAGATTTCCAATAATAATTAAGGGTAATAACAAAATTACCGAACTCCGAACAATCTTACAAAGGGAAAGTCAAAACTCATAATTATATAAACAGACAAAATCAGTCAACAACCGGAAAACTGTGAAAACCGTAATGACCCTGACTTGGTACAGGCATTTCTAAAGAAATGGTGGGTTGAATCAGATTTTAAGGCGCCAAACCTCCCGCTCTCATTACGGTTCAAAGGTTCCGGCTGTCACTATAACAGTATTTAAATACAGGAACAAAATAGGTAAAATAGTTGTCAAAGCAGTACCATATTCGGTGACGTAAATGTCAAAAATATGTTTACGTCACACATTGACAAAATAAATATCCTTGACATTTTTTGACTTCTTTATCTTTATACATTTTGACTATATGAAAATGCATCGCTTATAATTTTTTCTGCAGAGACGGAATATATTTCGACAAGATCTTGGTATCGGAATATAAACTTTTTAAGAGAGATCGAATAAGGCGAATCTTTATATAGCCCTGGTCCAGTAGCCTGTTTCTCAGATGAAGATGACGTTTCGGGAAATCAGAATAATTGCTACTGGCCCTTGCATAGCGAATTAATTGCGAGATGTAAACACCATATGCAGGAGAAGCTGGTATATTGCTGCACATGTTTGGAAAATTTATGATTTTAAAATTGAAGTCCCGCTTATCATAAATTTTAGTACTGAGTTGACCACTGTCGTCAAATTCGAGGTATATGTCCAAAAATGATGCGGACGAAGCTGTATCGGTGGTCTCTTTAACTTCCAGCTCTGGAGGATATATCAATGGAAGAAATTCTGCAAATCTAGAATTATTGATAGATAAAACGTCATCAATATACCTGTATGTGAAATTAAAGGCTCTAGCCTCGTGAATCTTCTTATCTTTTACAAGCTTTTGAAGAAACTCCGACTCATATGAGTATAAAAATAAATCGGCTAGAAGAGGGGCACAATTCGTACCCATTGGTATGCCGATGACCTGCTGAAACAGTGTCCCTCCAAAGGAGACAAATATATTATCGATGAGGAACTCCAGCATACTGATCACTTGTTCCTCGGAGTAGCATGTTTTATCTTTTTGAATTTTGTTTGAAAAATATGTGGAATTGCAGCCTAACACAACCAATTTTGAGCCATAGTTTCTATGACTGAAAGCTTTATGAATTGTTTCGTTTAAGCGGGTTTTTAATTTGTCATGCGGTAGGGTGGTATATAGAGTTGAAAAATCAAAAGTTTTGATGGAGGATACCTGAGAGAAAGATCTTGATTTCAGGTTATCCAAAAGATCTTTAGAGTTTTTCAAAATCCACATGTGATTTATGCCACTACGCGAGTAAACAGTTTCACAATATTTCTGTTGTCCCTCTTTTACTGCAGACAGAATCTTTGTCAGGTGAATAGACAATTCTTTCGTCGAACAAGTTGATGATCCCGCTATGTACCTTTCTTTGTATGGTGTCTTATGGAGTTTAGGTATCCAATATAAATAGGGTAAATCCTCAGACTCTTTACCAGAGGGAATGTTTAAAGAGGTCATGAATGATCTGTGGTTAGCTAGGATTTCATCTTTGTCGAACGAAGTTGGTTTGTATGTGGTATTACTAGAGGTGTTGCTATTTATGTCTAATTCCTTGATTAGGCATTCGAAGTAATATGATTTACATACAAACACGATATTGTTGGAAGTCTTGTCCGCAGGAACGATAACATATTTGTCATGAAGAGAGAAAAGACACTTAACAGCTTCTTGGTCTTTAAATACAGACTTAGGTCGACTATTAACACAATTTTTGAGTTTGTGAATCCGACCTTGTACTTGAGACCTAATTGTTCTAACCCAGACTGACAAGGACTCTAACTCAGGATCTTGGTCTACTTCTCTCTTTATCCACCTTCTGGCATAATCTTCAACAGCATCCATAATTATCTTGAAATTATGTTTCCAATTGATGTGTTGAGGTTCTCTGAATTTAGGACCATGAGAAATCACCTTTCGGAGACTCTCATGTTGAATGATATTCAGATCACCAGTGATTACATGTCCAGATGGGTTGTATTGAAAAGGAGAGTGGGAGCAGTCACAAGTCAGAGGGTTCTTAAGGTACTCTTCTATGTTAATATCTTGCGATGCTTCTTTGTAGTTGAAAATTTTACGGCCAATGCTGTTAGTGTAGCTATAGGAGACAATGGGAACAGATTGATTTTTGAAATATGGTGGAATTTCTTTTACGACCTCTTTTCTATTAAGAATGTTGCTGATGTTAATAGCATCGATTCCTTTGTTAGCAAGCGGAATATGGAGGAATTTTCTGTTGTTATCATGAAGAGGTTCAGATCGAACTGGTTTAAAAAGACGAAAGGACGCCACGTCACATATAATACTAGACAATCTGTACTTAGGAGAAAAAGGATCTACGCCTCCTTTGTCAAGTCCAAAATCCCTAAGATCTTTGAGGTAGTTTACAGGTAGTGAAAATAAGATTGTACGAATATGATGAATTCCAAGAGGTTTCTGTATATTAGAAAGTAAATCATTAAAACTGTCTTGTAACGTTCTTGGTTTAGAGGATTTTTTAACATTAGGATGTTGAATTCTTTTATGACCATGGCTACGTTTAGTTCTTGGAATAGTATTAAAAAGGCTCATCACGTTGATTTCGTTGCATCCAGGACTTGACAAATTTCCCACTCCTTTGATGTTATCATTGCAACCGTATGGCATTGCAGTGCCTAATATAGAGGGACCTGTTCGTGGCGGTGATCGTATATCATAGTTGGATTTACAACTACCTATATGCAATCAGTGCCTATCACCATTGATGTTGTGAGTTCGAATCTCAATCAGGGTGAGGTGTACAACATTATGTGATCAAGTTTGTCAGTGACTTCCGACTGGTCGGTGGTTTTCTCCCCCCACGATATAACTAGTGAAATATTGTTGAAAGTGGCGTTAAACACCATCAAACAAAACAAAACATCAATAATAATAGGTTTCCACAATGATACTTCTACATATACACAAGTCGTCGTTGGTTTATGTTGGTCATTTTGGAGAGCGAATGTGACATATTATCTTGCATCTGCTCTATACGACTGACAAGAGAGCGTAGTCGGAAATAGCTTTCATCACTACTGTATCTGTTAGATAGGGAGATCTACGGCTGAATACTACTCTTTCAACTTTATGACGCGGATGCATCCATCATACTCTTTACAATGGTGTCATAATCGAGAATTCATTATTATTTCCAATATACCAATTTTCGTGGTTCTCGTGGATAGTAACAAACCACGAAATCGATTTGCGACAGGTCGGTGTTTTTTTTCCGGGCACCCCGGTTTCCTCCACCAATAAAACTGACAGCCACGATATAACAGAAATATTGTTGAAAGTGGTATTAAACACCATAGCCCTAATACACCCTATATGTGTGTGCGTGTGCGTGTGTGTGTGTACCGACTACAACAATAGATGCACGAATGTACATCTCCACGATTGTTTTCCCCTTAAACCATGAAAATTGAAATCCACGAATTTACATGGCTTCACAGTATTATTTATTTTCATTCGATCTTTCTATGCTTTTTGTATAACATTTTAATTTTGTTTATTGCGATACCCATTGTGTTTTGTTGGAATTGTTTTTTTTTTGGCTTTGAATTAGATGACCATGACGAACGGAAGTAGAATATATATCTTTGTTGGCGTTTGGGAACAATCTCTTCCACAGACTCGTAACGACCGATAACTCGTTGGAAGATATTGGTTTGTGAAGACCTTTTGGTTTTGGGTGACGTATATGAAAATTGCGAAAATGATTTTGAGATGGAATTACTATGTGAACTTTCCATTTATACGCCGCGACATTCCCTCTTAAGTTCTTATTACAAATACAACACCTTCTCTCAGACGAAAAACGTCAAAATTCAGTCAGTATGGACAATGCATGGACGCAGTAAACCGACCTGCGCAAACATGACCTTGGAAATTCCCACTTCAAACAAACATCGTACGTCACGATGAAAAAAACAATCACATGTACAAACATCCAATCAAATCATGTTTAACACGCACACCTCGCGAGTTCAATGAATGGACTAAGAAATAGTAAACAATGAAACGTGCACGAAATTAAACAAACAAAATGATCGATATTAAATGCTTAAATATCTAATATCAAGATGTAATTGTGAACAAAAAGAAAATAAAACATAATTTCATGCAGGGACAGTAAATAAATCATCACGTTTAATACAAATAGGTTTCCTGACCGATGTCCGTACACAATATTCACTGCACATTTAAACATCCCGTTCGGCCGTTGTCGTTGCAACACAGAATTCTTTCAAATCATGAATTGTGATCTATTGTAAGGCTTGTCCAATGGCAGCCTTCAGATTTGACCTTACAATGTTTAGAAATCGCTCCTGTTTTAATAGTTTTCACTTTCAGAAAACAATTTTCAGCAATATTCAGTTCTGGGCTGTATCGGGGTAAAAAAATGTAACCGACTCCCAGCTGCTGCAAAAAATTACTCACACGTACGTCCCCCATTAAAGCGATGAATGGGACAATTATCAACAATTACCAAGTAAGTATTTATCATTGATTGATTGAATTTGTATGTTGAAATCTCTATCTGATTTATACTTTGAATGGGAATTCCCTTCATTGCGCACATCAGTTGGGGGCATTACGTATTATTCTCCCTTAGCGATTGGTTCATCGTATTTGACGTCGTTGGGTAGGTTTCCCCTGGAAAGTGCTTGCGCAGGTCAGTTTGTTGTGATTGGTTTTTAAAATTGTGACGTACAATGTTTATGTCTGTTTTGAATGGGTTTAGTCTGCGCAGGTTCAGATCTTTGTCCATACTGAATTTTGACGGCTTGTATCTGTAATGCTGTGTACATAAAGAAACCTGTGCATCACGTGATGCAGCACCATCAAATGTTAAAACACGAATCTAATAAGGAGTACATATCTCTCAGTTGATCCGATATTCCAGAGCTTGTGGTTCCTATATCATGATTTCCTAAATAGATGGTTGCTTCCATCAGGATTGCTAGTGGTCATCACTTCGAATATTTACGGTCGCCACCATGACTTAGTTATTTCAATTTTTCCATTTTCTACTTTCCATTTATATGTAGCAATATTCCAACAGCACCTTCATATATGGAGTATATATCTCTCAATTGATCTGATATTCCAGAGCTTGTGGATCCTATCAGGATTTCATTGATAGAGGGTTGCTGTTAACAAGGAAGCTATTGAACAAAGAGTTCCTAGTGGTGAATTTGAAGTTATCACTCTGAAAGTTTTACGTTCGCCACCACGACTTGATTAAACGTTACGGAGTATCTGTGTCACAAATGACCACGGATATGTTCCACTTGTTGAAAGCACTTCCAGGTCAACTATATTTACTACATTAGACTCGTGTTTTAACATTTCTGAATTTGATGGTGCTGCATCACGTGATGCACAAGTTTCTTTATGCACACAGCATTACAGATAATAGTCATTTTTCGTCTGAGAGAAGGTGTTGTATTTGTGATAAGAATTTAAGAGGGAGAATAGAATCTTAAGCAAGAAGATAAGCAAGACAAATTCAATGCTTACATAGCTATAGCTGAAAAATTGAATTTTTATAATAAAAATGATTTTCATTCAATGGTTGTTTGCTTATCTTATTATAAATAATAATAATTTTATTGTCAAATAAACATCCATACATGTTTGTGACCAGAAAAAAAAACTACACACCGTTTAATTTGTATTAAAAATCTGACAAGTATGAACAAAACTATGCCCTTTCGGGCCCATTTTTGATTGAGTGTTTGAAACAACTGATCATAAATTCAAATCAGAATTAATAGAAAATCGATGAAACTGAAAATCATGCTGTTCAATTATTTTTGCATTTTTATTATGATCCTCCGAAATTGAATATTATTCTAACTCGGCTAAGAAGTTCAGCTTCGCTTTTGAATTTAAATTTATTTCGAGTTGGAATTGTATCCGACCCATCTTGTCGATTTGGTTCAGCCCTTGAAAATTTAAAACATTTCTTATTTTGGATTGTCCAATATATACCTACAAGCCAGAATTACATTGATAGGTAATCTCAACAGGGTTACAACCTGCTTACACTCTAGATATCAAATTTCTGACATATGGCAATGATAATCTAACTTGTGAACAAAATTGTATTATATTTAAATATGTTTTGGTTATATTAAATGCTCAAAATGATTCCTTATCGTATAACTGGAATTGATCAATCAGTCAATCCGGAACACCTGCAGTTTGCCTAAGATTTTTACTTATCTTTGTGGAGTTCCTGTTGTCATATTACATGTCTTCCCGTTTTTAGTCCGTATTGTGTTGTCCGCTACGATTTCCGAGAAAAACAATGTTCGATTCGTCTTGACTCCCACTTGTTTTGTATGGGGTCCATGCTATATTTATCTTATTTGTATTTATTTACGTATACCTATGTCCAACGCGATTTCCATATCAGATGTCATGATGTTCGTGTTGTTTAACAATAACACGACGGGTGTCACATGTAGGGTAGAAACTGGTAACCCTTCCGGAGCACCTCTGTACACCCCCCGGTTTTTAGTTGGGTTAGTGTTGCTCAATCTTTTGTTTTCTGTACAATGTTTCGTAGATCGTTATTTGTCCTTTTGTACTTCTTCTTTTAGTCATTGTATTATCTGTACTTCTGATTACCCCTTTGGTATCTTCAAACTTATACGCACAATCCTGCCATTACCCGTACAGTTATGTCAGTCACTGTCACCCCTGTGAGACAGTCGTCGTCTGTAAACTTTTCACAATTTAATCTTTCCAAAAATCAGTTGACTAATTTGAATCAAACTTGGCAGGAATGTTTACTAGGTGTACTTTAAGCTTTTATTATTTTTCTTGGCGTTGATAGGAAATTAAACATGATCCATCATGCGTTCTGATTGGTTCAAGCTTACGGCATCTTCTCAAAAGGCGCGGGAAAGATTAGATTGTGATATTGTTGTAATATGTTCATTTGATGATCCTGTTCTAAACCTAACCTTTTGTTACCGATGGAAAATCCACATATGGCCTATATCACAAAACAAAACGGGAAAAACAATTTCCTCTCGGAAACCGTCTTGAAAGCCATTAAAAGTTGAAAACAAAATCCGTTAAAATGTACCTTGGTTATCCTTTTACAATATGTCTGTATTTTGGGTCGATCGATTCGATACAAAATTATGTGATAAAGTTTGTAAGCGACTTGCGGCAGGTCGGTGGTATTGTCCGGTTTCCATCAATAAAACTGACCGCAACGTCCACGATATAACTGAAATATTGTTGAAAATGGCGTTAAACACCATTACCCTAACTCGGAAACTGAAGATGGTCACCATCACAACATAGTCTTAGCATAGTAACACAGGGGAAAAAAGAAAATAATAATTTGTATCAGAAACAAGAAATTTGATTCAATCAAAATTGTACACTGATAATCATTTATAAAATGTCAATAATTATATATCAAAATAGCCATCACCACCAGACAAATTTAACATAGGTTCATATGGGAGAATATTTTAATGTTATCAATTAGTTAATCTCACATGAACCACAAGACATCAAACATGCCTGTTCATTTTTTAATATATATAAGGGAACGACCATTTAACTTGAAAGGGGGGGGGGGGTATGTTTTTTTGTTTTTTTTTAATATTCTGATTCCCAATGTTGCTGAAAAAAATATTCTGATTTTGGTGGAGGAAAAAAAAAAATAATCTGATTCAGAGTTTTTGTCATATAACCTAATGTTGTATTTTGGAAAAAAAAATTCGCGCTTTGCGCGACAAAAAATGTATATATTCTAACTCTCGTGTTGTCCGAAAAAAAAATTCTGAACGAAACAAAAAACCATAACCCCTCTGCAAGTTAAATGGTCGGTCCCTAACAGCACAACATGCCTAGTCCATACGTAGGTAGGTACATTTTGTATTAGCATGATCCCATCGTCGGTAACCCATATAGCTGATCACGCTCCGATTACTCTCCACTCGCCACCGCTGGGTCAATCCTCGCTTCGTTGAAAAGCGCCAGTCAAAATCACATGATTTTCGTGGTGTTGCTCGATCATAAGTTTATGTGTTATGTTTTGTGGATGTTGTTTGTTCTTTTGTCCTTTTTTCGCCATTGTGTTGTCTGCCCTTCTTCAATTGAAAGCTTCCGATTACCCTTTAGGCATCTTTAAACTTTTCTTAAACTCCTCCTGCGAGGTGGAAACGCTACTCAGAAGTGGTGACTTCATTGGCGATATTAAATACAGTTGTCAGAACCAATCAAAGTGTTTTAAAATGGTCACATGACTACCAGTGGACCCACTGGTGATGAGTAGAGAAATCGAAGCGTGATCAGCTGTGGGTTACCGACGATGGCATAACCACAGGCACTTGTTTCATTCAAAAAATATATGCCCCCTCCTCTTCCTTACTGAAGAGGAGGGGGCATATATTTTGTAAGGAAGAGGAGGGGGGCATATATTTTTTGAATGAAACAAGTGCCGAAGAGGAGGGGGCATATATTTTTTGAATGAAACAAGTGCCTGTGGGCACAACCCATCACCATAAATTATTTAGAACACATCAAATTAATAACACATGATCCCTTATAATCAGACATTTTAAATAATATTTTGTTTCCAATGTTACATTAATTAACATAGCAATTTATGCATCGAATTCCAAAATGTGTTTGTTATGTTAAAAATTCGTAGAAATATGTCTTCTAATGAAAACGGTTGCTTGTTGAAAGCATTCTAATTTTCTGGGGGCAAATACTATGCTAATCTTCTCTAATCCCTTTTGCAGCAAGTTCCTCTAAAACACGTGACAGGTAGCCGGGATCTGGATACCCATATCTGTAAACAGATGTTATTATAAATACAATCTAATTAAAATTTGCTCTACGCACTTGCTCCCCCCCCCCCCCTTTTGTTTTGGTCGCTGCGAGTGCGTAGAGCTAATTTTAATTAGATTGTTATAAAATATTATATATACAGTGCTAGAAAATTTTCAAAATACAATCGAAAAATCGTAAAATCAGTGATAAAATCGATACCACGACAACATACTTTTCTGGCGTGGTACAGGTGTTGGCGGGGTTTTATCACTTTTATGATGGGGGGGGGGGGGGGGGGGGGGGGGGGGGGGGGGGAACCTTACATTTTAGTGAAATAATGCAGTCATTCAAGTGTTTTCCACATGTGAGTAAAATTCCAACCCTCCGTCACACATGGATGAGCACAGTTGTTATAGAGAACGCTCTAATTTTGAACATGATACATTATATATTTAAGGTGGTACCATACACTTCAGGTAAAATTATTTAATTTTCTTATTTTTTTGGCAGTGTGTTTGAATATATCCACTGTAATAAATATCAAAATTTTAACAATTTCCAACCAACAAACTCAGAGCTATAAATTCACTAGCCACATAGCGGGGTTATTAAGCCACTTTTATGATGGTTGACATAGTAGCTGAGTAAGCCAGCGTCCACAGTAGTTCCTATGGTATAGCAGTTTTTCTCTCTGTGGTTTTGATCACCGAGATGCTTGAAATCTGCATACAAACATCATATGATCAAAACGTTCAACTGATTTTAAAGAGTCATCTCCCTGTAGTGTATGGTACCACCTTAAACTACCTGGCACAGACGTTGTAATATATATAATATTAGTTCAATCAGAGAGAGAGCAGATGACCTCAACCATCATTTAGATATTAGACAGTACACAAGACCATCGTAAGACATAATAGTGAAACAATAGTCAACTTCGAACCAAAATATAATTGACAATACAATATTTCGTCATCTGTACGCAAGTGAAAAAAAGGGATTATGGTATCTTCCGAAAAACGTTTTTAAGTACAAGATAAAACGATTCTTTACAAACCCTTTAGTACTCCGAACAAGGTGGCCTTGTAAAAAGTTTAAATACAAACTACAAGCTCGAGCGTAACGTATGAGTTGTGAAATATAATCTCCATACGCGGAAGCTGTTGGTATACCGGGGTATTACTATGTAGGTGTGGGAAATTTATAATGGCAAAATTAAAATGTTCTCTTTTGTAATATATGTTTGATAGAATGTCAACACTTAGTGTCAAATTTTATGTATGTCAAGAAATGGTGCAGGTTTGTTTTATGGTATATGGTGTTTAACGCCACTTTCAATAATATTTCAGTTATATCGGTGCGGTCAGTTTTATTGGTCAGGAAACCACAGACCTGCCGCAAGTCACTGACAAGCTTTAGCACATAATGTTGTATCGAGTACACATCGCCTGAGCGGGATTCAAACTCACAACGTTAGTGGTGATGGGCAGAGGGTTCTTATTAAAAGTTCGTACTATAGAACAACTTACTTTTCTGGCCCGCCATGGGTATTTGTTTTGTGATGAATGTCATTCCATGTCACGACATCGTCTCTCCCGGTTGTTCGAGAACCTCCGATTGTGAAAACGAGGCGTTGTTCGAAAGCTCGCCGCAGAAGTCGGTGTACTTTCTGCCCTTCTGTATTATCTGGTAAATAAGCAGTTCTTCTTGTCCCTTTATACAAACATCCAGGATTTGGATGCTCTTTCTGTTAAATATTGCAACATAACTTTTAGTTGTTTAGTCACCAAGAATTTTAGGATAGTTATAATGTGTTTTACTAATTGGAGGAGGAAACCGGAGTATTCCGGGAAAACCACCAGCATGTAATTGTCAAAGGCAGGAATCAAATTTAGAGCACTGATTGTCTATGTAGATGTAAATATAACTACATGTTTTACTAGTAGTAAATAGTGTACATGTATTTATCTTTTATGTTTCAAACGTAAAACCCACTCTTCTCAAACTATTTTTAAGTGTATTTAGCTCGAATCTTTAATTTCAAGTGTAGCTGATTTTTCCACTTAACAACTCTAACAAGAACTGCTAACCAACTCTAACAAGAACTGCTAACCAACTCTAACAAGAACTGCTAACCATTCACATCCTGTTTTTGGCGGGATTCGTGTTGCTCAATCTGTAGTTTTCTGTGTAGTGTTTTGTAGATCATTGACATCCTTTTGTCATTTTTCTTTTGGCCATTGCATTGTCTGTCCTTCCTCGATTTACGACTTCCGATTACCCCTTGGTATTTTCAAACTTTTTTTGCCTATTTTGGGAATTAACCAGAGGCTTCATGGAGCCTGTTATCATTCACCTGGATAGTTACTCTAAGTTGCTCATTTGGAGAAATTATTGATTTTCAACATGATATGCACACACACACAAATCTATCCTGCCTTGCAAAGTATTTTTCAAGCCCAGAATGTTATCGAATTCTTTTTCGACTATTTACATAATGTGCTTACATTTTTTTCTTTTATACGACCAAGGAAGGAATGGTATCTATACACACTGTACTGCTTTAAATTTTTTAATATTTTGCTTTTTATTCCCCAAAGGAGAAAGAAATTATCAATATACTGCCCTACAAATCTGAATATTTTGTTTTTATACAGCAAGGGAGACCATCCAAATATTTCAAGACGAGCTTAATACTTACTGCTTGTGTCCCCTTTAGGAATGAATAGAATATCCGAATAGTTCCACAATCGTCATAACCTGGCAAGTGAATATCTCGTTGGAATGATTCCACCATAATTCCATTTGGTTGCGTTCCAACTATTTCACCATAGACAATATTACAAATTGGACATATAGGTGCGTGCTTGAAACACTCTTCAATACATTTCTTACAAAATGTGTGCTTACATTTAGACAGTTGTTTTAATTTAGAATTGCTTACTTCTTCCATGCAAATTGGGCATGTGTCTTTCTTTCTATCATTAACTTTCAAGAAGAACACTGTTGCATCGAATTTTGGTTTTGTTTTGTTTTCACCTTGCTTGTCCAGTTTTCGCTTTGGCGAGCAGTTTTTTAATTTTTCAATCCGATTCTCTATGTTCTTTTGAACCTGTTTGTCTGGATGTACTATACAGACTGATTGAAGATGTAAAAGTGTTTTTTGCTGACCAACGAATTCGTCAATTGCTTTGCACAGCAAATCGATCACAAACTCTATTGGTGCGCCGTTATTCCCAGTTCCCAGTAACGGAATGGCTATTGATTCGTATCTCATGTGTTCCGTTCTATAAAGAATATCAGCGATGAGATCAAGGAATCCGTCAGTCCACTTTGTTTGGTTGTGATTTGTAAATGGTGCCACAACAGCATGAAACACGTGTTTACTTTTCAGTTTTTCAACTGCAGGTGTCGGTTGAAAAGTCCAATGTTGAATACTTGGACACATTTTCCGTATGCAGTCTTTATAAACTTCAAGTAGATTACCTCCCCTTTTGGCAACAATTTGAGCCACCAATCCACCACCGTGTAATGTGGAACCGTCACTGCTTACGATGACGTCCACCAATAAATCCACTATGTTTTCATCTGTGGTCGTTACCGTAAAACAAGACGAACATTGACCCTTGTTGTCTGCTGCGACAGATACGTCTACATTTTGAGTCCCAATATGTGATGCTCCCCCAAAACTGGATTCCGAATTGGAAGCTCCACCTTTTGACTTTTGAACGTCTCCAGCTAGTATTCGGCCATCAGCTCTAAATTCAAAATCAAAATCGTCAACTACAACATCTTCGTGTCCCTTATCTGAAGCTGGAGGACTTTTGTCACCTAATTTTTTAAGAATTGACTTTTTCTTAGCAACAATGGAACCATTTTCTTGTTTATCTTTCTCGTTTTCCACAGATGCAACCTGCAATAAAAATTAATTGCAATGATGCATTTATAAGTACTACAGACATACATGTACATTTGTAAGTGAAAATGATAATTAGAACTACCACCATTGTTGGGGGCATACACATAAAACAAAAAATATTAGAACAGGCTTTCAAAGGTGACAAGCGAAAAAAAAATCCCTGATATTTGGCCTAATCATATCCTTATACCTCTTCATTTACTGAAAATATTCGGCTTTTTCTTAATTTGTCCCAAATACGTCCATGGTTAATACTGAACCAAACGTTCATTTCCCTCAAGCATATATAAACTTTATAAACAGTTTTGACTCCTGTTTAGACCCTCTGGTTTTCTTGCTCCAAAACGTTTAAATCATTTAACTTTCTTGTCTGTTGACCTTGAGCGTACCTCATGAAGGTTATTCCAGAAAATTGTTGTGCGCAATAAATTAGATATCTACGTTTTTATTATTATTGTTCTTTCGATATCACGTGATATCACGTGTAATATAATAATTCTGTGTGGCAATGTCTTTAATGTCAAAGATCTGCCATGCTTTCTTTTTATTTTGTGAAATCAGTACATGGCATCTATTTGTTACATTTTTATACATATCTCCATGATATAATTATTTTACATAGTTTTTCAAAGTTGTCATTTAAAATCTTAAAAGGGTATTGGGTAAATTTTCCATTTAAGATTGCTAGCATGTGACAATTCAGTTGTCAAATTAGTTTTGTTTGTGTTTGTTTACGTATAGTGGTGTCCATTCACAGTCACTTGAAGTTTCAAAAATAAGGGAAAAAATAAGAAAAACTTCGAAAAATTTGGTCATCTTATTTATCATAGATGACCCAAATTTTTCGAAGTTTTTCTTATTTTTTTCCCTTATTTTTGAATCTTCATGTGACTGGTCCAACACATATTATGTTGTGTTTTTGTTTTGTTTTTCTTCGTTTTGTTTACCCTATGTTCCCAGTTTCTCTGGATTGTTCATTTGTGATTGTCCCTTCGGTATTCTCTGACGTTTATTTTCTCTACCAATAAAACTAACTATAACGATATAAATAGATTATTGTTGCTACAATCTCATTACCTTATAAGGCAAAATAAATGAATCAATGTTACAATGTATATACTTTTAGTGTTTACAGAGTATATGAGGGGCCGTCATGGTCGTTATCGTATGATAGTTGGATTTACATTTACAACTACCTGTGCATGTGCAATCAGTGACTATCACCACTAAAGTTGTGAGTTCGAACTCCGTTCATGGTGAGGTGTAGTCGATACAACAGTATGTGATAAAGTTTGTCAGTCACTTGCGACAGGTCGGTGGTTTTCTTCGGGTACTCCGTTCCCTCCCTCAATATAACTGACCGCCATGATATAGCTGAAATGTTGTTGAAAGTGGCGTTAAACACAATAAAACTAATCCTATCCACATCAGAGTATATGGCTTTCCAAGCTTTCGACTTTGAGCGTACCTGCTGAATTTGATTCCAGAAACGCGTCGTGCGCACTGAATTTGACATCTGTTTTTATTACCTCAGATTATATATGTATAAATATTTACCTCTGTATGGACTGTAGTTGTTTTTCCATTTACAAATGGTACATCCGGTTCTGTTGACGTGGTACTTTTAGGAGTCATTCCGCCCGCCTTTGTCAACCTCTTGTCAATATTGTTTCTTGTATCTGTGCTATATGTACTGGAGTTATCAGCACCTCTTGTAGATGGTGATCGCTTTGGGTCTTTAAGTTTCAGATGTGCACTTAAGCTTTGCATACCTTTGGGAAACGATGACGGTCGTCCTGTGACCTTGGATGATTTCTTGTCATTGTCTTCAGGTGATCGTTTTTTGTGTTCATCAGATGATTTCCCGCTTTTTCTGTTTCTGTTTGTATTACTAGATCCGTTTGATGTTCTAGTGATACTACCTATTGTGTTTAAAGTGACGACATGGCCAGATGTGTCTTTACCCTTGTTTGTTGACTTCACTGTGGTTGAATTACTTATCCTATAAGTTGCTGCTGTTGGTTTATTGTCTTCAGCATTTATTCCTACACCAAACAGAACGTCTTGTTTTGTAGTATTCAAGGGTGTTTTTCCTCCTACGCTTGGAATAGATCGATCCATTACTGCAGAATATAATAATAAAAAAACAACAACATATAAATACATTGTACAATGTCCGATCCGGGTCCTTTCCTCATTCATGACTCATCACCGGATTTGTAACTAGATTAACACGACGGGTGTCACTAGTGGAGCAGGAACTGCTTTCCCTTCTGGGAGCACCTGAGTTCACCCTGGTTTTTGGTGGGGTTCGTGTTACACGATTTTTTGTTTTATATGTATGTTTTGTAGATCGTTGTTTGTCCTTTTGTACTTTTTCTTATGGCCATTGTGTTGTCCGTTCTTCTTCGATATACGGATTCTGATTACCCCATTGGTATCTTAAAACTTTTGGTATTTTTTTTATAAGAGTTATTTCCCTTAAGAAGGACAAACGGATTCCCGTTCGGTGCAAGAGCAACGGAAAGGACAATAAATTTGAGTATAAGTTTCTTAAATCTTATAGATATTTGAACCTTATAAAATAACAGAGGTTAATTTTATAGCAAATAATTAAGTCGTTACAACATTTAAATTGTATACAGAGTATGAGAAAAATATATACATGTAATTCTTTTCATTGAACATGAAATGAACACTTTTGTCTGGCTTAAAGGGAAGCAACTACTAAAAAAAAACGGAAACAGCGTATATTGGAAACTGGAAAAACCCAATCGTAACTACTCGGCCATTCTCGCTACCCTTCCAATAACCTCGCTCAGTAGATTATAGTAGAAATTCTTCTTAAATTGTTTGCCGGAAGATAAGCCGCACAAAAATATAGTCCACGGAAATTCAATATGGAAGACATACTAAGTAAAATATAATCATGCAAAACTTAAACTAATTTAAACTTTAACTTGTATCCATGAAAATAATTGAAATATAGAAAATTGTTTAAAATATAACTTGATCAAACTTTCATGTAACTGACATGTGAAAAGTAGTTCTATTTATCCGCCACCTACTTACGAGGTTATATATATTATATGTTTTAGTTGCTATATTGGAAATTGTTGGGTAAGTATTGATACAGTCATCTTCGCTAGCCAAGGGTTACGATTCGGGTCCCCCTTCTCTCCACCCTTAGCGGATCTAGAATACATTTTGAAATTCGCGCGCAATGCCACCTGGTGGTTGATCGAAGTTGCGCCCCTTAGATAGTCGTCATCGCCAGCCAATCAGAATCGTTTTGTTATACGTATGTTGGAGAGTTAAAAATGGCAGCGCCCAGTGAAGAAAAACTTATTTGTGATAATTTTAATTTGGAAGCAGTTACTGTCAACCAAGTGAAAAGTTTCAAAGCTTTGGCAGACGGGAAAGATGTTTTCATTGGAACCAAAACGGGAAGTGGCATCTTTGCTTACATTTCGTCGATAACATGTGCTCCGTGTAAAACGTCTTCTGATTGGATACGTGTACTGGTAGCCGTAACCAATGAAATATTAAAGCGTGAATCCTCAAAATGTATTCTAGATCCGCCAAGGGTGGAGAGAAGGGGGACCCGAATTGTAACTCTTGGCTAGCGAAGATGAGATACAGTATGGGTGGGACTAAAATTCACGAGAAAGCTTTGCTTTCGAGTTAATTTTGTCCTACCCATGCTGTATCTATACATACCCAATCATTTCCAATATAGTAAGTCACATGTACCATGGTCATTGACTTTCCTTTGTTAACAGTGTGATGATGAAATGCCTTGACTCCTCCTATGTGATATGTGCAGATATCATCACACTTTTAACAAAGGAAAGTCGAATGACCATGGTACATGGCCGAGTAGATACGATTGTGGAAAAACCGTCTATTGAATAATCAAAATGTAAATAAAATTATGACATTTTTTTCTAGGTTATCTGTTGAAGGGTGATTGACTTCATTGCCGCAATCGTTGGGTAGCTTAGCTTTATTATATATCTACACATGCAATCGGTCTTTTATTAAAGTTAATTAGATACCGCCTAATATAAGTACATGTAGATGAATTATTGTTGATGGGTTAGATAGGGGTTACGGCGTTAACGTTACTTTCAACAATATTAATTCAGTTATATTGTGCGGGTCAGATATTATTCTATATAGGGTCGAAACATGCAAATTTTTGTTAACATGAGATTGTATGAATATTGACACGAATAAGTTAAAATAAGGAAAAAGAGATGAAATAATAAAGAAATAAAGCAATTTTATTGAAAATAAATTTGCAAACAGAAAGTTAGAAAAAGGGGGGTGGTCTGTGCCACGAGCGCCTGTGATTTGGACTGTTACATTTTGCACCCTGCCTGTGCCGGATTTACCATTGTGCTTACTTATGTGTGCTTAAGCACATGACCCCGTTTTCCAGGGGGGGGGGGGGGAGGGGCATCTTCCTGCCAACAATTATTTTTTACATGTCTGGTCTAATATACCGTAATATTTTAACTATTCCTAAATTTTCTGCGCATGTACATGCCTGACTGCCTGTGTAGGCCTACCGGGTGTACCTCCTTCTGGACCCAAGTAAGGGACCTCATAACTTAACAATAGCTAGCACATTTGTTCTAAATCCGGCACTGCACCCTGCTGTTCATTAACGTTATATCAAGCTTGACGTAGATACTAGTAATCGTCAAATTCCAGGACTCACTGGGACCTAGGTGATCCATCAGACCCCTTGCCTATTTTACGCCCCCTCCCCTCTAACATAAAATTCTGGATCCGGCCCTGATAAGATTTATTAACAACATTTTAATATATATGTGTTAATCAGACCATATAATCATATAACTGTACAATGGGATTTACAGTCATAATATTTTAAATCTGAATATCCATATTCCATATCACGTGTTGTTTTATATAGTTTATGATTTGTATATCAATAGTCTATTATATTTGTATTTACAGTTTGTTTTGGTGTTTTGAGTGATGACCTTTCACCCCCAGTAATGAAAACAATTGTTTGATATTTTTTTTTAACGATTTATACTTTATATACCAAGTCTAGTTTTGTATTTAGTTTGTTTTGTTGTTTTGACTGATGACCTTTCACCCCAATAGTGAAAATAATATATACATAATTATTTCTTTTAGTAATTCAAGTTGTTGGTGTACATGTAATTCATGCTCCATTACCAGTCTATATAAATAGCTTAGCGATACATACCATTGTTTTCAGTATATATATATTTTGTATCTGAATCAATTAAAACTCTATGCCCCCCTCTTTTTTCCCTCTGTGTGGAAAAAAAAAGGGGGGGAGGGGGCTAGCTATATTCCCGTTTGTGGATAAAATTTCTTTACTGTTGGGGACTATTACTTTCCATAACACTTCTGTCGTGTTTAAAACAGACCCCTCTAGCTGTAAACCACATACCACTGTTGTCCATTAGTGGTTCCTTCTCAAGAAATTAAAGAATTAAAGACCAACGACCTACTGGATTACCAGGAGAGGAATGAACTAAGACAAACTAGGGGTGAACACGGAGAGATAGCATGGGGCAAGGGCGTAAGAGCCGGGGCATATGCCCCTCCCCAATTTTCTTGGTGGGGGCAAAACTGTTTTTGCGCCCTCTGAATAATCTGTATGTTTAATCTTGGTACCAAAAGAAAGAGAGTAGAAGGTTTGTTCTGAAGTAAAATAATTACCCTTTTTGTTTGCTTGTCAGTTTTGAAGGTTTGTCCCCCCCCCCCCTGTCCTCTCCTGAAGCCTGCCCCTTCCCCACTTTCCGGTCACTTCTAAAGCTTGTCCCCACTTTCTGATCCACTCCTTCAGCTCCCCTTTTGCGGTCCGCTCCTACGCCTTTATAACAAAAAAATGTGTGAGGTACAAACATTACGACAATGACATCATCAGTAACCGAGTGGAGAGTATATGACCATGATCGGCATATTAGTGTAATGAAATGTTGTGGACATATAGACGGTCAAGTTAAACATTTATATCAACATATTAAAGTTTATATTAGTTTCATCGGTCAAACTGAAATTTTAAAAATGAGAACAGTTTTGCTTACTTACCGTCGACAAAACGGACTTCCAGACGTTTAATTACTTCCTCGTGTAGAGAGAATTTAAATATATCCCTGTATAAATTATAACACGTTGCAACATGTTCATTCGCGAATCTAGCAAATAAACATGGAGTGATTTTCACGTTCACCTCAGTATAATTCTAATGTACAATCAGAAACGTTGTTCTTTTAATAATTTGTAGAAAATTATATATTTTTCGCTCGTATAAATATATCTCAGATCAATATCTCTATAACATAATACGAAACGTATTACTACGCCTGATCTGATTAAGTTATTAGACGAATGCCATTCATATCAAATCCAATTTATCCGCCACGATATAACAGAAATATTATTCTTAAGTGGCGTTAAACACCATCAAACAATCAAATCCAATTAAACTTTCACAATCAAACGTGTTAATAACATTGATTATGGTAAAACATGTATAATCTTATCCTGTTTTTAAAATTTTTGTCCATTGAATATCGATGTCACTTCTAAAAAATCTACTAAATTCACACTAAATTAAAGAGGTACTAAATTCAAGGGGGGTAACTGTGATCTCCGTGTGGTAATATATAATTGACATTGTTCTGCAATCTGTAGAGGAAAAAAAAAAATCATATAACTCCATACCTTCACGAGTTTTGATATTGGAGCAAAAATAAAATTTTGTACATTTGTATTTTTTTTTTAGTAAACAGATTCGAATGGGCAAATCGATATGTCAGAACCGGAAAACGCGCGTTTTTTCCCCGACAAATCATAATAAGATTTACAATTGTTGTGAAGTATTAAAGGATATGTAAGTATTAGTAAACAAATAAACAGATCCGTTCAAATCAAAATTAAATCTTTTGTTTAGAAAGGCGTTACCTATTACGAGCACAACAACAATAATTGTATTACAGAATGCCAGTATTTTTAACACCTGTTGGTATATAATAATAATAATAATAATAATAAATTTTGTATTCCAATTATGGGCCCTGGAGGGGCAAACAGAAATTACACATATAGTAAAATTACACATATGAACTCACCCTTTTACCCTTTTAGAACATTACCCAATTTATTTAAATTTAGATCCCTCACTTCCTCATGGTTAATACTACTGGCGAGTGTGATCAAGTTTGTCAGTGATCCACTTGCCGCAAGTCGGTGGTTTTTCTCCTGGTGCTCCGATTTCCTCCACCAATAAAACTGAGCGAGTGTAGAGATCTGATTTTAATTAGATTGACAATTATTTAGCACTGGAGAAACATATAGTGTTAAAAATGCGGTAACTACCTAATTTTGTCGAAGTTATTTGGATCAACTTAGTATTTCACTTCGCATCAACCGATTATTCTACTAATAGAAATTATAATTTTTCACAGACTTTTACAAACGGAACATATTTTATCCATTGGAACGGCCTATCACCCCCAGTTTCGAGATGAAATTTAATTGCATCACAATTAGGTTCTACAATCCATTATCACTGTTATAATATACGATGCTTAACCCCCCCCCCCCCCCCCCCTCCCCCAAATTGGATATCGTACAGAGGTTGGATTTACAACTACCTGTGTAATCAATGTATTTCGCCTCTGAAGTTGTGAGTTCAAATTCCGCTCATGGTGAGGTGTACTCGATACAACATTATGTAATAAAGTTTGTCACTGACTTGCAGAATGGCTGTAGGTTTTCACCGGGATACTCTGGTTTCCTCCACCAATAAAACTACCTAAACCACTTTGGCTTCCTATCTAGGGGGAAATTCATATTATGTATTTCTACAGAACTCGCGAATTTTAGCCAAAATGAGTTGTCATGACACTTGCTTATAAAAAGAGAAGCATTGCCATATCATTCTTGTAAAACTTATTTATACTTTGATGCTCCCGTCGATATCATTTCTTGTAAATTGAAAACCAATTATATGACTAAATTGGGATACTGTCCGTCCATAATTACCCAATTTTAACGCAGGTTAAAATAATGATATTTGCAGAGTTCTACAGAAGTATAGTAGAGATTTTATGGTCCCACTATGTTCAATTTCACAGGGAAACATTAATTTCATAACTAATTCAAGTCATTTTTAATTCTTAATTTCCCATTGTAGACGCCATACATTTTTCAGTTTATCTGTTAGTATTGTTGATGTAATTGCTATCATCCTCGGATCGTGTGCGGTAGATCATGTGTTCGGTCCTCGGTCTAATAAGATCGTGTGCGGTAGATTATGTGTTCGATCCTCGGTCTGGTAAGATCGTGTGCGGTAGATTATGTGTTCGATCCTCGGTCTGGTAAGATCGTGTGCGGTAGATTATGTGTTCGATCCTTTGGTCTGATAAGATCGTGTGCGGTAGATTATGTGTTCGATCCTCGGTCTGACAAGATCGTGTGCGGTAGATTATGTGTTCGATCCTCGGTCTGATAAGATCGTGTGCGGTAGATCATGTGTTCGATCCTCGGTCTGATAAGATCGTGTGCGGTAGATTATGTGTTCGATCCTCGGTCTGAAAAGATCGTGTGCGGTAGATTATGTGTTCGATCCTCGGTCTGGTAAAATTTGCATTTGTTGCTTCTCTGCTCATGCATGCAGCGTATCTACCAGACCGAGGATCGAACACAATTTCTTCATTCCGGAGTAAAAGCAGCAAAGACAGGTATGGCTTAGAATCAAGATAGTATGTCCGAGTGGAGCGAAATGTCTTTCCGTGCACTGTTTCTTGAACAGTGAGCTAGCACTATACAAATTTAACAAAGCGTGTTGGTCTGGTACAAGGCGGATATCATCATTATCTCGTCGAATGAAACTTGTTCTCGTCATGATATAGCTGACAAACTGCTTACTTGGCGTTAAGGAACGACCACTCAATTTATATGGTAGAAATTATGATTTAAATTCGTAATAAACAAACAACAAACAAAACATAATAATAAGAACACCCACTACAGTTTTGTATAAATACATATCTTTCTATGTATAGATTTAACACCTGTGTGTTATATACAATGGCCAATACAATTTTTTTGTTAACTTTAAAGATACAAGACATCTGTTGTTTATAAAACTTTACCTTGGACATTTAAATTAGTTGTGTATTGCCATATTAACATATAAAGATGTAAAGTCAAGATACCGTTATTTTTCACTGGGTCAAGCACATATTTAACTGTAAACAGAGACAATATGGCTTTGTTCGTTAACTAATAACTCCATACAAAAATTTAAAAGGGAATTTGTCAGATCGGCATTAAAAGAATTTCATTCTGAAGTTTTTGTAGGCAAGTTTTATTTTATTTTATGTAAAAAAAAACCAACATCCGTTCAATTTTCCTAGTGGCCGTCGTGGTCGTGATCGTATGGTAGTTGGATTTACAACTACCTATATGCAATCAGTGCCTATCACCACTAACATTGTGAGTTCGAATCTCGTTCAGGCGAGGTGTGCTCAATACAACATTATGTGATAAAGTTTCTCAGTGACTAGTGACTTGCGGCAGGTCGGTGGTTTTCTTCTTGTACTTCAGTTTCCTCCACCTATAAAACTGACTGCCACGATATTACTGAAATATTGTTGAAAGTGGCGTTAAACACCACAGCCCTAACTCGATCATAACCCCTCAATTTTCCTATACATTGCATGCACAATAATATTTCCAACAAGTCTTTCATCTGAAGTAGCTACTGACGGATAGACGGACACGAATGTCATCATTGTACAGTAGCAACTATGTGCCCATAATATGCTATATTGTATTGCTATTGCCATACAATAATGTCTAGTAAAGTGCAATGTATTAACATTTTCTACAGATCCTATCGTGGTCAGGGGTGGATCCAGATTTTGTGTTGGGGGAGGGGACGTAACATCTAGTCGAGCGGTCTAGGTCCCCAGTAGGTACAGGGTAGAGTCATGCGTGAACCAGGGGACAAAACCCCATCCCTGTAGTTCGGGCCCATGAGGGCATTATCAGCATCACTATATAAATTAATTGCTCTACAAAATGTGTTGCCTATTTTATGGAAGCCACATGCCCAGCACGCCCCTCGAAAGATTCGCGCTTGGTGATCGTGATTGTGTGCTACATGTAGTTTGTCAGTGAGTAGCGGCAGATCAGGTGATTTCCTTCAGATTTTCTCACGCTTGTAAATCTGACCGCCACGATATCAATGAAATATTGTTGAAAGTGGTGTTAACGGCATATCTTGTTACAGTTGGTTCATACTAGTTGCTTGATGTGCATAATGTGTACCTTTATTAAATAACATAACTGGCAAGATTTTAGCGATACTAGGTGACGAAGTGAACTTTTTTTTTTTTTTTTTTTTTTTTATCACCGGCGATGAAGTTGTCGTTGTATGATAACATCTCTAGAACTACAGGCTATATGTGATTTTGGTACCGATACAAAGTCATAACTTGTACAGAGAATTCAACATTTAACATCTTTGTGTAGATAAAATCGGATTTATCCTGTTTCATAGTGAAAGGTCTAGACATGTCTTCATAACAATTAGCTACCGGTGTAGCAGGCAATTTGTTCCGACCCGCCAGATGGGCCGGCCGGAATACATAGACTAGGCTAAACGGGCCGATCGGAATGAATAGCCTAGGCTGAATGGTCCGGGTCTAGGCAATTTGTTCCGACCCAAGTTGAATGCAATAGCTAATGCAACAAAAGTATCATACTGACGTAAATTAAGGCACAAGAAGAAATAAATTTGATTACAAACTCTACAACATTCTTGTATGGTTTTAAGAGTCACAATAGCCCAATAGTATCTTTCCCTGATTTTAGATTCCGTTTTGTCTCTACCAAAGTGACCTAAAAGACAGAAACGAACGTGTAAAGGCTCGGCATAATTTTGAATGAACTCAATATATTTTTCAATATTTTCAAGTCAAATTGAAAAAACAAAATGAAAAAGGGAGTGAACTGGCAGCTATGGTTCCTATGTATGCAAACATATTGTTACAATACTTGACATTCGCAGTACCTCTGGAAAATGCATATTTGTTTATTATTTGAACACTCGTAAAACAACTGTATGTATTATTTCTTATATAAATGTTCTTTTTTAAAGGAACCTTCTAAAAAAGTCTGTTGTGAATTGAATTTCAAATGTTTCATATTTTCAATATTTCAATATTACAGTTAAATTTTGTAACTGTACTGCATGCATTAAAATACAATAACTCTAGTAATACCATGCAACGTCTGACTCGGTATTTAAAAGACATAGTTCTAAGATATATTTACCAGCAGTACTATCGGAATGGCAAGCACGAAGGATCCTATGCTTTTCTGCTTCTCTAACCACTCGTCTATTTTCTCCCTTTGCACTAACGTAGTATAAAAGGTTATCCTTTGAGACATAATGTTTTGCTTGCTTCATTAACTTCCTTTTTTCACTTTCTGTTAAATTTTCAGTATATTCTGTATATTCAACGTATTTCAACAGTGTCGAGTACGCACTCTCGTCCATGTTAACGTGCAGTGAAATATTGTACAAATGAATTTAATAATGTGGAATTAAGATGACAAGTGTTCACGTTCATATATGGTATTACGCATGGGACACTCGCGGCTATTTTATCAAACCGTTGACCAACATTTT
Organism: Bathymodiolus septemdierum; assembly: GCA_963383655.1. Lineage (NCBI taxonomy): Eukaryota > Metazoa > Mollusca > Bivalvia > Mytilida > Modiolidae > Bathymodiolus > Bathymodiolus septemdierum. The sequence goes on from OY726525.1 coordinate 67,695,461, forward strand.
CGATTTTAGTGAGCTTACCAACAAACAAACAAACAAACGAATTACGAATTAAAAAATATATACACACATAGCCGTGATGAATATTTTTATTGATAATACGTTGTAAATTACAAAATATATATAGGTTTATAAATGTAAAAGCAGGTCGGCCCATATTGCCTGGTATCGGAACAAATAGCCTAGGCTCAAAGTGCCGAACCGAAACAAATTGTCTAGGCAATTTTGGCCGTCCGGACCATCCAGCCTGATACACCTGTATTATAAGATAAGCTTAATTTATTTACCGGGAAACCGTGGTTTCTTGCAATATTTTCTGAAAAGACCATTAACTGGACAGGATAGACGAAACTGAATCTTAATATTTTATAGTAGTTTATAGTGACGTGTATATCATTAAATTTAAACTTGCCGGTCAAACTGTATATAGACTCACTTTCGTATTATTTACGCGTTGTGCTTTGAGGTAAACGACCTTATTGAGAAAAACCGCTGTAGCTATTGGCTGTCGGAAATCCTCGTTTATATTCGGTAAAAAGCTCCTGAGAGCTTGTGTTTATTGCTATGCAAAAACCGAATTCAAATAAAGTTTTCTTATCTTATTATCTTAAATAAATAAGGAATTAAATTAAATTAGACCTTATTTTATACTTTAAACGGTACCCAATGTACAGTGAACTATAGAACTTTTAAACCGTATAAATTGTAGATCTTACAATCCTACTTTATATGTTTTGTTTGTTTGTAGCCTTTGACCCTACACATGTATATTGGGTGTAAGTTGTGCTAATAAAGAATTATAATACATATAGCTACTTGCTTAATGAATTCTAGAACTTGGGAGGTAAATATTAATTAAGTTACGGGTATCTAGGGAAGTGGCGATTCTGCTTGGATTTTACCATCACTAAATGAGTGACTGATCGTTCTTTAACTTGATCAAACTCAACAATTTTTCAGACATATCATGGCGAGAACAAGTTAATTTTCAATGAGATTATGATGAGTTCCTCTTTCTACTAGACCAACACGCTGAGTTGGATTTTTATAGTGCTAGATCACAGTACAGAATCAACAGTCCACTGGTAAACATGTTGCCTCACTTGCACACATATATACACGTATATATTATCCTGATTCCCAGCCAACCAGTCTTTACTCTTTCTCCTTATAGCTGCACACTTAGCTGGGAAGCAACAAATACCAATTTTATAGTTTATACAATCAGTGCATATCACCACTAATGTTGCAAGTTCGAATCCGGTTCATAGCGAGATGTACTATATCATGCCAAGAAATTGCCTCCGGTGAAATTTTGCAAACACCTCACTGAGCCAATTACATGGATGATTACCATCACCTACTAATCTATGATAACTGTTGACCTAGTGCTATGTGAAGATTGAAGCAATCCACATAGTAATCAACATATTTATAAATCTGAAAGTTTGACCCGTCTTAGATCAGCCAAGTAGCCTCTCAGTAATAAATAATTGTGTAGAAGGTTTTATTTCTGTTTACTTTGTTGAAAAGAAGTTCTTTTAAACGACGAGTTTCTGAATAAATATTTTAAGGACAGCATATATATATAAATATGATATTCTTATATTTACGCCATAGTTTACAAAATTGTTACTAAGCGACTAGCATAATCTCAGTTTAAAATTTTTCATTTTAATTCAGAAGTCATAAGAAAATGAGTATAAAATTTGATTTGCTTTTTATTTTTTATTGTGTTTTAAACAAAATTAAGATGAAAATTCACACAGATATTAGATATTACTTTTGGTTCGAGTCTATAATATTTACAAAAGCAAAGGTACCTTCAGGGTATTAAAACAAAATCTGCAAAACGTGCCTAAATTGTTTACGGGGTAACTTTCTATCACTGTTTAAAATTGTTTTAAATGCTATTTTATTACTAATTTCGTTTTAAGATTCTATTAAAGAAAATCATAATAAAATTCATAATATTTGTCACCTTAGTAAACCTCTTTTCTACTGGTACCATTATATTTATATAACATATAAACAAGTGCATACAGATTGAGAAACCAGTCTTACAACAAGTCAATAGAGGGAAAATAAATTATTTCCAATGTAAATATCAAAACTTTATACCGACGACTATCAACATGTGAGAACACAAAAAAGAATTGAACGCTCGTAGTTTCCCACAGACGATTCTAATTTTGCTGATCGATTGTATACAATGTGACTTATAAAAAAGACTCCCCCTTTTTAGGCTTTTCACAATCTGACAAGTGAATACTGTTATCTACTTTACTTCATGAGTATAATCATTTGCAAATTACGCTATGTTTGGAGTAAGCTTGCCTAATACTGAACATCAGCTAGCTTTCCTTCAGCATCAGTATCAACAGCTTCAGCAGGAAAACATGTTTTATTAAACATGCATTAAAAACCAACAACAACTAGAAGAGCTGAAGGCAAACAAAAATCCACGCACTCCTCCGGCAGAAAAAAAGAATCGGTGCACTCCACAGGCAACACAAAACAACAATGTCTCTGCATCAGAATTACAAAAAACACCACCAACTTTAAAACCATATTTTGAGTTGAAGCACAGTGAAAGATCCCACAGAAATATTGAAATTAAGAGAAAATTTTCTGAAGTGGCATCATCTTTATATAGTGACATTACATCAGTTAAAGTTGAGCTTGAGTTTCACAATGGAAAGAACAAATACTTCTACCCAAGGGCACCAGCATCAGATGACAACTCTGAGTTGAAATATTCCAATAGAATTAATGACAGAGATATAATACAACAAGTGCTTATGGTCAAAAAGAAAACACCGGAGAGGAAAGGGGGGGGGGGGTCAATCCCCGAAGCGCCTTTGCCTTTTGAGTCCGTTTAACATTCACTATTCCATTAGATTGTGCCCAATATAGTATAGATTCAACACTACAATTGATTAATAATTTCGAATACCGGAATAAGAGGTATACCCGATATCCAGAAAAGATTTATTTTTATTTACTTTTCAAAAACAAAGGCGGGGTTAAAGTGAATTATGCATCATTGTTACTGTTTTTTTGTCTTGTACCATTTTTACTACCAGACAACAGGTGCCTTTTTTTTTTTTTACATATTTGGGTGAGTAATGTTTCCCCCACTGAGTGTATTTATTTATTTATTTAATTACCGTTTTAATCATGTTGATTAATATTTTTCTTTTAGGTTTATTCTTATAAATTATAATTTTAGTTGATATAAAACAGTATAAATTATTACTTCTTTCATTTTTTCTCTCTTCAACGGAACTTTTTCTGAAAACTCCCATTCTCCATAAAGTGCCGGAGTATTTCTATTTCTTGCCATCTTTGAAATTGTATATCTTAAATTTATGTGACACTTTACAACACTGATAAACAATAGCAATACCACTTCAGAGTAGGTCAATCTTGTTATCATAAAACTTAATGAGAAGAAGGGAAGTTACTATGGAAACTTCGCCTGCTGTTGGGTCATTAACTAATATGTTTCAATGATTTAACTACTAATGAGTGCCGTAGGGGGTCGACCGGAATTTTTAGCTGTGATTTCTTGGCATGTATGTGATAAGTTTGTGAGTGACTTGCGGCATGTCGGTGGTTTCCCCCCAATTTCATTTCATTTCAAATATTTTATTGATAAATCAATAGGATTGGATAACAGGCTATGCCTATACAAATCCTCTCCAACAACAAGATGGAACCATTTGAACACAATTTACATAAGACATAGAGCAATCTCATCATGTATACATGCAATTCATCTTAATTACCAAGCATAAACACATGTATATTAATAGCAGAATAATACAAACAAATCAAAAAAGATTTTTCCCTTTCTTTTCTTTTTTTTGTTTGTTAATAGGAATGATACAATATGTATATTAATAGCAGGATCATACAAAATAAAGTTATTTTTTTCCTTTCCCCCCCCCCTTTTTAATAGGTATGATATAATTTGGAATAGCCAAATTATGGCTTTACATTTAAGCTATTATTATTTATAATATTAATGATGATGAATTGGCATAGCATGATGGATAGACTGAACTTACATTTAATCACACAATATATACAACATGTAAACTGAAATTATGATATCAAAATCACTAATTAAGTGAGGTCCACCATATCAATATGAATTAACTCTTTTTCAGTATATATATTTATGATTGAATAAAGGGAATTTGGGAGAGATGGAGGAAGAAGAGACAAATAAGTAAATAAGGGGGGAAATATCTAAACAAAATAGTGATTGTGATTGAGATAAGCAAGTACAAATTGGGTAAAAGGGGGGAGGGGGAAGGGAGACCTGAATAATTGAAAGATTTACAGCTATTAATTAAGCTGAAAAATTTAAAGATTTGGAGCTACATGTATATATAGGAAGACTTTTCCAATACTCCCGTTTCCTCCACCAATAAAACTGACCACAATATAACTGAAATATTGCTGAAGGTGGCATTAAACACATAACCTGAACTCTCTGGAACGAGAAAAGTGAAAATAATAAAAAATTATACAGACCTTAACTCAGATTGCCATTCCTAATACTCTTGTAAAATTTGATGAGCATCTGTTCAGACAGAGTAAGTTATTACATGATTGATGAACAGATGGCCATGGACTGTATACAATTAGTATGTCCTGTCTAAAGGATGCATACTTTTCATAGCAGTGGTGCAAAACATGTTTTTGTCCCCCTCCCCCCCCCCCACTTTTTTGGCAACACATTAGACAAACCTCATTTTCCAGCATGGAAGCAGAAAATACTCAATAAATCAAGAGATTTAAGGTTATCCAAATACATGCTTAGAGGCCAATGCCTCCTCTCACTTTTCTGTCCTCTTTACATGCTTGCCCTCCCGACTCTCAGGTCCACTCCAGAAGCTTCCTCCTATACTGATTGGTCATCTACAAATGCTTGCCCCACATTCAAGTCCACTTCTACACCTCTGGATTACGATATTATACATGGAAAAAAAACCTGTAAATTGTATAATTTTATTGGAAAAGAATGAAATTATCACTCACAAAATATGAAAGACATTGGTATCAAATACATTTCTCTACTAAAATATCAGCATGACATAAAATATCACATGATACAAGCAATATCAGTTATCAGCATGACATAAAATATCACATACAATAAACAATATCAGCATGACCTAAAATATTAGCCAGAGGGAAATAACCCTAGTGGGGTTGACAATTTTGGATATTCATCGATTCAGAAGGCCGTAACTGTTTTATTATACCGAACAAACAGTTGAAATATATTGTTTAATATTTTTTATTAATAAGTATTATTTCATTAGGGTTATTCACTGTTGAATAATTGGGTTATTCAACGGACGTGTGTAATTCTTGAGGTTATTCACCGTTGGCGGCGATTAGAAGCAAAAATATCCAGATTATTTTATGTCCTGTGATTATCTTTTAACCAATAGAATTGATTCTTTATTATGTGAGGTATAATAATAAACAATATTGGCATGACATAAAATATCACAGAAATAAACAATATCAGCATGACATAAAATATCGCAGAAATAAACAATATCAGCATGACATAAGATATCACATGAAATAAACAAATACCAACAGGATGTCAAATTTAAAATATAATATCTAACTATCAGCATCGTTATCTAGTTTTTTCCTGTCTGAAATGCGACAGCGTCCTGATTCACACTCCTCTCTATTCCTTCCTGTTAACCTGTATCTATTTATAGCAAACCAAGGATAGACTATATCAGATGCTTCCTTTACACCAGGAAGTGTTAAGAATCTTGACAGCCATTTTAACCCTACTGCACTGTACAAGACATTCATGGCTTCCATACTATCATAAATCTGAAAAATTACACCAGTATTTAATTTTTTATTTTATTTTTAACAAATTTAACTTGCAAACATAAAAACAAAAATCTGGTAAAATAATAAAATCCTTAAAGTTGATAACACACTAAATGTTTTAGGTGTATTATTATTATAATTTTTTATATTGTACAATTAATGAGATTGAGAACAGCTTTTCTCGATGACTTTCTATATACAAACATGTACGTCTAGAATTAATACATTAAATGATATTGGCAAAATTGAAAATATTCTTAATTCTACTTCTTCACAACAAGTGAAATACTTAGGCTCCTTTATTAAACGGTCTTTGGAACTGAGGACAGGGGGCACTTGATTACATTTGTTATATTGTGAAACAGCCTTTTTGTTTGTTTGTGTATGACAATTGTTGTGTGTGTATGTTTTTGATCCATGTTTTGTTTGTTTGTGTATGATAATTGTTGTGTGTGTATGTGTTTGATCCATGTTTTGTTTGTTTGTGTATGACAATTGTTGTGTGTGTATGTGTTTGATCCATGTTTTGTTTGTTTGTGTATGACAATTGTTGTGTGTGGTATGTGTTTGATCCATGTTTTGTTTGTTTGTGTATGACAATTGTTGTGTGTGGTATGTGTTTGATCCATGTTTTGTTTGTTTGTGTATGACAATTGTTGTGTGTGTATGTGTTTGATCCATGTTTTGTTTATTTGTGTATGACAATTGTTGTGTGTGTATGTGTTTGACAATTGTTGTGTATGTATGTGTTTGACAATTGTTGTGTGTGTATGTGTTTGACAATTGTTGTGTGTGTATGTGTTTGATCCATGTTTTGTTTGTTTGTGTTTGACAATTGTTGTGTGTGTATGTGTTTGACAATTGTTGTGTATGTATGTGTTTGACAATTGTTGTGTATGTATGTGTTTGACAATTGTTGTGTGTGTATGTGTTTGACAATTGTTGTGTGTGTATGTGTTTGATCCATGTTTTGTTTGTTTGTGTATGACAATTGTTGTGTGTGTATGTGTTTGACAATTGTTGTGTGTGTATGTGTTTGATCCATGTTTTGTTTGTTTGTAGCCTTTGATTCTATATTGGGTGTAAGTTGTGCTAATAAAGAATTATTATTATACTTTACTATAGTAACTGAGTAAGAAATAACTTTTTTATTTCACTGTTTGTTTGTTGGTGTCCAGAAATAACTAAATACTACTGTGGCCTACTGCACATAGTGCTAATAACTGTTCAGAAACATGCACATAGAGAAAAATAACTATTCGATTTTGGTATGTAACTGCATGTTTAACTAATAACTGATTATTTTCCTCTTACCCTTTTATCTTTATCAATAACATGCATTTTACCCATGGCCTGTTGATATGTAATTCCTAAATGATCCTCTGGATTATATTCTCCCATAGTTATGTCTATAAACTTCACCGTATTTTCTTTTTTATTCAGTTTTTTCATTAAATTTATTTCTGTAACACATAATGGACACTGGCCGTCATATAGAACCTGAAAAAAATATATTCAGAGGCTTAGGAGCAGAGGGGGACAAAACTATGTTCTTTTTCTGGCCAAAATGTTTAAAAAGCAGAATCTTTTAGCATGGAAGCCAACAGAAAATGTTCAGTAAAACAAAAGTTTTTTTCCCATCTGGTTCATTCATGAAGCTTGACCCTCCACTTTTCCGTCTGCCCCCCCCCCCATCCCTCAACTTTCAGGTCCTCTCAACAAGATTGCTCCTCCCACACTTTTTAGTCCCCTTCAAAAGCTTGCCCTCCCACTTTCAGGCCCACTCCTACACCTCTGATGTCATAATATTACAATCATAATTTACTTATTTTGTTGATTCATTCAGTTTAAAACCAAAAAGGGAGACAACTTCAAACATTTATTGTTGGATAATTAAATGTTACACATTTTATTATATATAAAAACTGTCGGTCATTTTAACTTAAGTAAAATCCCGTCCTTTCAATATTTTCATATCGTAAAGTTTCAAACAAGAATAAATGTATATATCAAAATAAAACTAATTTTCCAAATCATCTTTGACAGAAATTATTATTGAAAGAATTATTCAACATCAGTCAGAGACAAGATTATTGATAAAGCTTTCGAGATGATCCGGCCTTAAAACAAATGCGGCCTTAGTATTCAGGCAAATCAAATCAAATAAGTTTTATTTAAAGTCGAAATATCTATAACACATAACATAAGCTCTAGTGTATTATGTCCGACGCTGATTAATAAATCACCTGACCCATCCGGAAAATAATATATAAATAAAATTTACAGGTAAATATATATATACGGAAAATATGCTTTTTTTCTAAAAAAATATTCTGATTCCCAATGTTGCTGAAAAAAATATTCTGATTTTGGTGGAGGGAAAAAAAATAATCTGATTCAGAGTTTTTGTCATATAACCTAATGTTAAATTCTGGACAAAAAAATAATCTGATTCAGAGTTTTTGTCATATAACCTAATGTTAAATTCTGGACAAAAAAATAAATATTCTAACTCTTGTGTTGTCCGAAAAAAGATTTTTGAACGAAACAAAAAACCATAACCCCCCACCCCCCTTCCAAGTTAAATGTTCGGTCCCTAAAACAAGCTAACAAAATGACTTTTATTACACACGGGTTCCAGTGGTATCGGACGTACAAGACTTCAGGATCACCTTTGCGCGTTATGTTAAGAAGATCTTCATTAGTTAAGTGTGTTAGTGTGTTACACGGAACGTGTTTACAAAGCGTCAATTTTTTTTTTATTCGTCATTATGATCAGCCATGTTTGTCAAAAAATCCTAAGTACACATTTTATACCATAAAGAGCTCGCTGATGCTCGCATATTAAAAATTTTATTCATTGGTAACGGTCGATATTGAATAATGGAAGAAGTAGCTGCAGAACCGTAGCCCTTTATGGTCCCTTTTTTTCTTCTTTGGTGGACCATAGAGCTACGGATTTCACCCTATCAAAAATTTGCGGAACTGCGTCGCATCTTTCAACAGTAATTTTCACAACAAAGCGCTTTGTGAGAGCGGAGTCATGTGGATAACTCGTTTCGTTACATATTTATCTATCGCTTTTCATATTTACTTACTTATTATTATTCATTTCTAGCTCATTATAATAAAAAATATTTCGATATTAACTGATTTCACCAACTTAGTCTTGCCATTTTGTCTTTGTGGTATTCTCGCTTTGAGGTCACATGACTTTTGAGAGATGACTCTAACAGCAAAACACATGTTCGGTTTGTTTACATGAAAAACTTGAAAATGTTGAATGAGAGTTCACCACAGTTGGAATAATCATAGAAGAAAATAACATTTCTGGTTAATATATGTAAAATATTTCCCTCTAGGTTGAATAAATATTTTATTTCAGATAAAAAATCGCCGTGCAAAACCTCCAGTAAAACGTAAACAAACCGAACACGTGTTTTGCTGTTAGAGTCATGTGACCTCAAAGCGAGAATACCACAAACACAAGATGGCGGGACTAAGTAGGTGAAATCAGTTAATATCGAAACATTTTTTATTATAATGAGTTAGAAATTAATAATAATAAGTAAGTAAATATGAAAAGCGATAGATAAATGTGTAACGAAACGAGTTATCCACATGACTCCGCTCTCACAAAGTGTTTTGTTGTGAAAATTACTGTTGAAAGGTGCAACGAATTCTTCTTTGTCGCAGTTCCGCAAATTTTTGATAGGGTTCGCCAAATAAAAAAAGAACCATATAGGGCTACGGTTCCGCAGCTATGGAAGAAGATGAGTACAATGATATTGTTACATATACAAAGACCAAAAGTACCCACAGAATGCAAATATATTTTTTCCGGTTGAAAAGTTATAATAATATGCAATGTTATCCACAGATATATTTTGATATTAAATTTCTTCCACCTCATCTGGAAAATATATAATAGCATTGGAAGAAATTTAATATTGAAATATTGTCCAAGGAGAATATTTTATATTAAAAATAATCTGCCGGAAAGAATATTATGGAGGATAAAATAAAATGTTACATATACACAGAGTACAGAATTCGTTGATTTTAATTTGTTCCGTAAATCTCAAGGGGTTAGGGTGGTTAACATCACTTTCTTTCAACAATATTTCAGTTATATCATGGGGGTCAGTTTTATTGGTGGAGGAAACAGGAGTACCACCGGCATGCCACAAAACACTCACAAACTTTATCACATAATGTTGTATCGACCATACTTCGCCTGAATGGGATTCTGAATCACAGTGTTGGTGGTCATAGGCAATGCTTTCAGTTTTAATATATCATAGGAGTCTGAATCTGAATAAATACGATGCAGGACCATCACTGGTATAAACGCATAGGTGAGAGAGCTGCTAAATTAGTAGCAGGTTGGGAGTGCTTGTTTGAAGCACTCGACTGTCTTTGCGCATGCTGTGTCCTCCGGTAGTTTGTTCCAGCTCACAATAGTGTCAACAAAGAATGAATTCCTATTTTGGTTGGTTTTCGAAACTGGGACTGCGAATGATCTAGTATTGTTTGTCACCTGACGCATACCTGTTAACCCTCCCCCTTTTCACGGGAGTCTCCCGCGTAAGAGCTTTATCTCCTGCATGGACTGGGTCTCATGCGTGGGAGACATTAATCTCCCGCACACACCTTTTCCTCCCACATGATATCCTCCCAACAAAATAATCAAGTACAATAAAATCTTGACCTACATTTTGCGATCAATATTTCTGGAAATTCCCCATTTGGAACTCCCGCGCTGATGAAAAACGCTGAGAGATACGAATGTAAATGATATCCGGTTATTGATCTGACACCTTTACAGGTAAATTGGGTCATGGAGATTAATTAAGGTGTTGATGATTATACAACAATTATCCACTGATTGACAGTTAATTGGGGATAAGGAAGTGGGTTTGTGGATGATTAGAAGTGTGATAGCGGCAATTAAAAATAGTTATAAACCGTTGTGCAAACAGGAGTCGGACAACCTTTGATACCGAGGAAAACTTCTTATTTCGATCAAACGTGCAATGAATTCATCTCGGATTGAGTTGTTATGGCTTGTTTGGGACCAAAGCCGATCAAAGTATTATTTAAGGACTAAGTTCCAGGATGGAATTGATAAACCACAAAAATGCCAAAACGTATGCCATCACCCAACGCACCAGCAGCAAAGTGACTTTTTAATTTTAGTGCTCTATGACTTTATTGTTCAGAGCATTCTGTCTTCATTTTTATTGCTTTGATATAACCTTATGATTATGAATGATTATGAATAAATTATAAATACAGTTTTTATCCTTCATTCATCATATGAAACACTACTAATAAGACAGAAATGTAAACAATATATATTGAAATGGGATGCAGTTGGTTCAATACTGAAACAAACAAAAAGAAAACATCAATTAACAATAAAAACATGCACCAAATACGTCGATAAAAAATCTCCAGTTATGAGACCAAATCTCCAGCCAAAAATTTACAAATCTCCAGTTGTAGCATAGCAACTCTATCACATGTATGCAACTACAAGGTACAATTTTGTGCGTTTAAAGGCGACGCACAAAATCTCCCTCTTAGAAGAGTTGGTAGGGGGAGATCTCCCCCCTAGCAGTTCCCAGAGGTTAACAGGTATCCTGACGGTCGATAATGTTTTGTGCTACACAGTCTGTAAATTTGACGGATCTGATTTTACGTTTTGGTCTATTCGGTTTAATAAACGTATCAAGATCTGTTGCTGGGACCAATCCCTCGACCACTGCACTTTGCACAAGAACAACAAGTTGGCATTTGTTCTTCTGTGTTGTAATGTAGATCAAGTTATGAAACGGGTGCCATTTCGCTGGATTCTTTCGAGCTTGTCAATGTCTCGAGTAAGATAGGGGTCCCATACGACTGATCCATATTCTAGCACTTTGTGTTTCCGCATTGTGAAATTGCTTCTTGCATTCTCTTTTTTTTTTTTTTTTAGGTCCCCTAAAATCTCAACAAAATTACTGTATGTTCATTGTGACCGAGTGGCAAGTGAACAATTTTTATTTTTAGATTGTTAGCGTATTTACACTGTCCAAATAATGGGAAGACTAAAATACAAGTAGTGAAGTACCTTTATTTGGTCATTTTTAATTTTACCACTGTCGCCGACAATTTTGATTTCTTTTTGCCGACATGACTGAGTAGCAAAGGCTTTGCTATTTAATGTAGTCCTATTTAGTTTTGTCTTAGATATCAAATCGTTGGCTGATATATTCTGTCTTATCAGGTAATTCATTCGAAGAACACTTCTTAAACTGCTACAGCTGAAGATTTTCATACTTGTTGGTTTCATAACTACCGGAAGTTTACAATTCACGACTAATACCGGAACAATGTCGGATATTGACATGAAGATTCTGTCAAGCATAAATTATTTTTAAAGAGCTTTGAACCATCAAAATTTAATTATTCAAGCATGGGATTAATATATTAAAAAAAAATCATTTTGATTCTTTTTTCACTTGCGCCTTTTTATGAAGTCAACTGAATAATTCCGGATTTATTCTCGTGAGATTTCCGTATACTGTTAAGATTTTATTTTGACCGGAACCACATGTGCACCTCTGTTGACAAACACATTTCCTTACTGAACGTTCACTTTACAATGCTGTAGTCAGGTGTTCGTTTGAAAAGATTGGAGTCAACAAGTAAATGGAGAACACAACCTGCCTTTAATATATTAATCAAATTTCTCTTGCGGACGTGTTTCTTGTTTCTTAGATTTTATTTACTTAGGTAAATTTTAATGCCCCTGACGCAAAAACACAGGCGCGCGTTTAATACAAAAAACAACCCCATACTTTACGCCACAAAAAGCAGGGCATAAAATGCAAGTTTTGGTGGTAAAATTTAGGGTGACCGTAAACACATTTTTCTGTGTATCGATAGAGACGCCAATAATGTTGAATTTTTATTTTGTAAGTCCATGTATTTTCATTAGATTCCTTACAAAATTTCCTGCATGCATTTTCAAAACAGATTTGAACTAACTCGTATAGTTGCTAAGATAAAAAGGGATCAATGCTCTAAATGATAACTATTTAATTACCAGTTCCTTTAACCAAAGGGTCATGTCAGCCTTTGCCATCACTTGGCCTCTGGTCATCTTAAAACTTTTAATAAGGCAAAAAAATAAATAAAAATACATGTGTTTCCGCTAACCCTAGTACCGACCCTAAAGTTTTTTTTGGCCATTTTAATTTTGAACAAGCACTAAGGTCAGAATGTGTCTCCTGTAGAAAATAGCTTAAAATATTTAAAAAAATAAAATCTTTTTCCTACCTACCGACCTTAATATTTTAGAGGATGTTAATTAGTGGAAACACAGGTATTTTTTTTCTTGTCCTAAATGTTCTCAGATGCATCAATTTGAACCTAATAAACATTAGAGAAAACTGAAGGGGCAACCAAGAATGGACATTCCAGAGACACTGATGACATTAGGTACACAAGACACAGGATGAAGTAAAGCAAAACAAACAACACAGAAAACTAAAAAGATGAGCAACACGAACCACACTAAAAATCGGCGGGAACCCAGGTGTTCGCAAAGAGTAAGCAGTTCCTGCTTCTTATAAGACACCTGCCATGTTACTCGTATAGTTAAGATGTGTTGGACACCACTGTGCGCATGCAAACACAAATAATATGACATTAACCCTCCTACAAATAACTTGGGGTAAAGACGAACAAAACAATGTTCTTTGCATAATTAGTAGCAGACATCACAACACTGAACTGAGAACATGAAGACATGAACCCTCCTACAAACAACTATGGCTGAAGACGAACCCAACATCATTTTTATGCAGAAATCATAACGGACATCACAACGTGGAACTAAAAGCATTAAGACAAATAATTCTACAAAATGTACAACATGACCATACCAAACAAAGTCTACTGATTTTTGCTTTAAATATGCAAATTAAGCTTAATTAGACAAAAAATCTTTTGAAAATCTGAAACCACTCGACTAACTTAATCAAACCTTTTTGGAGATAAGGACCAGTGCCCAAATGTTTTATTTTTTTTCATAGTCGTACAACTGTCAAACATATTTTATTATCATATTATGTACTATTGTAGGTCTGTTGTTGGCTTTTTTTGTTATCGTCCGTCTATAGAAGCAATTGTAGCAGTAACTTTTATTCTAGTAATTTTAAATCTGATTTTAATTAGTAATCTGATCATAGGACCCAATTTGAAAGAAAACTTTATTGAACTAGAACTACATGGTTAACTAGGTATAAGGGATATAGACTCTATGATGGCAATGCTTTCCACAATTTTCTTCACACGGTTTTTTATTTTGATATTTGTCTATGTCATAATGTGTTTGAAAATTAAAATCAAAAGAAATAATTTCATCTTTCTTTCAGGTTGACAAATCATGGATGATCAGAACGAAGGTAAACCAGACACAGATGAATACTTTAAAAGTTACGGAGATATTTCTGTACATGAACTTATGCTGAGAGATAGACCAAGAACGGCAGCTTATCAAAAGTTCATACAGCAGAACTCACATCTGTTCAAAGATAAGATAATTCTAGATGTTGGTTCAGGAACTGGTATACTGTCCTTGTTTGCTGCTTCAGCTGGAGCTAAACAGGTACTAGTAGTGTAAGAGCCCAACCATCAAAACAAAATGACAGACATGTGCTTTCAATGTATAGTTCATTGTACCATGTGACATAGGACATTTAAATATTAAAAGGCTACTCATTAACTGACCATTAAGGTGATAGTCAATTGTTGTTGATGTCCTTTAATATTTAAATGTCCTATGTCACATGGTACAGTCTGTTATTTGTACTCGCTCCTTCCAGATCTTTACTCTTCAGAAAATATAATTAACCATTATTAAAAAAGTTACCCATTAGGTCTCTATGTTAATTATATTTTCTGAAGTGTAAAAATCTGCATGGAGTGAGTACAAATAGTGTAAGAGCCCAATCATCAAAACAAAATAACAGACATGTGCTTTCAATGTATAGTTCATTGTACCATGTGACATAGGACATTTAAATATTAAAAGGCTACTCATTAACTGACCATTAAGGTGATAGTCAATTGTTGTTGATGTCCTTTAATATTTAAATGTCCTATGTCACATGGTACAGTCTGTTATTTGTACTCACTCCATCCAGATTTTTACATTTCAGAAAATATAATTAACATAGAGACCTAATGGATAACTTTTTTAATAATGGACCAAAAATTTGGAAATTAATTGTCAGAGTTCGTATATATCATATATTAATATACATCTAGAAAAAAAATATTGATTTAAAAACTGGATTTTTAAGAATTTTTTTCTGAAGATTTATAGAAGTCAAACGGACTATAATAGATGATATTGCCATAAATTCAAAAAACCGTTCCACTTTGGAAACACTATGTAAAGAAGGGTTAAACAGTGATTGCCAGCAAATCCACCAATATCAATGAAACCAACAAACACATTTCAGTGTTGGTTTATGGTGTTTAACGCCACTTTCAACAATATTTCAGTTATATCGTGGCGGTCAGTTTTATTGATGAAGGAAACCGAAGAAAATGACTGACCTTTCGTAAGTAACTGACAAACTTTATCACATAATGTTGTTTCGAGTAACCTTGCCATGCTCAGGTAGTTGTAAATACGACTACCATGATGGCCCCATTTCACCTCAAATTATTGATTATGAAAAATATCACGACATTTGTCTTCTTTAAACACAGGATTTACAAAGAAGAACTTCCAAACTTCACATTTAAAGTTGAACGTTGTTGTGTGCTCATGGAAGTCAAAGTAATGGATGATTTTATTTTGATATGGCTAATTATTTCAGTTATCAATTAGATGTAACACTAGGAAATAGAAAATGCAAATATCCCCGGTAAAATGCAAAAAATTAAAGATTACCAGTTATATTAGCGTTTACCAGTTAAATTAGCGAATTGTCTTGTTATATTTGCGTTTTACCTTTTAAATTTGCATTGTCGTGGCATTTTAGCGTTTTTCCTTTTATATTTGCGTTTTTCCTTTTAAATTTGCATTGTCGTGGCATTTTAGCGTTTTTTCTTTTATATTTGCGTTTTTCCTTTTAAATTTGCATTGTCGTGGGATTTTAGCGTTTTTCCTTTTAAATTTGCATTGTCGTGGGATTTTAGCGTTTTTCCTTTTAAATTTGCATTGTCGTGGGATATTAGTGTTTTTCCTTTTATATTTGCGTTTTTCCTTTTAAATTTGCATTGTCGTGGGATTTTAGCGTTTTTCCTTTTAAATTTGCATTGTCGTGGGATTTTAGCGTTTTTCCTTTTATATTTGCGTTTTTCCTTTTAAATTTGCATTATCGTGGGATTTTAGCGTTTTTCCTTTTAAATTTGCATTTTACCAGTTAAATCGCATGGTCATCTAAATCACCCGCTGAGTAGAGAGATTACGTAATACTGTAGTCGTCACTAGCTCATTGAATATGACGATCTATAGTATTATATTATCGTGTATCTATACGTATTTATTTATTATTATTATTTATGTCATACTAGTCTGGCCCTTAATAAATTTAGTGTATTCAATACACAATAATCCATCAATTGTTGCGCATTTGATTTTCATGTCGTATTTTAACTTAATGCGATATTTATTAAGAAATGTGACTTTAAATGTATTAAAATATTAGCAAAGTGTGATACACGTACAGAATACGTATACTGTTGTCACTTCACTATTACTTGTTTATCATGCGAGAAATACATTAACCTTGTAATACCTATGCTGAGACTATTTACTAAAAAATGAATTAAGTATATATTAAACTATCGGTCTCTATTAAGCTATTTATGTCTTGTTTTATAGCACAGGATTGTGTATGTACAGCGTCAAAGTTATTGTGTTTTAAAAGTTCTGATTATTGTAATGAGGCACCTTAATGAACAATAAATATTTTTGTTGATGATACAAAACAAATAATCATAACCCTATGTATACGTAACGTACGCGCCCTTGTCCGATCCAACAGAAATATGCAATTTACATGTAAACACTATTTTGTCAGTTAATTAGATTGATCAATAAATACAGGATTTTTTTTTTCTTCAAATGTTTATATAATTCCCTGATAAATATAAGAACAATCTATAATAGTATTATATTATTGTTTATTTATTTGTACCATTCTGGATGATAATAACTTTAGCTATTCAATAAACAATAATCCATCAATCGTTGTGTATTTAACAGTAGTTATGTATATTTGATTTCTTGATTTTGTTTTTCAGGATCTAGAACTATGCACTCATATTTATTTCTCAATTTGATGTTGATTTAAATGTAAACGTTTAATATTTTCACGGAGATTCAACATTATAATTTATGTTTATTTATTTTACAGGCGAATCATGCATTTTAGTGGCCTTACCGTTCATCATTACGAACATATTGTTATATGGTAAATTACTTCAAGCCTTACAAATCGGGTAGCCTATTGTGCGACATTATATCCAACTTAATCATGATTCGCTTTGATAACTCTGTAATTTATTAGGGGCTTGTTTTCGATAAAGAAAAATATGTATATGGATATTTTTTTTAAATAATCGCAAATACAGTGTTAAACATCGATTTGTATGCATCTGAAAGCAAAGCTCGGCGCTAAGAAATTATTCATATGAATATACGTTAACAAAAATGAAATTCACTTCTGTAAACATCTGTTTTATAGGCCTTGTATTAAAATATGTGTTGAAATAGTGTAAAACAATTGAATTTTCTATAATTCAGAGAGAACACATTTGTTGTCCCCACAAGAGTTACATGTCTAGAGGCCTTTTCCTGTTGTGTTTATTGCTAAAGTGTATATTGTATTGGAGTGAGCTGTAAGTAATGAATTACCAAATTAATAAAATTTTATGATTTCGTGTATCCCTCAAGGCCAACATTTTATAATATCAAAGAATGCTGTCCTTCCTAATTAAGAGGAATTAAGGGGTCCCATTAAGGGTGAATTATCAGGGTAATCACATGTAAATAAAGGTAAATTTGATTCTCTTTTTTGCTTTTTCTACATAAATGGAATTACATAAAATACGAAAACAAATTAATGAATATGTATTATTAAACTCTAAAACTATAAAATTACACATGAAATATGAAAATATAATACTGAATATTTATTATTAATTTTAAACCAATATAAACACACATCAAATAAGAAAATATAATAATTAATATTTATATTAAACATTAATACTGTTACTATATAAGCAAACCTGAAATATGCTCTCCAAACTTGATTTTTCACTATTTTTTATAATTAAAAAAAGTAAAGTTATGAAAGAAATAATTTTCTAATAAAAATTAACTTTTAAAAATAGAACTTCATTTCCATTGTAAGAATATATATATATGATCTATTTTCTTTCCTTAATGTATACATATTTTACTGTTTTAAGGTGTATTATTTCTGTTAAAATTTTAATTAATGGTTTATTTTCCTATTGAATTTTGTTAACCAAAAAAAAAATGACCAACTTTACTCTTACATAAAATATATTATTTCATTTCTCATTAGTTTTGTAACTTTTCTTTATTTCAATTTTTCTTCTTAAATCAATATAAATTTACTTCATTTTCATTAGATTTGAATCAATATTTTTATTGAACTACTTGATGATGCAAATATATATATATATATACATGTTCAATCTTTAAAAAAAAATAATCCACAACCCTTAAAACACGAAACTACATGACCCCTATATGACCCGAATGCTATTCTCTTATCCAAACATATCCGGGTATTTAATAATAACACTTTTTTTTAGCAATCAATTTTAATCGTTTCATTTATATCAATCTTTATTCAATAATTCGTCTATTTTATTAACAAAAATAAACTATTGTAAAGAAAATATTACTTATTAGCAAAGTGTATGAATGGATCAGAGACTATATTATGTAACCTTGTACATGTCAATAAAAAAAAATATCGGATGTAAACAGAGCGTGCAATATTAAAAATACGGTTGAAAACACATAAATTGTGCCTACATTGTAGGAATAATGACATTCTTTTCATAAGAAAGGATAAAACATTGAAATTTCACCCCGAGATCAAAATATTACTAAAACTAGGATGTCAACAAACAACATGCATAACCAACAAAACATGTGACGCTATAAAAAAAAAAATCGTTAACTAATGAAATAGAAAATTGAAGAACAACTTTTAAAAATATTTTATTGAATAAAAATACAATAATGAATGGAGTATATATGTGATCTGAGCTCTTCCAAAGCTGCACTTCCTGTCCAAAAATATGTAGAAGAATATTCGATTATAACTAAGTTTAAGTTGAATAATACTGCGCCCTCTATCGGCACTTTCGCTGGATGAGGGCTTGAACGCTCTTAGTGGTAAAAATCCGTCAGGCTGCTGGCTGAATTAAATAGGGTCGACACACGTAACTTGCCGTTAACATAAGATTGTATAAATATGGATATGCACAAGTTAAATTAAGGAAAATGGGATGAAATAATAAAGAAATTTTATTGAAAATAAATATGTAAACAGAAAGTTGGTTATTTCATAAATTAAAACGATACCCATCACAATATCGTTATTTTGGTAAATACTTATTAGACTGATTTTTGTCTTTAATTGATAACTGACCCAAGGTAGCCTAAATAAATGAAATGTGACTTAATGTGTTAATTATATAAATCCTTGCCTTCTATCAATTTTAATTTCTTATCTAATTCTTATTCTTATTATGTAACAATATGGTCAGGTTGTTATTTTCATTAAATGGCATCTCAAAATAGATGGCTTCACAGTAAGAGCTCTTCCTGTATATTGGTTACATCCTGTATATTACAACTGACAGCTAATGCATGACAAACAATTTTAATCAGCCATCAGTATCATAAAATACATTTTTTTTAATCTTTATTTTAAATGAAATTAAAAAATCATTATAAGAGTGAATTCAATTCAAGCTTTTATTTTACTTTCCAACTTTGAAATAAAAATCACTGTTTTAGTTTAGTAATTATTCATTTAAGTTTTATTTCATGTTTGGTTGTATTTATCCGGATATGTGGATTGCATACAACATTACATCATCTGATCGCTCCATTGGACATTATTGACAAACATTTTAAATACTTTTATAATGCCTTGTATATATTGATCGTTTACTTATTTAAACAATTCGTTGATATTTTCTTTAAATAAAGTTTACAATGAAGAGTCATATATAAATTATATATTTTTGTAGTGTGGTTAGATGGAAATTTGGAAACTCAAAGAAGACTGAAAATCCCAGCAGGGGTTTGAGACCCACAAGTCACAAAATACAACACTGTTTAAGCCTAAAATGGTTAAAGGTTAAAGTTCATATACACAAGAACAAAAGAATTAGATTTAAAAAAAATAATCCACTGTTTGAACAATAGTGTGACGTCAGAGAAATGTATTCGTTGCTGAATTAATTAGTGGCGCCTTATATCAACTTGATTTTTTCTTCTGTTGGTCCTTATATAACAGTAACTATTTTCATTATCAAATAATGAGACAATTCTTTAATATGGGAATGAAAAACAACATTCAAATTCTAATTGCTTCCCTAACAATCAACTATTTAGTTAATTTGAAATTATTAGCACGGTTAGTGCATAACAAAACATGAGCACATTATTCATATTTATATGAAGATCAAAGAACATTAATTTGATTAATTATACAAAATAATCAACTTAGTCTAATTTTGATAAATAACATCAAATTAAAAAAGAAATCATAAAATTGTATTACTCCAATACAATATACACTTGGGCAGTAAACACAACAGGTGGTACACTTGAGAACAAGACCTCTGGGCATGTCACTGTCTAAATATCTTGTAGGGACAACAATTTAAATCAACATCAAATTGAAATAAAAATGAGTGCACTTTGCTAATATTTTAATACATTTAAAGTCACATTTCTTAATAAACATCGCATTAAGTTAAAATACGACATGAAAATCAAATACGCAAC
This sequence comes from Bathymodiolus septemdierum, assembly GCA_963383655.1. NCBI lineage: Eukaryota > Metazoa > Mollusca > Bivalvia > Mytilida > Modiolidae > Bathymodiolus > Bathymodiolus septemdierum. Next base: position 67,716,414 of record OY726525.1, read on the forward strand.
AATTGATGGATTATTGTGTATTGAATACACTAAATTTATTAAGGGCCAGACTAGTATGACATAAATAATAATAATAAATAAATAAATAAATACGTATAGATACACGATAATATAATACTATAGATCGTCATATTCAATGAGCTAGTGACGACTACAGTATTACGTAATCTCTCTACTCAACGGGTGATTTAGATGACCGTGCGATTTAACTGGTAAAATGCAAATTTAAAAGGAAAAACGCTAAAATCCCACGATAATGCAAATTTAAAAGGAAAAACGCAAATATAAAAGGAAAAACGCTAAAATCCCACGACAATGCAAATTTAAAAGGAAAAACGCAAATATAAAAGGAAAAACGCTAAAATCCCACGACAATGTAAATTTAAAAGGAAAAACGCAAATATAAAAGGAAAAACGCTAAAATCCCACGACAATGCAAATTTAAAAGGAAAAACGCAAATATAAAAGGAAAAACGCTAAAATCCCACGACAATGCAAATTTAAAAGGAAAAACGCTAAAATGCCACGACAATGCAAATTTAAAAGGAAAAACGCAAATATAAAAGGAAAAACGCTAAAATGCCACGACAATGCAAATTTAAAAGGAAAAACGCAAATATAAAAGGAAAAACGCTAAAATGCCACGACAATGCAAATTTAAAAGGAAAAACGCAAATATAAAAGGAAAAACGCTAAAATGCCACGACAATGCAAATTTAAAAGGAAAAACGCTAAAATGCCACGACAATGCAAATTTAAAAGGAAAAACGCTAAAATGCCACGACAATGCAAATTTAAAAGGAAAAACGCTAAAATGCCACGACAATGCAAATTTAAAAGGTAAAACGCAAATATAACAAGACAATTCGCTAATTTAACTGGTAAACGCTAATATAACTGGTAATCTTTAATTATTTGCATTTTACCGGGCATATTTGCATTTTACCGGGGATATTTGCATTTTCTATTTCCTAGTGTAATAGGCTGAGAACTACTATGAACAAACTCATTTTTACCTTGAACTATCACAGGAAAATGACTTCTGTAAATTAAATAGCAGCCGTCATGAATGTGATCGTGATTGTATGATGGTTGGATTGGCAGCTACCTATGAAATCAGTGCCTATCACCGCTAACGTTGACGTGACGTGCGGCAGTTCAGTTGGTTTTCCCCTGTTTCCTCCACCAATAAAATCGGCTGATGATAACCATTTTTTTTTAAATGGTAAACATTGGATTGAAACATTTGAAACAGAAAATTACCATGCCATGTTGAAATTTTCCTCGCTAACATTTTATGGGAGCAAGCGAGTCATATAAAAAACCAAGAAATCTATGTGTTGTTGTGTAAGTCATACTAAGTGTGACCGCATCGGTGGTGTAATGGTTCGCGTGCTTGCCTCGAGTGCGGTAGATCGTGGATTCGAGCCAAAGACTAAAAAAATGGTATTTGTTGCTTCTCCGCTGCATTAAGGAGAAAGAATAGTTGTCTCACTATAAAAATCCAACTAAGCGTGTTGGTGTAGTACAAAGTGGACTTCATCATCATTTCATTGAATATTAACTTGTTCTTGCCATGATATAGCTGAAAAATTGCTGAGTTGTTGTTAAACAACAATCACTCACTCATTCTATTTATGAGGTCAAACCTGTATTAAGAGGTCACCTTTGGAACAAAGAAAAATTGGCCTTTTAAGACAGATGACCTCTTAAAAGAGGTACAATTCATATAAAATGTTCTATGACAGGACAAGATAAGGTGACCTTTAAATAGAGGTGATCGCATGTGCAGGTTTGAGTGTACATATGCCGATGGCTAGTGTCATATGATACTGTCAATTTTACAGGTATATGCTGTGGAAGCCAGCACAATAGCAGACTTAAGTCAGAGTATCATAGAAGAAAATAAAATGGAGGAGAAGGTGAAGGTCATCAAAGGAAAAATAGAAGACATTGCACTTCCTGTTGAAAAGGTTGACGTCATAATATCAGAATGGATGGGCTTTTATCTCCTCCACGAATCTATGTTGGATTCCGTAATTTATGCTCGTGATAAGTTTCTGGCAGCTGATGGTCACATGGTTCCGTCTGATGCAGTGCTTTATATGACTCCTGTAAATATGTCTTCTTATGTTTCAGAAAACATATTGTTTTGGGACAATGTTTTCGGTTACGATTTTTCACCGGTGAAATATGCTGTTTTAGGAAACAAAATGATGGAACCGACTATAACGTGTATTGAGATGTCGCAATGCGTCGCAGAGCCAGAAATATTTTGTGAATTTGATTTAAAAACTGTTAGTATTGGTGATATTCAGAATATCAGTCAGACTTTGATTTTCACCTTGACAAAGCCTGGTCTTGTTCATGGCTTTGCTAGCTGGTTTGATGTAGAGTTCAAAGGTCCTATTGCCAAAACACCTAGTCAGTCTACAAAAATCGTAACTTTGAGCACATCTCCGTCAGCCAGAGAAACACATTGGAAACAGACAGTTATTTTTCTACCAGTGTCCTTGACTTTAGAAGAAGGTGATCAGATTACATCATCGATTGATCTATGTCAAGACGAGACGAATAAAAGACATTATAATATTTCAATTGAAATTCTCGGTGAAGGGGAGGATGAGGATGACTCTGATTCGGAGGAGGATGACTCTAATCACCCTATCCCTTGTGACTGTGGTGCAACACGTTGTATTTTAGTACAAGCTCTTGTTGAAAAATATGATGCAGAACAAACCGAACTTGAAAAAGAGGCTGAAAAAGTTGAGGTATCTGCAGAGGTTGAAGCAGCTAAAGTGATCGACAGGGAAATGGCAGCTAATTCTGACATTAATTTAAATGAAACATTTTAATTTGTTTACATATGGCTAATTCTGACATTAATTTAAATGAAACATTTTAATTTGTTTACATATGGCTAATTCGGACATTAATTTAAATGAAACATTTGAATTTGTTTACATATATTATAACCGAGTTATCTACATTGTTTGATTGATGGTGTTTAATGCCACTTTTAACAATATTTCAGTTATATCGTGGCAGTCAGTTTTATTGGTGGAGGAAACCGGAGGACCCGGAGAAAACCACTGACCTGTCGCAAGTCACTAACAAACTTTATCACATAATGTTGTACACCTCACCCTGATCGAGATTCGAACTACAACATCAGTGGTGATAGGCAGTGATTTCATAGGTAATTGTAAATCCAACTACCATATGATCACGACCACGACGGCCCCTGATTTATCTATAAAATTGGTGTTTGCTGTTACTTGACTGATCTCATCAAAATTGTGGCTTTTCAAAATATTTTTATCAGGAATTTAGTCAGTGTTTCGGCTCTGACATGGTATATACCAGTAGGAAAGCCAGCGTGACAGGAGAGTTCCAAAGTCAGTCTCAGTCACATGACTTTCACTTCATTTTTGATGAAAAATGACGTTCAACCCTTCGGTTAAAATACATCGGTTTAAAATAAATATGTACGCTTGAAATCAATTACAATATTCGGAAGATGTCTATGGATAAATAGAAATTTATTGTATCACTTCAGTTTTTATTTATTTTGTGTACAAATGTCGAATTTTGCTACTTGAAGTGGACTGAATTTCAAAACAAATGTCAAGGTGGTTCTATTTAAAAGAGAAAATTTAATTAAAACAATATGATGGCTTTCTGTAACATACATTGCCTGAGGAAATCATCTAGGATCATTGTCATACCGACAACTAGTGTCAATGTCTTGTGGGATGCAATTTTTCCACTTAACCCTACACCCACCTTGATCGGATCGACTATTTGCCAAACATCGAAATTCATTGTCTTTCGGAACACATCGGTGGTGTTTCTTAACATCAACAATAAACGACACCTAAGCGTACATCCGAAAGAGGATATTTCATTTGGGAAAGGGGTGTCTATGTCTTTTTTTAATTTTCTTTTATTAATACCGTATTTTTCAGTTTAATTGAATTATTTTTATTGCAATATTGTTTTAAACATTGTGCATTTTGTAATTTAGACTGGGGAATTACTATTTATCATCACTTCAAATTAAAAAAAAATCATCTATGATACTAGACTTGCACAATACAAGAGGTACAAGATAAATAGAAAGAAATAAATGTGTGGAACAAATAAAAGCATGTAAACTAAAATTAAGTAAATTGAAAAAATATGAAAATATTATGAAAAAAAAAAACATGTAAAAAAATTAATAAATTTTTAAAAATCTAAAAAAAAAAAGGTGAACCCTTGAGACAAAAAGGGGCATAAAAAATTGTATTCAGATATCTTAATCCTTCCTATTATATCAAGGCAAATTAAAAAAAAATCAGTTAAAGCAAATATTTTTCTTGAAATTAGGAAATTTTATTATCTGAATGAAAGCTACCAAGTTTAATGTTTATCTCACAATGCAAATACCATTGTATTTGGAATATTCATGTGTTTGACACAACTACAAACTAACTTTTATAACATATACGGGTGGTTAGGTTGCAATAATTCTTTCCCCTTGACATTCACAAAATGACCAGCATTTACAAATATGGGTACTTGGGTTGCAATTATTTTTTCCCCTATGACATTCACAAACAGAATGACTAGAATTCACATAAAAGACACACACAAAATGACTAGCATTCACATAAAAGACACATACAGAATAACTAGCTAGCATTCACATAAAAGACACATATTGAATGACTACCATTCACATAATTTTAAGACACATACAGAACGACTTGCATTCACATGAAAGGACAAACCAGAATTCCAAATTTCACTAAGTAAATAAAATGACTAGAATGAATATGTTTTCTGTTGGCAAAATAACCAAGTATTGGTTAATATTGTTTAAAATTGAAGTTAAAAAAACTATTTTATTTGATCCAATGACTGGAAAAAAGTTAATAAAAGGGCAAATTTTGAAAAAAAATCTTTTCTGTAAAAGAAAATTTATAAAATTCAGCATTAAAATTCATAGAAAAGAGAATTATATTTCTCATAAACAACAGGCAACAGAAGTATCTTTTCATCTAAAAAAAAAAGCATGAATAACAAATTCAACAACATGTTGGAGTGTATACAGATCTAAATGTCTAAATGTCTGTAGAAACTTGTTCAACAACTTGGTTCTGGTTCAAAATATCTAAAAGAATTTGAAAAGTTTGAGATCTTGTTTCAGCTCCACTTTCTGACCTAGAAAATGTGTTACAACTGTTATAACAATATGTACCACAATATAATTTATCTTCTGAACCAAATTCTTTACAGAAATTTAATTCATTCTTGAAATATTTAAGAACAAGTCCTGGTTTTCAATTGAAATTGAAATAAGCCTTTTGACTTTCAGATGAAGTTTCAGAAATTACACAATCAAAAAGTTCTTTTTTGAATGACTAAATATATTATAATGTTTATGACACAAGGCCAATAATCTTCAGTAGTGAAGGACAGCCAGAAATGTAAAGAAGAAGGTGTCTTGAAAACTCTAATCCTTGTCTAAAAAATTGTCACTTATGCAAATATCAAATACTGTTTGAAAATATAATGTTTCAATATTAGTTGTGTCATCTCCACTCTTTTTACATAAATTAAAATGGTTTAACAAACAGTTTTTTTTTCATCTTCAACAACTCTTACTTCCATTAGAAAATGCCTTTTTATTAACTGACTCATCATTTTCAAGCAGACTATTTTCAGTAGACATAGAATACAAAGTTTGAACTTAATTTCTTACAAATACAATACAATTCAGAAAAATGTTAAATTTCTTTTTACAAACAAACAAAATTCAGGAGCATCTGAAACTTTTTGAATTAAATGAATGTATCAGTTAGAGGATATATTCTGCTCACAATTATACCCAAGGGCCTGCATTTGTATGATGATGTACTTTAAAAATAATTGGAATGCTGGTCCATTTTTTTTTACTTCATGGATTTTTTAGAAGAAAAAAATCCTATCTATATATATATATATATATTAATTTTCAAACCTGTATGAATATATAACACACCAGTCTTTATAGAAAAATATAAGACTTATTATATATTCTTATTTTTATTTATTCAAATATTCAACCAATAAACATCACAGGAAACTTTGCATTTATACTCATAGAATCTGAAACTAACAGAAAATAAACATCCATTTTATTTAATAGAATCTGTAACTTTGCCCCTTTGGTATCTTCAAACTCTTCTTGTTAAAAAAAATAAACATCCCATGTCCAGTCTGTATATATATATCTATCTACAATGATCTAAAACTAATTAAAACTGGAGGTTGTCAATACCATTTGGCACTAAGTATTTCAGGAAAACAGACTGAAAATGAAAAAAGGGGGGGGGGGGGGGGGGGGGGGGTAAATGCTTGACATGGAACTAAATATGTAGCCTTATGCTATGCCATGTTAATCTAGAGTGAATTTAACATAATCTTTCACCATTCTCTGCATGACAAGATCATACATTTTAATGCAGACCTTTTTATTTCTAAAATGTATTTATTAATTATGCCCATAAATGCCATGGAAGAGTCAACGTAAATGAAAGATTTGTTGTTAAAAATGGAATAAAATGAATCTATATATATGTGTCTGATTGGTCAAGTGGTTCTTTCATATTTAAACAGAAACAGTCACATTTTCATCATAATAGATCGATCAATCTCTGGAAAAAAACCCAGAAATATTTGGTTAGAATCTCGAAATATGGGGCTTCTTGTTGACATCCAAATATGGAATTCGAATGACGTATGATGGGGAAATATGCAAGTCACCCATACTCTTAATACGTGTTCTAGCTATTTTTACCAAATTTATTAATAACCAGCCAATGGGATGCAATTGTTCCATTTATTTTAGGAATGGATTTTTAGCGCCATTTTTTTTGTCAACAATTCATCAGCAGCGGTATCCCAAGTTCCAACGTTGATTTCAAGCAAATGATATCATAAATACACGTATTCACGCGTCAGCCACGTTAAAATTTTATTTAAAAAATGGTTTCAATAAAACTGAATACATCTTTCAGTTTTATTTATGAAGATATTCAGTAAAAACACATGGGCTGTCGACGTAAACAATGCATGGCCGCTCACTTTTAAAGCGTCATCTGTCTAAAAAATAGAGTTACGTCCCTCGATTTCGGGATTTGACTTTGCATTGTTGGAGGTACGGAATCTGTGCATGGCTTCCCGACTGATACATTATTGCAATTTACTCGTCCTAAATAATATAATTATTGTCAAAACTAAGATTCTTTCCCAGTCTTCACACTAGCCCACTTGCCCGAAGCCCGGGACAAGTAAAACCGGATTCGGACAACGGAAAATTATGAAAGAATTTGTTTGAATAAATATAAGATTTTTCTTAATTTGGCTTTCGGGCAAGTAGGTGAAAAATATTTATTCAAAGACTGCTTTCCCCCTCAGACATATTTCCCTATCCTGTTTAGACCCTTTGGTTTTCTTGCACCAAAAACTTTTAAATTAAATGGCTTACCAATCTTTTTCTGGTGAAGGTTGTTCCAGATGTTATGTACAACAAGTTGTTTGTATCATGTCTCGTCAGTTGTGTTATTAAGTCTCCCAAACAACGTTTGGAGACTTATTGTTTTTGCTCCGTTTCTTATTATTATTTTTCTTATTATTATTCTTATTCTTTCTTTCCGCGATGCATGAACTTGTCCACGGCAGATCTCAGGAACTACAGGACAGAATTTCATGAAACTTTGTGGAGTTACAGATATATGTTTCTAGTTGATCCTAAAGTTTTCAGATTTGTGGTAAAGGGGGTCAAAGCCATATTTTTGGGGGTTCAAAGGGGGTGGGGGTTACTATAGAATCCTATGGGAAACTTGAAATTTCGTACATTAATGTTGATAACTTCTAACTGGATAATGATAGAGACATACATTTTGACATAGTGATAGGTCACCATTAGAGGAGCAATTCTGCGTTTTCAAAATTTTCAAGATGTCTGCCATTTTCAAAATGGCTGCCAAAACACGGCATAAAAATGGGGGGTAAAAATTCAACATTGTCCGATATCATCAAAATTTGATATGTGGGCAGATAGTGTCGGTGACCGGTTTGGGAGACTTCATAATCGTTAGATTATAATCATATCTTGTTCCTCTCGTAATGATGTGGTTTACACAACTGACTTGACATGATAAAAACAGTTGTACCAACACAATTTGTATATAAGTGAAATACTGGTTTTTCTTTCAATGGTAAATTTTCACGCAATTTTATGTAATGGTGCTCATTAGTAATACAGGTAGGGGTCGTCGTGATCGTATGTTAGTTAGATTTACAACTTCCTATGCAATCAGTACCTATCACCACTAAAAGTTGTGAGTTCGAATCCCACTCAGGCAAGGTGTACTCGATACAACATTATGTGATAAAGTTTGTGTGTGACTTGCCACAGGTCGATGGTTTTCTCAGAGCACTCCGGTTTCCTCCACCAATAAAATTGACTGCCACGGTATAACTGCAATATTGTTGAAAGTGAGAGTTAAACGCTATTACCATAATCATAATACCGGGTATATTAAAAAGTTAATGCCAAAACTTGTTTATTGTTAGAACAAATTACTTTTAAATGACACGATGATTTTGTCTTTGTACTAGACCAGCACACACTGGTGTATAAACTTGCAGTACTTTCTCACTTTTGCAATAGTCTACACTGGTGCAAATTACATATATTCTTACATTAAAGAAAAGCTTAAAGATACTAAAGGAGTAATCAGAACAGGTAATCAGAAGTCGTAAATCGAAGGACGAACAATACAAAAGAAAAAGAACTAAAGGACAAATGATGATATACTACACAGAAAACTAAAGATTGAGCAACACAAACCCTACAGAAACCGGGGATGAACTCGGGTGCTCCGAAAGGGTAATCAGTTTCTGCTCCACATTTGGGACCACCATGCTACCCTTGTTACAGACCGTGTGATAAGTCATGAATGAGGAAAGGACCGGATTGTGATTACGAAAAACAAAATATATATCCATGACTGGCATGATACTTTGTGACACAGATGTTCTGTAGCGGTTAACTATGTAATGGTATCTACCGAAAAGCTCTTGAAGTGTTGACGAATAAATTAGACCGCGGTTAGACATGTTGCTCCACTTGGACACATTATTTGGATATAGAGCCAACCAATCTTTGCACTTACTCCTTGATGCTGCGTGCTTAGCGGAGAAGCAACAAATACCAATTTTATGATCTTTGGTTTGGACTGACACAATCTATCACATGCTCTGTCCGTTACACCACCGATGTTGTTAAATAATATGTATGATAAGTAACAAACATAATTAGAATATTTTAATAACATCTTCCATTAAAATTCAGCTTGACAATTATATACAATATATTTATTTTGTCTATAATCACCGTATTTTAAAATATACAACAAATAAATAGTACAAAAATAACAACTATAAAATATAACATAACAGAAGATTGGAATAGAACAAGCTCCCAATAAAAACTAGCATCTCAAAACTTCTTAGTGCCAATTTTATGCTCGCACTAGCTATATATAGTATCACAAAACTGTCGAGTGCCAGTTTTATACTTGGCCTAATACATTTGTATCACAAAACTATCCAGTGCCAGTTTTATACGTGACCTTATATAACCAAAAAATTTGAGTGCTAGTTTGATACTTGGCTAATACATTTGTATCACAAAACATTTTAGTGTCAGTTTTATACTCGTCCTAAGATCACAAAAATTTGAAATTTGTACTCCATTCTTGATTACATTTAATATACAGTTTTAATTAAAGTAGAATAAATTTAAAATAGCAAATAATATCACGTAAAAAGCAAATGAGAGGATATAAAAACAAATAAGATCGTATAAAAACAAATAAGATCATATAAAAACAAATAAGATCACATAAAAAGCAAATGAGAGGATATAAAAACAAATAAGAGCATATAAAAACAAATAAGATCATATAAAAACAAATAAGAGCACATGAAAAGCAAGCAATAAAATATGTGAATTTGTTTGCAATATATATTGCATGCAAAATCACAGATAAAGCAGAAGGGTGATTTTCAAAAAAATGAAGATTTTTCATTTTCAGAGAATAATTTGAATATTGAATGATATGAAAGAAAGGTAAATATCTTAAAACAAGCACAATGGTAACAGTTATCTTCATGCAAAGTGTCATGGAGATTGCTCTTCCGGTTAAAAAGTTATCCTCTAAAAACTGGTCAAATGTGTCAGGAGTGTAACGTTTTAGCGTGACAAACTTTAAATTACCTTATAATTAACTTACCTTGATGATAAAAAAAATAAAGTAAAAAATATATTAAAGAAAGATGGTATTCTATAATTTTGTACCATTTTACTTCAAATATCTAGATGTTTTGTGACCCTATGATTTTGCAACAAAAAATTATTCTATTTTTTAAATTAGTGTACGTGAATAAATTTAACTTGGAAAATTGTACAAATGTCAAATTAAACCTTAATAGTTTTTCATTGTTGAGACTAATTAGTTCAGAAAAGTCAAAATATGTTGTAAAAAAACATTAGTTATAATAATTTAGTAGTATTAGACTGGATGAATATGATAGTTGTAAAATTAGGCTTGCATAAGGAGAGACACAAAAAATGTCAGGAGTGTGACATTTTATCTTAGTTGTATAGTACTATGTTGTATGCTTTAATAGTTCACAATTTTCTTTATTTTCCAAAAGCTCCAGACCCAATCAAAGAAAAAGTTGGAAATAGCTCTGATATATGACATATCATAGCTAGGAAATCAAAATAACTAATGTCAGGAGTGTGACACTTTTAATAGGCATATCTTTTAAATAGAAAATTAAATAAACCATGCTTCTACAAACTTCCACATTGTTTTCAATTTGATTACATATAAACAATAAATAATAATTGTAGTATTTTTGGATATTACATGACGCCTTTCCCATAATAAGTGATGATAAAGGGTTATATTTTCTTAAAACATGTCAAAATATGGATTTTTTTCTAAATGAAAAATTGATGTATGTTGCTTTAGATGAACAAAATACTTACTTTAATATATCTTGCCTTTCATAAAACATTTTCATTCTTTTAATATAGCATTTTTGAAAATTTATCAATAATTTTTCATTCAACAGTAATATGTCACACTCCTGACATAAAAACATTAAATGTCAATTGCAATTGCAGTAGGAAGTTTTTTTGCAGAGTAAGTTATTGAGAAACATGGGGAAACTAATTTGAAAACCACTAAAAAGTAATTTTATACTAAGAAAAGATGATCTATTGCTAGTGTTAATAAATTTCAAATCCATTTTAACAATTTTTGATGAGATAAATTCCTAAAGGGCAAATATTTATCACACTAATCATTAGAAAAAGCAAAAACATAATTTTGAATCTTCTTTTAATATTTACTGTTAACTGTAAGAAATATAACTTTTAGTTTGGAAAGAATAAGTTGGTTATATTATTTTCAGCTTGACAGGTTTATTTTCGAGAGGGAGTCAGGAGTGTGAAAATGTTATTTAAGAAATAGATTATTTTGTAAGCATATAGCCTCCATAAAACTGCTTGTAATTATCTCAGGGAATTATTTAATTCTCAATAAGCACTACACTCTTGAAAAGATGTATAAATGGTTGAAAATTGAGTTGTCATTTTTTATAATTATGATAGTATTACTTAGAATATGATAAAATATGATTGAAATAACATCATAACAATGCAAAAATGAAATATATTCAAGGGAAACTTTTTTCAGTCAAAATAGATTATGTACTACTACTTAAAAAAGTTATTGTGACCAACAATGATTGCATTTAGCTTGATATTTGGTGTATTTATCTTTTAGAAAAATGTGTCAAGAGTGTGACAAAACATCAAAAAATGGACAGTATTTTCATTTGGTTACCTCTAGTTTCTACCACCAATGATCAACTTAACTTAACTTTTGTTATATTTATTAGACATATATAAATAATTGATTTACAACTATTAAGCCTCATTAGATCATATTTTGTATACTTGTATGAAAACTTTAATTACCAGATTTTTTTAAATATACAGTAAAAATGGTGTTTCTTTGATATACTGAAACTGTTTTCTCATGATATATACAAAGTTTGGTACCAAGATGTGTCTATTTCATATCATTATCAAATGGAAATACATTTAGGTCTGTTGCCATACTCAAAAGAAAATGATACCTCTGAGGAAGTAAGTCTGTATTTGTTATCATTTTAACACTTTGTTGCTAATAAAAGTTGAATTTTTTTTTTGTCTTCATATATTGCACTGAGCAACTGAATCTGAAAAATATATCATATTGACATTGTTTTACGATCAAAATTATATCAATTTGTCCAATTTGAAATTTCACCCTCTATGTCACACAAAGTCTTCATTTTTTTGAAAATCACCCAGAAAGACTATTCAATCAAATTGCATTTCTATCAAATCAAATCTTAAACAAAATAACAAGAGTGAAACTAAAATTTACAATTTTTACAGTACTCTGAGAGGGTATCCTGTCCGCTCTCCCTAATTACACATTTGCCCTGCGTCCAATCGCCCTAATTACACATTCGCCCCTGCTCCGTTTGCCCTAATTACACATTCGTCCTGGGTCCGTTTGCCCTAATTACACATTTCCCCTGGGTCCGTTCGCTCTAATTACACATTTGCCCTGGGTCCGTTCGCCCTAATTACACATTTTCCCTGGGTCCGTTCGCTCTAATTACACATTTGCCCTGGGTCCGTTTGCCCTAATGACACATTTGCCCTGGGTCCGTTTGCCCTAATTACACATTCGCCCTGGGTCCGTTTGCCCTAATTACACATTCGTCCTGGGTCCGTTTACCCTAATTACACATTTGCCCTGGGTCCGTTCGCCCTAATTACACATTCGCCCCTGGTCCGTTTGCCCTAATTACACATTCGTCCTGGGTCCGTTTGCCCTAATTACACATTCGCCCTGGGTCCATTTGCCCTAATTACACATTCGTCCTGGGTCCGTTTGCCCTAATTACACATTTGCCCTGGGTCCGTTCGCTCTAATTACACATTTGCCCTGGGTCCGTTCGCCCTAATTACACATTCCCCCCTGGTCCGTTTGCCCTAATTACACATTCGTCCTGGGTCCGTTTGCCCTGGGTCCGTTTGCCCTAATTACACATTCGCCCCTGGTTCGTTTGCCCTAATTACACATTCGTCCTGGGTCCGTTTGCCCTAATTACACATTTGCCCTGGGTCCGTTTGCCCTAATTACACATTCGTCCCTGGTTCGTTTGCCCTAATTACACATTCGTCCTGGGTCCGTTCACCCTAATTACACATTCGCCCTGGGTCCGTTTGCCCTAATTACACATTCGCCCTGGGTCCGTTTGCCCTAATTACACATTCGCCCTGGGTCCGTTTGCCCTAATTACACATTCGTCCTGGGTCCGTTTGCCCTAATTACACATTTGCCGTGGGTCCGTTCGCCCTATTTACACATTCACCCCTGTTCCGTTTGCTCTAATTACACATTCGTCCTGGGTCCGTTCGCCCTAATTACACATTTGCCCTGGGTCCATTTGCCCTAATTACACATTTGCCCTGGGTCCGTTTGCCCTAATTACACATTTGCCCCTGGTCCGTTTGCCCTAATTACACATTCGTCCTGGGTCCGTTCGCCCTAATTACACATTTGCCCATGGTCCGTTCGCCCTAATTACACATTCGCCCCTGGTCCGTTTGCCCTAATTACACATTCGTCCTGGGTCCGTTTGCCCTAATTACACATTTGCCCTGGGTCCGTTTGCTCTAATTACACATTTGCCCTGGGTCCGTTCGCCCTAATTACACATTCATCCTGGGTCAGTTCACCCTAATTACACATTTGCCCTATTTACACATTCGCCCTGAGTCCGTTTGCCCCGATGATTAAAAAGTATTTTAATGAACATAATGCATATTTTAATTTATAATAAAGAAGTAGTGATATAGAAAAGGATTAATATAAAGAAAAAATATGAACTTTTGGAAATTAATTAAGTTATTTTCAAGCAATTATTAGGTATATTGTTTGAAATTAATGATTGCTGATTTCATCAATACAGTTGCTGTATATCTTTGATCTCTTTATTTTCATTTTGCATTGGTTCTGTAATTATGCACTTTCGTATATCTTAAATATGATAACTCTTATTTCAATTATTTATTTTGGAAAATCAAAAAAAACCCCAAAAACTAAGCGTATTTTGGATACGACTCAAAAATTCGTTTCCAATATTTATGAATTGGAATAAATACGTAATAAACACTATAAGGGTGTGATTTAAAGATGTGTTCGATTATAGTCTTCGTGCCGATGATCTTGAACGTGTTTTTTGTTATATTCTTGCCATACGCCTATAGTTGGGGAAAATCGAAAAGCATTTGCCATAACAATTTGGGAATCGTTGTCTGATGAACATTTATGATAGATCTCCATAATTTCCATGCTCAAAACACAGTAATCAATAGACACCACACAGTTTCAATTTATTTGAAATAAAAGCAAAAGTATAATGAACACATATAATTTCTACAGACTCTCGATTCACTCATCTTTACCTGCTTTACTTATTACAAGGGATTGCAATGTTTACTTTACTCATCGAAACCAAGGATTTGTATAGTAGAAATATACAAATCCTTGTCGAAACACACACCTTAGCATGCCCAATATTTAAAATTTCTCAATTTAGTATCTATAAACTATCATATATCATTTATAATTCATTTATTTTTAATATCCTACATATTTATAATTATCAGGGCGAACGGACCCGGAACCCTTTGAGAGGACTACATCTTGTGCATATGACGTGGTCATGTCGTTTGTTGCAGTTCATTCGTGATACATCTTCGCTAGCCAAGGGTTACGATTCGGGTCCCCCTTCCCTCCACCCTTGGCGAATCTAGAATACATTTTGAGGATTCGCGCTTTAATATTTCATTGGTTACGGCTACCAGTACACGTATCCAATCAGAAGACGTTTTACACGGAGCACATGTTATCGACGAAATGTAAGCAAAGATGCCACTTCCCGTTTTGGTTCCAATGAAAACATCTTTCCCGTCTGCCAAAGCTTTGAAACTTTTCACTTGGTTGACAGTAAGTGCTTCCAAATTAAATTTATCACAAATAAGTTTTTCTTCACTGGGCGCTGCCATTTTCAACTCTCCAACATACGTATAACAAAACGATTTTGATTGGCTGGCGATGACGACTATCTAAGGGGCGCAACTTCAATAAACCACTAGGTGGCATTGCGCGCGAATTTCAAAATATATTCTAGATCCGCCAAGGGTGGAGAGAAGGGGGACCCGAATCGTAACCCTTGGCTAGCGAAGATGCTCGTGATATTACCTTACAGAAAAAAAAATGCGTTATATGACAAGAAGAGTTTGAAGATAAAAAGCAGTAATCAGAATCCGTAAGGGAAGAACAGACAAAACAATGGCCAAAAAAAGGACAAAAGTACAAACAACGATCTACAAAACAAAACTACTAAACAAATCCTTGAACGAATATGCAAATTATTTACTCGGTCTAAGGTCACAAAACTATCGAGTATGAGACTCGTACTCCGTACCTGAGTGAGTACATTTAATATTGATATATTGATAGAATTTCATTATATATAATACACTAAATACACAGTTGAGAATTTTCGTTATACAATGATTTAAATCAGTTTAAATATTTTTCTATCATAAATCAATTCATATCAGAATTTCTTATACATGTACATATATATCCTTAATATACAGAAGAATATATTAATATACAGAAGAATATATTAATATACAGAAGAATATATTAATTAATATACAGAAGAATATATTAATATACAGAAGAATGTATTAATATACAGAAGAATATATTAATATACAGAAGAATGTATTAATATACAGAAGAATATAATAATATACAGAAGAATATATTAATATACAGAAGAATATATTAACTAATATACAGAAGAATATATTAATATACAGAAGAATATATTAATATACAGAAGAACATTAATATACAGAAGAATATATTAATATACAGAAGAATATATTAATATACAGAAGAATATATTAATATACAGAAGAACATTAATATACAGAAGAATATATTAATACACAGAAGAAAATATTAATATACAGAAGAATATATTAATACACAGAAAAATATATTAATATACAGAAGAAAATATTAATATACAGAAGAACATTAATATACAGAAGAATATATTAATATACAGAAGAACATTAATATACAGAAGAATATATTAATATACAGAAGAACATTAATATACAGAAGAATATATTAATATACAGAAGAAAATATTAATATACAGAAGAATATATTAATTAATATACAGAAGAATATATTAATATACAGAAGAACATTAATATACAGAAGAATATATTAATATACAGAAGAACATTAATATACAGAAGAATATATTAATATACAGAAGAATATATTAATATACAGAAGAATATATTAATATACAGAAGAACATTAATATACAGAAGAATATATTAATATACAGAAGAAAATATTAATATACAGAAGAATATATTAATATACAGAAGAATGTATTAATATACAGAAGAAAATATTAATATACAAAAGAATATATTAATTAATATACAGAAGAATATATTAATTAATATACAGAAGAATATATTAATATACAGAAGAATATATTAATTAATATACAGAAGAATATATTAATATACAGAAGAATATATTAATATACAGAAGAATATATTAATATACAGAAGAATATATTAATTAATATACAGAAGAATATATTAATATACAGAAGAATGTATTAATATACAGAAGAATATATTAATTAATATACAGAAGAATATATTAATATACAGAAGAATGTATTAATATACAGAAGAATATATTAATATACAGAAGAATATATTAATATACAGAAGAACATTAATATACAGAAGAATATATTAATATACAGAAGAAAATATTAATATACAGAAGAATATATTAATATACAGAAGAACATTAATATACAGAAGAATATATTACTATACAGAAGAACATTAATATACAGAAGAATATATTAATATACAGAAGAACATTAATATACAGAAGAATATATTAATATACAGAAGAAAATATTAATATACAGAAGAATATATTAATATACAGAAGAATGTATTAATATACAGAAGAAAATATTAATATACAGAAGAATATATTAATTAATATACAGAAGAATATATTAATTAATATACAGAAGAATATATTAATATACAGAAGAATATATTAATATACAGAAGAATATATTAATATACAGAAGAATATATTAATTAATATACAGAAGAATATATTAATATACAGAAGAATGTATTAATATACAGAAGAATATATTAATATACAGAAGAATATATTAATATACAGAAGAAAATATTAATATACAGAAGAATATATTAATATACAGAAAAATATATTAATATACAGAAGAAAATATTAATATACAGAAGAATATATTAATATACAGAAGAATATATTAATTAATATACAGAAGAATATATTAATATACAGAAGAATATATTAATATACAGAAGAAAATATTAATATACAGAAGAATATATTAATATACAGAAGAATATATTAATTAATATACAGAAGAATATATTAATATACAGAAGAATATATTAATATACAGAAGAAAATATTAACATACAGAAGAATATATTAATATACAGAAGAATATATTAATTAATATACAGAAGAATATATTAATATACAGAAGAATATATTAATATACAGAAGAAAATATAAATATACAGAAGAATATATTAATATACAGAAGAATATATTAATTAATATACAGAAGAAAATATTAACTACAGAAGAATATATTAATATACAGAAAAATATATTAATATACAGAAAAATATATTAATATACAGAAGAAAATATTAATATATAGAAGAATATATTAATATACAGAAGAATATATTAATATACAGAAGAATATATTAATATACAGAAGAAAATATTAATATACAGAAGAATATATTAATTGATATACAGAAAAATATATTAATATGCAGAAGAATATATTAATATACAGAAGAATATATTAATATACAGAAGAATATATTAATTACTAGTTAACTTATTCACACTCTAAATTGGCAAATTTCACAATCATAATAAATAAATGGACAGTTTTAAAATTATTACAAAA
Organism: Bathymodiolus septemdierum; assembly: GCA_963383655.1. Lineage (NCBI taxonomy): Eukaryota > Metazoa > Mollusca > Bivalvia > Mytilida > Modiolidae > Bathymodiolus > Bathymodiolus septemdierum. The sequence continues at coordinate 67,734,714 of OY726525.1, forward strand.
TTTTGAATTTCTCCAAAGTAAAAATTGTGTACAATTATTTATTCTTAGGGGTAGTCCGAATCCCTATATCAAAGAAGAACAGACAACAAAGTGGCCAAAATAAAAAGTAAAAACAACGATCTACAACACATTACACATAAAACTAAAGATCAAGTAACAGTTCACATGCTCAAATAGATTCTACAATCAGATGGTTATTATCTTATATCAGATAATACGAACTTTCTAAGAAACGTTTGAAGATACCAAAGTAGTAATCAGAATCCATAAATCTAAGATAGCAATGAGGTAACCAGAATCCGTAAATCTAAGATACCAAAGGGGTAATCAGAAACCGTAAATCTAAGATACCAAAGGAGTAATAAGAATCCGTAAATCTAAGATACCAAAGGGATAATCAGAATTCGTAAATCAAAAAAGGACAAACAACGATCTACAAAACATACATATAAAACTAAAGATCGAGTAACACGAACACCACTCATTTCTATTTTAGTCAACAATTACGTATAAATTACTAACAATACTAGCTAACTGAAACAAATTAAAGCATGTTTCCTTTAAAGAAGATCACCAAGAGATGGGACACACAAAATAAATGCATTATAAACATGAAACACTGAGACACCTCTAAGTGACTTCATACAGTAAATAAAGTTTCGATTTGTGAGGTACTTTGACGTTTATTTTGCACGAGGAAAAAATAATAATCGGTTAACATAGTTTTTGAACAAAATCAAATCGTCGAAAGAGGCAAAATCGACATCCCAAACACACAAACACATGACCACTCACTTTCCTAGCTTGTTACAGGCAAATCAATCAAACGTGGCGGGGTTAAACTAATTTTATGAGCACAAACCTCCTATCTAAGTGATGTCATGTGATCATGTAAATGTTTTACACATATAAATAAAATGTTAATTTTCACATAACCGGGAGAACTGCGTTGCTATACCGTTTAAGGGGTAATTTCTGCTGTGTGAAATGCCGTTTTGGATTAAAAGGAAGACATCTATTTATTGCGGGTTTTTTTCTGCGGTTTAAAATCTCTCTAAAACGCTCTAATCTTAAGTTACTATTTCTACTAATTAGCAATATGAAGTGTAACATGCTTTGCTTTTATGTTAATATTGCTACCACTGGTGATATTCTGAGTTACACTTGTCTCTGCACCGCTCTCTGATGAACTTGCATTACTTTCTAGGTCGGTTGGATTGGCTGTGGAACGATTACTTTTACCACCTGGTACCAATATTCTTGTTATATATTGGTAGAAATTGCCATCATCCGGGTTGTGTTTAGAGGTCTGATTTCCAAGATCGTCGTTATTCGTTATATGTGTATTTTTAGAATTCCCTATCTCGACCATGTTCTCTCCTTTGCGACCACTGGGATCAGGTATACTTTCAAGACTTGGCCCAATTACCTCAGCGTAGTCATCAGTCTTTGTCGACTGGTGCTGTAAAGGATCAAGTGAACAGATATCTTAATACAAGTTTCTATTATCAGCATTTATATTGTACAAAAAATATTGTGCGCAATTTTAATCAGTCATGGATGTATTTAACTGCATTTTGGGCCCCTGTAATCTAACACTCTTATAACGAATTTCAGAGACTTGGGACAGATCAGTCAATGGTTTTCTCTGATAATTCAGTGACTTGTGACAGGTCAGTACATGGTTTTCTCTAGCAATTCAGTGACTTGTGACAGGTTAGTACATGGTTTTCTCTAACAAATCAGTGACTTGTGACAGGTCAGTGTATGGTTTTTTCTAACAATTCAGTGAATTGTGACAGGTTAGTACATGGTTTTCTCTAACAGTTCAGTGACTTGTGACAGTTTAGTACATGGTTTTCTCTAACAATTCAGTGACTTGTGACAGGTTAGTTCATGGTTTTCTCTAACAATTCAGTGACTTGTGACAGGTCAGTACATGGTTTTCTCTGACAATTCAGTGACTTGTGACAGGTCAGTACATGGTTTTCTCTGACAATTCAGTGACTTGTGACAGGTCAGTGTATGGTTTTCTCTAGCAATTCAGTGACTTGTGACAGGTTAGTACATGGTTTTCTCTAACAATTTCAGTGAATTGTGACAGGTTAGTACATGGTTTTCTCTAACAATTCAGTGACTTGTGACAGGTTAGTACATGGTTTTCTCTAACAGTTCAGTGACTTGTGACAGTTTAGTACATGGTTTTCTCTAACAATTCAGTGACTTGTGACAGGTTAGTACATGGTTTTCTCTAACAAATCAGTGACTTGTGACAGGTCAGTGTATGGTTTTTTCTAACAATTCAGTGAATTGTGACAGGTTAGTACATGGTTTTCTCTAACAATTCAGTGACTTGTGACAGGTTAGTTCATGGTTTTCTCTAACAATTCAGTGACTTGTGACAGGTCAGTACATGGTTTTCTCTGACAATTCAGTGACTTGTGACAGGTCAGTACATGGTTTTCTCTGACAATTCAGTGACTTGTGACAGGTCAGTGTATGGTTTTCTCTAGCAATTCAGTGACTTGTGACAGGTTAGTACATGGTTTTCTCTAACAATTTCAGTGAATTGTGACAGGTTAGTACATGGTTTTCTATAACAATTCAGTGACTTGTGACAGGTCAGTACATGGTTTTGTCTGACAATTCACTGATTTGTGACAGGTTAGTACATGGTTTTCTCTAACAATTCAGTGACTTGTGACAGGTCAGTACATGGTTTTGTCTGACAATTCACTGATTTGTGACAGGTTAGTACATGGTTTTCTCTAACAATTCAGTGACTTGTGACAGGTTAGTACATGGTTTTCGCTGATAATTCAGTGACTTGTGACAGGTTAGTACATGGTTTTTCTCTCTCTAGCAATTCAGTGATTTGTGACAGGTTAGTACATGGTTTTCTCTAGCAATTCAGTGACTTGCAATAGGTCAGTGCATGGTTTTCACGCACAATTCAGTGACTTGTGAGAGGTCAGTGCTTGCTTTTCTAGGACAATTCACTGACTTGAGACAGGTCGGTGCATGGTTTTCTCCGGCAATTTCAGTGACTTGCGACAGGTCAGTGTTTTGCTTTCACTTCCAATTCAGTGACTTGTGACAGGTCAGTACATGGTTTTCACGGACAATTCGGTGACTTGTGACAGGTCAGTGTTTTGTTTTCTCTGAAAGTTCAGTGACTTGTGACAGGTCAGTGCTTTTTTTCCCCTGCGAATTCAGTGACTTGCGACAGGTCAGTGCTTTGTTTTCTCTGACAGTTCAGTGACTTGTGACAGGTCGGTGCATGGTTTTCGCTGACAGTTCAGTGACTTGCGACAGGTCAATGCTTTGTTTTCACTGACTATTCAGTGACTTGCGACAGGTCGATGCAATGGTTTCTCTGACAATTCAGTGACTTGCGACAGGTGAGTACATAGTTTTCTCTGACAATTCACTGACTTGTGACAGGTCAGTGCATAGTTTTCTCCGGACAATCCGGTGACATGCATAAATCAAGCTGACCACCACAATATAGATGAAATATTGTTAAAATAAGATGGAAAACAAAAAATACCACAACGTCAGAAAAATTCAAAAATCTAATCGGAAAACTATAGAATCAAAATCAATACCCTTAAACATATAAACAGCCTCTCCCTTTCCTGGCTTGCTACATTCTCTAGTCTTGTTTGCTTATGTTACGTATTACAATATTGCGTTATGGAGAACATTGTTATGTTCTTGAGAGTACACACGAGATTTTTAAAGGACACTTACCTTTTTCATAGTGTTTCCCTCGGGCTTGGTTGGATCTTTAAGATATCTCTTGTTCTCGTCCAGTTTTTGGTCAGCTTCTTTTGTAAAGGTCGTGGATTGATGGTCGACAAGCTCTATGTCATTTTTTGTCTCCTGAATGTTTCTGTTGTCTTTGATAGTAATATCCTTATGCTGAGGTATAAATAAATCGTCACTTTGCTATTTCAAATTAGAAAAAAAGGTGTCACATGGGTGGAATCATTAAAAAAGAGTCATGGTTTATTAGATATATTTACAGCCCCTTAATAATGTATTTTTAATTAAAAACTAAGGTTTTCCTCCCTCAGGTATAGGTGGCCTTTTCCGATTTTGGCTATCATGTTTAGGCCATTTAGTTTTATTATTCCTAAAGATTTTACCATTGTTTGGCTTTCCAATCTTTCGATTTTGAGCGTATCTAATTAGAAGATAACTGTATTGTATTTGAACATTTCATGGCATCAATTGGGGATTTGATGGTCGCAAATTGAGTTTACTGGCGACGCGTTAGCGGAGCCAGTAAGCAGATATTTGCGACCATTAAATCCACAATTGATGCCGTGAAATGTTCAAATACAATATAGTTATCATTCTCATGTAATCATGTGCATAGATGTGTATTGCCACATTATAGACAAGATGACGTAAGCGGCTAAAATTCTAAAAAAAAAAATATCATGCTTTTCAACCACAGGGCGCTTGTGTAGTCAAAAATATACTCGCTATGTACCTAAAATACTATATTAGGTACATAACGAGCATATTTTTAACTCTACACAAGCGCCTGTGTTTCAACCTTGGAATTGATACCGTGAAAATTACAGCATTGTCCAATCACAAACCAGGAATATTAAACAACTATATTAGAATGAAAGCTATTCCAGAAAGACACTACATGTAAAATAGTTATGTATGATTTTATTTTGGATTTGTTTTCCACTTCTTCACACAGATATCGTAACATAAACCACAAAACTTAAGTACTATTTGTTATATGAAATGGAGGCATCCAATTCACGTGGGAAAAGCCATGAATAAAACAAAATAAAAACGATTTAAAAAGTTGGTGTTCAACATTATTCCTAAATACACAATTTGTAAACGTGCTAGATTCTAACCGGTCTCTTTATACGGATTAGACATACAATATTATTTCCAATGGTTTACAATGGATCCTTGAGACAAAAATGTGAAAATACCAAATCCAATGAGAACAAACAATACGATTCCCCGAACGAATAGGCAGTTCCTGCTCCACTAATGGCACCCGTCGTAGTTGTTCAATGTCATATGTTCTACGTTGATACGCTATTTCATTACAATAAGTGAGGTCAGTGTGTGATCATAATTAACGTAATTTACGGAACATCTGTAGTGTGGTTCGTGTTACTCGATCTATAGTTTTCTGTGTAGTATTTTATAGATCATTGTTTGACCTTTTGGCCATTGCGTTGTCTGTTCTTCTCCGAAGGCCCGGGTGGCTCAATGAGTTAGGTAGTTGGATTACCTATCAACTCATACAAGCCTATCACAAATACGGCTTCGTAATTTACAAAAAAGGGTACACTCGACTCGCAGTCGCAAGTGATCAAGTTTACCAGTTGCTTGCCCATGGTCGGTGGTTCTCTCCGAGTACTCCGGCTTCTTCCGCCACTAATACTGGTCGTCATGATATAGCTGAAATATTGCTGAAAGTGGCGTTAAACACCAAAAGTTTAAAGTTTCTTCTTCTTCTTTCAAATAAGTATGTGAGAAGTATATTATATAAGCATATTAAGGGATCGGTCATTATTTATCTCCAGGGGGGGGGGGGGGGGGAGGGGGGGCGGCAAATTATTTTGAATGACCGGAAAAAAATAAATGACCCTCCTTTCTACTTGTGTGTAACATATGTGACCCCCCTCCTAATAGTGTCAGAAATATGTTGACCCCCCAACTTTTCCTCCACTATGCCTTCATCTATCACAACTGTATGACAATCCATGGTACTCAGGTAAATCAAAATACAATCAACAAATATTACTTTAATCAAAATTTTAAACTGAATTAAATCTATTAATCACAATTATGATATAGAAATAATATTTAGTCATATATGTAATTTAATAAGCATGTTAACCCCTTCAAGTGCATATAGCGAATCAGCTGTACAATAATACTTTTAAAGATACATATAAATCATATCCTCAGTAATATGACATTTCTACTGCAGATTAATTACACTGTACTATTAAGATGTAAATAAGTATACTTCCTTAATAAAGATCAAATAATTGCATAAGAATGGATGTCACATTGTGATTTTTGAATTGAACCTAAATTCACAAAATAGAATACAATTTTTTTTTTTCAAATATAACAAGAAGGATTTTTATCATCTATTTGATTTGTAGGTACTTTCCACGTAAAACCAATTAATTATCTCCCCTGACAACTTTGTTTTGTTTCAGGAACGTTTATATTTATTACCTATATGCTTCGACAGTGCACAAGTATTGTATATTTATTCATCCTAGTCTCATTTTTAAATATCTGTTTTATTTTGTTTGTGCAAGAGATTTAATATGTTTGATAGTTAATACATGTACAAATATTTTGTGATGCATTTAATTTTAGCAAGTTTCATAATCTAGTCAGAACTATTTAATTTATGTAAATGCAGTATTATACATATGAATTTATTACTACCTAGTCAGTTTTTGTATTCCTCTGGATTGAAATTTGAGTGTTATTAAAGTGTTTCAGATTTGTTTTTAGCAATTAAATACGAGTTACCTTTAAAACCATGTTTTTTTTCATGTTTGAGATGTTGAAAGGAAGCCTATCTTGGTGTTTCCTTTGAAAAGAATATACTATCAAAAACATTTTTTGTCAAGAATATCTAAAACATATCAGTGTTCTCTCAAGGATTTTCAAATAGTACCATGGAAATTAAGGTAGCACTGGTTTTCTGAAAATTAAAGCACCATTGCCCTAATACATTCTATTATAAAATTTCACAAAATAGCACCATGGTAGAACATATAGGACCATGGTAAGCATGGTGCTATATGGGCCTTGAGAGAACACTGCATATCCTATGTTCATGCATTGATCTGTCTCTCTGGATTGACTCTGGAACTGTAATGTAGTGAACCAGAAAGCCTCGTTCCTATGTACTCTATACATATATATTTATTTATATATAGTGACAGTTTGATATTTGGCAAAATGTATGACGAGGAGACATTGTTTTCGGTTGTATATATTTATTTTCATTTTACATGCAAATAGATTTTATCTATAGTGTATGTTTAAAAAAAATCATGACCTCCCCTGCTTGATCAACCAGAAAAGCAGTGACCCCCCTCTATAAATTGCCAATTTTTTCATGACCCCCTTACCTTTTTGCAGGCCCCTCCCCGGAGATAAATAATGACCGGTCCCTAACCTGTATATTAATTTTGAAATTCTCTGTTGGTCTTGTGTTGTTTTTATTCCGTTTCCGTTTCCGTTTGCGTATCCAGTAGCAACCGATCATCACCAAAACAACAAGCAGTAAAAATGATGTTATGGCTAGTGCTATAATAATGTAATCTTTGGTTTCTAATGAACACTGGTCATCCTTATTCTTCTCATTCAGGCACTGGCACCTACACAAGGTTTGGTTGCAATTTGGTATGCCCAGGTCAACCTGGAACAAAAAAGTAGATATAAAACCTTTACTCGCTATTCTAACAAGTTGACCGATTTACCATAAAAAAGAAATAAATACACTTAAATATAGCACACTAGTTATCTAATATACCAAAAGCAAAAATACTATGTTGAACGCATGCGCCTAATGAGCATTGAGCAATGATAAGTACCCTTATACCATTTTACGATGAAAGCAAAGACAAAATACTACTTTAAAAGTAAGATGTATATATAGATATTGACTTCAATAAACGTTAGAGAATACCGAAGAGATAGTAGTTTTGAAGAGTTCGACTGAACGACACAGTACTATGAGCAGGGCCTCCAAGAGAAATTTTGCAAGGCGGGACAAGACTGCTTTGATGTTAAATATACCCCAGCAAATGAAAATATCAAAATAAAACGTCTATGGCATAGGCTATGGGGTCCATCAGAGATTCACATACCCTTCTTGGCTCTGCGGGACCCGGACCGATGTACCGGCTGTGCCCCCTCTCATAGGCCCCGACTATGAGATGTGACAGCCTTACTCAGTCAGATATCGTACAAGGGACACGATACTGCTCTTTGTTAAATCTTACAAGGAGGGAGAATGAAAGACGAGCAATGAATGCTCTGTTGTCGACGCAATGGTGGCTTACGTGTGTTTTGTTTTTAAATAATAACTACATTTTCGTTTACTGTTTTATACATCAATGACAAGTCGAACATCTTTACAACTGTATTCAAGACTGTACCAGTTCAAGCGTTCTAACATGTCACAACACTAGTCTGTTGGTGACGATGGTTGCTATTCAAGACATCAGTTCTATTTATCCTATTAGAATCTGAATAAATAATGGAAGCTATTTAGTTTGTATGACATTTTAACATGGATAAATAAACGTTAGAGAATACCGAATGGGGCAATCAAACATGGACAATCCAGAGAAGCTGGCATCATAGGGTACACAAGACGAAGAAAACAAAACAAAAACACAACACAATATGTGTTTGACGTCACTATGACATAACAACAACACAACACAATATGTGCTTGACGTCACTATGACATAACAACAACACAACTCAATATGTGTTTGACGTCACTATGACATAACAACAACACAACTCAATATGTGTTTGACCTCACTATGACATAACAACAACACAACTCAATATGTGTTTGACAACGCGATGCACAAATAAACACAAATAATGTAAGTAAGACATGAACCCTCCTACAAACAACAGGAGTCAAAGACGTTTTATGTGGAATCGTAGAGGACATCAGAACGTAATAGGACAGCACAAAAAACTAAAAATATTATTTTCGTTGCATTATACTAAGTTAATGCTAACAATGTTAAAATCTCAAACAATTTTGTTGCTTCCATGAAAGACTATTGGATACAATATTTATCGAAAAATGAAAAAAACAATTGAAGATTCCAAAGAGATAATCAGAAGCCGTAAATCGAAAGACAGGCAATACAGTGGCCAAAAGACAATCAGTAATTCAAACCACGCTGCACAGCAAACTATATATTGAGCAACACGAATCATATGAAAGCGGGATGAAATTATATGCCCCAGCAGAAGGGTTAGCAGTTCTTTCCCCAAATATTGGACTTAAAATGATTTAATTAGTAACAAATTATAATGAAAGAAGATATCTGAGAGAAAAACTTTGACAAAATTGTTTAATTAAGAAACCGATATCTTTTGAATCGTATTAAGATGCATCTATTTATATCGAATATACATTTATTCATAAGAAGTAAACCCTTAAAGGAAAAAAGACTTATGTACCGTATATATATATATATATATAAAAGAGTGATTGATTGATTGCTGCTTAGCGCCACCTCAGTAATGTTTCAGCTATATCGTGGCGAGAACAAGTTAAATTTTCCATGAGATGATGATGAAGTACGCTTTGTACTAGACCAACACCGTAGTATGACACATTCCTCTAAAAATGTCATTCCATTTGTTCTTACCCAGTAAACATGTAATAATTATGGATATGGGCGTATATCCCAACAGATAAAATCAACACGGCTCGTGTAACATCTTAGACTTTGTAAAGCTCGCGTGGCGTTATTGTGTTGTTTATCTATTATCTTGAATGAATTACAATGCATAATATTGTCATGTTGTCAAATAAAATATCATCTTCCAAAACAAAATCAAAATCATACTTATATAAATAAACGTTACATAATACCGAAAGTGCTATCAAAAATGGACAATCCAGAGAAACCGGCAAAATAGGGTGCACAGAACGAAGACAAACAAAGGAAAAACGCCACACAATATGTGTTGGACACCACTATTCACAACAAACACATATAATGTAAATAGACACGAGCCCTCCTACTGACAACTGGAGGAAAAGACGAACCGAACATCGTTTTTATGTGGAAATCGTAGCGGACAGCACAACACGGAACTGTGAGCGTAAAGACACGTAATAGGACAGCACACAAGGCTAAAAAGATGAGCAACACGGAACCCACAAAAAACCGGGGGTGAACTCAACTGCTCGCGAATGGTTCCTGCTTCCTATAAGACACTCCCGTGTTACTCATATATACAGGATTGTTGTAGCGATGACTTTAACCTAGGAGCGACGTAGTCCTGTGAGTAGCTTTGCGTCAGCAGCTGATATATGTCCAGAAAATCAATGAACTTGGCACAAGCCCAATAATAACGCATGAGTTGTGAAATGTAAACTCCATATGATGGTGATGTTGAAATACTGCTACTGTTAAAAAGGAAGTTGACTATTGGAAAAGTTATGACTGTCATCATGTTTGTCGTTCAGTTTTGTTTTTATTCTTTCTCCATTGTCAATTTCAAGGTGAAGGTCAAGAAGAGTTTGAAGATACCAAAAGGTAATCGGAATCGAAGAAGAACAGACAACACAATGGCCAAAAGAAAAAGTACAAAAGAGAACAAACAACGATCTACAAAACATACACATAAAACTAAGGATCGAGTAACACGAACCCCGCTAAAAACCGGGGGCGAACTTTAAGTATTCCAGAAGAGAGTATGAAGGAGATTTTTGACTGGCAGTAGTATCATTTACAATCGATTATTGTTCAGTGACAGAACATCATCTATATGACAAAAACTGGATTTAAAGACAATTTTATGAAAACAAATGTATTTAAGCCAAATCACAAATAACAAGTTTATTTAAAAAATACAAATAAAAGCAAGAAATATCACACTCTCTGAACAATTCAAAAATCAAATATCAAAATCGTTAAAAGAGGCAAAATCGATACCCTTAACACACAAATATATGTCCACTCACATTCCTGGCTTAGCATAGGTCCTTCAGTAAAAAGTGGCGGGGTTAAGCTAGTTTTATGGGGCTTAAACCTCCCCTCTTAGTGAAATTTTGTGGTATAGTGCTTTCCACATAAAATGCTAGCACTATAAAAATTCAACTAATCGTGTTGGTCTAGTTCAAAACAGAGATTATTTTCGTCTCAACGTAATCAGTTCTCTCCATGACATAGGTGAAAATTACTTAGCGTTTAACAACAATCATTCACTCACTAGAACAAAAATATGATTGCCAAATGTGACAGAATACCGTTCAGCAAGTTTTTTTTCTATCTTCCGAAAAACGCTTGAAAAACAAGATCAGACGAGTCGTGGACAATCCTGAACTGATTTGTTTAGAAAACTGTGACGTTGCAAATATCTGAATACAAAATCAAAGCCCAATTGTAGCTTACCAGTTGTGAAAAGTAAACTCCATACGGTGGAGCTGATGGCATATTACTATCAAGGTGTAGAAAATTCATAATTAAAAAATAATTAAATTATCCCATTTATCATAGAAGAAGAGATTGAAGATACCAAAGAGGTAATCAGTATCCGTGAATCGAAGGACAGTCAACAGAATGGCCAAAAGAAAAATGACAAATGACAAACAACAATCTACAAAACTCTACACATCAAACTAAAGATCGAGTAACACGAATCCCAATAAAAACTATGGGTGCTCCGGAAAGGTAGACAATTGCTGTTCCACTAGTGACACCCGTCGTTATAAGTCATGAATGAGGAAGAGAATGCTGTTTCTATTGTTTCATTTATAATTTCAAGTTTTTTGTGTGTATATGAAACATAAACAATGTCACTATTTTTGGCTATGATAAATTCATGCTGCCGTGCTGACTAATATGTGTTAGCTTACAATGTAAAAATAAACTCAATGGTAAATATATCCCAGTTTGAATGTTATTAACCACTATATACTTACGTCATAATAAACGAGGAAGAAAGTATTGTATTTCCACTTTTTTAAATAAATTTACTAATCATTATTCATAATTTCTCTGTACTTTAGAGAACGTTAGAGAACACTGAAGGGCAATCAAAAATGGACAATTCAGAAAAACATAGGGTACACAGGACGAAGAAAATCAAAACAAAAACACAACACAATATAAGTTCGACACCATTTTACGTAAGCAAGCACAAATAACATAAATAAGACATGAGCGGAACAACACGGAATTTAGAAAGTAAAGACGTATCATAGGGCAACACAAAAAACTAAAAAGGTGAGCAACATGAACCCCACCATAACCCTGGGGGTGAGCACAGGTGCTACATTTAATAGTATTCTGTGTAGGGACGTCAACAATTGAAACATGCCGAAAATTGTACATTTAACATGTACAAAACACGTACATGACCACATCAGTTCACTAAGTGCGGAGGTTTGTGCCTATAAAACTAGTTTATCCCCGCCATACTTTATTGAAGTGCTTGTACCAAGCCAGAAAAGTGAGAGGTCATCTGTATGTGTGTTGCGATTGATGTTGGTCTTGTGTTAATCAGTTTCCTATTATTTCTTCACATCGCATTGTGTACTATTTAAGATTTAATTGATGGTTAAAGCTTTGCTTTATGCGAATAAGGAAACAAGTCGGAGAGAAGAGGAGCACAGAAAATGCCCATAGGAATGCAGACTGTGTGAACCCCTTAAAAATTAAAATAACACACTCGCTGTCAATCCAAAACTCGATACTATTAATGTTAGTTTCAGAGAACTTTTTTGCAACAATCCGAGCTTTTTTTTTTCTTTTTTTTTTGCCATAACAAGAAAATTGGTCAAGAATTTTACAAAGTGTTATGATGGCATTCTCTCCTTACTATATGTTATTTGGAAAATAATTGCCATTGCCAATAGATACTGCTTTAATTCCTGAAGAAGTCATAGATCAAGCCCCAGACAAATTTATTGATGAAGTAATTAAAAGAGTTAAAACGGTGCATGATGTAGCGAGATCCAATGTTGAACTTACTCAAAATAAAAACAAAGAATATTATGATAAAAAAACAAAATTACCTAATTTCAAAGTAGGAGATAGAGTTTTTCTCAACATTGAGAAAGTTGAAATGGGAAAGAAGAAAAAGTTAGAACAAAAATGGATCGGACCGTATTCAATAATTGAAAGTTGGTACAATTTAATTTATATATTACAAGTGTGGACATAGAAATGTGCTGTCCAAAAGGCAAGTGTGGATGTCAATATTTCATATTATTAACTTAAAAAAAAAAAAAAAAAAATCATGGACACAGGGGTCCTCGATTTTTTTTAATAAAAAGCTAATCTTGTATTATTATTTTTGCTTAAAGTCCGGTCCTGTGTTTTTATTTCAAATTTTCATCATAGCCCCCTCCCCCTCCCAAGGGATATACAATTGTACCATTAATAATAAATTAATAAATAATAAATTCAGATTTTCTATTTAAAATAAATCTCATTTACAAAGCCATTGATATTTGTTAGATTTTTTAACACTGATTTAAGCTTTAGTCGTAACAAATTTTTATTTTTCTCTTTAAACTGTCGATACATAACATTTATTTAACTGTAAAATTCATAAATAAAATTCACCCCCCCCCTTTTTCCCCCTTTTTTCTTGTTTAAATCAATGATCAACAATATTCCAGAATCAAACAAATGAATAAATATAACATAGATTTCTTTTACATGCATCTTTTTACCATGCGGAGTCAGTTTGTTTTAAATCGGTCATCCAATCAGGACGCTCATTATTCTTGTCCAAGATACAAATACATCGCTAAAATTACCTGTGGGCGTTTCCCCACTTCAACTCGTAAATTTACAGAGAAATCGGAGATATTTCGTCATAAAACTTCACACATAGTTTTGTATATCACATTTCTTGAAGACAAACATAAAATTGTATTGCATTTATAAATATTTTATGAGTATCAACAGTTTTTTCAACACCTTATTTGTTTCTCGATACAACCGTCCGATTACAGTGACCCGTGACCTACTTTAGCACGTTCTACCAGTTTTTTCTTAATAATGTTGTTTGATAAGACTTGTTCTTCACAAAACTAAGATATGTGTTAATATACACTGGTCATTTCTTTATTTAATGACCTTTCATAATTAAATCTTCTACTTGCGGATATTATGATGAAATGTAAACACAATTGAATTGTTTATTTAAAGATCTCCCGTTTACAATAACCTTAACGGCCCAGGGTTGCACTTTAAGGGTCCATGTTTTACATAAATCTCACTTGTCCAGGGGTAGGAAGTGAAAATAAAAAAAGTCCACTTAAACATCAATTGTATTCAATATTATAATATAAAAAAAAATGTTCTTCGAAAACCAAGATATTTGTATATATATACGTACTGGTTGTTATTTTATTTAATGACATTTAACCTGCAGTGTAGAGTGGGGAATAATTGATGGAAAGGGTAAAAAAGGCAATATTCAACGCTATTTCATGAGGAAAGAGTCATTGATTGTATATACTCCAGCATATTGTTTTCTTCAGAATTCCAGAATCAACATCAATTATAAAACGTAATGAAATCTCATAATGTGTTAATTCTAATTGTTTATTATTTCTGGGTGATTACAACATTAAACTTTTGATGTTTTATCAATCAATATTCGATATTTCAGTCCCAGGGGGGGGGGGGGGGGGGGTTGTTATGGGGTTTAACGCCACTCTCAACAATATATCAGTTATACCGTCTGTCCTGTCGGATTTTTAGGCAAAGACAATTTATATTGACAATCTATATTATTGCATCGTTCCACGTCTTGTCTTGCAACATTTCTTTGGTTTTCTCCAGTTTACCTCATCAATAGAACTGACCGTCAAAATAACAACTTAAGGCACTTAGCTTGAGATCTACATTTTTATTAAATATTATTGAGGTTACATACAGAACTCTACACCTGCTAAACAAAAACCTTAAGCTGTATTTCATAGGCTTGGTATTTATACAATAAGTAAAATTGTAAAATTGTAAAGGTATACATGTAATAATATTTTTACATAAGTAGAAAAACTGTATGTGCAAAAAATATTTTTATTAAATACGTCAGATGATTTGATTTTTGATGTTTTTGGCGACCAGTTTTAGTAGTGAAAGAAGCCGGAGTACCTGGAGAGAACCACCGACCATGGGCAAGCAACTGGTAAACTTTATCACTGGCGGCTGCGAGTCGAGTGCACCCTTTTTGTAATTTACAAAGCCGTAAATACACCAGTCCTTCATAATAATTTAATAATAACAAAATATGTAGATATATTTTTATTATAATTAAAATGTTTTAGTTATAATACAATATATCCACATATTTGGTTTTACAAAATGATAGCTAGATTTATATATTTGAACAATTGAATTATATTTTTGAAAAATAAACGCATTAGATAAATACATTTTTATTACATTTATTAAGAACAGCGAAGCAACATTTGAAGAGAACACAGAGGAACTGGTAAAAGGCTTTATTAAAGAAATCCTGAAAATTGAAGAAGACATGCCACTTCATGTCGCCTATAGATTGCGTAAGCGTAGAAATGGCTGTCCGAGATCTATAATTGCTAAATTTGAGCACATGAAAGACAGGAACCGTGTGCTAGACATGTAGTTGTGTACTCATTTATTTACATATCACATTTATTATTTTAATTATGTATTACATTAGTTTAACTTAGTATAAACATATTTTATTAATTAATTCAATATTACACATTATGATAATACAATATAAATTATATATACAATTAAATTAATCAATAGGATAGTTTAATTTGAATGAATAATGTCTAGATTATTTATTTCTGTATAATACTTGTAATACATATTTATTTGTGAAATGCTAAGAGATTATTACATGACATTTTCCATATCGGCCCTGGTATTAGCCCGATACTCCCATATCAAGCCCGACAGCGAAGCTGGAGGGCTGATATGGGTCGAGGGTTGATACCAGGGACCATATGGAAAATTTCATGTCATAATCTTTTTATCACATATTTTACATTGACCTTTTCCAAGCATTGACTTTTATATTGCAAAAAAGATCTATGAACAGACAAATTACGAAAATAAATCCTTAAGAGAGTTGCCTTTGTTCAACTTGCAAATATTTTTGTTTCGAATCTGGTTTCAAAAATATACCAAACAATGTCGATCTGTACAATGACGTTAGAAACTGTTTGTAAAATCTACCCAAGACGTTGACATTTGAAAGAAAATTCCTATTCAGCACGACGTATATATTTGAGCTAATTATTCCGTTTCAAGTTATTTAAAATTTATTCCAATATGTTGAAATGTGTTAATTTGATTGAAATACGATTTTATGCATATCTTTATGCATCATCTTTCCTTGTACTTTGACATATAATCTTTGAGACCACTGCGCAGATACCGGAAGTTGAATACGGGGGCAAATACGGATATATGAGGGCAAATACGGATATTTGAGGGCAAATACGGATATTTGCCCTGAGGGCAAATAACCAACACCGACTGTTAGCTAGTATTGGACATGCAAAAATCAACATATTGCAACAAAATATGTGATAATGTACATTACATGACTTTTAAATGAATATTTCCTTTGTGCTTATTGATGTAGTACCTTTAACGTAATTAGTATTTTGCATTTTGAGTATAGTGCTTTTTAATGAAATATGACAATAAATATTTTCTTCCGTATTTAAATGTGAAGATTTACTTATACTGAATTTATTGTAATTACAGGTGAATTTCTTTGCACATTATTCACGTTTCTTCCACAGATTTTCTCTACCTGTAGTCCAAAAAATCAAAAGTGGGAGAAATGTGAACACGCCAAACAAGATATCAAGTTATTGTTATTATTATTATTTTTAAATTATTATTATTATTATTATTATTATTATTTATCATTATTATTTTTATTAGCGTAGTTTTTTTTTATTTCTAGCTAACAATGAAGCTTTGGAAACAATCTGACAACACATATGGTTTTACTTAATATGTCAGTTATAAAAAGAGGTGTAAACAGTGATGGTCAACAAGTCTACCAATATCAACAAAGCGAACAATCACCTCTAAACAGTGATGGTCAACAAGTACACCAACATCAACAAAAGGAACAATCACATCTAAACAGGGATGGTCAACAAGTCCACCAATATCAACAAAACGAACAATCGCCCCAAAATCACCTCTAACAGTGATAGTAAAAAAAGTCCACTAACATCAGCAAAATGAACAATCACCTCTAAACAGTGATGGTCAACAAGTCTACAAATATCAACAAAACGAACAATCACCTCTAAACAGTCACGGTGAACAAGTACACCAACATCAACAAAATGAACAATCACCTCTAAACAGTGATGGTCAACAAGTACACCAACATCAACAAAGGGAACAATCACATCTAAACAATGATGGTCAACAAGTCCACCAATATCAACAAAACGAACAATCACCTCTAAACAGTGACGGTCAACAAGTACACCAACATCAACAAAAGGAACAATCACGTCTAAACAGGGATGGTCAACAAGTCCACCAATATCAACAAAACGAACAATCGCCCCAAAATCACCTCTAACAGTGATAGTAAAAAATGTCCACTAACATCAGCAAAATGAACAATCACCTCTAAACAGTGATGGTCAACAAGTCTACAAATATCAACAAAACGAACAATCACCTCTAAACAGTGACGGTGAACAAGTACACCAACATCAACAAAATGAACAATCACCTCTAAACAGTGATGGTCAACAAGTACACCAACATCAACAAAGGGAACAATCACATCTAAACAGTGATGGTCAACAAGTCCACCAATATCAACAAAACGAACAATCACCTCTAAACAGTGACGGTCAACAAGTACACCAACATCAACAAAAGGAACAATCACGTCTAAACAGGGATGGTCAACAAGTCCACCAATATCAACAAAACGAAAAATCGCCCCAAAATCACCTCTAACAGTGATAGTAAAAAATATCCACTAACATCAGCAAAATGAACAATCACCTCTAAACAGTGATGGTCAACAAGAACACCAACATCAACAAAAGGAGCAATCACCTCTAAACAGTGATGGTCAACAAGTCCACCAACATCAACAAAATGAACATGCAACTCTAAACAGTGATGGTCAACAAGTCCACCAACATCAACAAAATGAACAATCACCTCTAAACATCGATGGTCAACAAGTACACCAACATCAACAAAGCGAACAATCACCTCTAAACAGTGATGGTCAACAAGTCCACCAATATCAACAAAACGAACAATCACGTCTAAACAGTGATGGTCAACAAGTCCACCAGCATCAACAAAATGAACAATCACCTCTAAACAGTAATGGTCAACAAGTCTACCAACATCAACAAAGCGAACAATCACCTCTAAACAGGGATGGTCAACAAGTCCACCAATATCAACAAAGCGTACAATCATCTCTAAACAGTAATGGTCAACAAGTCCACCAACATCAACAAAACGAACAATCACATCTAAACAGTAATGGTCAACAAGTCCACCAACATCAACAAAGCGAACAATCACCTCTAAACAGTGATGGTCAACAAGTCTACCAACATCAACAAAATGAACAATCACCTCTAAACAGTAATGGTCAACAAGTACACCAACATCAACAAAATGAACAATCATCTCTACACAGTGATGGTCAACAAGTCCACCAATATCAACAAAGCGAACAATCTCATCTAAACAGTAATGGTCAACAAGTCCACCAACATCAACAAAATGAACAATCACCTCTAAACAGGGATGGTCAACAAGTCCACCAATATCAACAAAGCGAACAATCTCATCTAAACAGTGATGGTCAACAAGTCCACCAGCATCAACAAAATGAACAATCATCTGTACACAGTGATGGTCAACAAGTCCACCAACATCAACAAAGCGAACAATCACGTCTAAACAGTTATGGTCAACAAGTCCACCAACATCAACAAAGCGAACAATCACGTCTAAACAGTGATGGTCAACAAGTCCACCAACATCAACAATACGAACAATCTCATCTAAACAGTGATGGTCAACAAGTCCACCAGCATCAACAAAATGAACAATCATCTGTACACAGTGATGGTCAACAAGTCCACCAACATCAACAAAGCGAACAATCACGTCTAAACAGTGATGGTCAACAAGTCCACCAACATCAACAAAGCGAACAATCACGTCTAAACAGTGATGGTCAACAAGTCCACCAACATCAACAAAACGAACAATCACCTCTAAACAGTGATGGTCAACAAGTCCATCAACATCAGCAAAGCGAACAATCACATCTAAACAGTGATGGTCAACAAGTCCATCAACATCGGCAAAGCGAACAATCACGTCTAAACAGTGATGGTCAACAAATTCATCAACATCAGCAAAGCGAACAGTCACCTCTAAACAGTGATGGCCAACAAGTCCATCAACATCAACAATACGAACAATCACCCCTAAACAGTGATGGTCAACAAGTCCACCAACATCAACAATACGAACAATCACCTCTAAACAGTGATGGTCAACAAGACTACCAACATCAACAATACGAACAATCACCTCTAACAGTCATGGTCAACAAGTCTATCAACATCAGCAAAGCGAACAATCATCTCTAAACAGTGGTGGTCAACAAGTCCACCAACATCAACAAAATGAACATGCAACTCTAAACAGTGATGGTCAAGAAGTACACCAACATCAACAATACGAACAATCACCTCTAAACAGTGATGATCAACAAGTCCATCAACATCAACAATGCGAACAATCACCTCTAAACAGTGATGGTCAACAAGTCCACCAGCATCAACAATACAAACAATCACCTTTAAACAGTGATGGTCAACAAGTCCACCATCATCAACAAAACGAACTATCACGTCTAAAAACAGTTTAAACAGTGATGGTCAACAAGTCCACTAACATCAACAAAACGAACAATCACCTCTAAGCAGTGATGGTCAACAAGTCCACCAACATCAATAAAACGAACTATCACGTCTAAAGACAGAGTTTAAACAGTGATGGTCAAAATGTCCACCAATATCAACAAAACGAACAATCACCTCTAAGCAGTGAGGGTTAACAATTTCACCAACATCAACAAAACGAAGAATCACGTTTCATCTCAACCCATCGAACATAAACAAACAGCCACAACTTATGAGTATTTGACGTTCAAAATCAAATTCCTGGATGGCCTTAACTGGTACAACAATGTGGTGGAGTAAATGAATTAAAAATAGTAATTATTTAAACAACATATTAAGATTAAACTGGTAGAACGTGCTAAAGTGGGTCACGGGTCACTGTGAGTAGCATGTGTAGTCACGTGACTTGTCTCATTGGTAATCGGGCGGCTGTATCGAGAAACAGTTACTGTGTTGAAAAAACTGTCGATACTCATAAAATATTGATAAATGGAATAAAATGTTATGCTTGTCTTCAAAACATATGATAGAGAAAACCATGTGTGAAGTGTTATAACGAAATATCTCCGATTTCTATGTAAATTTACGAGTTGAAGAGAGGAAACACCCACAGGTAATTTTAGCAATGTATTTGTTATCTTGGACAAGAATAATGAGCGTCCTGATTGGATGACCGATTTAAAACACACTGACTCCGCATGGTTTAACAAGGTTACTCAGGTCAATAGTTTATAAATATAGTATCTTGACATCTCCAGCTTTCCAACCATGTAAGTGTTTTTGCTCTACGGCGAGGAATAGCATATTACTGAGTTAAAATGTTATTATTTTTAAAATATAATTATTTTTTAAAAAGAAAAACAGCTATAAATGTGTTCTTTGGTTCATATAGGAAAGGAAAATACCGGACTCTTATCATTGAAACGGAACCATCTTACGCGGAAACCCACCCGAAAACTGCTACCTCCACTTGAATTTGATGAATGTTACAGCCACCATTTTCTTGATATGATAATGTAAAACAAAAAGATGCATGTAAAAGAAATATATGTTATATTTATTGATTTGTTTGATTCTGGAATATTGTTGATTATTGATTTAAACAAGAAAAAAGGGAAAAGTGGAGGGGGTGAATTTTATTTGTGAATTTTACAGTTATAATAATAATAGTATAATCTTTATTTCTCAAACTGACAGTGCATAGCACATATACAGAGAAGTTACAAATAAATGAACATATTAAACTATATACAATATATACAAATACAGTAAATCGACAGATGGAATTAGCCGGAAGGACAAACTATCATATTTATATATCTAATAAATTTACTTAGTTTTTGCAGGATTGGTTTCCGTTCACTAGTCATTAATTTTTTGAATTTTATTATATTGGGACGTTCAATTAGATGTTTTGGAAGTAGTGAAGTACGTTTTTCGCTTAAATTAGTACATTCAAATATGTAATGATATTCGTCTCCAATTTGATTCTTTTGACAAAGTTCGCAATAGCGATTTTCCCTCGGAATATTACTCCATCTTCCCTTTTCTATGCGCAATTTATGATTTGTAGTTCTAAATTTATATAAAAGAAGGGAATTTTGTTCATCTAAAATATTAAAATATTCTTCAAATTTAAAATCAGTTTTGAAAATTCTATGATTAAATGCTTTAGGGGAATTATGGACTGACGAATTCCAATTCTGTAAAAACTGGTCTAACGATGTTTGTTTTATACTTTGTTTTAGCCACTCGATGCTTTTGAAAGTTTGCGTTTGCCATATATTAGAAAAAACAGTTTCGTTTAATATTTTTTCCAAAAATTTTATCCATTTAATATCGAAATTTGTTGCGAATACAAATGGTGTGATAAACTATACATAATGCATGATATTTTGGATTGTTTTCCACAAATATTTTTTGCCCAAAAAGAAATAATTCACCATATATCATATAATTCGGAGTAGACGTCTTGAGGTTCAAAATCATTTTACAAAATTTTAAGTGTACTTTTTCCAAATCCCCATATTTCGCAGTCATAAAGTAAAATTGGTTTAACCATTTTATCGAAAAGACTCAATAGACATTTGATAGATAAGTTGTGTTTTCTTCCTAATTTCAGGACTGCAAAGATGAGCTTAACGATTCAGTCCTATCAGATATATTACTTTGACACGATGATAAATGCTTAGACGAGTCTAATGTATTGTTACAATGATAATCTTTCGTTTTTATGCAAGTTTCATAATAAAAATTATAAATGATATCAAAATTTATATTTTCTATTTCAACTACATCAAGATAATCTGATAATACATAAATTTCTTTTGAATATTTTTCTGAGTTACAAGTTACATTTTTATTTATATTGCTGTCGATACAGTAAACAACATTATAGCCACGGGTACATGTTATATTGGTGGCAGTGGTATTAGAAACTATATTTGAGAGACTATCATTAGATATTTCAGATTCATTACTTAAATCATTAATATTTATACATGTATCAGTAGATAAAGTACTAGTATTATTTACTAACACAACTTCATTATTGACATTATTAAATGAAAATTTAATTGATTCATCTACAACAACAGGATCATCATTTACAATATTTGTATGCATAAAACCATAATTTTTACAAACGTTTAAGTCTTTTACAACATAGTTCGGAGAATGATTGCGAGAGGGTTCTCCCTGGCTGTCCTATTCACGGCCTATACAACCACCTTGGTTTGATGACGATCCCTGTCGAGGTCGCTTCATTGGTCTACCAGGTGTTATGTGCGAGTTATGTCCTTGTCCGTGTTGTGTGTGCGAGTTATGTCCTTGTCCGTGTTGTAAGTGGGGAGGGGAGTTCCACACATTGTCAACATTAACGGGTCTGTCTTCGCGGACAAGCACCACATGACGTCGTTGTTGTTTTGCCTCCCTCATTATCGGATACAGGTTTTGTCTTCTGTTGTTAATTTCAGCGGGATATTGTTCGCTGATGCCGAATGAGGATCCTTTTAATTTATATGCGTTTTGTAGTACCATTTGTAGATCATTATGATATATAAAGCGAGCTACAATAGGTCGTGCATTATTTGTCCCGCGTCGCCCAAATCGGTGGATGTTCCCGAATTCAATATAGTGATCAATCTCTAGTTCCTGTCTGATGAAGCCTCTGAGTTTATTTTCACAATTTTCGGACTGAGATTGATATAGACCAGTGACAACAAGATTGTTTTTCATACTACGACACTGCAAGTCTAGCACCTTACTTTTTAGATCGTGAATGTCTGCTGTGAGAGTTTTAATCTGGCCCGACTCAGTAACTGGTTGTATCACGGGTTGAACAACGGGTTTCTCTTCTAGCTTTTTGATCCTTATATCCTGGTGAATTATGTTCCTTGTATTGTGTTTAATCTGAGAGTCAGCTTGATCAAATATGTTGCTAACACCCTGACAACTATTCTCGCATTCTGTCAGTGTTTTACGAAAGTTCGTCACTTTATCTTCTAGGGATCTTACTCTAGCAGAAACTGCTAGGAAATCTGCTTTCATGTCGTCTAAACGTTTTCCCATATTTTTTTCCATCTGTATCATTCTATTGTCGATCTTTGTGACGATTTCAAGGATCAAACTGAGTACGGAGTTATCATTAGACGCTTCAACGATTTTCCTACTTTCCTCAATGAATTTTGACGTATTGCCCAGTGACATCCTTACAAGGAGTTTGATTGGTTAAAAAGACAGGTGAACAGTTCAAATTTACTACGAACAACTGATTTTACTACGTGGGTCCAAAGTCGAACTTCCTATTACACTGTTGTGAGCAGTTTTCTACAGTAAGTTTCTGCCCCGGGGTATAAGCAAGACAGGTCTCTATAAACTTTTCAATATTAACGAAATATGGATTGTAGGTGCCCAAATGTCAGAATTTAAGAATCGATATACAAATATATGACAATAATATTCACGTTTGCGAAATTTGAGTCCAAACTCCGTCACATATCTCTCCGAAATCCATAGTTTTTTTACGATAGGAAAAATACTTCACAATATATCTAGTCACATGATCCTTCCTTAGTTAAATAAATGTTATGTTTCGACAGTTTAAAGAGAAAAATAAAAAAATGTTGCGACTAAAGCTTAAATCAGCGTTAGAAATTGAACAAATACCAGTGGTTTTGTAAATGAGATTTATTTTAAATAGAAAATCTGAAATCTGGGAGGGAGAGGGGGCAATGATGAAAATTTGAAATAAAAACACAGGACCGGATTTTAAGCAAAAATAATAATCCAGGATTAGTTTTTTAATAAAATAATCCAGGACCCCTGTGTCCATGATTTTTTTTTTTTAAAGTTAATAATATGAAATATTGACATCCACACTTGCCTTTTGGACAGCACATTTCTGTGTCCACACTTGCCCTCAGGCAACACTTGTATAGAAATAATAATATATTAAGGAAATTATATGCTACAAATACCTGCGATGAAAGAGAGGATACACTTATACGTTCGTCCATCTTACTTCAGCATAATATTTCTTCTCCAATCATAACGTTGATATTCACAGATCATCAGGTGATATAACTGGTAGACTTCCTCCTCCTAAATATGAACCTTGAAGGGGTATATATTTTCTCAAAATTTTACAAATAACTTTTTCTCGTACCCCTGTCATATGCTACCTGTTGAGATTAGGGAACCCGACGAGCAGCGTCACTATAAAGAAGGCTATCGTATAATATTGAACATTTATTCCTCGTGACACAGAAGCTGTCATATGTATAATATTAGCTCTATTAAAGAGAGCTTATGACCTCAGCCATTATTTAAACATTAAAACATATGCTAGTATATATTTGATATGTTTGTGAAATTCACAAATGACAAACAGCAATCCAATAAAATGAAAAAACAAAATACCATAGGGGCCGTCGTGGTCGTGATCGTAAGGTAGTTTGATTTACAACTACCTATGCAATCGGTGCCTATCATCACTAACGTTGTGGGTTCGATTACCGCTGAGGAGGAGTACAACAATATGTTATGAAGTTTGTCAGTGACTTGTGACAGGTCGGTGGTTTTCTTCAGGTTCTCCAGTTTCCTCCACCAATAAAACTGACCGCCACGATATAGCTGAAATATTGTTGCATGTGGCGTTCAACACCATAACCCAACCAAACAAAATACCACACTGTTGGAACTGTTCCACAATCCAATGAGAGTTATCTTTTTTAACATTTGTATTTAGGGTACTGTGATTTTTCTATTTTGAGAGTTATTGTTCGTGATGATGAATTAGAAATTTTTAACCACTTGTGTGGATTGTTGATATATTTTACCTTTTATCTTTTACATTGTTGTAAAACTATTTCTAAAACATACAAGAACAAACATGAGATGAATTTCTGATATTGACAACATATATTTGTATTAGCTTTTCCACTAATGGTAAATAAACGTTAGAGAAAACCGAAGTGAAAATCAAGAACGAACAATCCAGAGACACTCTAGATAAACGTTAGAGAAAACCGAAGTGACAATCAAGAACGGACAATCCAGAGACACTGTAAATAAACGTTAGAGAAAACCGAAGTGACAATCAAGAACGGACAATCCAGAGACACTAAATAAACGTTAGAGAAAACCGAAGTGACAATCAAGAACGGACAATCCAGAGACACTGACAACATTGGGCACACAAAAACAAAACAAAACATTAATCTTCAGCCAATTCACTACATGGCTGCAACTATTAGAGGAATAGTGAAGAATCTAAATAATAAGATCGTACAACAGCACACTATAAGATACGTTCAATCATAACAATTCACATAATTTAGTTCTATATTGAAATTTATCCAACAATCGTGTGATTTTGATTACTAATAATTGCGGTCAAAATAAACTTTAGTGTCATATAGTCGTGGATCTAATACAGCTTTTCTAGTACTTGATTCATGTAGAGCGACAGAAACAGTAACAGTAACAGTATAAGTACTGACGTCACAGATGACACAATTGAAAACGATTAGAACGACGATTATTTCTGCTATTTTCAGACACTTTGGTAGTTGTTTTGGACTTTTTGATATTATTGACATTGTCAGTAAATATAAAATTAATTTCCACCCGAAAACAGACAAGAAAAGCTCAGCGGAGACTCACCTATTAAGTTCTGTTTCTAAAGCTCACACAAATATTTTTTTGTTGTTTTTTTGTTTTTTTGTTGTTGTAATTTTCATTTTTTACAGACACTACAGACAAGACAAATACAATTAATATTTTCCGACAATGTGCGTATATTTCATGGTTATGGTGTTTAACGCGACTTTCATCCCCGGCTTTTAGTGGGGTTCGTGTTACTCGATCTTTATTTATGTGTATGTTGTGTAGATCGTTGTTTGTCCTTTTGTACTTTTTATTTTGGCCATTGTGTTGTCTGTTCTTCTTCGATATACGGATTCTGATTAACCGTTTGGTATCTTCAAACTCTTCTTATATATACCAGTCTACATTGTACAGTAAACTATACTATTGTACATGTTTCACATTTAAACTCGGTATTTCACGATTATAATAATGGACGTATAAATATCTTTTGTGTGTATAGAAATTAAGTTGATTAAAGTCAAATATAGTAAGTCATGTGAGATTCTTTTTAATGTAATAATAGGTCAGGTTCATTAATATATAGTTTTGTGGATTTCTTTACCTTCCATGTAAAAAGTTATTTTTAGATGACAGTTTCCTTTTAAAAAAAAAGTTATTTTTAAATATAGAGTTGGGTAGTTAATTAGTTACGGATAGATTTTGCACCAGAAATGTTTGGCGGAAGTTAGGGTGTGTATAATGATATACAAAGGCTCCCTTAAATAATTTCAATACAGAATATATTCATAGTTCCTATGTGGCAGGATCGTTGTGGTCGTGATCATATGGTAGTTAGATGTAAAACAACATGTACAATCAGTGCCTAGCTAAAGTTGTGAGTTCGAATCCCGCTCATGGCGAGGTGTACTTGACACAACAGTATGTGATAAAGTTTGTCAGTGACTTGTGACAGATTGGTGGTTTTCTCCGTGTACTCCGGTTCCCTCCATCAATAAAGCAGACACCCACGATATAATTGAAATTTTGGTGAAAGTGGAGTTAAACACTAAAATCCTAAGCTTTAACTCTGAGTTAAACGGTCTTTGATCTTACTCATTAATTTAGTTTGCGTTGTGGAGAAATAGCTAATACCACTTTTATTGTCTTTAGATCGAAGCGACACCGAGGCAGGTGATGTACCAACAACACCGTGGAGTTTACAAGAAGGGTTTGAAGATACCAAAGGGCTAATCAAAATCCGTATATAGAAGAAGAACAGACAACACAATGGCCAAAAGAAAAATGTGCAAAAGGAAAAAATAACGATCTACAAAACACTACACAGAAAACTAAAGATTGAGCAACACAAACCCTACAAAAACCGGGGATGAACTCGGGTGCTCCGAAAGGGTAATCAGTTTCTGCTCCACATTTGGGACCATCATGCTACTCTTGTTACATACCGTGTGATAAGTCATGAATGAGGAAAGGACCGGATTGTGATTACGAAAAACAAAATATATATCCATGACTGGTATGATAATTTGTGACACAGATGTTCTGTAGCGGTTAACCAGGTAATGGTGTCTACCGAAGAGCTCTTGAAGTGTTGACGAATGAATTAGACCGCGGTTAGACATGTTGCTCCACTTGAACACATGATTTGGATATAGAGCTAACCAGTCTTTGCACTTACTCCTTAATGATGCGTGCTTAGCGGAGAAGCAACAAATACCAATATTATGATCTTTGGTTTGGACTGGTAGGGGCTTGAACCACGATCTATCACACTCGAGGTGAGCACGTTCTAACAATCACACCACCCACGATCTATCACACTCGAGGTGAGCACGTTCTAACCGTCACACCACCCACGATCTATCACACTCGAGGTGAGCACATTCTAACCGTTACAACACCGATGTAGTTAAATAATAGGAGTGATAAGTAACAAACATAATTATAATATTTTAATGACATTTTCCTCTAAAATTCAGGGGTCCGTTGTTGAACTTGTGATTAAGCTAATCATATGATTAGCCCTAATTATAAGATTCATTCCTAATCACAGAATTAGCTAATTCAATGATTAAATATGATTACTTAATCCATTGATCACAAAGAGTTCAGCAACAAAATTTAATCATTGCATTAGCTAAGTATGAGATTATGAATTAATTATATAATTAGGGCTAATCATCTGCTTAGTTTAATCACAAGTTCAACAACGGACCACAGCTTTGACTAAACTCACTGTATTAAATATACAACAAATAAATAGTACAAAAATAAAAACTATAAAATATAACATAACAAAAGATTGAAATGAAATAAAAAATAGCCTCTCACAACTGTTTAGTGCCAATTTTATGCTCACACAAGCGATATATAGTATCACAAAACTGTCGAGTGTCAGTTTTATACTTGGTCTTATATCACAATAAAATTGAGCGTCAGTTTTATACTTGGCTTTATATCACAAAAACTTGAGAGACAGTTTTATGCTTAGGCTAATACATTTGTATCACAAAACATTTTAGTGTCAGTTTTATAATCAGCCAAAGATCACAAACATTTGAGATTCGTACTCTATAATTGATTACATTTAATATACAGTTTTAATTAAAGTAGAGTAAATTTTATTTAAAGTCGGCACATATATACATTGTACATTAAACAAATGACATGAGCTACATGAAGCTCTTAAAACCGACTATGACATATATACAAGCAAACATAAAATTTGTTTCAACAGACAAGCACAGATAAATCAAACATGAGCACATAAAAAGAAAGTAAGAGGAGATGAAAAGCAAATAAGAGGAGATGAAAAGCAAATAAGAGCATGTAAATAGCAAATAAGAGCATATAAAAGTAAATAATATTCATAAAAAGCAAATATGAGGACAAAAAAGCAAATAAGAGCATATTAAAAGCAAAAAATATCAATAAAAAGCAAATAAGAACACATAAAAAGCAAATAAGAGCATAGAAAAGCAAATAATATCCATAAAAAGAAAATAATATCCATAAAAAGCAAATCAGAGCACATACAAAGCAAATAAGAGAATAGAAAAGCAAATTATATCCATAAAAAGCAAATAAGAGCATAAAAAAAGCAAGTAAGATCACATAAAAAGCAAATAAGAGCATGTAAAGAGCAAATAAAAGCACATAAAAAGCAATTAAAGCACATTAAAAATTGCATACAAAATCACAGATAAATCAGGAAGTTTATTCAATATAAATAACATTTCTATAAAAACAAATAACAAGAGTGAAACTAAAATTTACAATTTTTACAGTACTTTGAGAGTATCCGGTCCGTTCTCCCTAATTACACATTCGCCTTGGGTCCGTTCGCCCCGATGATTTAAAAGTATTTTAATGAACATAATGCATATTTTATTTTAAAATAAAGAAGTAGTGATATAGAAAAGTATTAATATAAAGAAAAATTATGAGCTTTTGGAAACTAATTAAGTTATTTTCAAGCAATTATTAGGTATATTGTTTGAAATTAATGATTGTTGAATTCATCAATACAGTTGCTGTATATCTTTGATCTCTTTATTTTCATTTTGCTTTCGTTCTGTATATTATGCACTTTCGATGTATGCTTAATTTATATCTTAAATATGTTAACTCTTCTTTCATTAAAAAAAAAGCTAAACGTATTTAGGATACAACTCAAAAATTCGCTTCCAATATTTATGAATTAGAATAAATACATTTATTATAGATCTCCATAATTTCCATGCTCAAAATACAGTAATCAATAGACACCACATAGTTTCAATTTATTTGAAATAAAAGCAAAAGTATAATGGACACATCGTATAATTTCTACAGACTCTCGATTCACTCATCTTTACCTGCTTTGCTTATTCCAATGACATGCAATGTTTACTTTACTCAATATTATATACTCATATAAATATCTTGAATCTGATTTGATAAAACACTGTCACGTGATATTCATCCATTAGTAGGGTCAACCGCAAATCGTAAGGTCTCATAGTAAGGTCCACCGCTCGCGAGGAAATCCCACGGAAATTCCCACGTGTGCCTCACGTGTTTCCAATTATAGTTACTTCCCTTGATTCAACAGACAACAAACATGGCGTCCAGCGACAGGTTCGTCACTGTAGGCGAAGAAGAAATTTTATATATTATATCGAATATTTTCGCAAAGCCGCAGGTATTCTATTACTTGGTGTCTCATGCTAAATTGTTCGATATAATGCACCAATTATCACCCTTGTTGGAGTGTGACCCGACAGTTTTTTTCCCCTCGAAAAGTTAGGTCACCCTCGGGCAAGTCCTCGGGTGACCTTACTTGTCTCTGGGAGACAAACCGTCGGGTCACACTCCAACAAGGGTGATAATTGTATACTATCGAAACACATACTTTAGCATGCCCAATATTTAAAATTTCTCAATTTATTATCTATAAACTATCAAATATCATTTATAATTCATTTATTTTTAATATCCTACATATTTATAATTATCAGGGTGAACGGACCCGGAACCCTTTGAGAGAATGTAATTTCTTGCAGTTCATTCGTAATATTACCTTACAGAAAAAATGCGTTATATGACAAGAGGAGTTTGAAGATATAAAAATAGGTAATCAGAATCCGTAAGAGAAGAACAGAAAACACAATGGCAAAACGAAAAAGTACAAAAGCACAAACAACGATCTACAGAAAACTAAAGATCGAGTAACACGAACCCCACTAAAAACCGGGGGTGAACTCGGATGCATTGTAGATCATTGCTTGTCCTTTTGGCTATTGCATTGCCTGTCCTATCTCGATTTACGGTTTCTGTTTTCTCCTTAGGCATCTTGAAACATTTCTGAGACAAACTAAAATAAATAGTACAAAAATAACACAACTATAAAACATAACATAGCAAAAGACCTCTCTATAAAAACCGGAAGTGAGACACTATTTGTACTCCATGCATTTATTTACACTATAGAAAATAGAATTAATATACAAGCCTAATGGACCACTTTTTTTTATTTATTAAGTGTTCAACAATTTTGAAATGAAGTCATAGTTCGTATATATATCATATACACAATGTATTAAAATACATCTAGAAAAATGTTGATTCAAAAAAAGGATTTTAAAAGATTTTTTCTGGAGATTTATAGAATTTAAGCGGACTATGCAAATTATTTACTCGGTGTAAGATCACAAAACTATCGAGTATGAGACTCGTACTCCATAACTGAGTACATTTGATATTGATATATTTATAGAATTTCAATATATATAATACATTAAATACATACATAATGGAGAATTGTCGTTATACAATATCAATTTTAAAGATTTTTCGATCATAAATCGATTCATATCAGAATTTCTTATACATGTATATATGTATCCTTAATATACAGAAGAATATATTAATACACAGAAGAATATATTAATTACTAGTTAACTTAATATACAGAAGAATATATTAATTACTAGTTAACTTATTCACACTCTAAATTGGCAAATTTCACAATCATAATAAATGAATGGACAGTTTTAAAATTATTACAAAATTTTGAATTTCTCCTAAGTAAAAAAATTGTACACTAAATATGATGTAAATTAATTATTTTTTCTTCTTATTATTATTCATGATGTGCTTAGTTATTGAGGGAGAGCATTTACATAGGATATGCCTGATGTGCAATCCCATTGGATATCGTATAATTAAATTTATGCATTTTATTCAATAACATATTTGAATTGAATTGAATACATGTACATGTAAATTACAGTAGTACTAAAGTAACCAATATACATGTACATTTGTATTTTGTGTATTTCTCCCAATATAATGTCAATATCACTAATTGTATTTAAGAAGAGTTTGAAGATACCAAAGGGGCAGTCTGCATGTGTATATCGAAAAAACGACTGACAACACAAGGGCCAAAAGAAAAAGTATAAAAGGACAAACAACGATCTACAACACATTACACATAAAACTAAAGATCGAGTAACACAAACCCCACTAATTTCTATTTTAGTCAACAATTATGTATAAATTACTAATGATACTGGCTAACTGAAACATATTAAAGCATGTTGCCTTTAAAGAAGGGCACCAAGAGATGGGACACAAAAAATAAATGCATTATAAACATGAAACAGTGGGTCACTTCTAAGTGATTTCATATAGTAAACAAGATATGATATGATCTGAAGGATCATAACATGGCTCCCAAACAATGGATATCAATTCGCAACATCATAATCTATTTGGAATTCAAATTTTGCCCAAATCGGAGATTTTTTGTATTTTGGCGACCATTTTGGATTAAAAATGGCCGCCATAGCAAACCAAAATGGTCGCCATATGACGCAGCATGTCTTACTCCCTGTAATTATACATTTCCATTGAAATCTTTTCATTTTTTGAACTTTTAACAATTTATTTTTATTTTTTTTATTTTTACATTGGCGGCCAATTTGAAATGGCGGCCATTTTGAAAATTTTAAAAACAAAGAGCACAACTTTGAGTGATGATCTATTTTTTTGTCAAGTTTCAAATGGATCCGTTGTACGATTTCCGTTTTACATGTTTTGCACCTAATTATCATGGCAACGGCCGCCATTTTGAATTTTTGCAACCCCCAAAAGCTGCCACACACTACGGTGGATATTTCTACAAAGTTTCATGAATTTTGATGAAAGGAATCCAAGTATTTTTTAAATCCCCCCTTTTTTGTTTCCATGGCAACTGCAACAAAGTTTGTCCAACCGATTCCGATTTGTTTGTCTTATCTCGTTCCACTAGGTGTGGATGTTGTTCCTATCAAGTTTCATCAATCTATGTTCGGCGAGTAACCTGCTATGATCATTTTTGTGTTGTTTTTTTCTCATTTTTTTAGCATTTAGGCCGTTTCCATGGCAACGGCAGCCATTTTGAAAAAATCAACACTTAAAAGCACAACTTCACATGGCATATGATATTCCTACAAGGTGTCATAAAGTTTGATCAAGACATCTCGGAGAAACGTGTCGGACAAACTTTTGGCAGAAGAAAGAAAGAAAGAAAGAAGAATAAGAATAATAACTAGAATTGCCATTGCAAAGCAATAACGGACATCACCCCACCCCATTATTTTGGTACTTGGGTTTCCATGGTAGCGCCATTTTGAATTTTATCAACACGCCAAAAGCTTCCACACACTACGGTGAATATTCCTACGATATTTCACGCAGTTTGATAAAAGGAATCATTTTTTTTTTTAAATCCTCCTTTTTTTAATATTTCCATGCCAACTGCGGCAAAGTTTGTCCTACCAATTCAGATTTGTTGGCTTATCTCGTTCCACTAGATGTGGATGTGATAGAAAACATTACTGCAAAAATTTGTGAAGTTTGGAGTGAATTTAACATTTTTTGCACCTTGGTTACCATGGCAATGGCCGTCATTTTGAATTTGTTCAACCCCAAAAGCTGCCACACACTACGATGGATATTCCTACAAAGTTTCATGAAGCTTGATGAAAGGAATCCAAAAATCTTTTAAATACTCCTTTTTTTGTTTCCATGGCAACTGCGACAAAGTTTGTCCAATTGACTCCGATTGTTTTAGCTTATCTCGTTCCACTTGATTTGGATGTTGGTCCTATCAAGTTTCATCAATTTCTGTTCGGCGAGTAACCTACTATCATAATTTTTGTGCTTCTCAATTGTTTAGCATTTTGGCTGTTTCCATGGCAACGGCAGCAATTTTGAGAAAAATCAACCCTTAGCTGCACAACTTCACATGGCATATGATATTCCTACAAGGTTTCATAAAGTTTGATCAAGGCATTTCAGAGAAATCGAGCGGACAAAAATGTGTGGAAGAATAATAAGAATAATAATAATAATAGTGAAAAAGAAACGTAGAATAGCAATACATCACCCGACAACAGTCGGGGTGATGTAATAAGAAATGGAGCAAGCACAATATGTCTCCCAAACCTTGTTTGGGAGCCATAATAAAGTTTCGATTTGTGAGGTACTTTGACGTTTATTTTGCACGAGAAAAAAAAAAATAGGTTAACATAGTTTTCGAATAAAATCAATTCGTCGAAAGAGGCAAACTTGACATCCCAAACATACAAGCACATAACCCGTAGCACACAAATACATGACCACTAACACACAAACACATGACCCCTAACATACAAACACATGACCACTGACTTTTCTGGCTTGTTACAGGCAAATCAATTAAACGTGGCGGGGTTAAACTAGTTTTGTGGACACAAATCTCCTCTAAGTGATGTGATCATATAAATGTTTTACACATATAAATAAAATGTTAATGTTCACACACAACCGGGCGAATTGCTTTGCTATACCGTATAACCTGTAATTTCTGCTGTGTGAAATGTCTGCAGTTTTGGACTAAAAGGAAGACATCTATTTATTGCGGGGTTTTTTTTCTGCGGTTTATAATCTCTCTAAAACGCTCTAATCTTTAGTTTCTATTTTAAGTGCCATATTGTTTACATTGTTTACATTTATGTAAATATTGTTACCACTCTGACTGGCATTTATTTCATCATGTGCGGTTTTTTGAGTTACCCTTGTCTTTACACTGCTCTCTGTTGAACGTGCACTTGTCTTTGCACTGCTCTCTGTTGAACTTGCACTTGTCTTTACACTGCTCGCTGTTGAACTTGCACTTGTCTTTACACTGCTCTCTGTTGAACTTGTACTATCTCGGGCGGTTACATATGATGCGGTATCACTATCTGTATCCACTTGATTGCCATTTTCTCCGTTGTCATTTCCTACATTTTCGTAAAGAACTTCGCCATCCGGGACGTGTCCACGGGTCTGATTTCCAAGATCTTCGTCATTTCCATAAATATGCTCCTGGGTATCTGAAGTTGAAGCGAGACGGGCATTGCTTGTACTGCTAGTATTATTAGATTTTCCTAACTCTGCCATGTTCTCTCCTTTGCCACAACTGGGAGCAGGTGTACTCCTCAAAGGTTGAACAAGTTTGCCAAATACACCTGGGACTCTATCACCAAGACGTCGGTTTAGCCCCATTGCCTCAGCGTTCCCGTAAGTGACACTCTCTGTTCTCTTTGTCGACTGGCGCTGTAAAGGATCAAGTCAACAGACATCTTAATACAAGTTTCTATTATCAGCATTTATATTGCGCGAAAAATATTGTGCGCAATTTTAATCAGTCATGGATGTACTTAACTGCAGTTTGGGCCCCTGTAATCTAACACTCTTATCACGATTTTCACTGACTTGTGACAGGTTAGTACATGGTTTTCGCTGACAATTCAGTGACTTGTGACAGGTCAGTGCATGGTTTTCTCTAGCAATTCAGTGACTTGTGACAGGTTAGTACATGATTTTCTCTGACAATTCAGTGACTTGTGAAAGGTCAGTATTTTGTTTTCACTGACAATTCAGAGACTTGTGACAGGTCAGTGCATGGTTTTCTCTAGCAATTCAGTGACTTACGACATGTCAGTGCATGGTTTTCTCTAACAATTCAGTGACGTTTGATAGGCTAGTACATGTTATTCTCTAACAATTCAGTGACTTGTGAAAAGTTAGTACATGATTTTCTCTGACAATTCAGTGACTTGTGACAGGTTAGTACTTGGTTTTATTTAACAATTCAGTGACTTGTGACAGGTTAGTACATGATTTTCTCTGACGATTCGGTGACTTGTGACAGGTTAGTACATGGTTTTCTCTAACAAATCAGTGACTTGGGACAGGTCAGTGTTTTGTTTTCACTGACAATTCAGTGACTTGTGACAGATTAGTACATGGTTTTCTCTAACAATTCAGTGACTTATGACAGGTCAGTTCTCAGTTTTCTCTAACAATTCAGTGACTTCCGAAAGGTCAATGAATGGTTTTCTCTAACAATTCAGTGAGTTGTGACAGGCTAATACATGCTTTTCTCTAACAATCCCTGACTTGCGACAGATCAGTGAATGGTTTTCTCTAACAATTCAGTGAGTTGTGACAGGCTAATACATGGTTTTCTCTAACAATTCACTGACTTGCGACAGGTTAGTAAATGATTTTCTCTCACAATTCAGTGACTTGTGACAGATTGGTATATGATTTTCTCTAACAATTCAGTGACCTGTGACAGGTTAATACATGGTTTTTTCTAACAATTCAGTGACTTGTGACAGGATAGTACATGGTTTTCTCTAACAATTCACCGACTTGCGACAGGTCAGTGCATGGTTTTCTCTAACAATTCAGTGACTTGGGACAGGTCAGTGTTTTGTTTTCACTGAGAATTCCGTGACTTGCGACAGGTTAGCACATGGTATTCTCTAACAATTCAGTGACTTGTTACAGGTCAGTGTTTTGTTTTCACTGACAATTCAGTGACTTGCGAGAGGTTAGCACATGGTTTTCTCTAACAATTCAGTGAATTGTGACAGGTTAAAACATGGTTTTATCTAACAATTCAGTGACTTGTGACAGGTTAGTAGATGATTTTCTCTAACAATTCAATGACTTAAGACAGGTCAGTTCTCGGTTTTCTCTAACAATTCAGTGACTTGTGACAGGTCAGTGCATGGTATTATCTACCTATTCATTGACTTGTGACAGGTTAATACATGGTTTTCTCTAACAATTCAGTGACATGTGACAGGATAGTACATGGTTTTCTCTAACAATTCACTGACTTGCGACAGGTCAGTGCATGGTTTTCTCTAACAATTTGAGTGACTTTTGACAGGTTAGCTCATGGTATTCGCCAACAATTCAGTGACTTGTGACAAGTTAGTACATGATTTTTTTCTGACAATTCAGTGACTTGTGACAGGTTAGTACATGGTTTTATGTAACAATTCAGTGACTTGTGACAGGTTAGTACATGATTTTCTTTGACAATTCAGTGACTTGTGACAGGTTAGTAAATGGTTTTCTCTAACTAATCAGTGACTTGGGACAGGTCAATGTTTTATTTTCACTGACAATTCAGTGACTTGTGACAAATTAGTACATGGTTTTCTCTAACAATTCAGTGACATGTCACATGTCAATGTTTTGTTTTCACTGACAATTCAGTGACTTGCAACAGGTTAGCACATGGGTTTCTCTAACAATTCAGTGACTTATGACTGGTCAGTTCTCGGTTTTCTCTAACAGTTGAGTGCCTTGTGACAGGTCAGTGAATGGTTTTCTCTAACAATTTAGTGAGTTGTGACAGGTTAATACATGATTTTCTGTAACAATTCACTGACTTGCGACAGGTCAGTGCATGGTTTTCTCTAACAATTCAGTGAGTTGTGACAGGTTAATACATGGCTTTATCTAACAATTCATTGACTTGTGACGGATTAGTAGATTATTTTCTCTAACAATTCAGTGACTTATGACTGGTCAGTTCTCGGTTTTCTCTAACAATTCAGTGACTTGTGACAGGTCAGTGCATCGTTTTCCCTAACTATTCAGTGACTTGTGACAGGTAAATACATGGTTTTCTCTAACAATTCAGTGACTTGTGACAGGATAGTACATGATTTTCTCTAACAATTCAGTGACTTGCGACAGGATAGTACATGGTTTTCTCTAACAATTCAGTGACTTGTGACAGGATAGTATATGGGTTTCTCTAACAATTCACTGACTTGTGACAGCATAGTACATGGTTTTCTCTAACAATTCAGTGACTTGTGACAGGATAGTACATGGTTTTCTCTAACAATTCACTGACTTGCGACAGGTCAGTGCATGGTATTCTCTAACAATTCAGTGACTTGCGACAAGTTTGTACATGATTTTTTCTGCCAATTCACTGACTTGCGACCGGTCAGTGTATAGTTTTCTCTAACAATTCAGTGACTTGGGACAGGTCAGTGTTTTGTTTTCACTGACAATTCAGTGACTTGTGACAGGTAAGTACATGGTTTTGTCTAAAAATACAGTGACTTGTGACAGGTTGGTACAGGGTTTTCTGTAGCAATTCAGTGAGTTGTGACAGGTTAGTACATGGTTTTCTTTAACAATTCACTGACTTGCGACAGGTTAGTGAATGGTTTTCTCTTACAATTCAGTGAGTTGTGACAGGTTAGTATATGGTTTTCTCTAACAATTCAGTGACTTAGGACAGGGCAGTGTTTTGTTTTCACTGACAATTCAGTGACCTGTGACAGATTAGTACATGATTTTCTCTAACAATTCAGTGACTTGCGACAGGTTAGCAGATGGTTTACTCTAACTATTCAGTTAATTGTGACAGGTCAGTACTTGGTTTTTTCTAACAATTCAGTGACTTGTGACAGGTCAGTACATGGTTTTCTCTAACAATTCACTGACTCGAGACAGGTCAGTGCATGGTTATCGCTAACAAATCAGTGACTTGTGACAGATCAGTGCATGGTTTTCTCTAACAACGCACTGACTTGTGACAGGTCAGTATATGGTTTTATCTAATAATTCAGTGACTTGTGACAGATTAGTACAAGGTTTTCTCTAACAATTCAGTGAATTGTGACAGGTCAGTGTTTTGTTTTCACTGACAATTCAGTGTCTTGTGACAGATTAGTACATGGTTTTCTCTTGCAAGTCAGTGACTTGTTAAAGGTCAGTACTTGGTTTTCTCTAACAATTCATTGACTTGCGACAGGTCAGTGCAAGGTTTTTCTAACAATTCAGTGACTTGTGACAGGTTAGTACATGATTTTCTCTGACAATTCAGTGACTTGTGACAGATTAGTACATGGTTTTCTCAAACAATTCAGTGACTTGTGACAGGTCAGTGTTTGGTTTTCTCTAACTATTCAGTGACTTGTGACAGGTTAATACATGGATTTCTCTAACAAATTAGTGACTTGTGACAGGGTAGTACATGGTTTTCTCTAACAATTCACTGACTTGCGACAGGTCAGTGCATGGTTTTCTCTAGCAATTCAGTGACTTGTGACAAGTTAGTACATGATTTTGTTTGACAATTGAGTGACTTGTGACAGATTAGTACATGGATTTATCTAACAATTCAGTGACTTGTGACAGGTTATTACATGATTTTCTCTGACAATTCAGTGACTTGTGACAGGTTAGTACATGGTTTTCTCTAACTATTCAGTGACTTGGGACAGGTCAATGTTTTGTTTTCACTGACAATTCAGTGACTTGTGGCAAATTAGTTCATGGTTTTCTCTAACAATTCAGTGACATGTCACAGGTTAATGTTTTGTTTTCACTGACAATTCAGTGACTTGCAACAGGTTAGCACATGGTTTTCTCTAACAATTCAGTGATTTATGACTGGTCAGTTCTCGGTTTTCTATAACAATTCAGTGACTTGTGACAGGTCAGTTAATGGTTTTCTTTAACTATTCAGTGACTTGTGACAGGTTAATACATGATATTCTCTAACAATTCACTGACTTATCACAGGTCAGTGTTTTGTTTTCACTGACAATTCAATGACTTGCGACATGTTAGCAGATGGTTTTCGCTAACAATTCAGTGACATATGACAGGTCAGTTCTCGGTTTTCTCTTACAATTCACTGACTTGCGACAGGTCAGTGCATGGTTTTCTCTAACAATTCAGTGAGTTGTGACAGGTTAATACATGGTTTTATCTAACAATTCAGTGACTTGTGACAGATTAGTAGATTATTTTCTCTAACAATTCAGTGACTTATGACAGGTCAGTTCTCGGTTTTCTCTAACAATTCAGTGACTTGTGACAGGTCAGTGGATGGTTTTCTCTAACTATTCAGTGACTTGTGACAGGTTAATAGATGGTTTTCTCTAACAATTCATTGACTTGTGACAGGATAGTACATGATTTCCTCTAACAATTCACTGACTTGCGACAGGATAGTACATGGTTTTCTCCAACAATTCAGTGACTTGTGACAGGATAGTACATGGTTTTCTCTAGCAATTCACTGACTTGCGACAGCATAGTACATGGTTTGCTCTAACAATTCAGTGACTTTTGACAGGTTAGTACATGGTATTCTCTAACAATTCACTGACTTGCGACAGGTCAGTGTATAGTTTTCTCTAACAATTCAGTGAATTGGGACAGGTCAGTGTTTTGTTTTCACTGACAATTCAGTGACTTGTCACAAATTAGTACATGGTTTTCTCTAACAATTCAGTGACTTGCGACAGGTTAGCACATGGTTTTCTCTAACAATTCAGTGACTTATGACAAGTCAATACATGGTTTTTTCTCACAATTCAGTGAGTTTTCACAGGTTAGTACATGGTTTTCTCTAACATTTCACTAACTTACGACAGGGCAGTGCATGGTTTTCTCTAACAGTTCAGTGACTTGTGACAGGTTAGTACATGGTTTTCTCTAACAATTCACTGACTTGTGACAGGTCTGTGTTTTGTTTTCACTGACAATTCAGTGACTTGTGACAGGTTAGTACATGGTTTTCTCTAACTATTCAATGACTTGCGACAGGTCAGTGCATGGTTTTCTCTAACAATTGACTGACTTGTGACAGGTCAGTGTTTTGTTTTGACTGACAATTCAGTGACTTGTGACAGGTTATTACATGGTTTTCCCTAACAATGCAGTGACTTGTGACAGGTTGGTACATGGTTTTCTGTAACATTTCAGTGAGTTGTGACAGGTTAGTACATGGTTTTCTCTAACAATTCACTGACTTGAGACAGGTCAGTGAATGGTTTTCTCTAACAATTCAGTGAGTTGTGACAGGTTAGTATATGGTTTTCTCTTACAATTCAGTGACTTAGGACAGGTCAGTGTTTTGTTTTCACTGACAATTCAGTGACCTGTGACAGATTAGTACATGGTTTTCTCTAACAATTCAGTGACTTGTGACAGGTCAGTGTTTTTTTTCGCTGATAATTCACTGACTTGTGAGAGGTTAGTACATGGTTTTCTCTAACAATTCAGTGACTTGAGACAGGGTAGGAGATGGTTTACTCTCACTATTCAGTTACTTGTGACAGGTCAGTACTTGGTTTTCTCTAACAATTCAGTGACTTGTGACATATTAGTACATGATTTTCTTTAACAATTCACTGACTTGTGACAGGTTAATACATGATTTTCTCTAACAATTCAGTTACTTGTGACAGGATAGTACATGGTTTTCTCTAACAATTCAATGACTTGTGACAGGACAGTACATGGTTTTCTCTAACAATTCAGTGACTTGTGACATATTAGTTCATGGTTTTCTCTAGCAATTCACTGACTTGCGACAGGTCAATGCATGGTTTTCTCTAACAATTCAGTGACTCGTGACAGGTTAGTACATGATTTTTTCTTGCATTCACTGACTTGTGACAGGTCAGTGCGTGGTTTTCTCTAGCAATTCAGTGACTTGTGACAGGTCAGTGCGTGGTTTTCTCTAACAATTCACTGACTTGTGACAGGTTAGTACATTATTTTCTCTAACAATTCACTGACTTGTGACAGGTCAGTGCATGGTCTTGACGCACATTCAGTTACTTGTGACAGGTTAGTACATGGTTTTTTCTAACAATTCAGTGACTTGTGACAGGTCAGTGTATGGTTTTTTCTAACAATTCAGTGACTTGTGACAGGTTAGTACATGGTTTTCTCTAACAATTCAGTGAGTTGTGACAGGTTAGTACATGGTTTTCTCAAACAAATCACTGACTTGTGACACGTCAGTGTTTTGTTTTCACTGACA
This sequence comes from Bathymodiolus septemdierum, assembly GCA_963383655.1. Taxonomy (NCBI): domain Eukaryota; kingdom Metazoa; phylum Mollusca; class Bivalvia; order Mytilida; family Modiolidae; genus Bathymodiolus; species Bathymodiolus septemdierum. Next base: position 67,776,227 of record OY726525.1, read on the forward strand.
ATTAAGTGACTTGCGACAGGTCAGTGCATGGTTTTCTCTAACAATTCAGTGACTTGTGACAGGTCAGTGTTTTGTTTTTAATGACAATTCGGTGACCTGTGACAGAAAAGTACATGATTTTCTCTAACAATTCAGTGACTTGTGACATGTCAGTGTTTTCTTTTTACTGACAATTCAGTGACTTGTGACAGGTTAGTACATGGTTTTCTCTAACAATTCAATGAGTTGTGACAGGTTTGTACATGGCTTTCTCTAATAATTCACTGACTTGCGACAGGTCAGTTCTCGGTTTTCGCTAACAATTCACTGACTTGTGACAGATCAGTACTTGGTTTTCTCTAACAATTTAGTGACTTGTGACAGGTCAGTACATGGTTTTCTCTAACAATTCAGTGAGTTGTGACAGGCAAGTACATGGTTTTCACTAACAATTCACTGACTTGCAACAGGTCAGTGCATGGTTTTCGCTAACAATTGAGTGACTTGTGACAGGTCAATGCATGGTTTTTCCTAACAATTCACTAACTTGTGATAGGTCAGTACATGGTTTTATCTAATAATTCAGTGACTTGTGACAGATTAGTACATGGTTTTCTCTAACAATTCAGTGACTTGCGATAGGTTAGCACATGAATTTCTGTAACAAGTAAGTGACTTGCGACAGGTCAGTGCATGGTTTTTCTAACAATTCAGTGACTTGTGACAGGTTAATACATGGTTTTCTCTTGCAATTCACTGACTTGTGACAGGTCAGTGCGTGGTTTTCTCTATCTATTCAGTGACTTGTGACAGGTCAGTGTATGGTTTTCTCTAACTATTCAGTGACTTGTGACTGGCTAATACATGGTTTTCTCTAACAATTCACTGACTTGCGACAGGTCAGTGCATGGTTTTCGGTAACAATTCAGTGAGTTGTGACAGATTAGTATATGGTTTACCTTACCAATTCAGTGACTTGTGACAGGTCAGTGTTTTGTTTTTACTGACAATTCGGTGACTTGTGGCAGGTCAGTGTTTTGTTCTCACTGACAATTCAGTGATTTGTGACAGGTTAGTATATTGTTTTCTCTAGCAATTCAGTGATTTGTGACAGGTCAGTATTTTGTTTTCACTGACAATTCAGTGACTTGTGGCAGGTCAGTGTTTTGTTCTCACTGACAATTCAGTGACTTGTGACAGTTTAGTATATTGTTTTCTCTAGCAATTCAGTGAGTTGTGACAGGTTAGCACATGGTTTTCTCTATCAAGTCAGTGACTTGTGACAGGTCAGTACTTGGTGTTCTCTAACAATTCATTGACTTGTGACAGGTTAATACATGGTTTACTCTAACAATTCACTGATTTGTGAGAGGTCAGTGAATGGTTTTCTCTAACAACTGAATGACTTGTGACAGGCTAATACATGGTTTTCTCTAACAATTCACTGACTTGCGACAGGTCAATACATGGTTTTCTCTAACAATTCAGTGACTTGTGATAAATTAGTACATGATTTTCTCTAACAATTCAGTGACTTGTGACATGTTAGTACATGGTTTTCGGTAATAATTCAGTGGGTTTTGACAGGTTAGTACATGGTTTTCTCTAACAATTCACTGACTTCCGACAGGTCAGTGCATGGTTTTTGCTAACAATTCAGTGACTTGTGACAGGTCAGTACACGGTTTTATCTAATAATTCAGTGACTTGTGACAGGTCAGATTAGTAGATGGTTTTCCATAACAATTCAGTGAATTGTCACAGGTCAGTGTTTTGTTTTCACTGACAATTCAGTGTCTTGTGAAAGGTTAGTACATGGTTTTCAAGTCAGTGCATGGTTTTCTCTATCAATTCTCTATCAATTCACTGACTTGTGACAGGTCAGTACAAGGTTTTCTCTGATAATTCACTGACTTGTGACAGGTCAGTGCGTGGTTTTCTTTAGCAATTCAGTGACTTGTGACAGGTCAGTGCGTGGTTTTCTCTAAGAATTCAGTGACTTGTGACAGGTTTGTACATGATTTTCTTTAACAATTCACTGACTTGTGACAGGTCAGTGCATGTTCTTCACTCATATTCAGTGACTTGTGACAGGTCAGTACATGGTTTTCTCTAACAATTCATTGACTTGTGACAGGTCACTGCATGGTTTTTTCTCACAATTCTCTGACTTGTGATAGGTCAGTGCATGGTTTTCACGCACAATTCAGTGACATGTGACAGGTCAGTGCATGGTTTTCACGTACATTTCAGTGACTTGTGACAGGTCAGTACATGGTTTTATCTAAGAATTCAGTGACTTGCTACAGATCAGTGCATGGTTTTCACTCACAATTCGGTGACTTGTGACAGGTCACTGCATGGTTTTCTTTCACAATTCTCTGACTTGTGATAGGTCAGTGCATGGTTCCAAGCACAATTCAGTGACCTGTGGCAGGTCAATGCATGGTTTTCACGTACAATTCAGTGACTTCTGACAGGTCAGAGCATTGTTTTTTCTAAGAATTCAGTGACTTACGACAGGTCAGTGCATGGCTTTCACGCACAATTCGATGACTTGTGACAGGTCAGTGCATGGTTTCACGCACAATTCAGTGACTTGTCACATGTTAGTACATGGTTTTCTCTGACAATTCAATGACTTGTGACAGGTCAGTGTATGGTTTTCTCTAACAATTCAGTGACTTGTGACAGGTCAGCGCATGGTTTTCACGCACAATTCGGTGACTTGTGACAGGTCAGTGCATGGTTTTCTCTAACAATTCAGTGACTTGTGACAGGTCAGTACATGGTTTTCTCTAACAATTCGTTGACTTGTGACAGGTCACTGCATGGTTTTTTCTCACAATTCTCTGACTAGTGATAGGTCAGTGCATGGTTTTCACGCACAATTCAGTGACCTGTGGCAGGTCAATTCATGGTTTTCACGTACAATTCAGTGACTTCTGACAGGTCAGTGCATTGTTTTTTCTAAGAATTCAGTGACTTGCGACAGGTCAGTGCATGGCTTTCACGCACAATTCGATGACTTGTGACAGGTCAGTGCATGGTTTCACGCACAATTCAGTGACTTGTCACATGTTAGTACATGGTTTTCTCTGACAATTCAATGACTTGTGACAGGTCAGTGTATGGTTTTCTCTAACAATTTAGTGACTTGTGACAGGTCAGCGCATGGTTTTCACGCACAATTCGGTGACTTGTGACAGGTCAGTGCATGGTTTTCTCTAACAATTCAGTGACTTGTGACAGGTCAGTACATGGTTTTCTCTAACAATTCGTTGACTTGTGACGGGATAGTATATGGTTTTCTCTATCAATTCACTGACTTGTGACAGGTCAGCGCATGGATTTCACGCACAATTCAGTGACTTGTGACAGGTCAGTGCATGGTTTTCTCTATCAATTCACTGACCTGTGACAGGTCAGTACAAGGTTTTCTCTGATAATTCACTGACTTGTGACAGGTCAGTGCGTGGTTTTCTCTAGCAATTCAGTGACTTGTGACAGGTCAGTGCGTGGTTTTCTCTAAGAATTCAGTGACTTGTGACAGGTTTGTACATGATTTTCTCTAACAATTCACTGACTTGTGACAGGTCAGTGCATGTTCTTCACTCATATTCAGTGACTTGTGACAGGTCAGTACATGGTTTTCTCTAACAATTCATTGACTTGTGATAGGTCACTGCATGGTTTTTTCTCACAATTCTCTGACTTGTGATAGGTCAGTGCATGGTTTTCACGCACAATTCAGTGACATGTGACAGGTCAGTACATGGTTTTATCTAAGAATTCAGTGGCTTGCTACAGATCAGTGCATGGTTTTCACTCACAATTCGGTGACTTGTGACAGGTCAGTGCATGGTTTTCTCTAGCCATTCAGTGACATGTGACATGTTAATACATGGTTTTCTCTAACAATTCAGTGATGTGACAGGTTAGTACATGGTTTTTTCTGACAATTCAGTGACTTGTGACAGGTCAGTGTATGGTTTTCTCTAACATTTCAGTGACTTGTGACTGGTCGGTACATGGTTTACTAGGACAATTCACTGACATGTGACAGGTTAGTACATGATTTTCTCTAACAATTCACTGACTTGTGACAGGTCAGTGTATGGTCTTCACGCACATTCAGTGACTTGTGAAAGGTCAGTACATGGTTTTCTCTAACAATTTATTGACTTGTGACAGGTCACTGCATGGTTTTCTCTCACAAATCTCTGACTTGTGATAGGTCAGTGCATTGTTTTCACGCACAATTCAGTGACATGTGACAGGTCAGTGCATGGTTTTCACGTACAATTCAGTGACTTGTGACAGGTCAGCACATGGTTTTCTCTAACAATTCATTGACTTGTGACAGGTCACTGCATGGTTCTCTCTCACAATTCTCTGACTTATGATAGGTCAGTGGATCGTTTTCACGCACAATTCAGTGACATGTGACAGGTCAGTGCATGGTTTTCTCTAAGAATTCAGTGACTTGCGACAGGTCAGTGCATGGTTTTCACGCACAATTCGATGACTTGTGACAGGTCAGTGCATGGTTTTCACGAACAATTCAGTAACTTGTGACATGTTAGTACATGGTTTTCTCTATCAATTCAGTGACTTTTAACAGGTTAGTACATGGTTTTCTCTGACAATTCAGTGACTTGTGACAGGTCAGTGTATGGTTTTCTCTAACTATTCAGTGACTTGTGACAGGTCAGCGCATGGTTTTCACGCACAATTCAGTGACTTGTGACAGGTCGGTACATGGTTTTCTAGGAGAATTCACGGACGTGTGACAGGTCGTACATGGTTTTCATCGACAATGTCAGTGACTAGCAACAGGTGAGTACATGGTTTTCACGGACAATTCAGTGACTTGTGACATGTCAGTACATGGTTTTTGTCAGACAATTCAGTGACTTGCGACAGGTCAGTGCATGGTTTTCTCCGGACAATCCGGTGACCTATATAAATCACACTGACCACCACAATATAAATGAAATATTGTTAAAATAAGATGGAAAACAAAAAATACCACAACGTCAGAAAAGTTCAAAAATCTAAACGGAAAATCGTAGAATCAAAATCAATACCCTTAGACATATAAACGGCCTCTCCCTTTCCGGGCTTGCTACATTCTCTAGTCTTGCTTGCTTATGTTATGTATTACAATATTGCGTTATGGAGAAAATTGTTATGTTCTTGAGAGTTCAAAAGAGATTTTTAAAGTACACTTACCTCTGTCCTAATTTTTACCACAGGCATGGATGGTTCTTTAGTATATCTTGTTTTCTCGTCCAGTTTTCTCTGAGCTTCTTTTGCAATGGTCTTGGGTTTATCGTCGACAAGCTCTATTTCATTTTTTTTCTTCTGAATGTTTCCGTTGTCATTGATGCTGTTATCTTTATCCTGAGGAAAAATAAATCGTCAGTTTGTTATATCAAAAGAGAAAAAAAAGGTGTCACATGGGTAGAATTATTGAAATAGAGTCATGGTTTATTAAATATATTTACAACCCCTTAATAATGTAATTATTATTAAAACTAAGGTTCTCCTTCCTCTCGTATAGGTGACCGTAGCCGAATGGCGGTTCATAACCTCAGATGGTAATTGAAAACGGATGGATAGACACTTCCTGCTCCACTAGCGGTTGCTCCCGTCGTGCATTTGTTAAATATTATATGCTCTAATTAGGTTAATCCGTTATTATATAACAATAAATCAAGCCATGGTGATCGATCAATAGTTTTCTATGTAATGTTTTGCAGATCGTTGTACGTCCTTTTGTCCTTTTTCTTTAGGTCATGGTTTTTCCTGTCCTTCTTCGATTTACGAATCGTGATTATCCCTTTGATATCTTCAAACTCTTCTTGCACATAAATTGAAATAAGCATGTGAAAAGTATATATTATAATATACATATATTAACCTGTAACTGCTTTTCGATATTCTCTGTTGTTTTTACGTTGTCTTTATTCCGTTTCCGTTTCCAGTAGCAACCGACCATCACCAAAACAACAACCAGTAAAAATAATGCTATCGCTAGTGCTATAATAATGTAATCTTTAGTTTCTAATGAACTCTCTTCATTCTCAAGCTTCTCAGTCTGGCACTTGCACAAGGTTAGGTTGCAATTTGGTATGCCCATGGCACCCTGGAACAAAAAGTAGATATAAAACCTTTACTCGCTATTCTAACAAGTTGACCGATTTACCAATAAAAAGAAATAAATACACTTAAATATAACACACTAGTTATCTAATATAGCAAAAGCAAAAATACTCTATGCAACGCATGCGTGTAATGAGCATTAAGTACCCTTATACCATTGTACGATAAAAGCAAAGACAAAATACTACTTTAAAAATAAGATGTATATATAGATATTGACTTCAATAAACGTTAGAGAATACCGAAGAGATAGTAGTTTTGAATGTTTCAACTGAGCGACACAGTACTATGAGCTGTGGTAGCCGTACCCAGTCAGATATCGTATATGGGAAAACTATCGTGGCCTTTGTTGAGTCTTACAAGGAGGGATACTGAAAGACGAGGAATTAATGTTCTGTGGTCGACTCAATAAATAACCGTTACATAATACCGAAATGGCAATCAAAAATGGAAAATCCAGAGAAACCGGAAACACAGGGTACACAAGACGAAGACAAACAAAACAAAAACACAACACAATACATGTTGGGCATCACTATGCACAACAAACACATATAACGTAAATAGACATGAACCCTCCTACAAACAACTGAAGGTAAAGACGAACCGATTATCGTTTTTATGTGGAATTCGTAGCGGACAGCACAACACGGAACGATAAACGTAAAGACACATAATAGGACAGCACACAAAACTAAAAAGATGGGTAACACGGAACCCACAAAAAAACTGGAGGTGAACTCAGGTGCTCGCGAATGGTTCCTGCTTCTTATAAGACACTCCCGTGTTACTCATATATACAGACAAGTCCAGTAAAAGCATTGAGAGAGATAGAGAAAAGACAAACTATCTACGTCAATAGTAAATGATCCATCGTCATTTGAGATATAGATATTTCGTAACGGTCAACTTGATTGTGATGACGACAGTATAATTTTTGTAGCGATGACTTCAACCTAGGAGCAACGTAGAATTGTTTGAGTAGCTTTTGCGTCAGCAGCTGATATATGTCCTGAAAATCAATGTACTGGACACAAGCTCAAGAATAACGCATGAGTTGTGAAATGTAAACTCCATATGATGGTGATGTTGAAATACTGCTATTATTAAAAGGGAAGTTGACTATTGGAAAAGTTATGTCATCATGTTTTTCGTACAGTTTTGTTTTTAATCTTCCGCCATTGTCGATTTCAAGATCAAGGTCACGAGAGGAAGAAGACTTTTGACTGTCAGTAGTACCATTTACTTCAAGCTCATTTCATAAAATCACAAAAACAATCATCTGAGTTTATTAAAGAATAGAAATAAAAACAAAAATATCACACTGTCGGAACAATTCAAAAATCAAATAGCAAAATCTTTAAAAGAGGCAAAATCAATACCCTTAACACGCAAAATATATGACCATTCAAATTTCTGTATTAGTACTTAAGTAAAATGGAGGGGTTAAAATTGCTTTTTTCATGGGCCTAAGCCCTCCCCCCTCCCCCTCATGGTGAAATGGTGTGGTCTGCAAGTGCTTTCCATATAACATGCTAGCACTATTAAAAAAAATCAACTAATCGTGTTGGTTTAGTTTAAAATAAGGGTAATAACAAAATTACCGAACTCCGAACAATCTTACAAAGGGAAAGTCAAAACTCATAATTATATAAACAGACAAAATCAGTCAACAACCGGAAAACTGTGAAAATCGTAATGACCCTGATTTGGTACAGGCATTTCTAAAGAAATGGTGGGTTGAATCAGATTTTAAGGCGCCAAACCTCCCGCTCTCATTACGGTTCAAAGGTTCCGGCTGTCACTATAACAGTATTTAAATACAGGAACAAAATAGGTAAAATAGTTGTCAAAGCAGTACCATATTCGGTGACGTAAATGTCAAAAATATTTTTACGTCACACATTGACAAACAAAATATCCTTGACATTTTTGGACTTCTTTATCTTTATACATTTTCACTATATGAAAATGCATCGCTTATAATTTTTTCTGCAGAGACAGAATATATTTCGACAAGATCTTGGTATCGGAATATAAACTTTTTAAGAGATCGAATAAGGCGAATCTTTTAATAGCCCTGGTCAAGTAGCCTGTTTCTCAGATGAAGATGACGTTTCAGGAAATCAGAATAATTGCTACTGGCCGTTGCATAGCGAATCAGTTGCGAGATGTAAACACCATATGCAGGAGAAGCTGGTATATTGGTGCACATGTTTGGAAAATTTATGATTTTAAAATTGAAGTCGTCCCGCTTATCATAAATTTTAGTACTGAGTTGACCACTGTCGTCACATTCTAGGTATAAGTCCAAAAATGATGCGGACGAAGCTGTATCGATGGTCTCTTTAACTTCCAGCTCTGGAGGATATATCAATGGAAGAAATTCTGCAAATGTAGAATTATTGATAGATAAAACGTCATCAATATACCTGTATGTGAAATTAAAGGCTCAGCCTCATGAATCTTCTTATCTTTTACAAGCTTTTGAAGAAACTCCGATTCATATGAGTATAAGAATAAATCGGCTAGAAGAGGGGCACAATTCGTACCCATTGGTATGCCGACGACCTGCTGAAACAGTGTCCCACCAAAGGAGACAAATATGTTATCGATGAGGAACTCCAGCATACTGATCACTTGTTCCTCGGAGTAGGTTATTATCGTCTCATCGAAATTTAAGCAGCTCTTGCCATGATAGTCGAAAATTTGCTGTCGTCAACAATCACTCACTCACCACAACCAAGATATAATTGCCAATACTCGTCATCTGTACGCATGTGACTAAATACCTTTCAACAAAGATTCTATATCTTCCGAAAAACATCTGAAAGACAAGATGAGACGAAGCTTGGAAAATCCTTAACTGATTTGTTTAGAAAATTGTGACGCTGTAAATATCTGAACACAAAATGAAAGCCCAATTGTAGCTTACGAGTTGTGAAAAGTAAACCCCATCCGTTGAAGCTGATGGTATATTACTATCAAGGTGAATAAAATTCATAATTAGAAATATAGAAATTTGAAAAATCTCATTTGTTATGGATTCTGGTAGAAAGAACCACTTTGATGGTAAGAAGAATGGCCAAAAGAAAAAGTAGAACAACGATCTACAAAATATACACATAAAACTAACGATCGAGTAACACGAACTTCACTAAATACCGTGGGTGTTCCGGAAGGTCGGCAATTCCTAGTGTCACTCTTCGTCATAAGTCATGAATGAAGAAGAGAAGGCTGTTTCTATTGTTTCATTTATTATTTTAAGTTCTTTGTGTGTATATGAAGCATAAATTTTATCACTATGTATGCGTATGGTTAACCCATACTGTCGTGCTGCCTATTATTTGTTTGCATTGTAAAAGTGAACTCAATCGTAAATGTATCCCAGTTTGGTTGTTATTAACCAATATACACTTACGTCACAATAAACGAGGAAGAAATTATTGTATTTTCCACTTTTTCATATAAATTTACTAATCACTATTCATAGTTTCTCTGTACTTATATAAACGTTAGAGAATATTGAAGGGGCAATCAAAAATTTACAATCCAAAGAAACTGACAACATAACTGGTACACAAGACGACGAAAAACAAAACACAACAGAACACAATATGTGTTGGACTCCATTATGCGCAAACAAACACTTACTAGTATAACGTATATATAGACATGAGCCCTCCTAAAAGCAACTGGCGATAAAGACGAATCAAACATAGTTTTGATGTTGAAATCGTAACGGACATCACAACACCGAACTCAGAACGTGAAAACACATAATAGGACAACACATAAAACTAAAAAAGGTGAGCAACACGAACCCCACCAAAACACGTGGGTGAACACAGGTGCTACATTTTATAGTATTTTGTGTAGGTACGTCAACAATTGAACCATGCCGAAAATTGCACATTTAACATGTACAAAACACTTGAATGACCACATCATTTCACTAAGAGGGGAGGTTTGTGCCTATAAAACAAGTTTAACCCCGCCATACTTTATTGAAGTCCTTGTATCAACCCAGGAAAGTGAGTGGTCGTGTTTATGCTGTCGTAAATACTTCCTGATTCTTTCACCATTCATGTCTTATCACCGGGTATGTAACTAGATTAAGACGATGCGTGCCACTATTGTATCATGAATTGCTTACGCTTCCGGAGCACCCGAGTTCACCTCCGGTATATAGTGAGATTCGTGTTACTCGATCTTTAGTTTTATTTGTATATTTTGTAGATCGTTGGTTGTCCTTTTCTGTTGGCCATTGTGTTATCTGTCCTTCGATTTACGAATTCTGATTACCCCTTTGGCATCTGCAAACTCTTTTTATGTGTGTTGTGGGTAATGTTGGTCTTACATGTATGTTATTCACTATTTCATATTATGTCTATTGTGTATTGTTTAAGGTTTAAATGATGGCTAAAGCTAGCTTACTTTATACGCATAAGGAAACAAGTCGGCGAGAAGAGGAGCACATAAAATACTCAGAAATCCCGACTGTGTGAACCCCTTCCCTCCCTTAACAAATAAAATAAAACACATGTTGTCAATTAAAAGCTCGATATTATTGATGTCAGTTTCAGAGAATATTTTTGCAACAATCCGAGCTTTTTTTTTTTTACCATTATTAGACTTGTTCTTCATAAAACTAAGATACATGTTAATATACACTGGTCGTTTCTTTATTTAATGACCTTTCATAATTATATCTTCTAATTGCGTATATTATGATGATATGCAAACACAAATGAATGGTTTATTTAAAGATCTCCTGTTTACAATAACCTTAATGGTCCAGGGTTGCACTTTAAGGGTCCCTGTTTTACATTAATCTCACTTTTCCAGGGGTAGGAAGCGAAAATTAAAAAGTCCACTTAAACATTCATTGTATTCAATATTATAATGTAAAATAAATGTTCTTCGAAAACCAAGATATTTGCATATATATATGTACTGATCGTTACTTTATTTAATGACATGTAACCTGCACTTAAGTGTAGAGTGGGGAATAGTTGATGGGAAGGGTAAAAAAAGAAATATTCAGCGCTATTTTATGAGGAGAGGGGCATTGATTGTATATACTCCAGCATATTGTTTTCTTCAGAATTCCAGAATCAACATCTCATAATGTGCTAATTCTAATTGTTTATTTTTTCTGTGTGATTACAACATTAAACTTTTGATGTTTTATCAATCAATATTCGATATTTCAGTCCCAATTTGAGGAGGGTGTTGCTATGGGGCTTAACACCACTTTCAACAATATATCAGTTATACCGTCTGTCCTGTCGAATTTTCAGCCAAGACAATTTATATTAACAATCTATATAACTGCATCGTCCTATGAAGAGACGTTTTTTCTTGCAACATTTCTTTGGTTTTCTCCAGTTTACCTCATCAATAGAACTGACCGTCAAAATATAACTTAAGGCACTTAGCTTGAGATCTACATTTTTATTAAATATTATTGAAGTTACATACAGAACTCTACACCTGCTACACAAAAGCCTTAAGCTGTATGTCATGGCTCTCAACGATTTAAAAATTATTTGGCTTTCTAATCTTTTGAGAATGAGATTACTTAATGAATGTTATTCTAAAACGCGCCATGCACACTAAACTAGATGTTTGTCTCCACAAAGTTTAACAGGCTTGGTGTTCATACAACAATTAAAATTGTAAAATTATAAAGGTATAAATAAGGGTAATAACAAAATTACCGAATTCCGAACAATCTTCCAAAGGGAAAGCCAAAACTCATAAGTATATATGTAATAGTATTTTTACATAAGTAGAAAAAATGTATGTGCAAAAAATATTTTTTATTAAATACATCAGTCCTTCATAATAATTTAATAATAATAATAATAATAATAATAAAACAATATGAAGATATATTTTATTATAATTAAAATGTTTCAGTTATAATAAAATATATTCACATATTTATATTTTTGAACAATTGAATTATATTTTGAAAGATAAACGCATTAGATAAATTGATTTTTATTAAATTTATTAAGAACAGCGAAGCTACAGTTGAAAAGAACACACAGGAACTGGTAAAAGGCTATATCAAAGATATTCTGAAAATTGAAGAGGGCGTGCCACTTCAAGTCGCCCATATATTGCGTAAGCGTAGTGATGGCCATCCGAGATCTATAATTGCTAACTTTTGAGCGCATGAAAGGCAGGGACCGTGTGCTAGACACGTAAATATGTATTATTAATTTGCATATCACATTTATTTTGTTTAATTATATATTACAATAGTTTAATTTGAATGAATAGTATCTAGATTATTTATTTCTGTATAATACTTGTATTACATATTTATTTGTGAAATGCTGTACATTACTTGACTTTTAAAAGAATATTTCCTTTGTGATTATTGATGTAGTACCTTTAACGTAATAGTATTTTACATTTTGAGTATAGCGCTTTTTAATGAAATATGAATATACATATCTTCTTCCGTATTTAAATATGAAATTTTATTGATACTGGATTTACTATAAGCCTAATTACAGGTAAATTTCTTTACACATTATTCAAGTTTCTCCCACATATTTTCTCTACCTGTATTCTAATAAATCAAAAGTGGGAGAAACGTGAACACGCCAAACAAGATATCAAGTTATTGTTATCTTTATTATTATTATTATTTTTTTTTTTTCAAATTGTTATTATTATTATTATTTATTATCATTATTATTGTATATTATTATTATCTTTATTATCGTAGTTTTTTTTATTTCTAGCTAACAACGAAGCTCTGGATACAATAATGACAACATATGATTTTACCCTATATGTCAGTTATAAAACGAAGTGTAAACAGTGATGGTCAACAAGTCAACCTCTAACAATTATAGTTAAAAAAGGCAGTTACAAAGTTAGCAATCACCTTTAACGGGGATGGTCAACAAGTCAACCAACATTAAAATTTTTAAGATTCTTTATTTCTCTTAAATCATAATACATACAGGTATAGAGATATGAAAACATGTACACTATTTACAATATATACAGACAGGTCATAACAAGAGGTTAACCGGGAGTCGACACACCTTCTGATAAAACGACATAATTTTTGGAGTTCTATTTTTGAGTTGATGTCATTAATAGTTTGAACTTTATTATGTTTGGATTTATACGAATGTTTTTCTTTATATAAATTTTTCTTTGATGGCCGAAATACTGACATTTAAATAGATAATGAAATTCATCTCCAATTTCTCCATTATTACATAAGGGACATGTACTATTCTCTCTGGCTGTTTTTCCATCTATCCATTTTCGACTGGTAACTTATGGTTTGTTGTTCTAAATTTACTTAATGTCAAATTATCCTTATCATTTAAAATATTTAAGTAGTTTTCGAAAACCAAATTATCTTTATATATTCTGTAATTCAGTGCCTTCGGAGAATCGTTTACTGAAGAAAGCCACGCTTGCAGATATTGATCAGTGAGATTTTGCTTAATCGAGTGTTTCAACCACAATTCATTAATAAAAGTTTGTGACTCCCAAATATAATTAAAACCACAATTACACAATATATGTTTTACATATTTCAACCACATAAAGTTTCTAGCTCTCACTCGCAACATATTATACATACATTTATAAATGATAGCAGATAGTTTTGTTTGCTTTCCACTGATTAATTTAGCCCAAAAAGATATTGTTCTAACTTTTATATCAATGTCTAAGGGATATCTACCTAGTTCCCCATAAACCATGTAACTTGGTGTGGAAGTTTTAACAAAGCGAACAATCACATCTAAACAGTGATGGTCAGCCAGTCCACTAACATCAACAACATGAACATGCAACTCTAAACAGTGATGGTCAACAAGTCCACCAACTCCAACAAAGCGAACAGTTACCTCTAAGCAGTGATGATTAACAATTTCACCAACATTAACAAAACGAACAGTTACCTCTAAGCAGTGATGATTAACAATTTCACCAACATCAACAAAACGAACAATCACCTCTTAGCAATGACGATCAACAAGTCCACCATTATCAACAAAACGAACAGTTACCTCTAAACAGTGATGATTAACAATTTCACTAACATCAACAAAACGAACAATCACGTCTCATCTCAACCCATTGAACATAAAAAAACAGCCACAACTTTTGAGTATTTGACGTTCAAAATCAAATCCCTGGATGGCCTCAACTGGTACAAAAATGTGGTGGAGTAAATGAATTAAAAATAGTATCATAGAAATAATATTATATTAAGGAAATTACATGCTACAAATACCTGCGATGATGAAAACAGCATTCCTAAAACAAGGAGTACACTGTTGTCCATCTTACTTCAGCATAAGAATTCTTTTCCAATCATAAAGTTGATAGTCACAGGTAAAATTTAAGTAGACTTCCTCCTTCTAAATATAAACCTTGAAGGGTATTTCCAAATTTAACAATATTTTACAAATAACTTTTTCTGGTACCCCTGTCATATGCTACCTGTTGATATACGAGAACCCGGCGAGCAGCGTCACTATAAAGAACGATATAATGTTGAAGATTTAATCTTCATGACACAGAAGCTGTCATATGTACAATATGAGATTGATTGATTGATTGATTGATTGATTGGTGTCTAACGCCAACCTTAGCAGTATTTCAGCTCTGTCGAGTACAACATTAGTTCTATTAAAGAGAGTTGATGTGCTCAACGTTTATCTAAGCATTGAAACATTTGATAAGTTTGTGAAATATCCGTTATTAAAAAGAAAAACAAAGCAAGAAGAGTTTGAAGATACCAAAGGGGTAATCAAAATCCTTATATCGAAGAAGAACGGACAACGCAATGTCCAAATTTAAGAAAAAGTACAAAAGGTCAAACAACGATCTACAAAACATGTGTTAGTATATATTTGATAAGTTTGTGAAATTCATAATGACATATACTCAGTTATATATTTCCAAAAAAAACCAATGCAATGAAATGAAAAACAAAATAACATAGGGGCCGTCGTGGTCGTGATCGTAAGGTAGTTTGATTTACAACTACCTATGCAATCGGTGAATATCATCACTAACGTTGTGGGTTCGACTCCCGCTCAGAGCGAGGAGTACAACATTATGTGATAAAGTCAGTGAGTTGTGTCAGGTCGGTGGTTTACGGATTCTGATTACCCCTTTGGTATCTGCAAACCCTTCTTATGTGTGTTGTGGGTAATGTTGGTCTTACATGTATGTTAATCACTATTTCCTATTATGTCTATTGTGTATTTTGTAAGGTTTAAATGATCACCTCTAAACAGTGATGATCAACAAGTTCACCAACATCAGCAAAGCGAACAATCACCTCTAAGCAGTGATGGTTTACAATTTCACCAACATCAACAAAACGAACAATCACCTCTCATCTCAACCCATCGAACATAGACAAACAACCACGACATATGAGTCATTGACGTTCAAAATCAACTTCCTGGATGGCCTCAACTGGCACAAAAATGTGGTTGAGTAAGCGACTTAGAAAATAGTTTTAGCATATAATCATATATTAAGGAAATTATATGCTACAAATACCTGTGATAATGAAAGCAGCATTCCTAAAACAAGGAGTACGCTGTTGTCCATCTTTCTTCAGTATGATATTTCTTCTCCAATCATATAATTAATATTCACAGGTGATATAACCGGTAGACTTCCTCCTTCTAAATATAAACAAACTAAACAAAAAGGGGTATTTTCAAATCTTAAAAATAACTTTTTCTAGTACCCCTGTCATATGCTATATATATATATATATATTCAACATTTTCTCTGCAAAATTCTGACATGGAATGCGACGAGCAGCGTCACTATAAAGAACGCTATCGTATAATCTTGAACATTTATTCTTCATGACACAGAAGCTGTCATATGTATAATATTAGCTCTATTAAAGAGAACCTATATTAAAGAGAGCCATTATTTAAATATTTAAACATGTGTTAATATATATTTGATAAGTTTGTGAAATTCACAATCACACATACTCAGTTATATTTTTCCAAAAAAAACCAATGCAAAGTTCAGATTTAAGCAATGAAATGAAAAACAAAATACCATAGGGGCCGTCGTGGTCGTGGTCGTAAGGTAGTTTGATTTACAACTACCTAAGCAATTGGTGCCTATCACCACTTGTGTTGTGGGTTCGACTCCCGCTCAGACAAAGGAGTACAACATTATGTGATAAAGTCAGTGAGTTGTGACAGGTCGGTGGTTTACGGATTCTGATTACCCCTTTGGTATCTGCAAACTCTTCTTATATGTGTTGTGGGTAATGTTGGTCTTACATGTATGTTAATCACTATTTCATAGTATGTCTATTGTGTATTATTTAAGGTTTAAATGATGGCTAAATCTAGCTTACTTTATACGCATAAGGAAACAAGTCGACGAGAAGAGGAGCACAGAAAATACTCAGAAATGCCGACTGTGTGAACCCCTTCCCTCCCTTAACAAATAAAATAAAACACATGTTGTCAATTAAAAGCTCGATATTATTAATGTCAGTTTCAGAGAATTTTTTTGCAACAATCCGAACTTTTTTTTGTTTACCATAATAAGACTTGTTCTTCACAAAACTAAGATATGTGTTAATATACACTGGTCGTTTCTTTATTTAATGACCTTTCATAATTATATCTTCTAATTGCGTATATTATGATGAAATGCAAACACAAATGAATGGTTTATTTAAAGATATCCTGTTTACAATAACCTTAATGGTCCAGGGATTGCACTTTAAGGGTCCCTGTTTTACATTAATCTCACTTGTCCACGGGTAGGAAGTGAAAATAAAAAAGTCCACTTAAACATTCATTGTATTCAATATTATAATGTAAAAAAAATGTTCTTCGAAAACCAAGATATTTGTATATATATATATATGTACTGGTCGTTACTTTATTTAATGACATTTAACCTGCACTTAAGTGTAGAGTGGAGAATAGTTGATGGAAAGGGTTAAAAAGGAAATATTCAACGCTATTTTATGAGGAAAGAGTCATTGATTGTATATACTCCAGCATATTGTTTTCTTCAGAATTCCAGAATCAACATCTGATTATAAAACATAATGAAATCTCATAATGTGTTAATTCTAATTGTTTATTATTTCTGGGTGATTACAACATTAAACTTTTGATGTTTTATCAATCAATGTTCGATATTTCAGTCCCAGTTTGATGAGATGTTGTTATGGGGCTTAACGCCACTTTCAACAATATATCAGTTATACCGTCTCTCCTGTCGGAGTTTTAGGTAAAGACAATTTATATTGACAATCTATATAACTGCATCGTCCCATGTAGGGACGTCTTGTCTTGCAACATGTCTTTGGTTTTCTCCAGTTTACCTCATCAATAGAACTGACCGTCAAAATACAACTTAAGGCACTTAGCTTGAGATCTACATTTTTATTAAATATTAATGAAGTTACATACAGAACTCTACACCTGCTAAACAAAAGCCTTAAAGTTGTATTTGATGGCTCTCAACGATTTTAAAATTAGTTGGCTTTCTAATCTTTTGAGAATGAGATTACTTAATGAATGTTATTCTAAAGCGCGCCCTGCACACTAAACTAGATGTTTCATAGGCTTGGTATTTATACAATAATTAAAATTGTAAAATTGTAAAGGTATACATGTAATAATATTTTTACATAAGTAGAAAAACTGTATGTGCAAAAAATATTTTTATTAAATACGTCAGATGATTTGATTTTTGATGTTTTTGGCGATCAGTTTTAATAGTGGAAGAAGCCGGAGTACCTGGAGAGAACCACCAACCATGGGCAAGCAACTGATAAACTTTATCACTTGCGGCTGCGAGTCGAGTGCACCCTTTTTGTAATATACAAAGCCGTAAATACACCAGTCCTTCATAATAATTTAATAATAATAATAAAATATGTAAATATATTTTTATTATAATTAAAATGTTTTTACAAAATGATAGCTAGATTTATATTTTTGAATAATTGAAATATATTTTGAAAGATAAACGCATTAGATAAATTGATTTTTATTAAATTTATTAAGAAAAGCGAAGCAACATTTGAAGAGAACACACAGGAACTGGTAAAAGGTTTTATTAAAGATATTCTGAAAATTGAAGAAGACGTGCCACTTCAAGTCGCCCATAGATTGCGTAAACGTAAAGATGGCTGTCCGAGATCTATAATCGCTAAATTCGAGCACATGACAGACGGGGACCGTGTACTAGACATGTAATTGTGTACTCATTTATTTGCATATCACATTTATTATTTTAATTATGTATTACATTAGTTTAATTTGAATGAATGATATCTAGATTATTATTTTTGCATAACACTTGTAATGCATATTTATTTGTGAAATGCTGTACATTACTTTACTTTTAAATGAATATTTCCTTTGTGTTTATTGATGTAGTACCTTTAACGTAATATTATTTTGCATTTTGAGTATAGTGCCGTAATATAAGAAACGGGTCATACTACGTTTAAAGGTAAGTAGTAGTATCTTGCATCATTAATTTATTTCATTCATAAATTCATTCATTTACAAAGACGGATGGAGAAATAACTACACCTTTCTACCTTTTTGCACGAATATCACATGCATGTATTCCCGCCCTGATTTTGGATTTATATATTCGCTAACTTGTCCACTGATTGACATTCACACTTCAGTACAGTACACGGCTGTTTGGGATTGATAACTTGTTCCCTATTTTCAGGTAGGCATTTATGCTTTTGCATACTTTAATTAATTACGGGTTGTCCAGCTTTTCTAAATTATTCAGCGGTTCATTTCAGTAAATAATAATTTGTTTTACATTATAGTAAATTCTTTTTATAATGTATTTTCAGTGTGAATCAAATAAAATGTAGATGGTTGAAAAGATGGTTATTTTATGGAAAGTCACGCCATATATCCTAATGCTCACATTACATCAATGAGGCTCAAAAACACTGTGACAAATGGAGGTTCTACCGAGATTTAGATTCAACCATATTATTTCTTCACATTGATTGATTATACCATTGGTTTAGTTCCGTTGTCCGGTTCAGATGTCTGTTTATACCCCGGCTATCCTGTCAACTAGAACTATTATCAACTCTGTATTAGTCCGTCGTTTCCCAGTTTAACAGAAAAACAACGAAACAACGACATATTGCAGGCCAATGATTTTCCGTAATATGGAGAGTATATATAAATAAAATTCAAGTCCGTGTGAAAAGGTACACTACAGTTTTACTACTTATGTGTTAAGCGCATACCTTTATTCACAAGAAAATTGTGAATCATATTTCATTTATTGAAATGCATAGTGTAACAACAATATGTTTAAAGAATATACACACGATGTGCTTGCCAGTATATCAGTTTATTGTGTATTGATTATGGAGATTTAAAGTATCGTTTCGTCAACACTACTACGAAATTGATTGACCGTAGCTACTACATGTACGATGATTACCTGTACACCTGTCGAGGACCAGATACAATAGAAGCATCACGTGTTTAAAATACAGAACTGTTAACTGATAGTATATTTAAATGACAATTGAAAATAATTTGTTTATCTGTATTTAATTTTGAAAATTATTTTGAACCGTTTATAGTTTAATTTTGGTTTAATTATATTTTAGTGGGCATTTTTCAAAATAGGATATTATAAACACATATAATTTTATATCATACATCATGAAAATAAATTAGGATATTACAAGCGCAGATATTTTTTTTTATCATACTTCAGAATGAATTCATGAATGAAATATATTAATGATGCAAGGTACTACTACTTACCTTTAAACGTAATATGAACCGTTTCTTATATTACGGCGACAAGTAATGAAATATGACTAAATATTTTCTTCCGTATTTAAATATGAAGTTTTACTTATACTGGATCATCATGAAAATAAGTCTATAGCTAATTACAGGTAAATTTCTTTACACATTATTCACGTTTCCCCACAGATTTTTTCTACCTGTATTCCAAAAATTCAAAAATGGGAGAAACGTGAACACGCCAAACAAGATATCAAGTTATTGTTATCATTATTATTATCATTATTATTATTATTATTATTATTATTATTATTGTTTTTAAATTATTAATTTATTGTTATTCTTAAACTATTATTATTATTATTATTATTACTATTATTATTGTTGTTATTATTATTTTTATCATCGTATTTTTTTTTAATTTCTAGCTAACAATGAAGCTTTGGAAGCAATATGACAACATATGATTTTACATTATATGTCAGTTATAAAAAGAGGTGTAAACAGTGATGGTCAACAAGTCCACCAATATCAACAGAGCGAAAAATTAACTCTATACAGTGATGGTCAACAAGTACACCAACATCAAGGAAATGAACAATCACCTCTAAACAGTGATGGTCAACAAGTCCACCAATATCAACGAAATGAACAATCACCTCTATACAGTGATGATCAACAAGTCCACCAATATCAACACAGCGAACAATTACCTCTAAACAGTGATGGTCAACAAGTCCACCAACATCAACGAAATGAACAATCACCTCCATACAGTGATGATCATCAAGTCAACCAAGATCAAAGAAAGCAACAATCACCCCTAAACAGTGATGGTCAACAAGTCCACCAATATTAACAAAGCGAACAATCAACTCTAAACAGTTGTGGACAACAAGTCCACCAACATCAACGAAATGAACAATCACCTCTAAACAATGATGGTCAACAAATCCACCAATATCAACAAAACGAACAATCACATCTTAACAGTGATGGTCAACAAGTCCACCAACATCAACGATGCCAACAATCGCCTATATACAGTGATTATCAACAAGTCCACCAACATCAACAAAGCCAACAATCACCTCTAAACAGTTATGGTCAACTAGTACACCAACATCAACGAAGCCAACAATCACCTCTAAACAGTGATGGTCAACAAGTCCACTAACATCAACGAAGCCAACAATCACCTCTATACAGTGATGTTCAACAAGTCTACCAACATCAACGGAGAAAACAATCACCTCTAAACAGTGATGATCAACAAGTTCACCAGCATCAACGAAGCCAACAATCACCTCTAAACAGTGATGGTCAACAGGTCCACCAACATCAACGAAGCAAACAATCACCTCTAAACAGTGATGGTCAACAAGTCCACCAACATCAACGAAGCCAACAATCGCCTCTAAACAGTGATGGTCGACAAGTCCACCAACATCAACGAAGCCAACAATCACCTCTAAACAGTGATGATCAACAAGTCCACCAGCATCAACGAAGCCAACAATCACCTCTAAACAGTGATGGTCAACAAGTCCACCAACATCAACGGAGCCAACAATCACCTCTAAACAGTGATGGTCAACAAGTCCACCAACATCAACGAAGCAAACAATCACCTCTAAACAGTGATGGTCAACAAGTCCACCAACATCAACGAAGCCAACAATCACCTCTAAACAGTGATGGTCGACAAGTCCACCAACATCAACGAAGCCAACAATCACCTCTAAGCAATGATGATCAACAAGTCCACCAGCATCAACGAAGCCAGCAATCACCTCTAAACAGTGATGGTCAACAAGTCCACCAGCATCAACGAAGCCAACAATCACCTCTAAACAGTGATGTCAACAATTCCACCAACATCAACGAAGCCAACAATCACATCTAAACAGTCATGGTCAACAAGTCCACCAACATCAACGGAGCCAACAATCACCTCTAAACAGTGATGTTCAACAAGTCCACCAGCATCAACGAAGCCAGCAATCACCTCTAAACAGTGATGGTCAACAAGTCCACCAACATCAACGAAGCCAACAATCGCATCTAAACAGTGATGGTCAACAAGTCCACCAACATCAACGAGGCCAACAATCACCTCTAAACAGTGATGGTCAACAAGTCCACCAACATCAACGAAGCCAACAATCACCTCTAAACAGTGAAGGTCAACAAGTCTACCAGCCTCAACAACATGAACAACCACCTCTCATCTTTATTGAACATAGAAAACAACATCAGCAAAGGGAACAATCACCTCTATACAGTGATGGTCAACAAGTCCACCAACATCAGCAAAAGCGAACAATCACCTCTAAGCAGTGATGGTTAACAATTTCAACAACATCAACAAAACGAACAATCACCTCTCATCTCAACCGATCGAACATAAACAAGCAATCACGACTTATGAATCAGTGACGTTCAAAATCCACTTCCTAGATGGCCTCAACTGGCACAAAAATGTGGTTGAGTAAGCGACTTACAAAATAGTTTTAACATATAATCATATATTAAGGAAATTATATGCTACAAATACCTGTGATGATGAAAGTAGCATTCCTAAAACAAGGAGTACGCTGTTGTCCATCTTTCTTCAGTATGATATTTCTTCTCCAATCATATAATTAATATTCACAGGTGATATAACCGGTAGACTTCCTCCTTCTAAATATAAACAAACTAAATAAACAAAAAAAGGAATTTACAAATCTTAAAAATAACTTTTTCTAGTACCCCTGTCATATGCTATATATAGATATATTCAACACTTTCTCTGCAAAATTCAGACATAGAGTGCAGAATTTATCTTTTGATCAAATTTATTGTAAGCAAAAAGTTGAACTTTTGCACCAGAAATTCTGCAAGTACACAAAACAAAAATTCAACAAATGTTGCTGTTCTATCAGAACTTGGTAGATTTCCTCTTCATTTTAATG
Organism: Bathymodiolus septemdierum; assembly: GCA_963383655.1. Taxonomy (NCBI): domain Eukaryota; kingdom Metazoa; phylum Mollusca; class Bivalvia; order Mytilida; family Modiolidae; genus Bathymodiolus; species Bathymodiolus septemdierum. Next base: position 67,799,145 of record OY726525.1, read on the forward strand.
TAATTAAAGCAATGATTAGATATTATGATAGACTTAAAAAAATTGAAGAAATGTTTCCTCTTTTGCATGCAGCATATAAAGAATATATATCAGTTGATGATTCAAATCATGCTTCTTGGTTTTCTTCAATAAAATTTATTAGCAATAAAATAGCTCAATCTTTGGATCTGAAAATCAATAAGATAAGTAATGCAATTTTAGATAAGTTTTTCATTAATGAATGGAACAGAATTAAAGAAAAATTATCAGATGGCAAACTGGGCACTTATATAACTGTAAAAAACAATTGGCTTTGAAAAATATCTTGACAAAATTAAGAATTTTGAACAGAGGAGAACCTTGACTAGATTTAGTATTTCTGCCCATAGAAACTGGCAGATACAAGGGACTTCCCCGACACGACAGAACTTGCACACGACGCACGGATGATACTGTAGAGGATGAGAGACACTTCCTATTTTCTTGTAACTATCACACTCAGGAAAGAGAAGCCTTAATGTCCATTATCAATGAAAATTGTAAAACCTTTTCATTACTTAATATAGATGCAAAACTTGTATGGCTTTTAAACAATGACAATATTGATATTCTTTGTGCTCTCTGTACATTTTTAAAGCATATTAAACTTCTCTCCTGAAGCTTAATATCAAGTTGGGAGATGTTTCTCTCTTCTACAGCTGTTGCGAGGTCCACTGAGCACTTGATGCACTTAAGAATATAATGATGAAGATTGGTTCTATTGCACCTGCCCTTGATGGTCTCTGTATCTGGATGATGCAAATTTCCTCCATGTACATTGGCCACGAGGAGGACATTAATTTCATGTTGTTTAATCATTTCCAGTCTAAATGTCCTTTAGGCACCGGACCTTGATGCCCTCTGTATATGAATGGCATTGCTCTCATGCATGTAAATTGGCCATGGGGAGGACGCTGGATTTGCCTTCTGTCATTGAATTAGCCCCTTGTAAATATAAAAGGGTTTATTTCTATTTCGGTGTTCAGAAGAAGTTAATAACTTATTAAACATCTACAAATGATATATATTTAGTTTTTTGTAGTTTTTTTGTATTTTGATGTTGTTGTAATTGTTCAGTGGACTCTTCCAAATACTATGCTCATCATAGACATAGATATGTTTAGTACTTATGTACCAATATAATTTCTGCAAATTGCTTGTTTGTATACTGTTTATTACATTTATGTATTAGAATGTTTTTTGTAATATAAATCACTGTAATGACTCTGCCCCTTGCTGGGATCTTGATTGGACAATACAATCTTATCTTATCTTATCTTATATATGCTATCTGTTGGGATTAGGGAACCCGACGAGCAGCGTCATTATAAAGAACTCTATCGAATAATCTTGAACATTTATTCTTCATGACACAGAAGTTGTCATATGTATACTATTAGCTCTATCAGCCATTATTTAAACATTAAAACATGTGTTAGTATATATTTGAAAAGTTTGTGAAATTCATAATGACATATACTCAGTTATATATTTCCAAAAAAACACCAATGCAAAGTTCAGATTTAAATAATAAAATGAAAAACAAAATACCATAGGGGCCGTCGTGGTCGTGATCGTAAGGTAGTTTGATTTACAAATACCTATGCAATCGGTGCCTATCATCACTAACGTTGTGGGTTCAACTCCTGCTCAGAGCGAGGAGTACAACATTATGTGATAAAGTCAGTGAATTGTGACAGGTCGGTTGTTTTCTACAGGTCCTCCAGTTTTCTCCACCAATAAAACTGACTGCCACGATATAGCTGAAATATTGTTGAAAGTGGCGTTAAACACCATAACCCAAACCAAACAAAATACCACACAGTCGGAACAGTTCCAAAATCCAATGAGAGTTATCCTTTTTAACATTGGTATTTAGGGTACTGTGACTTTTCTATTTTGAGAGGTATTGTTCATGATGATGAATTAGAAATTTTTACCCACTTGTGTGTATTGTTGATATATTATTAGCCTAAATATATTTGACCTTTTATCTTTTACATTGTTATAAAAGTACTACAAAACGTACAAGACTAAAGATGAGATGAATTTTGACAACATATATTTTTATTAGCTTTTCCACTAATGGTAAATAAACGTTAGAGAAAACCGAAGTGACAAACCGAAGTGACAACCAAGAACGGACAATCCAGAGACACTGTAAATAAACTTTAGAGAAAATCAGAGTGACAATCAAGAACGGACAATCCAGAGACACTGTTAATAAACGTTAGAGAAAACCGAAGTGACAATTAAGAACGGACAATCCAGAGACAATGACAACATTGGGCACACAAAAACAAAGCAAGGCATTAATCTTCAGCCAATTCACTACATGGCTGCAACAATTAGAGGAATAGTGAAGAATCTAAATAATAAGATCTTACAACAGCACACTATAAGATACGTTCAATCATAGCAATTCATATAATATAGTTCTATATTGAAATTTATCCAACAATCGTGTGATTTTGAGTACTAATAATTGGGGTCAAATAAACTTTAGTGATATATAGTTGTGGATCTAAACAAAACTTTATTGGTACCTTATTCATGTAGAGCGACAGAAACAGTAACAGTATAAGCACTAACCTCACAGATGACACCATTGAAAACGATTAGAACGACGATTGTTTCTGCTATTTTCAGACACTTTGGTAGTAATAATAATAATAATAATAATAATAATAATAATAATAATTTTATTGATTTAAAGTCCAAACATTGAACAATCATCAAAAGACAAAACAGAACTAAGCTAAATACATAAAATACATGTACAAAGAAGATGTTATCACAGCTGAGGAGTGTATGAATTATCTCCCATTGAAGATTATAATATTTATAAGGATTATCTCCCATTGTACACAACAGTGTCACTCAATGTATATAGAAAATATTTAAATAATTCTGTATAGTAGTTGTTTTGGATTTTTTGATATTATTGACATTGTCAGTAAATATAAAATTAATTTTCACCCGAAAACAGACAAGAAAAGCTCAGCAGAGACTCACCTATTAAGTTCTGTTTCTAAAGCTCAAACAAATAAAATTTATATTTTCCGACAATGTGCGTATATTTCATGGTTATGGTGTTTAACGCGACTTTCACCCCCGGCTTTTAGTGGGGTTTGTGTTATTCGATCTTTATTTATGTGTATGTTGTGTAGATCGTTGTTTGTCCTTTTGTACTTTTTATTTTGACCATTGTGTTGTCTGTTCTTCGATATACGGATTCTGATTAACCGTTTGGTATCTTCAAACTCTTTTTATATATACCAGTCTACATTGTACAGTAAACTATACTATTGTACATGTTTCACATTTAAACTCGGTTTTTCACGATTATAATACTGGACGTATAAATATTTTTTGTGTGTATAGAAATTAAGTTGATCTAAAGTCAAATATAGTAAGTCATGTGAGATTCTTTTCAATGTAATAATAGGTCACAGGGGCGGATCCAGGGGAGGGGGCCCCCTAAAATTGGAAAAAATAAGATTTTTTGGCGCAAAATCGTGATTTTTCACACGAAATACCCCAACAAATTTTGCGCAATTTTATTAAGTGCGCCCCCCCTAGCTTGAAATCCTGGATCTGCCCCTGGGTCAGGTTCATTGATATATAGTTTTGTGCATTTCTTTACCTTCCATGTAAAATGTTATTTTTAGATAACGGTTTCCTTTTAAAAAATAGTTATTTTTAAATATAGAGTTGGGTAGTTAATTAGTTACGGATAGATTTTGTACCAGAAATGTTTGGCGGAAATTAGGGTGTGTATAATAATTGATATACAAAGGCTCCCTTAAATAATTTCAATACAGAATATACTCATAGTTCCTATGTGGCAGGATCGTCGTGGTCGGGATCATATGGTAGTTAGATGTAAGCAACATGTACAATCAGTGCCTAGCTATCACCACTAAAGTTGTGAGTTCGAATCCCGCTCATGGCGAGATGTGCTTGATACAACAGTATGTGATAAAATTTGTCAGTGAACTCCGGTTCCCTCCATCAATAAAACAGACTCCCACGATATAGCTGAAATTATGGTGAAAGTGGAGTTAAACACTAAAATCCTAAGCTTTAGCTCCGAGTTAAACGGTCTTTGATCTTACTCATTAATTTAGTTTGCGTTGTGGAGAAATAGCTAATACCACTTTTATTGTCTTTAGATCGAAGCGACACCGAGGCATGTGATGTACCAACAACACCGTGGAGTTTACAAGAAGGGTTTGAAGATACCAAAGGGGTAATCAAAATCCGTATATAGAAGAAGAACAGACAACACAATGGCCAAAAGAAAAAAGTCCAAAAGGAAAAAACAACGATCTACAAAACACTACACAAAAGGGTAATCAGTTTCTGGTCCACATCTGGGACCATCATGCTACTCTTGTTACAGACCGTGTGATAAGTCATGAATGAAGAGAAGATCGGATTGTGATTACGAAAAACAAAATATACCCATGACTGGCATGAGAATTTGTGACACAGATGTTCTTTAGCGGATAACCAGGTAATGGTGTCTACCGAAAATCTCTTGAAGTGTTGACGGATGAATTATACCGTGGTTAGACATGTTGCTCCACTTGGACACATGATTTGGATATAGAGCCAACCAGTCTTTGCACTTACTCCTTAATGCTGCGTGCTAAGCGGAGAAGCAACAAATACCAATATTATGATCTTTGCTTTGGACTGGAAGGGGCTTGAACCCACGATCTATCACACTCGAGGTGAGCACGTTCTAACCATCACATCACTGATGCGGTTAAATAATATGAGTGATAAGTAACAAACATAATTAGAATATCTTAATGATAATTATATACAATACATTTTATATGCCACCAAGATTTGCCTGTATAAATAAAGGACTAAAATATATGTTGATGAAGATTGACTCTCTGCCATGAATAGTGTGTGGGTTAAGCCGCAGCAACTCCGCTTGTTTTTGTTGGGAGTAAAGAATATATAAATTTCCATTTTCATGTCATTTATTAAATAACGAAATGTAACAAAACTAATAAACTAAAACAATATCACAAACATAAAGGGAGTGATAAAGAAGCATGCATATCATATAAAAAATACCAAGCTGTTAATAAGTAATCACTCCCTTTCAAAGTATATCAGCTCCCTAAAACAAAAATGTGTGACATCTAAAACGGCCATTTATTTGACTAAAATCACTGTATTAAATATACAACAAATAAATAGTACAAAAATAAAAACTCTAAAATATAACATGACAAAAGATAGCACAAGCTCCCAATAAAAACTTGCATCTCAAAACTTCTTAGTGCCAATTGTACGCTCACACTAGCTATATATAGTATCACAAAACTGTCGAGTGCCAGTTTTATACTTGGCCTTATATCACCAAAACACTTGAGTGCCAGTTTTATACTTAGGCTAATACATTTGTATCACAACACTATCCAGTGCCAGTTTTATACGTGGCCTTATATCACAATAAAATTGAGTGTCAGTTTTATACTTGGCCTTATATCACAAAACTTGAGAGACAGTTTTATGATTAGGCTAATACATTTGTATTACAAAACATTTTAGTGTCAGTTTTATAATCAGCCAAAGATCACAAAAAAGAAAATAATATCCATAAAAAGCAAATCAGAGCATATGCATAGCAAGTAAGAGCATATAAAGAGCAAATAAAACACATAAAAAGCAAATAAAATCTGTGATATTGTTTGCAATATATATTGCATACAAAATCACAGATAAATCAGGAAGTTTATTCAATAATTGCACATTCGCCTTGGGTCCGTTCGCCCCGATGATTTAAAAGTATTTTAATGAACATAATGCATATTTTATTTTAAAATAAAGAAGTAGTGATATAGAAAAGTATTAATATAAAGAAAAATTATGAGCTTTTGGAAACTAATTAAGTTATTTTCAAGCAATTATTAGGTATATTGTTTGAAATTAATGATTGTTGATTTCATAATTACAGTTGTATATCTTTGATCTCTTTATTTTCATTTTGCTTTCGTTCTGTAATTATGCACTTTCGATGTATGCTTAATTTATATCTTAAATATGTTAACTCTTCTTTCAAATATTTATTTTGGAAAATAAAAAAAAAAAAAAGCTAAACGTATTTAGGATACAACTGAAAAATTCGTTTCCAATATATATGAATTAGAATAAATACGTAATAAACACTATAAGTGTGTGAGTTAAAGATGTATTCGATTATAGTCTTCGTGTCGATGATTTTGAACGTTTTTTGTTGTTGTTATATTCTTGCCATAGGCCTATGGTTGGAAAAAATCGTAAAGCATTTGCCATATAAATTTGGGAATCGTTGTCTGATGAACATTTATTATAGATCTCCATAATTTCCATGCTCAAAATACAGTAATCAATAGACACCACACAGTTTCAATTTATTTGAAATAAAAGCAAAAGTATAATGGACACATCGTATAATTTCTACAGACTCTCGATTCACTCATTTTTACCTGCTTTGCTTATTCCACTGACATGCAATGCTTACTTTACTCAATATTATATACTCATATAAATATCTTGAATCTGATTTGATAAAACACTGTCACGTGATATTCATTCATTAGTTGGGTCAACCGCAAATCGTAAGGTCTCATAGTAAGGTCCACCGCTCGCGAGGAAATCCCACGGAAATTCCCACGTGTGCCTCACGTGTTTCCAATTATAGTTACTTCCCTTGATTCAACAGACAACAAACATGGCGTCCAGGATGTAATTTATTGCAGTTCATTCGTAATATTACCTTACAGAAAAAATGCGTTATATGACAAGAAGAGTTTGAAGATATAAAAATTGGTCATCAGAATCCGTAAGGGAAGAACAGACAAGACAATGGCCAAACGAAAAAGTACAAAAGCACAAACAACGATCTGCAGAAAACTAAAGATCGAGTAACACGAACCCCACTAAAAACCTGGGGTGAACTCGGTTGCATTGTAGATCATTGCTTGTCCTTTTGGTAATTGTATTGCCTGTCCTATCTCGATTTACGGTTTCTGTTTTCTCCTTAGGCATCTTGAAACATTTCTGAGACAAAATAAAATAAATAGTACAAAAATAACACAACTATAAAACATAACATAGCAAAAGACCTCTCTATAAAAACGGAAGTGAGACACTATTTGTACTCCATGCATTTATTTACACTATAGAAAATAGAATTAATATACAGGCCTAATGGACCACTTTTTTTTATTTATTAAGTGTTCAACAATTTTGAAATGAAGTCATAGTTCGCATATATATCATATACACAATATATTAAGATGTATCTAGAAAAATGCTGATTCAAAAAAAAGATTTTAAAAGATTTTTTCTGGAGATTTATAGAATTTAAGCGGACTATGCAAATTATTTACTCGGTGTAAGATCACAAAACTATCGAGTATGAGACTCGTACTCCATAACTGAGTACATTTGATATTGATATATTTATAGAATTTCATTATATATAATACATTAAATACACAATGGAGAATTGTCGTTATACCATATCAGTTTTAAAGATTCTTCGATCATAAATGTATCCTTAATATAGAAAAGAATATATCAATATACATAAGAATATATTAATTACTAGATAACTTGATATACAGAAGAATATATTAATTACTAGTTAACTTAATATACAGAAGAATATATTAATTACTAGTTAACTTATTCACACTCTAAATTGGCAAATTTCACAATCATAATAAATAAATGGACAGATTTAAAATTATTACAAAATGTTTCAATTTCTCCTAAGAAAAATTTGTGTACACTATTTATGATGTAAATAAATTATTTTTTCTTATCATTATTATTTATGATGTGCTTAGTTATTGAGGGAGAGCACTTACATAGGCTATGCCTGATGTGCAATCACATTGGATATCGTATAATTAAATTTATGCATTTTATTCAATAACATATTTGAATTGAATTGAATACATGTACATGTAAAGTGCAGTAGTACTAAAGTAACCAATATAGATGTACATTTGTATTTTGTGTTTTTCTACGAAAATGATGTCGGTATCACTAATTGTATTTAAGAAGAGTTTGAAGATTTCAAAGGGGCAGTCAGAATGTGTATATCGAAGAAGAACAGACAACACAATGGCCAAAAGAAAAAGTACAAAAGGACAAACAACGATCTACAAAACATTACACATAAAACTAAAGATCAAGTTACACAAACCCCACTAATTTCTATTTTAGTCAACAATTACGTATAAATTACTAACAATACTAGCTAACTGAAACAAATAAAGCATGTTGTCTTAAAAGAAGGGCACCAAGAGATGGGACACAAAAAATAAATGCATTATAAACATGAATCGACATTCCAAACACACAAATACATGACCGCTCACTTTCCTAGCTTGTTACAGGCAAATCAATTACACGTGGCGGGGCTAAACTAATTTTGTGGGCACAAACCTCCTATCTAAGTGATGTCATATGATCATGTAAATGTTTTACACAATAAATAAAATGTTAATCTGCACACAACCGGGCGACCTGCGTTGCTATGCGTTTAAGTGGTAATTTCTGCTGTGTGAAATGCGGTTTTGAACTAAAAGGAAGATATCTATTTATTGCGGGGGAGGGGGTGGGGGGGGGGGGGGTAAAATCTCTCTAAAACGCTCTAATCTTAAGTTACTATTTCTACTAATTAGGCACATTAACTATTACATTCTTTGCTGTTATGTTAATATTGCTACCACTGACCTTTATTTCACCATGTGCGGTATTCTGAGTTACACTTGTCTCTGCACCGCTCATTGTTGAACTTCCACTACTATCTCGAGCGGATTTATATGAATCAGAATCACTGTCTGTACTCGTTTGATTACTATTTTCACCGATTTCACTCTTTTTGGAACGATTACTTTTACCACCCGATACATTTGTTTCAATATGTAGGGCATCTAAAGTTTCGTAGGGACCGTCGTCATCTGGGTCGCATACACGGGGCTGTCTTTCAAGACGATCGTTATTCGTTATGGATGCATTTGCATAAGGATGTTCCTGAGTAAATGGAGAACTTACATATCCATAGTCAATAGATGAAGTTTCACTGGGATCAGGTGTACTTCCAAAACTTTGAACAAATTTGCCAAATAAATTTGAGACTCTATCACGAAGCTTTCGGTTTGGCACAATTGCATCAGCGTTGGCGTAAGTGGCACTCTCTCTCCTCTTTGTCGACTGGTGCTGTAAAGGATCGAGTGAACAGACATCTTAATACAAGTTTCTATTATCAGCATTTATATTATATAAAAAATATTGTGCGCAATTTTAATCAGTCATGGATGTACTTAACTGCATTTTGGGTCCCTGTAATCTAACACTCTTATCACGATTTTCAGTGACTTGCGACAGGTCATTGAATGGTTTTCTCTGACAATTCAGTGACTTGTGACAGGTTAGTACATGGTTTCTCTGACAATTCAGTGACCCGTGACATGTTAGTACATGGTTTTCTCTGACAATTCAGTGACCCGTGACAGGTTAGTACATGGTTTTCTCTTGACTTGACTTGTGACAGGTCAGTGCTTGGTTTTCTAGGACAATTCACTGTCTTGCGATAGGTCGGTGCATGGTTTTCTCCGACAATTTCAGTTACTTGCGACAGGTCAGTGCTTTGCTTTCACTGCCAATTCAGTGATTTGCGACAGGTCGGTGCATGGTTTTCTCTGACAGTTCAGTGACTTGTGACAGGTCAATGCTTTCTTTTCACTGACAATTCAGTGACTTGCGACAGGTCAGTGCAAGGGTTTCTCTGACAATTCAGTGACTTGCGACAGGTCAATACATGGTTGTCTCCGGATAATTCGGTGACCTACATAAATCAAACTGACCACCACAATATAAATGAAATATTGTTAAAATAAGATGGAAAACAAAAAATACCACAACGTCAGAAACGTTCCAAAATCTAAGCGGAAAATCGTAGAATCAAAATCAATACCCTTAAACATAGAAACGGTCTCTCCTTTTCCGAGCTTGGTACATTCTCTAGTCTTGTTTGCTTATGTTACGTATTACAATATTGCGCTATGGAGAACATTGTTATGTTCTTGAGAGATCACAAGAGATTTTTAAAGGACACTTATCTTTTTCCTAGTGAATACCACAGGTTCGGTTGGGTCTTTAACATATCTTGTTTTCTCGTCCAGTTTTCTCTGAGCTTCTTTTGCAATGGTCTTGGGTTTATCGTCGACAAACTCTATTTCATTGTTTGTCTCCTGAATGTTTCCGTTGTCTTTGATAGTGATCTCCTTATCCTGAGGTATAAAGAAATCGCCATTTTGTTATTTTAAATAGAAAAAAAGGTGTCACATGGGTAGAATTATTAAAATAGAGTCATGGTTTATTAGATATATTCATAGCCCTTAACTAATGTAATTATTATTAAAACTAAGGTTCTCCTTCCTCGGGAATAGGTGACCGTAGCCGAATGGCGGTTCATAGCTTCAGATGGTAGCTGAAAACGGACACTTCCTGCTCCACTAGCGGCTGCTCCCGTCGTGCATTTGTTAAATGTTATATACTCTAATTAGGTTAATCCGTTATTATATAACAATAAATCAAGCCATGGTGATCAATCAATAATTTTCTGTTTTGTAGATCGTTGTACGTCCTTTTGTCCCTTTTCGTTAGGTCATGGTTTTTCCTGTCCTTCTGAGAAACAGGCTACTGGACCAGGGCTATTAAAAGATTCGCCTTATTCGATCTCTTAAAAAGTTTATATTCCGATACCAAGATCTTGTCGAAATATATCCCGTCTCTGCAGAAAAGATTATAAACGATGGATTTTCACATAATGAAAATGTATAAAGATAGGATGTCAACAAAAATGTCAAAAATATGTTTTTATCAATGTGCGACGTAAAAGTATTTTTGATATTTACTTCACTGAGTTTGGTGCTGCTTTTGACAACTGTTTTACCTGTTTTGTTCAAGTATTGTTATAAATACTGTTATAGTGACAGCCGGAGACTTTGAGCCGTAATGAAAGGGGGAGGTTTGGCGCTTTAAAATCTGATTCAACCCACCATTTCTTTAGAAATGCCTGTACCAAGTCATGGTCATTACGGTATTCACAGTTTTCCGGTTGTTGACTGATTTTGTCTGTTTATATACTTATGATTTTTGACTTTCCCTTTGTAAGATTGCTCGGAGTACGGTAATGTTGGTATTACCCTTATCTACGATTTACGAATCGTGATTATCCCTTTGGTATCTTCAAACTCTTCTTGCACATCAATTGAAATAAGCATGTGAAAAGTATATATTATAATATATATATATATATAAACGTCTAAAATGTAGCACAACAAAACCAAACAAAGATGCTGAAATATAACAAAAATAACTATAAGTCTACAAAAAGACTATAATAATCAAGTTGACGGATATTTCGCTTGACCGACAAGATTCATCAACGTCTTCCATGGTATGGGTAATGGTCAACCCTGAATTGTTAGCATGGCCAAAGTGGCGAATATGACCATTTGGGGGAGGGGGTTGTCAGGTTATATCATGGCAAGTCAGACAATGAGCCATATATAGTTGGTAACATGTTTAGACAATAACATTTTCTCTGTACGCTAAAGACCTCTATTGTAGCCGCTACCAAAGTCAATATGCTTGGTTCTTACTCAAATCCCCACACATGCCCAGTTCTCCACCGTGGCTCATAGCTTTTATTATTGAACAAACCATAGACCACAGGTCGCTAACAAATGTTTGTCACATAAAATTTGTATCGAGTACATCTAGACATTCCTCGAATCTAGTTAGCATCTTGAAATGTGGTTATATGCATTGATTGACCAAGCAAATTAAACAAACATACAAAAGAAATCGCTGCTTTCCGTTTAATAATAAAGAACAAATAAGAGAAATATGTGAGATATTATAAAATACAATGTAAGCACAATATTTGTTTTTCATTTTTACGCGAGTTATTGCCCTTGCGATGAACAAAATGGTAACCGACATGGCAAGAGTAATGACTTTCAATATAATGTTCTCCTATTTTATGGATATTTAAAACTTTTTTAAAACGAGTTTATTTTCTTAGCAAAGAGAAAATCCACAAGTTGTTGCAACTTGGGATTTACATTTTCAATAGATTATGGGAGGAAATATGTTATTTTCTTAAACCTTAGAATGAAAGGGGGTGGGGGGGGGGGGCCTACTGTCCACATTAAGGGGAAATAAATCCTGTCATATGTATAATTCTAGAAGTAGAAAATGTGGAAATAGTCTATATGAAGTACATACCAAAAATAATTATTAGAAAAATATATATTTAAATTAGAAAAATATAGTTTTAAATTAGAAAAATATAGTTTTAAATTAGAAAAATGTAGTTTTAATAAGCTATGTATGACTGGATTATGAAATGATGTCAGATCAATTTAGTGCATCAGCAAGTAATGATGTTAGGTGATTGTTCTTTGTTCTGCAGTCTATATGTGGTTCTTTATCCTATCATCAAAGTCAGGGCTTACCTAAAATATGAAAAAGTTAATAAGATATAATGAAAAGTTTCGAATCTGCAACTTTTCAGACATGTACATGGAATTACAACTTGTGTGTTCGCGTGTGTTTGTCGGTGAGAGGTGATTGTTCCCTTTGATGGTAATGGTGCAATTGTTGAACATCATTGTTTTATTGGTGTAGGAAACCGGAGGACCCGGAGAAAACAAAAGACCAGTCGCAAGTCACTGACAAACTTCATCACATAATGTTGTACACCTAGTCCTGATCGAGTTTCGAACTCACAAACATCAGTGGTGATAGGCACTGATTGCATAGGTAGTTGTAAATCCAACTATCATACGAGCATGACCACGACGGGCCGTAACATAACAATACAATGAGAGGCAAGCGAACAAAAAGATTAACAATGATCCATAAACCACAACACAGAAGATTAAAGATTGACCAACAAACCCACACAAAACCCCGTGGTTAAACCAGGGTACTTAAGATTGACCAACAAACCCACACAAAACCCCGTGGTTAAACCAGGGTACTTAAGATTGACCAACAAACCCACACAAAACCCCGTGGTTGAACCAGGGTACTTAAGATTGACCAACAAACCCACACAAAACCCCGTGGTTAAACCAGGGTACTTAAGATTGACCAACAAACCCACACAAAACCCCGTGGTTAAACCAGGGCACTTAAGATTGACCAACAAACCCACACAAAACCCCGTGGTTAAACCAGGGTACTTAAGATTGACCAACAAACCCACACAAAACCCCGTGGTTAAACCAGGGTACTTAAGATTGACCAACAAACCCACACAAAACCCCGTGGTTAAACCAGGGTACTTAAGATTGACCAACAAACCCACACAAAACCCCGTGGTTAAACCAAGGTACTTAAGATTTACCAACAAACCCACACAAAACCCCGTGGTTAAACCAGGGTACTTAAGATTGACCAACAAACCCACACAAAACCCCGTGGTTAAACCAGGGTACTTAAGATTGACCAACAAACCCACACAAAACCCCGTGGTTGAACCAGGGTACTTAAGATTGACCAACAAACCCACACAAAACCCCGTGGTTAAACCAGGGTACTTAAGATTGAGCAACAAACCCACACAAAACCCCGTGATTAAACCAGGGTACTTAAGATTGACCAACAAACCCACACAAAACCCCGTGGTTAAACCAGGGTACTTAAGATTGACCAACAAACCCACACAAAACCCCGTGGTTAAACCAGGGTACTTAAGATTGACCAACAAACACACACAAAACCCCGTGGTTAAACCAGGGTACTTAAGATTGACCAACAAACCCACACAAAACCCCGTGGTTAAACCAGGGTACTTAAGATTGACCAACAAACCCACACAAAACCCCGTGGTTAAACCAGGGTACTTAAGATTGACCAACAAACCCACACAAAACCCCGTGGTTGAACCAGGGTACTTAAGATTGACCAATAAACCCACACAAAACCCCGTGGTTAAATCAGGGTACTTAAGATTGAGCAACAAACCCACACAAAACCCCGTGGTTAAACCAAGGTACTTAAGATTGACCAACAAACCCACACAAAACCCCGTGGTTAAACCAGGGTACTTAAGATTGACCAACAAACCCACACAAAACCCCGTGGTTAAACCAGGGTACTTAAGATTGACCAACAAACCCACACAAAACCCCGTGGTTAAACCAGGGTACTTAAGATTGACCAACAAACCCACACAAAACCCCGTGGTTAAACCAGGGTACTTAAGATTGACCTACAAACCCACACAAAACCCCGTGGTTAAACCAGGGTACTTAAGATTGACCAACAAACCCACACAAAACCCCGTGGTTAAACCAGGGTACTTAAGATTGACCTACAAACCCACACAAAACCCCGTGGTTAAACCAGGGTACTTAAACTTAAATGAAATTAAATGAGTCATAGTTGACAGCAAGAAGAGTTAAGCTTAAAGATACCAAAGGGATAATCAGAATCCGTAAATCGAAGAAGAACAGACAACACTATGTCCAAAAAAAGTACAAAAGTACAAATAACTATCTACAAAACATACATATAAAACTAAAGATCGAGTACCACGTACCCTACTAAAAACAGAGGGTGAAAAGACATATTAATTATATATATATATTTATATTATAATTGGTAAGGTATTTTTTGAATAAATTTGAATAATCTATGGCTCATAAGAAAAAACCCATAAAACTTCTTCAGCTATTTAATAAATAAATGTTATTGTACTATATAAATAACACATGGTTAACAATGAATTTATCAGAGTATCAATCTGCTCTATCACCCTCTCAGCTATGTTATTTGTTTTATTTTACTGACTTCATTCTTTTTTTGAATTTTGATGCCCTGCATTTCAATTGCTGTTGTCTTTAAATGTGTTAAACTGTGATATCGATGATGTGTAATAAATAAGATTATATACATTTTTTGTATTTGTTAATATTTTTCTGCCATTTTGGTGTATGTTTTATACAGATGGGTGTTCTTAAATGACAAGTGAGCAATTTTGTCAGTTATGCCATGTGATTGACTAAATTATCACCCTCTGCCATTTGATTGACTAAATTGGTACACGCTCCTTAACCAACGAGAAGACAGGAAATTTGCATGTGATATAATAAATGAAAATGGTGGATAATTTGCCGCTAATGCTCATTTAAATACGATTTACAGACTTATTGTCTAGTCGGGTCAATATGTCGTATTTCTACCTTTATGAGAAACATTTTAAAGATAAAATTAGTCTATTCGTCCTCAATAAAACATCACTATTAGAACAGTGTTCACAAAAAATAATATCAAACAAAATTTATAAATAGACGTGCAACTGGTTTTTGAATAACCATTGGATTGCATAACAATCACGTGATTTTCAATGCGAATTTATACAGTAATTTCATTAAAAAGGGTTAGGTAGCTATTGCACTTCATCATAACACATCAAACCAACATAAGACCCAAGGTAAGGAAGTTATTATTAGCTATGAATTCTGAATTATATTTGAGATTCTTATACATTCTGGTGCACATCATATGGCTTGCATAAACGATTACATGTATATTATTTAAAGAATGCTGTCGCTGAGCTGCACGGGAATATAATACAAATTATATGTATTATTTTCTATAATAAATCTATGATAGTGTATTGTGAACTAAGTGTCTTAAGCTTTCATACATTGAGCTGTACGGGAGTGTAAACCAAATTATATATATAATCTATGATAGTGTATTGTGCCCAAAGTGTCTTAAGCTTTAATAGGGCAAAATGGTCCAATTTATATAAAAATCTAACTGCCAATGCCATCTTTCGTCATCTGTACGCAACTGACAGAATATTTCTCAACTGACTCAACGTGGCGTTCACATCTTTCGTTGAAAATCCAGGTGCAGCTAAGGACGTGTGCAAAATGTGGCAGGGTTAAAACGATCAATGGGATCCCAAATGCAACCCTTCCCTCTTGATAATGAGATCTCCACAACAGCAATACATCTATATGTTCTTTTATACATGACTGTTGTTTTAGCATTTGCTCATCCTGTATTAATTGTACATATATGATTTTACCCCATGTTGGACCTCTGCATATATTATAAGTAAGCAATTGTTATCTGATGTAATCGTATATTCAAGAGAAGGATGTATAATTTTTAATTAAATCCATAATGCACTTTGCCGTTTTCGTTCCAAATATAGAATTACTTGTGTAATAGAACAAATAAAATATAATACTTTATGTTTGATGTTTCTATGTATTGAAATATATGATTCGATTGACCTGGGCTTCACTCGAGGCGAGCACGCTAACCATTACACCACCGATGCGGTTTTTAATGACATGAAGCATGTTTTAAAGCGAATTGTCTCCAAATTCATGATAACAATTTGATAAATAAATTATAACTGAATGTTCGACTCGTGGTTTTAGCCTTTAGCGCGATGTACTCGATAGTAGCATTAAACATTCATAGCCCGCAACTGGGAAAAGTTGGAAAATACAAAAGAGGTAAATTAGGTATAATATGTTTGTTTGTTTGTTTGATGGTGT
Source organism: Bathymodiolus septemdierum (assembly GCA_963383655.1). Lineage (NCBI taxonomy): Eukaryota > Metazoa > Mollusca > Bivalvia > Mytilida > Modiolidae > Bathymodiolus > Bathymodiolus septemdierum. Next base: position 67,815,788 of record OY726525.1, read on the forward strand.
TTAGCGCCAATTTCAACAATATTTCAGCTATATCGTTGGGGTAAATTTTATTGGTGCCACCAATGGTGGAGGAAACCGGAGCATTCGAGGAAAACCACCGAAGCTTGAGCAACAGACCCACACAAAACCCCGTGGGTGAACCTAGGTACTTCGAAATTAACTGAGTCATAGTTGACAGTAAGGAGAGTTTGAATATACCAAAGGGGTAACCAGAATCAATAAATCGATGAAGAATAGACAACACAATGACCAAAAGAAAAAGTACAAAAGGACAAACAATGATCTACAAAATATACACATAAAACTAAAGATCGAGTAACACTTCACTAAACTATTTTTAGTGCAATCTACAATGTTTCTATTCACAGATGAAAATTGCTATTTTTGCCTTTATAATGGTCGTCGTGTTCATGTTTGTTGAATGTCACAGTGGACCATATGGAAGGGGAGGGGGATATGGAAGGGGAGGGGCAAGTAGAAGAGGAGTGGAAACAGACACTGTAGATGGGATGAGACTGAAAAGGGATTTAAATCATGAATTGGTACAGCGAGATCTTGGTAACGGACAAAGAAGATATATTAGAGATGTCAACAAGAAACACCATGTGCACATGTCAAACGAAAGAGTACTTGCAGCGAGAGTGGCAAGAAATGCACAGACCTTGAAGAACGTCCACGAAAGAATCCTTGCTGAAACAGAAGATGCGGGTAAATGATTAAAAATACAATGTCACATGGCTTAGCATGGGCGTTTCTCATATGGTTAAGCATAAGCGTTTCTTACCCTCTTATTACTATGTAAAGGACTAAATCTGTTCTCTTATTACAAATATGAATCCTATCTAAACCGAACCACCTGAGAACCAGCTTTTGAATTCGGAATAGACGATGTTCGGTTTATACAGGTTGGTATACTTGAGAGTTCTTACATTAGAACTTGTAAAATTCGCTTTATACAGGGTTTGGTATAGACAGGTTTCACTGTAGTTTGCAAGAGGCTTAAATGACAATTTATTTTAATTAGATTTATGCTGTATCTATTTTGTCGATACACAAACATCTAATAACATCCTGTATGAGGTCACTGTAGTTAACCTGTAACTTATATTTAACCGTCCAATCATAGTTATGATAGAAAAATTATAATGATCAATCAGAAAACAGCTCTCAGCTTATGTTCGATTTAACTAAAAAATAAACAAAGTGACTACCACCAGAAAAACAAAATCCACATTTTCAGTTTGGACAGATTAAAACATAAATTTCGTAAATAATGTAATTATTAAATTTTTCACATCTTGATAGCAATATACCAACCGCTCCTGTATATAGTGTTTATTTTTCACAGATTGTTTACAATGCCAGCGTCTTGTGAATAATAAACTATGGAAGTCAAGAATTTTAAAAGAAGCGGAAGATATCAAAACATTGTTGGAAAAGTATTCTATCACTTGCGTACATATGGACGATAACAGATGGTATTGGGTTAGGGTTATGGTGATGATGGTAGCGACTATCGGCTCTCTCCAGTAGAATTAATATTATACATGTTAGATTCATATCTTTCATGCTGGTATTTATTTAAAATATTAATATTATGAAAAGAAAGTGTAAACAGTGATGGTCAACAATATCACCATTATCACCAAAAGGAACAATCACCTCTCACCAACAAACACACGCGAACACACAAGTTGTAATTCCATGTACATGTCTGAACAGTTGCAGATTCGAAACTTTTCATTATATCTTATTAACTTTTTCATATTTTAGGTAAGCCTCATCATTGGTGATAGGATAAAGAGCCACATATAGATTGCAGGACAAAGAACAACCGCCAAGCATCATTACTTGGTGATGCACTAAATTTATCTGACACTATTTCATAATCCAGTCATACATAGCTTATTAAAGCTACATTTTTCTAATTTAAAACTATATTTTTCTAATTTAAATATATATTTATCTAAATATTATTTTTGGTATGTACTTCATATAGACCATTTCCACATTTTCGACTTCTAGAATTATACATATGACAGGAGTTATTTCCCCTTAATGTGGACAATACGCCCTCCTTTCATTCTAAGGTCTATGAAAATATTTCCTCCCATAATCTATTGAAAATGTAAATCCCATGTTGGAACAACTTGTGGATTTTTTCTTTGCTAAAGAAATAACCTCGCTTTAAATATCCACAAAAGAGGAGAACATTATAATGAAAGTCATTACTCTTGCTAGATCGGTTACCATTTTGTTCATCGCAAGGGAAATAACTCGCGTAAAAATTAAAAAAATAATATTGTGCTTACTTTGTATTTGATAATATCTCAAATATTTCTCTTATTTGCTCTTTATTATTAAACGGAAAGCAGCAATTTCTTTTGTATGTTTGTTTAATTTGCTTGGTCAATCAATGCCTATAGCCACAGTTCAAGATGCTAACTCGATTCGAGGAATGTCTAGGTGTACTCGATACCAATTTTATGTGCCAAACATTTGTTAGTGACATGTGGTCTATGGTTTGTTCAATAATAAACGCTATGGGCCACGGTGGAGAACTGGGCATGTGTTGGGATTTGAGTAAGTACCAAACGTTTTGACTTTTGTAGCGGCTACAATGCTCCTCTTTTTCCAAATCTACAATAGAGACTTTTAGCGTACAGAGAGAATGGTAATCTCCAAACATGTAATCTACTATATATGGCTCTTTTTCTGACTTGCCATGATATAACCTGACAACCCCCTCCCCCAAATGGCCATATTCGCCACTTTGACCATGCTAACAATTCAGGGTTGACTAGTACCCATACCATGGAAGACGTGCAACGTTAGATTAAAGCATGTTTTTTTCACAAAAACTCGACATTAATGACAAATGTTTGCATTCTATACAATCCTGTCTTACACAATCTTAATTCAGACACGAAGGAGCAGTATACTACATCTTATAGCACATGTTGAGGACAAGTTCGTCCCGAACGTCTTGTTTGATAAGTTACTAACTGTTGTATTTGACGCCATATTTCCGTCCTTTTCTCATCCTTGACTTATCACCGGGTTTGTAACAAGATTAACACGACGAGTGCCACTAGTGGAGCAGGAGATGTTTACCCTTTCGGAGCACCTAAGTTCATCCCCGGTTTTCAGTTGGGTTGGTGTTACTCCATATTTAGTCTTATGTGTATTTTTTGTGTAGATCGCTGTTTGTCCTTTTGTACTTTTTCTTTTGGCCATTGTGTTGTCTGTTCTTCGATATACGGATTCTCATTACCCCTTTGGTATCTTCGAGCTCCTCGTACAGATATTATTAATAACAAAAACAACAACAAAAAACAAAATAAAAACACAACGTCAGAACAATACCAAAATCAAATAAATGGAGAAAAAATCGATACCATGAACACGCATATAGGTAGCCGACTACTTTCCTAGCTTGGTACAAGCACTGTCATTAAAAAGTGGCAGGGTTAAGCAAACGTAGTAAACCGAAAGGCAATTACTAATAAACAATCTACCGACACTGACAACATTGGGCACACAAGACACATAGCGAAGACAAACAAAACACAAAATAACACTGAAAAATAAAAAGATGAGCAACATAGATCGCACATAATACCGCGGGTGAACTCAGGTGCTCGCGAAGATTAAGCAGACTATTCTTCTTATAAGACACCCGCCGTTTTGCACACATATATATAGAGTTTGAAGGTACCAAAGGGATAATCAGAATCCGTAAATTGAAGAAAAACAGACAACACAGGAGCCAAAAGAATAAAGTACAAAAAGACAAACAACGATCTACAAAACATACACATAAAACTAAAGATGTAGTAACACGAACCCCACCAACAACTTGGGGTGAACTCATGTGCTTCAGAAGGGTAAGCAGTTCCTGCTCCACTAGTGGCACCCGTCGTGTTGATCTAGTTACAAACCCGGTGATAAGTCAAGAATGAGTAAATGACTGGTAAGTGTTTGCGACCAGTGGAATAAGTCTGTGGTAAAGATCTTGTCGAAGATACGGGAAAGAAAATAAACTACTTAGAAAGGAAAAGACATATTATCTTTTGAGAGATGGATTTTTCGTAGCGGTCAACCAGATTGTGATGACGACCAAATATTTTTTGTTTCGAGGACTTCAACCTAGGAGTAAGAAAAGTTTAAAGATACCAAAGGGGTAATCAGCAGTCACAAATCGAAGAAGGACAAACAACACAATGGCAATAGGGGTGAAGGAGTGATGCTGTCTAAATTCAACTCATCATGAAAAGTTAATTTTCAACAACGTGATGATGAGATCCGCTTTGTATTAGATGAACACGCTTAGTTGGATTTTTTTTTGTGGTAGCTCACTGAAACAACAGTCCACGGATAGACATGTCGCCCCACTGGACATATTATCTTGATTCCGAGCCGACCAGTCTTTGCTTAATGTTGCGTGCTTAGCGGAGAAACAGCAAATACCAAATTAATAGTCTTTGATTTGACCAGATTAGGGCTCGAACCTACGTTCTACCCCACGCAAGGCGAGCTATCTAACAATTACACCACCAATACGGTTATTAATGTCCAAAGGAAACAGGACAAAATGACAAACAACGATCTACAAAACATTACACAGAAAACTAAAATCGAGCATCAAGAACCCCGCTAAAAACATGGCATGAACTCGGGTGCTTCGGAAGGATGAGAAGATCCTGCTCCACATGTAACCATGTTGAGCAGCTTTTTCGTCAGTAGTTGAGCTCTGTGAAGACAATAATAGTACTGAGCACCATAACCCTAACTCTTTCATTCAGCAATGATATTTCAATGGAAAGTGAAGGTAGATCTATGAAGCTAAGTACTACTTTTGACTGCCACATCCAGATTGGCTGATTGAGTCTTATAATTACCTATTAGTTCCTTAATTCGCTATTGTCAGGTCTACATCCACTCTTAGTGAGATGTACTTAATTCCTACCTTAATCCGTAGCTGTACCACTAGAAGATCCGCAACTGCTTCCCCTTCCGGAGCACATGGGATTGCCCTTTTTTACTTGTCTTACTAGGTTTCCTTGTTCAATGTTGTCAAATTTCTGTGTTGTGATGTCCGCTACGAATGTCGCGTAAAACGATGTTCGGTTCGTCTTTACTACTATTTGTTATGTAGAAGGTTCACGTTTTATTTATGTTGTTTGTATTTATTTACGCATACTGGTGTCCAACACGATTTCCTTTTAGATGATCTTGGTGTCATTTAGCAGTAAAACGAAGGGTAACAAGGGTGGAGCAGGTACTGCTTACCCTTCCGGAGCACCTGGGGTTTGCCCTTTTTATTTGTCTTAGTGGGGTTCCTTGTTTTTCAATGTTGTCAAATTTCATGCTCTCATTTTCGTGTTGTGATGTTCGCTACGAATTTCGCGTAAAGCGATGTTCGTTTCGTCTTTACTACTATTTGTTTTGTAGGAGGTTCACGTTTTATTTATGTTTTTTGTATTTACTAACGTATACTGGTGTACAACACGATTTTGGTGTCATTTAACAGTAACACGAAGGGTAGCAATAGTGGAGCAGGAACTGCTTACCCTTCCGGAAAACCTGTGATCACCCCGGTTTTTTTGTGGGTTTCGAGTTGCTCGATCGTTAGTTTTCTGTGTAGTGTTTTGTAGATCGTTGTTTGTCCTTTTGTCCTTTTTCGACTTACAGATTCTGATTACTCTTTTGGTATCTTAAAAAATTTCTAATTTAAGGTCGGTGGGTTGCTATCATTTTCCCACATGCTTTCTCACGTACAGTCCAGTGTCATATGACAAATACATATCTATATATATATATACAAAATCAACATTATTTACGATATAAATTACATTGGTCCAGTTAGAATTTGAAAGGGACAGGGTGCCAGCAAAGGGCAGGGCATTTTTTTATGATAAAACGGGCACTTAGAGAACTTTATCAATGTCATCACAGTCACTTGAAATCCAAATTATAAAAATGAAACTAATTTGCTTAGTAGTTTGGTGTCGACGTAAACAATGCATGGTCGCTCACCTTTAAAGCGTCATCTGTCTATTAAGTAGAGCTACGTCCCTTGATTTCGGATTTTACTTTGCATTGTTGGAGGTACGGAATCTGTGCATGACTTCCCGACTGACAATAACGACCGCTGCGTCTTCACAAGAGATAGTCGAAGGGAGGTCATGATATTTTTTTAAAAGAATAAGGTCTTGGGTGCTGAAGCAAACAGGGTTTTGAATATATTAGAAGAAATTAAAAAAACCAAACACGACTTGAAGCGAACGGGGTTAAGATTAGAGGCTCAGTGGGCTGCGCCTGTGTCGCTTACCTTTCATTCTGCTTTGAGGAAACTTAATGCAGAACCTTCCATAGGTGCTTCCCACCAAGTTTCGGTTCATTTGGCTAAGAAGTTTCAGAGAAGACTTTTAGAAATCAACCAACCAGAAACAAGAATTGCCTATGGCAGCCATGTTTGCTAATATATCGGGATGAAAGTAGCAATCTGTATAGAGAACTTTCCATAGATGCTTCCTACCAAGCTTCGGTTCAATTGGCTAAGCAGGGAAGAAGAATTTAAGAAATCGACCAATCTGAAACAATAACTGTCTGTAGCAGCCATGTTTGCTAACGAATCGGGATGAAATGAGCAAGCTTTATAGAGGACCTTCCATACATGCTTTCTAACAAATTTCAGTTCATTCGGGAAAGCGGTTTCAGAGAGGAAGGTCTTTTCAGAAATCAACCAATCAGAAACAAGAATGGCTTGTGGCGGCCATGTTTGTTAACGGATCGGAACGAAATTAGCAATCTTTATAGAGGACCTTCCATAGATGCTCCCTACCAAGTGTCGGTTCATTTGGCCAAGCAATTTCAGAGGAGAATATTTAAAAAAAATCGGCCAATCAGAAACAAGAATTGCCTGTGACGGCCATGTTTGTCAATGGGTCGGGACAGAATGTGTCATATTTATAGAGTACTTTCCATAGATGGTTCCTACCAAATTTCAGTTCATTTGGGAAAGCGGTTTCAGAGGAGAAGATTTTTTTAGAAATCAACCAATCAAAAACAAGAATGGCATATGGCGGCCATGTTTGTTAACGGATCGGAACTAAATGAGCAATCTTTATAGAGGACCTTCCAAGGATGCTTCCTACCAAGTTTTGATCCATTTGGCCAGATTAACAGACAATATTCATCATATTGTTCTCTAGCTTCTGAACTGTCGATCGAGAAAATAATAAAATATTCTAAACAGGCAGCATATATTCAGTCAATGGGGTTTACAATTAATATTTCGCATGCACAATAGCGACCCCACACCACAAGGTGTGTAAAATAGAAATATTATGTTGTCGCTTAAATGCGTATTAACTGCATTACATGTAAACTGTATGATTCTGTTTGATAAAGTCCTTTAGCTAGAACAGGAAAAAAATGTACACCTGAGTGAAATATATTAATAGTGTGGTAATAACAGATCGTGAACGTGATGTAGAAGTTTAAAAGAATTTCAAGGTATATTTTAAATGAGGTTGAAACAAATCGCCATTTGATATCAATTCGGTTGTATTTCATGTTGACGATTTTAATTACGGAAGACGATCACAACCATATATTTTTTTAACTATTGCAACTCAGCTGTTTTTTGTTCATAGCCTATAATAAAATGAAAAAAATATATATCACACTGTCGGAACAGTTCCAGCATTCAATAGAACAATCGTAGAAATATGTAAATTCGCTATCCCTATTAAGTTTTTCCTCATAATCTTCACATAATTTTGTGATTTAAAATAAGACAATGACATGAAGATTATAAGAACAAACTTCAACACATTTAGTAATTCAATCAATTCAATTCAATATTTTATTTAAGTCTCATCTCTTAATTACAGGTCATAATACACACATAAAACAATAAATTAGAGAGCCATTCTTTACAGAATTATAAGAGACTATAATTAAAACAGTATCTATAGCACAAATATATAAAACAATCTTATATCAATATATTACATACATATATATATATATATATATATAGAATACTTAAAATGCTTTAATTGTTATCTACTTGTATTGTAATTCTTACTAGGGTAGGGCACACTCTTCTAAAAATGTCATTCTTTTTGTTCTTACCCAGAAAACATTTAATTAGATAGCATATGGTCGTATATCCCTAACAGGTAAAATCAACATGACTTTTGACCTTATCAGTGTAACATCGTAGAATTTGCAACTTTCGCGTGGCGTTATTGTATTTATTATCTTGAATGGATTACAATACATATACATATATTGTCATGTTGTCAAATAAAATATCATAATACATTTCTCTGACGTCACACTATTGTTCGAACAGTGAATTATTTTTAAGACTATTGTTCTTGTATAAATGAACTTTAACCTTTTGCTGGTTTAGGCTTAAAAAGGTGATATACATATTTTGGGACTTTCGGTTATCGAATCAATGCTGGGCTTTTTGACTTTCAAAACTTCCATCTAATCACTCGGCTACATTGATTACACTACTATACACTATATTTAGTATATATGACTCTTGATAGTAAGCTTTGTTGAAAAAAATATCAACAATTTGTCTAAAAAAGCAATTGATCAATATATTCAAGACACGATGCAAGTATTTCAGATCTGGCATAAAGATAGGGAAGTCAACAAAAATGTCAAAAATATTTTTGTTATCAATGTGTGACGTAAAATTGTTTTTGACATTTGTTTCACTGGGTTTGGTACTGCTTTGACAACTACTTTTCCTATTTTGTTCCAGTATTGTTATAAATACTGCTATAGTGACAGCCGAAACCTTTGAGCCATAATGAAAGCGGGAGTCTTGGTGCTTTAAAATCTGATTCAACCCACCATTTCTTTAGAAATGCCTGTACCAAGTCAGGGTCATTACGGTTTCCACAGTTTTCCGGTTGTTGACTGATTTTGTCTGTTTATATACTTATGAGTTTTGAGTTTCCCTTTGTAAGATTGTTTGGAGTTCGGTAATTTTGTTATTACCCTTATTATGTTCAGAACTGACGAGTATGTGAACTTTTAAAATGTATTCTCGCAGTACTAAGACAACTAACGAACCGACAGCAAGTAATAACAAATCAGACAGACCACAGGTGAACATTTGAACACTTGAAAGATCTTGAAATATCTAAATATAAACGATTCTTTTCACTTCAAAGACCTTGAAATACCTATATATAAAGAAAATCGAAAGCACGAATGCTGATAAAATGTTGTTGTTTAATTTTTGTTTTTGTTAATTGTGGCGTATTTAACTTTCTGAACATTAAAAAGGTAAACATATAAAATGAAAACAATGTTGTAGATGGAAAGGTATTATGTAAGAGAATACACTCCAACTTGTAGATTCTCCATTACATCTTCGAAAACAAAATCAAAATCACACATATATGAATAAACGTTACATAATACCGAAGGTGCTATCAAACATGGATACCCCAGAAACCGGCAACGCGGGGTGCACAAGACGAAGACAAGCAAAGCAAAAACACATCACAATATGCGTTGGGTACCACTATGCACAACAAACACAAATAACGTACATAGACACGAGCCCTCCTACTAACAACTGGAGGTAAAGACGAACCGAACATCGTTTGTATGTGGAAATCGTAGCGGACATCACAACACAGCACTATGAACGTAAAGACAAATAATAGGACAGCACACAAAAACTAAAAAGATGAGCAACACGGAACCCACAAAAACATCCGAGGGTGAACTCAGCTACTCGGGAATTGTTCATGCTTCCTATAAGAAACTCCCGTGTTACTCATATATACAGGTAAGTAGTTCCTACTTCCTATAAGACACTCCCGTGTTACTCATATATACAGGTAAGTAGTTCCTACTTCTTATAAAACACTCCCGTGTTACTAGACACTCCCGTGTTACTCATATATACAGGTGAGTAGTTCCTACTTCCTATAAGACACTCCCGTGTTACTCGTATATACAGGTAAGTAGTTCCTAGTTCCTATAAGACACTCCCGTGTTACTCATATATACAGGTGAGCAGTTCCTACTTCCTATAAGACACTCCCGTGCTACTCATATATACAGGTAAGCAGTTCCTACTTCCTATAAGACACTCCCGTGTTACTCATATATACAGGTAAGTAGTTCCTACTTCCTATAAGACACTCCCGTGTTACTCATATATACAGGTAAGTAGTTCCTGCTTCCTATAAGACACTCCTGTGTTACTCATATATACAGGTAAGTAGTTCCTACTTCCTATAAGACACTCCCGTGTTACTCATATATACAGGTAAGTAGTTCCTACTTCCTATTAGACACTCCCGTGTTACTCATATATACAGGTGAGCAATTCCTACTTCCTATAAGACACTCCCGTGTTACTCATACATACAGGTGAGTAGTTCCTACTTCCAATAAGACACTCCCGTGTTACTCATATATACAGGTAAGTAGTTCCTACTTCCTATAAGACACTCCCGTGTTACTCATATATACAGGTGAGCAGTTCCTACTTCCCATAAGACACTCCCGTGTTACTCATATATACAGGTAAGTAGTTCCTGGTTCCTATAAGACACTGCCATGTTACTCATATATACAGAAGAGCAATTCCTACTTCCTATAAGACACTTCCGTGTTACTCATATATACAGGTAAGTAGTTCCTGCTTCCTATAAGACACTCCCGTGTTACTCATATATACAGGTAAGGAGTTCCTACTTCCTATAAGACACTCCAGTGTTACTCATATATACAGGCAAGTAGTTCCTACTTCCTATAAGACACTCCCGTGTTACTCATATACACAGGTAAGTAGTTCCTACTTCCTATAAGACACTCCCGTGTTACTCATATATACAGGTAAGTAGTTCCTACTTCCTATAATACACTCCCGTGTTACTCATACATACAGGTGAGCAGTTCCTACTTCCTATAAGACACTCCCGTGTTACTCATATATACAGGTAAGTAGTTCCTACTTCCTATAAGACACTCCCGTGTTACTCATATATACAGGTAAGTAGTTCCTACTTCCTAGAAGACACTCCCGTGTTACTCATATACACAGCTGAGCAGTTCCTGCTTCCTATAAGACACTCCCGTGAACTCACACCATTGATACACTGCAGCACCAATCGCTTAGCCTTATGTCCAGCGCCCTAGACCACTCGACCACATCCGCTACATAAAAATGGAGCTTCAATAGTCGAAGTGTTACCTTGTGTCGTAAGGAAAATCTAGAAATAGATATAAGACATGTGTCTAAACGTGTGTGGATGGTACATATTTTCTTAATATTATAATTTGACAGCAATCTAACTCAGCAATTTTTTTTAATATATTGTATAGGATAATGAAGAATTCAGTATATCGTCTGAGGAAATAAAGTATATTATCGCTATTTTGTTTATTTTACCTTTGATGTTTAAAACCAATATATTTCATATCACGTAAGGGCATGAGATAACCAAGTCTCCCAGACAACATTTGGAGACTTATGGTTTTTGCTCCGTTTCTTATTATTATTTTTATTATTATTATTCTTATTCTCCTTTCGTTCCGTGGACCATGAACTTTTCCACGGCAGATCTCAGGATCTACAGGACAGAATTTCATGAAACTTGGTGTTTCTAGTTGATCCTAAAGTTTTCAGATTTGTGGTAAAGGGGGTCAAAGCCATATTTTTGGGGGTTCAAAGGGGTGGGGGTTACTATAGAATCCTATGGGAAACTTGAAATTTATGTACATTAATGTTGATAACTTCTAACTGGATAATGATAGAGACATAAAATTTGACATAGTGATAGGTCACCATTAGAGGAGCAATTCTGAGGGGGGGTAAAAATTCAACATTGTCCGATATCATCAAAATTTGATATGTGGGTAGATAATGAAGTCCCGATTTGATTCCCGACATTGAACAATTTCTACCGGTCACCATTTTCAAAATGGACGCCACAATACCGCACAAATTCAACATTGTCCGATTTCAACGAAATTTCATATTTAGGTGGATTATGATGTCCCGAATTGATTCCTGACATCGAAAAATGTCTACCGATCGCCATTTTTTATAATAGCCGCCACAATACCGCACAAATTCAACATTGTTCGATTTCAACGAAATTTCATATGTTGGTAGATTATGATGTCCGGAATTGATTCCCGACATTGCAAAATTTCTACCGGTCTCCATTTTCAAAATGGCCACCACAATACCGCAAAAAATCAAGAGCAGAATTTGTCACAATGCAAAGTGTTCATTTAAACTGTTGACAGTGGCCGGTTTGGGAGACTTCATAATCGTTAGATTATAATCATATCTTGTTAAAGTTATCGCTCATCGCTAAACGTTGTCAAAGACGCACGTGGTATTATCGCCCTGCGATGAGAGATGACAGAGAAAAGTCCTCTCGTTTTAAAAAGGCATCGTTAATCACTTATTATACAAACATCTAAGCAAGTGACAACTATACAATATATACATGTATATACATGTATATATAATAGAGTGAGTGAGTGATGCTCAGTAATGTTTCAGCTATATCATGGCGAGAACAAGTTAAATGGTTTAGCACATATGGCTGCCGATAACAACATCGTGAGATCAATATTTTATTCTTTCTTATTTCAATAAAGTATGGAAAAACAAACAATATATTTGATAATTCATAATTCATCTAATACAGTACATATAACGATATAACGTGCATGTTTTAACATAGTACATGGATGTCAGGTTTGATTTACATATTCGGCGTTTTGTTTATAATGGTCCTTTTGTTATCCTTACTAAGAATGTCATTGATATAGTCTATTGTTTATGAGTCAGTGCTAAATGTGTAGTATTACTTGGAATTTTAGTGGTATGATTTTACGATAATGGGCCATGACCGATGATACAGTATTACCAAGCATTCTATTTATATAATCTATCACGTTTTACCTTTCCCAACAAAAAAAGTTTGAAGATACCGTAAATATACATTACCGTCTTCCAATCAAAGTATATTACCGTATTTGTACTCTTAGACATATCAGAATCGACATAAATCATGGAAGTTTTAGCATGTATTGGCTGATATTAGTAAGTTTTATCCCGAGCTTCTGGCTCGTGATAAAATATTATTCTTTGATGTCCTCGTTGCAAGTAGAATTTTGATTGGCTTAAAAGGTACTTTAAAAATTTCAGGGAAGCCGTGCGGTGACAGAAAATCAATAATCGCTCTCAGCTATGTGCTGTCCATTTACATTGTGCACAGCAGACGACATACATTTCACAAGATGACAGAAAATCAATAATCGATCTCTGTGATCTTTGTCCAAAGATACACGTATTTATGTTTTTCCTATAATAAGGACATACTTATTAATGTTGGAACATTCAGATAAAAATGTTATCAGTCTCTAGATGTTATATATCCCGTTTTAAAGACGCCTCACCTTTTGACAAAACCACTGCCCTTTAAAACGGGATATATAGCATCTCGAGACTAATAACGTATAATATCCGCCAATTCATGTTAAAACTCCCAACACATTCTGGCTTCCATGATTTATTTCTTAATTATTCAACAAGGATTATATCCTCTCCTGCCCATTTGCTGCCGCTGTAGCGTTGCTTTACCATGTTATGCAGTTGACTTGGTTCCTTTGACATTCTAATTACTGAGAATAATTTCCTCTCATGATTTAAAAAATAAAAAGATCAACATTCGGTTATAAAAAGATTTAAAAAAAGCAATTTACAGAGATCAGCATTGACGAGTTTCTGCGGTTGCTAGGGATAATATTTGGTTACTAGGGACATTGTAAGGTTTATGGAATTCTTATAATATATACTGGTTAGTAAATGATAAGATGTCTCTAGATCTGCTAAGGTGCTGTTGTAGAATTTTGTTTCTTGAATCAATAAAAGGTCCACGAGATCTACAGGAAAACACTGTGCATAGGGAAACCTGTTGCTATGGACGGGGCATAGCTATGAATAAAAATATCAAAATGTATTTTTGAAATATGTAGTGTGTATAGCTTGACAAAAATGTACCGCTTAATTAAATATCAAGTCAAAAGATCGTAGATGTCAAAATTCAACCATTAATTACAATAATATAGACTAATTTAATGTTTACAAAACCGTGGCTAGGGTGACAAAACTACACAAAAATACTATTTGCTACCATAGAGAATTGAAATATTATTTTTAGAGTGTACATACACAGAATATAACACTTTATCGAAAAGACTATGCATGATATGTAAAATAAAACCACCATATTTGAACTTCCAATGATTAATTGGACCCTCCTCCATTTACGTTGCTAAGCAACAAAAGACGAAGTGAAATCATAAAAACAATATTGTTCTTACCTTTCAATGATTTTGTTTAATATTATATCTATATAAACAGTTTCTGAGATTGGGCCAATATCTACCCTTATCATACTCACTCCTTTTCCATGAGATGATGATGAAGTCCGCTTTGTACTAGACCAACACCGTAGTTGGATTTTTTTAGTGCTCACACTATGCAAACGGTGTCCTCTGTAAAATGTTACTTCGTGTTGCGGTGTATTGTTACTTCTTTTTTTGTGCAGTACATGGCAGATGCAATTCACACAAAAGACCAAACAGGCAAGAAGTTTTACCATGTTACACAATTTCATCCAATAACAGTTAATCACATTTGTTTCAGATATATTTCTTGTCATATTGATAATAAAAAATCTATATAAAAATTTTTGCTTACAACAATAACTGATCATATTAATGAACAAATACTGAGGCAGATCAAGATATTTGAACTCTTTCATCAAAAGTTCGAAATTTGACATTTTGATTTAAACTGATGACTGAAACCCTTCCTTAAATTCATTTATCTTTAGTCGGATATAATCCTAAGTTTCCATGGAAATTATATAAAGAAGAAATAAACGAAAATATTAGACTCAGAAAATTGCCAAGTGTACTGTTACTTCTGATTAATTATAGTGTAGTATACTGTTACTTCATGTTCAAATTTTAACAAGTGTACTGTGACATCGTGATCAGATTAATAAATGACTCCATTTCTTTGGTATTATGATCCTTTGCAGATACCAACATGATATAGATCCATATGCCTGTTGTTATTGTGGTGTCACTAAACAGACACAGAAGCAAATTGTTTAACATACAATACAGGAATATCCAACAAATGATACATCTATTCCCTTCAATAATTATGGTATATTACCTTATCAATCATCAAAAATGGCCGCCATCATAACTAAAGCTAGAAAATTTGGTTCAAGAAATAAAATAAAATCGTGTAATGGGCCAATTGCTACAAACATTTAGGGTAACTGATATAATTAGGATACCCTTTAAGAGGTTTGGTTGATGACCTCCAGCCGATGTCAAACATGGCCGCCAGTGCAGTCTTCACGATTAAAATAATTCTGAAAAAGATGGTTTGGGCCTGCCCTGTGTGCACAAAAATTTATCGTGAAGACTGTAAGTCTGAAGTCCAAATTTCGATGTCTGAAATGCGAACTGTAAAGTCTGAATTTCGAGGTCTGAGGTCTGAAGTATGAAGATACCTCTCGGCCTATGTATGGAGACCACGACCCACAAGCTTTGATAATTATATTAAGTTGATTTAAAGGTATAAGACAGATATGTTACAGTATATCTGAAAGTATAACAAGAAGTAACAGTACAAAACACCAGAAGTAACAGTGGTATTGTGTTGATATGAACTTGAAGTAACAGTATACTTGGCAATTTTCTGTGTCTGATATTTTCGTTTATTTCTCCTTTATATAATTTCCATGGAAACTTAGGATTATATCCGACTAAAGTTAAAGGAATTTAAGGAAGGGTTTCAGTCATCAGTTTAAATCAAAATGTCAAATTTCGAAATTGTTTATGAAAATGTTCAAATATCTTAATCTGCCTCAGTATTTGTTCATTAATATGATCAGTTATTGTTGTAAACAAAGTTTTTATATAGATTTGTTATTATCAATATGACAAGAAATATATCTGAAACAAATGTGATTAACTGTTATTGGATGAAATTGTGTAACATGGTATATATTCTTACCTGTTTGGTCTGTTGTGTGAATTGCATCTGCCATGTGCTGCACACAAAAAAAGAAATAACAGTACACCGCAACACGAAGTAACATTTTACAGAGGACACCGTTTACATAGTGTGGTGCTAGCTAACCGAAACAACAGTCCGTGAATAGACATGCCACTCGGACCCATTATCCTAATTCCGAGTCAACCAGTCGTTGATCTTTCTCGTTAATGCTAAATGCATGCGGACGCGAACCCACGACCTACATCACTCGAGACGAACAAGTTAACTATTTCACCACCTATGCAGTTATATTTATAATAGAATACTTAATATGCTTTTATTGTATTCTACTTATATTGGAATTCTTACCTTCGTAAGACACATTCCTCTAAAAATGTTATTCATTTTGTTCTTACCCAGTAAACAGATAAAATCAACACAACTCACGACTTTACCATTCTAACATCTTAGGCTTTGCAAAGTTCACGTGGCGTTATTGTGTTGTTTATCTATTATCTTGAATGAATTACAATGCATAATATTGTCATGTTGTCAAATAAAATATCATCTTCGAAACCAAAATCAAAATCACACATATTATATAAATAAACGTTCCATAATACCGAAAAGGCAAACAAAAATAGACACTCCATAGAAACTGGCAACATAGGGTGCACAAGACTCAAGACGAACACAAACAACACAAAAACACAACACAATATGTATTGGACACCACTATGCGCAAATAAACACAGATGACGTAAATAAGACATGAACCCTCCTACAAACAACTGGAGGTAAAGATGAAACGAACATTGTTTTTTTGCGGAAATCGTAACGGACATCACAACACGGAAGTAAGAACGTAAAGAAATATAATAGCAAAACACAAAAAACTAAAAACATTATATTAGTTGCATGATAATAAGTTAATGTTAACCATGTTAATATCTCCAACAATTTTGTTGCTTTCATGAATGACTATTGGATAAAATACGTATCGATTTTATGTAAATTCATATATTTTTGTCCACAAAATTATCGAAGGATGAAAAAAGTTTGAAGATGCGAAAGAGGTAACCAGGAGCCATCAATCGAAAGACAGGCAATACCATGGCCAAAAGACAATCACAAAGCACTGTACAGAAAACTAAACATCGAGCAACACGAATCATATGAAAGCGGGAAGAACATATATGCTCCAGAAGGGTTATCAAGTCCTTCTCCAAATAATGCACAGAAAATGATTTAATAATAATTAATTAGAAAGAAAGAAGATATTTCAGAAATATTGATTGATTGGTGCTTAGCGCCAACTTTAGCAGTATGTCAGCTATAGTGTGGTGTTTGAGAAGGAAACTTTGATAAAATGGTTTATTTAATAAATATATATATCTTTTGAATCGTACTGAGATTCATGTATTTATATCGAAGAATCATTTATTCATATGAAATAGACCACCCTTGGAAGCAGAACTTGCTATATATATATACTGTCAAATTTTTGTGGGAGTGGATGTGGTCGAGTGGTCTAGGGCGCTGGACGTAAGGTTCAGCGAATGCTGCTGCAGTGTATTAATGGTGTGGGTTCAAATTCCGTCGACTGAATAAAAAAAATTTGACAGCTCCTAAAATCTCATTCTAACACTGTTTGGTTTAATATTCAGACGTAAATATATATATATATATATATATATATATATATATAAACGTCTAAAATGTAGCACAACAACACCAAACAAAGATGCTGAAATATAACAAAAATAACTATAAGTCTACAAAAAGACTATAATAATCAAGTTGACGGATATTTCGCTTGACCGAGAAGCTTCATCAACGTCTTCCATGGTATGGGTACTGGTCAACCCTGAATTGTTAGTATGGCCAAAGTGGCGAATATGACCATTTGGGGGAGGGGGTTGTCAGGTTATATCATGGCAAGTCAGACAATGAGCCATATATAGTAGGTAACATGTTTAGACAATACCATTTTCTCTGTACGCTAAAGACCTCTATTGTAGCCGCTACCAAAGTCAATATGCTTGGTTCTTACTCAAATCCCCACACATACCCAGTTCTCCTCCGTGGCTCATAGCTTTTATTATTGAACAAACCATAGACCACAGGTCGCTAACAAATGTTTGTCACATAAAATTTGTATCGAGTACATCTAGACATTCCTCGAATCTAGTTAGCATCTTGAAATGTGGTTATATGCATTGATTGACCAAGCAAATTAAACAAACATACAAAAGAAATCGCTGCTTTCCGTTTAATAATAAAGAACAAATAAGAGAAATATGTGAGATATTATAAAATACAACGTAAGCACAATATATTTTTTTCATCTTTACGCGAGTTATTGCCCTTGCGATGAACAAAATGGTAACCGACCTGGCAAGAGTAATGACTTTCAATATAATGTTCTCCTATTTTGTGGATATTTAAAACTTTTTTAAAACGAGTTTATTTTCTTAGCAAAGAGAAAATCCACAAGTTGTTGCAACTTGGGATTTACATTTTCAATAGATTATGGGAGGAAATATGTTATTTTCGTAGACCTTAGAATGAAAGGGGGTGGGGGGCCTACTGTCCACATTAAGGGGAAATAAATCCTGTCATATGTATAATTCTAGAAGTAGAAAATGTGGAAATAGTCTATATGAAGTACATACCAAAAATAATTATTAGAAAGATATATATTTAAATTAGAAAAATATAGTTTTAAATTAGAAAAATATAGTTTTAGATTAGAAAAATGTAGTTTTAATAAGCTATGTATGACTGGATTATGAAATGATGTCAGATAAATTTAGTGCATCAGCAAGTAATGATGTTACACAGGTGTGTTAAGGCTGTTTCTAAGATTGCAAGCAATAAAAAAGGGGGGTCAGGTATGTAATACAAATTAATGAGTAAAACATAACAATATTTGATGCATATTGCAACCAGTTATTTATACATGTTCGAAAGTGAAAATGTTTCAACTTTGTGCGAGTCAACGTGGATTTCTGTTGATAAAATGATGGTCACGTGACTACAATCAGTGCCTTAACTAATTTCGAAAAGTTCTAGTATTTAGAGTGAAAGTTGAATTAAAAACTGGATATTTTCTGAAAGATTTTTTTGTTTTGTTTAAGAAAAGTGCTACGAGAGCTACTATACAGCCAACAATGGAGATTAAGACAAGATAAAACGCGGAAAATTGACGATTCCTATTGAACAATGGTGTAAAAGTGTAAATGATCGTCTTCTGTCAAGTTTTTCATTGGTCTCGTAGCAAAATCTTATATCTTTATTAACTGCTCTTTATTAATATGTTTTCAACTGTGAATTTATTGACGCGTATATTCTAGAACTTTCGTGTCGAAGTGTACGTACTCAATATTTAATCAATTTCGAAAACAATAAAACACTCAAGTGATCCGGCGCACCGATAAAGGGAGGTAACAATATTTGTTAACTCTATCGGCGGCAAATATGAAAACAATATCATTTTTTGCTTCATTTAATTAAAGTAAACTAAATTTGTCGTCGATTCGATAATTAATCAATTGTTTATTTCATATATAAAAAAAAAAGTTTTCTGTGAAGTGGTTGCTAATCAATTGTAAAATGGTGTAATTATCCATGTCAACTTCTATCACTATCAGTATCACACAATCTTGTACCTGGTCCTGGGCGTCATGTACAAAACAAAATATTGAATATCCATGCATTACTTATTCATGAATCAGAGACATATAACACAATTATGTCTCTGCATGTATTGGGTATATCAGTAAATGTTCATATTGAATTATTCGACAACTCTCTGTTAAAATAAGTTGTTAAATTATATTTTGAGTTGAAATACTTTGAAGAAAAAAAAGGCAAAAATTGATATATTTGCAAACATAGTGAATATCTGAGTGTGCATGGTGTAATGATAGATTTGTTTCTTTTGTTCCCCTCACATCTCTTTTTTACAAAGTAAATTGTTACTTTTTTTATAATGGCCTACAGATGAAGTGAAAAAAACACCCAGATAACACTCGTAACCCTCAAGTCTATTTTCTATTCCTGTAAATTTTCATATCTAGAACTTGAACCGGATGAAACTGATGGAATATTTAAATTTATTAAATCTTAAATAAATAAAAATGAATCTTATGTTACATTGTTTTGTATATGTTTTGTGAATCTGGGGAAAGCTAAACTACTCAGGGCCGTCTTAACAGCATTATAGGACCCCGGGCATAGCAGTACACCGAGACGGCTACCTATACAACCATTCGCAGGAATATAAATGTATATGTCGATTAAACTAAATATATAGTTATTGTATAGGTACTTCCAAAAAAAAATCAGTGTTTAAACATTAAAAAACATGCCACACACAGCATACAAAGAATAGCATATGATCCCTATGCTCATGCGTGCCCATGCGTTAATATGGCGCTGAGTCTACTGATACATTTTTAGTATATCTGTATATCTACATACATATGGTTCAATGTTATGTATGTAATCTTGTTTTCGTTATGTGTGTATGCTAGGTTAAATAAACTTGAAGAAAGGGGCAATGAAATACAGCGGTACATGTAGCTTTACACTAAGTTGTTTTCCCCATTAAATAGCACAGGGGCTAGGTGGGTCCGAAAAAAAATATACTATATAATATTACAAGGAGGCGAACTCACTTGCTTCCATTTTTTTAAGTCGTCGTGTTAAATTGATCGTAACTTCGGAACGCCTTAATATTTTCAAAAAATGTTTTCACCAGTCGAAAGTCAAGTAATTTTCCGTTCCAAGGAGACCCCAATTGTTAGTGTAGGCCTCCGAACTGCTGAGGTATCATACACGAACCAAAACTAAACGGCGTGAAAATCAGAAGTCATACAGCTGTTGGGTTGACCACTTCCCATCTGTGTACATACTTTCCCATGCGTAAACGAGTCATTTTGACTAGCTAAATACTTTCATCCATTCAAATTACGTTAAAATTCCTTACCTTTCGCCAATTTACATGCCCTTTAAATCTGTTTTTGAAAGAAATCCCCTTTGCAGATTGGCTGAACAATCTGTTTCAGCCAATCAAAAACCCGTTAGAACTCTTTTAAATCCAATTTAAAGCCCTAAGGAACCGACTATTTAACTTGAAGGGGGGGGGGGGGTATAGTTTTTTGTTTCGTTCAGAAATTTGTTTTCGGACAACACAAGAGTTAGAATATTTATATTTTTTGTCGCGCAAAGCGCAATTTTTTTTCCATAATTCCACATTAGGTTATATGACAAAAAACTCTGAATCAGATTATTTTTTTCCCCTCCATCAAAATCAGAATATTTTTTTCAGCAACATTGGGAATCAGAATATTTTTTTTAGAAAAAAAAACATACCCCCCCGCCCCTAAGTTGAATGGTCGTTCCCTTAGGGCTTTAAATTGGATAGATCCCACCCAAGTTTGCTATGAATTTGGTTTATCTACCACAAGCGTCATCAAATCATAACAGTTCAAAAAAAAATTGCCATTTTTAATGGAAAAAAGACTATCATTAAATGTTGAGGAAAATCAGCCAAATGGCTAGCCTGTGCTATTTTTAGAAACAGGTTAAGGTACTAAATTAGATAGATCCCATCCAGGTTTGCTATGAATTTGGTTTATCTATCACAAACGTCATCGAATCATAACAATTCAACTAAGAATTGCCATTTTTTTATGAATAAAGACTATCATGAAATGTTGAGGAAAATCAGCCAATGACTAGCCTGTGCTATTTTTAGAATCATGTTAAGGTGCTAAATTGGATAGATCCCATCCAAGTTTGCTATGAATTTGGTTTATCTATCACAAGCGTCATCAAATCATAACAATTCAACTAAAAATTGCCATTTTTTATGAATTAAATACTATCATTAAATGTTGAGGAAAATCAGCCAATGGCTAGCCTGTGCTATTTTTAGAAACATGTTAAGGTGCTAAATTGGATAGATCCCATCCATGTTTGCTATGAATTTGGTTTATTCTATCACAAATGCCATCAAATTATGACAATTCAACTAAAAATTGCCATTTTTTATGAAAAAAGACTCTCATTAAATGTTGAGAAAAATCAGCCAATGGCTAGCCTGTGCTATTTTTAGAAACATTTTATGAGGTTAAATTGGAAAGGTCCCACCCAAATTCGCTTTGTATTTTGTTTATTGGTAATAAAGGTCATTAAATCATGAATGTCATTTAGAATAAAATTATGGCAACATAATGTAAACTCAATTTGAAAAACGCAAAAAAAACAAAATTTCCAATTTGCAAATCTCGGAAAATTTTCCATTCTTGGCCCAGATTTACCAATGGAAAATGATATTGTGTAACAAAATGGTTTTTGTAGAAAGAAAGCTTAACATATATTTAACTAACATGTATAGATAAAATTCCTTCATTTACAGCCAGTTTTATTCTTTTAACATGGAAAAACAGAATATTTTGCCCTGAATAATGCCCTCTCTAGGACCAAATTTTAGGAGGTATGGTTGCCATGGCAACGGATCGTAATTTTTGAAATTTTATTTTCTTAAGTTGTTAAACTTGGTCAAGTAAGTGATCTGACAACATAACACCAATATCTGAAGACATGCATTTCCAGCCCACTGTATAGCTATTGAAGTCCTTACAGAGAATGGGTATTAAGTCGTAAGAAAATAGTTTTATTATGAACATATTAAGAAATACAACGGACGGATTGAATACATAGACATCAATCGAATTTGGTTCTCAATCAAGGTCTTGAATAAATATCAAGACAAAAAACACACAAACAAATAAAGAAAAAACAAAACAAAACGTCAAAAACAAAAACAAAGCAAAAATAATTTTACACACTCTGACTTTTCGGGGTATAGTAAATGTGGAAAAAAATTATTGTGACTTTTTTTCCTGTGACTTTTTTTCTACCGACGCAACACATACTTGCAATATTATATTGAACACAGACACTTTATCAATATTAATTTCATACAGTCAATGATAAGCAATAAATCGTGAACGTAAAATTTTCCAATAAAAAAGGAAAACAATTCGGTTTATTATTTTCATGGACGGATTTCGCTATACAGTTGCGATGTTATTGAACGCAGACCTAATTTAGTGATTTCTACCTCACATGGCTTATTGAATTTGCAGGCAACTATGCCATCGGCAATATCCAGGTTTGTTATGCTGATGCGCTGCCAGCTTCCATCGTTGAGCGTTCATGATTCTGCTGTCCGCACCAAATATTTATATTTGAAATTCATATGAAAGGAAAAAAAGAAATAGAAAAGCTAAATGCATATTAATATGTTGCTTTATTGTGGAGCCAAGTAGCTGACATGAGAATTTTAATTTTGTTTATACGAAATAGTTTACGGAGCCCGTTTTCTGACATGATTTTTTTTTTTTTTTATTTCGTTTATAGAATTTTTTTTAATTTAGTTTATGCAAAATACTATTTCGTATAACGTCATAAAAATATTTATTATGTCAGTTAACGGGCTCTGTACTTTATTGTTACTCATCAAAAAAGAATAAATTCTATTTAAGAAAGAAGCGTCTTTTAATTTCTTAATATTAATGTTTTAAAAGATTCAGATTCAATATTTTATTAAAGTCTCACCACTTGTAATACATATAATACACAATCATCACAATATATACATTAAAACAGAAGTTTTATAGATAAAATACAAGTGCCATTCTATAAAGAATTATATAAATTTCAATAAATCAAAACTTTAAATCATGTCTATAAAACATTTCAGTTCTATAAAAACTTAACTATCAATCATGAATATAAAAAAACTATTTCTTCTACCTGAAATATTAAAAAGAAACCATCATAAAGAAAGATGATTAAAAAGTTGGCATGCGGTGAAATATTTATCCAATTACGAATTATACCTCATAATTTGGTCTTAATTTATGGTACTAGGATGTGCTTTACAAAGTTTTAATCTTTTTATCTAAGACATCAGCAAATATGGCTTGCATCCGGGATATGCACAATGAAAGATGAACACAGGATTTACACAGACATCCTGTTCTTTGTATTTGATCTTGATCTATTTTATTAGGTTTAAATAAAATACCTTTTCTTTTGTATGAACAATTATTTATATACACGACTATATGGTTTAAAAGGAATATATTACTTGTTTCTATTTTAAGCTTCTCTTATTATTTGTGATGTTAATTTGTCAAGTACACACATGTGTTTACCAAGAAGCTAATTGTATTGAAAGTAATAATTTTTTGATTAGAATAACGAAAAATCCAAATATCTTTTAAAAGTGAACTATAGATTTTTGAACTGCAAAATAAACGAGTTTCATTTAGAATTAGAAGTGCTAACTAAATATGTCACAGTAATGCTTCTTATTGTTTTGGCTGAGGCTGCACTCAGATGGAATTTTATATTTTGGTCCTATTTTGTTGTCATTTTTCGGGTGGGAGTAGATGTACTTTATAGAAGAGTCATCAGTACGTCATGTATCTTATCTTACCTGTAAAATCTTTCTCTCAGCCACGTGTACTTTAGACGAACCTGACAAGCATTTTTCTCATAAATTATTGTTATATTTTGCATTTTTTGTAAAATGGGTAAAAAGTCTGACTTATCTCCGGGATGCCAAAAGTTTGTAAAAAAGTTGTTTGCCTTTTATAGTAAGGAAAAGGCAACGAAGAAGCCAATTGTCTCATTTGATAGGGTATATCAAAAGACATCTAAAGCTTTGGGTGTGTCTTACACTTCAGTGCACCGTATTATGAATAGTAAGAGGCCTTGTAAGTCAAATAGACCCAAAGAAAGAGCTGAATTTTTTGACGACTTTGATCATTGTGTTATTAAAAGAACAATCCGCGGTTTATATTCACGGAAAATTGCTCCGACCGTCTCAATAATATATCAGGAAATAAAAGATTCTATTAAAATATCAAAGTCTAAGCTTACTCTAACTCTCATTGATCTTGGATATACTTATAAAAAATAGGTGATAATCGAAGAGTTCTGTACGATCAAGTGTTTATTATTAATTATAGGTGTAATTATCTAAGAAAGATCAAATCTTTTAGGGAAGCAGGGTATGATATCGTGTACATGGATGAAACATGGGTTAACCAAAATCACTGCACAGATTATATGTGGCTTCCGAATGATAGGTCTGATGCACCAAAAATACCCTCGGGTAAAGGCAAACGTTTGATTGTTTTGCATGCAGGTACGCGAAGTGAGGATTGACGGCTGCGATTTAGTGTTTCTGGCCAAATCAAAGGATGGTGACCATCACCAGGAGATGAATAGTGTTGTCTTTCTTGAGTGGTTTGAAAATCAATTGATGGCTGCTCTGAAGATCAATCTGTTTCATCAATAGATCAATATGTACATGTATAACATGTTCAGCATCTTACCTTGATGCCCATTTATCATACCCTTAATATATCACCAAGATGATTGAATGCATAGCAATGAACTTAGCTCAGTGCAGAGACAGTTAATATGATACTCAGCTACTGAACTACATTTGTAAATCCAATGAAAATGCTGAATATTGACCATCTTCTAAAATTATTATTAATGTAAGATGCTGTATACATTGTATATGCCTACACAATATATTGTCAAAACATACAATGATTAAATAACACTTAAGTTTATTTGACCTGTCTATTAGTACTCAAAATCACACAATTGCAGGATAAATTCATTCTACAATCGGGTTTTATATAAAAAAAAAAATTTAGAATTAATACTAACAGTACACTGTACAATGTATGCATAACCAGGTATGTCTTCTAAGAAAAAAACTTAATACCGGTATCAATGCTTATACAATTTGATCAGTGCAATTTTTAATTATGTAAAGGTTTAATTTTACTGAACATGTTTTGGCATAACTAAATAAACTACAATATGTATATTAAAAGGAATTGAGCATCTGTCTTAATATATGTCTCAATAAAAATTTCTTTGATCAAAATGTGATAGTGTAGCACAACCAGATCACCCACCTTTAATTAAAAATTGGATTTAAATTACAATGTACATAATTAAGTTTCACTTCAGGTTTTGGTTTTATGTAATAACTGTATGGACCATGATCTGTTAGTTGGTAAAAAGACAAACTGGATTTAGAGAATAACTAACTGGTGTCAGATCAGTTTTCGCCCTTGTTTATTTGATCAAATCTGTAATGTGCAAATTAATTTTGATCAAAAAAAAATTCAGAAGCTTAAATGTTTATAAAATTGAAGTCATCCTCCCCAGTAACTTGGCAGAAGATTTGTTTGAGGGAAAAAAAACCTCTGAAAAGGGATGTTATTCTCTGATAATACATACATACTTTTTGGTTGTCGATTATTAGTATGCATTGAGAATTGGTCCTGCACAAGTTGTCAGAATGGACAATTTGCCTTTCCAAGCCAAGGTGTTATGGAGATTGTATGTTACTTGTAAAGAAAACAAATGTAAATTCTAAGAATAAACAGGACCCCCAACCTATCAAGATATTTTTTGTATAAAGATTCAAACGTTTTTTGATGGTTTTCATCATTATAGTCCTTATATTGATTATTTCTCTATAAATTTTGTTCCACAACTTGCAAAAAAAAGGGTGTGGTGGTGACTGATTCACCTGTGCATGTGGCAAAAATAGATACTGCATGCAAATCAAACATCTCGATCTTAAAAAAAAAGATCACGAAAATGTTGGTATTGACATGATAGAGTTCTAGGCTTATGTATCTTATTTTGATTCTCCATGTGCTTTCTTCAAGTTCGGTAGGTATAGTATACGACCCCCTTTTTTCAGTATAATTGTGCTTCAGGAGATTGTCATTATTAATTTAAACTAAGGTTTACCTCTCAGCATCATTTGTCTGCAACTGACAATGTGTACATTTTCCTTTTTTTGTGAAATTCTGCTACATAAGTATCATATTGATAGTAAACAGGTGCGTGTGTATCATTCTCGTATTTGTCAACAAACAAGCTTTTTGGCGATGGCGATTTCCAAATATGGGCATTGAAGGGGTGGAGCTTCGCAAGACTGACAAGCGCCAAAAATCATATATTACAATCGACGTATTCAAAATAATGATATATTCACAATCTGGATAGTCAATAAATATATATGTTAATCTTACTGTCACAAAATGAACAAGGAATAAGTGCATTAGATCTGCAGAAACACATTTTTCCTGCGGGTAGTTCATCCATGAAGAGTACGTTTCCATGGATGCAACGTCATTACGTAAACTATTACAAAGGGGAGCAACTGTATGAAACACACCGACGTGAAACAGCCTTAACACACCCGCGTAGGTGATTGTTCTTTGTTCTGCAGTCTATATGTGGTTCTTTATCCTATCATCAAAGTCAGGGCTTACCTAAAATATGAAAAAGTTAATAAGATATAATGACAAGTTTCGAATCTGCAACTTTTCAGACATGTACATGGAACTACAACTTGTGTGTTCGCGTGTGTTTGTCGGTGAGAGGTGATTGTTCCTTTTGATGATAATGGTGCAATTGTTGACCATCATTGTTTTATTGGTGTAGGAAACCGGAGGACCCGGAGAAAACAAAAGACCAGTCGCAAGTCACTGACAAACTTCATCACATAATGTTGTACACCTAGTCCTGATCGAGTTTCGAACTCACAAACACCAGTGGTGATAGGCACTGATTGCATAGGTAGTTGTAAATCCAACTATCATACGAGCATGACCACGACGGGCCGTAACATAACAATACAATGAGAGGCAAGCGAACAAAAAGATTAACAATGATCCATAAACCACAACACAGAAGATTAAAGATTGAGCAACAAACCCACACAAAACCCCGTGGTTAAACCAGGGTACTTAAGATTGAGCAACAAACCCACACAAAACCCCGTGGTTAAACCAGGGTACTTAAGATTGACCAACAAACCCACACAAAACCCCGTGGTTAAACCAGGGTACTTAAGATTGAGCAACAAACCCACACAAAACCCCGTGGTTAAACCAGGGTACTTAAGATTGACCAACAAACCCACACAAAACCCCGTGGTTAAACCAGGGTACTTAAGATTGAGCAACAAACCCACACAAAACCCCGTGGTTAAACCAGGGTACTTAAGATTGACCAAGAAACCCACACAAAACCCCGTGGTTAAACTAGGGCACTTAAGATTGACCAACAAACCCACACAAAACCCCATGGTTAAACCAGGGTACTTAAGATTGACCAAGAAACCCACACAAAACCCCGTGGTTAAACCAGGGCACTTAAGATTGACAAACAAACCCACACAAAACCCCGTGGTTAAACCAGGGTACTTAAGATTGACCAACAAACCCACACAAAACCCCGTGGTTAAACCAGGGCACTTAAGATTGACCAACAAACCCACACAAAACCCCGTGGTTAAACCAGGGTACTTAAGATTGACCAACAAACCCACACAAAACCCCGTGGTTAAACCAGGGTACTTAAGATTGACCAACAAACCCACACAAAACCCCTTGGTTAAACCAGGGTACTTAAGATTGACCAACAAACCCACACAAAACCCCGTGGTTAAACCAAGGTACTTAAGATTGACCAACAAACCCACACAAAACCCCGTGGTTAAACCAGGGTACTTAAGATTGACCAACAAACCCACACAAAACACCGTGGTTAAACCAGGGTGCTTAAAATTGACCAACAAACCCACACAAAACCCCGTGGTTAAACCAGGGTACTTAAGATTGACCAACAAACCCACACAAAACCCCGTGGTTAAACCAGGGTACTTAAGATTGACCAACAAACCCACACAAAACCCCGTGGTTAAACCAAGGTACTTAAGATTGACCAACAAACCCACACAAAACCCCGTGGTTAAACCAGGGTACTTAAGATTGACCAACAAACCCACACAAAACACCGTGGTTAAACCAGGGTACTTAAAATTGACCAACAAACCCACACAAAACCCCGTGGTTAAACCAGGGTACTTAAGATTGACCAACAAACCCACACAAAACCCCGTGGTTAAACCAGGGTACTTAAGATTGACCAACAAACCCACACAAAACACCGTGGTTAAACCAGGGTGCTTAAAATTGACCAACAAACCCACACAAAACCCCGTGGTTAAACCAGGGTACTTAAGATTGACCAACAAACCCACACAAAACCCCGTGGTTAAACCAGGGTACTTAAGATTGACCAACAAACCCACACAAAACCCCGTGGTTAAACCAAGGTACTTAAGATTGACCAACAAACCCACACAAAACCCCGTGGTTAAACCAGGGTACTTAAGATTGACCAACAAACCCACACAAAACACCGTGGTTAAACCAGGGTACTTAAAATTGACCAACAAACCCACACAAAACCCCGTGGTTAAACCAGGGTACTTAAGATTGACCAACAAACCCACACAAAACCCCGTGGTTAAACCAGGGTACTTAAGATTGACCAACAAACCCACACAAAACACCGTGGTTAAACCAGGGTACTTAAACTTAAATGAAGTTAAATGAGTCATAGTTGACAGCAAGAAGAGTTAAGCTTAAAGATACCAAAGGGATAATCAGAATCCGTAAATCGAAGAAGAACAGACAACACTATGGGCAAAAGAAAGTACAAAAGTACAAATAACGATCTACAAAACATACCCTACTAAAAACAGAGGGTGAAAAGACATATTAATTATATATATATATTTATATTATAATTGGTAAGGTATTTTTTGAATAAATTTGAATAATCTATGGCTCGTAAGAAAAAACCGATAAAACTTCTTCAACTATTTAATAAATAAATGTTATTGTACTATATAAATAACACATGGTTGACAATGAAATTATCAGGGTAACAATCTGCTCTATCACCCTCTCAGCTATGTTATTTGTTTTATTTTACTGACTTCATTCTTTTTTTGAATTTTGATGCCCTGCATTTCAATTGCTGTTGTCTTTAAATGTGTTAAACTGTGATATCGATGATGTGTAATAAATAAGATTATATACATTTTTTGTATTTGTTAATATTTTTCTGCCATTTTGGTGTATGTTTTATACAGATGAGTGTTCTTAAATGACAAGTGAGCAATTTTGTCAGTTATGCCATGTGATTGACTAAATTATCACCCTCTGCCATTTGATAGCCTAAATTGGTACACGCTCCTTAACCAACGAGAAGACAGGAAATTTGCATGTGATATAATAAATGAAAATGGTGGATAATTTGCCGCTAATGCTCATTTAAATACGATTTACAGACTTATTGTCTAGTCGGGTCAATATGTCGTATTTCTACCTTCATGAGAAACATTTTAAAGATAAAATTAGTCTATTCGTCCCCAATAAAACATCACTATTAGAACAGTGTTCACAAAAAATAATATCAAAAAAAATTATAAATAGATGAGAAACTGGTTTTTAAATGATCGTTGGTTTGTATAACAATCACGTGATTTTCAATGCGAATTTATACAGTAATATCATTAAAAAGGGTTAGGTAGCTATTGCACTTCATCATAACACATCCAAACAACATAAGACCCAAGGTAAGGAAGTTATTATTAGCTATGAATTCTGAATTATATTTGAGATTCTTGTACATTCTGGTGCACATCATATGGCTTGCATACACGATTACATGAGTTGCACCAATTTAATTAAAGTTAGATCTTCGCACTTGCTCCCTATTTTCTATCTGTGTTTATAAGTATATGATAGTGTCTTAAGCTGTCATACACTGAGCTGCACGGGAGTATAAACCAAATTATATGTATGATTTTCTATTATAAGTCTATGATAGTGTACTGTGCACTAAATGCCTTTTAGCTTTCATATTGTACGTGATCAATATTCATTAACTATTTACAGTTAGAAGTTACGCAACACACAATCAATCAATCATATTACAAATTCGAAACACTTTAATTTATATTTAATAGTTGTATATCTAAGAGGATAGGAATGTGATATACTGTCTTGTTTCCTCATTTAATATATAATCAATTAACAATGGTGTGTTAGTTTTCTTCATGATAGTATTTATAATTTGTAGCATACTTTTCGTAATATTTAATCATCTACTTAAAACAGCCTACGTATAGTATTTATAGGTCCAAGAATTCTGTGAAATTGATCAAAAGACATAAAGATTTAGAAATTTCCAAACGATGCCGTCTTTAAATCTAGAAGTTTTCAGAAACAAATAGTTTCTATATTACAACATGTTTTTTCAACTTAGTATTGTCTTCTCCATTTTATGTGCGATGTTTCTGTGTATTGGAATATATTTATACTTATCCTATGCTTATCTTTAGATACATTGTCAGATTGTAAAATATATACAATATGCGGATATTTAAATTATGATTAACGTAGCACTAGGTGTGTGTGTGTGTGGGTGGGGGGGGGGGGGGGGGGGGGGGTATTTGTTTAATCAAATCGTTTTTCAATTGAAATAAAAAAAATGAGAATTTGGGTGATATATTTAATCATTCTTATTCGAATAAAGTATTGTAATTAATTGAGTGAGTGATTGTTCTTAAGTGGAATATGCACAATATGTCAGCTATGTCATGGCGAGATTAAGTTAAATTCAATGATATGATAATGATGTCTGCTGTGTATTGTATAATTCAGCCTTCGTGTGAAACTATTTAAAGATGAAATTTGTCTATTCGTACCCAATAAAACAACACTATTAGAAAAGAGTTCGCAACAAATGATATCAAACACAATTTTTTTTAAAAAGGTGAGCAACTGGTTTTTAAATGATCATTAGGTTCCATAGCAATCACGTCATTTTCAATACGAATGTATAGAGTAATTTTATTAAAAATGGATAGGTATCTATTGCACTTCGTCATAACATCCAAACAACATAAAACCCAAGGTAAGGAAATGTGTATTAGCTATGAATTCAGTATTATATTTGAGATTCTTGTACATTCTGGTGTACCTCATATGGCTTGCATAAACGATTACATGTATATTATTTTAAGAATGCTGTCGCTGAGCTGCGCGGGAATATAATACAAATTATATGTATTATTTTCTATAATAAATCTATGATAGTGTATTGTGAGCTAAGTGTCTTAAGCTTTCATACATTGAGCTGTACGGGAGTGTAAACCAAATTATATATATAATCTATGATAGTGTATTGTGAGCTAAGTGTCTTAAGCTTTCATACATTGAGCTGTACGGGAGTGTAAACCAAATTATATATATAATCTATGATAGTGTATTGTGCACAGAGTGTCTTAAGCTTTCATACACTGAGCTGCACGAGAGTATAAACCAAATGATATGTATGATCTATGATAGTGCATTGTGGACTAAGTGTCTTAAGCTTTAATAGGGCAAAATGGTCCAATTTATATAAAAATCCAACTGCCAATGCCATCTTTCGTCATCTGTACGCAACTGACAGAATACTTCTCAACTGATTCAACGTGGCGTTCACATCTTTCGTTGAAAATCCAAGTGCAGCTAAGGACGTGTGCAAAATGTGGCAGGGTTAAAACGATCAATGGGATCCCAAATGCAACCCTTCCCTCTTGATAATGAGATCTCCACAACAGCAATACATCTATATGTTCTTTTATACATGACTGTTGTTTTAGCATTTGATCATCCTGTATTAATTGTACATATATGATTTTACCCCATGTTGGACCTCTGCATATATTATAGGTAAGCAATTGTTATCTGATGTAATCGTATATTCAAGAGAAGGATGTATAATTTTTAATTAAATCCATAATGCACTTTGCCGTTTTCGTTCCAAATATAGAATTACTTGTGTAATAGAACAAATAAAATATAATACTTTATGTTTGTTGTTTCTATGTATTGAAATATATAATTCGATTGACCTGGGCTTCACTCGAGGCGAGCACGCTAACCATTACACCACCGATGCAGTTTTTAATGACATGAAGCATGTTTTAAAGCGAACTGTCTCCAAATTCATGATAACAATTTGATAAATAAATTATAACTGAATGTTCGACTCGTGGTTTTAGCCTTTAGTGCGATGTACACGATAGTAGCATTAAACATTCATAGCCCGCAACTGGGAAAAGTTGGAAAATACAAAAGAGGTAAATTAGGTATAATATGTTTGTTTGTTTGTTTGATGGTGTTTAGCGCCAATTTCAACAATATTTCAGCTATATCGTTGGGGTAAATTTTATTGGTGTCACCAATGGTGGAGGAAACCGGAGCATTCCAGGAAAACCACCGAAGCTTGAGCAACAGACCCACACAAAACCCCGTGGGTGAACCTAGGTACTTCGAAATTAACTGAGTCATAGTTAACAGCAAGGAGAGATTGAAGATACCAAAGGGGTAACCAGAATCAATAAATCGGCGAAGAATAGACAACACAATGACCAAAAGAAAAAGTACAAAAGGACAAACAATGATCTACAAAATATACACATAAAACTAAAGATCGAGTAACACTTCACTAAACTATTTTTAGTGCAATCTACAATGTTTCTATTCACAGATGAAAATTGCTATTTTTGCCTTTATAATGGTCGTCGTGTTCATGTTTGTTGAAAGTCACAGTGGACCAAGGGGAGGGCCAAGTAGAAGAGGAGTGGAAACAGACACTGTATATGGGATGAGACTGAAAAGGGATTTAAATCATGAATTGGTACAGCGAGATCTTGGTAACGGACAAAGAAGATATATTAGAGATGTCAACAAGAAACACCATGTGCACATGTCAAACGAAAGAGTACTTGCAGCGAGAGTGGCAAGAAATGCACAGACCTTGAAGAACGTCCACGAAAGAATCCTTGCTGAAACAGAAGATGCGGGTAAATGATTAAAAATACAATGTCACATGGCTTAGCATGGGCGTTTCTCATATGGTTAAGCATAAGCGTTTCTTACCCCCTTATTACTATGTAAAGGACTAAATCTGTTCTCTTATTACAAATATGAATCCTATCTAAACCGAACCACCTGAGAACCAGCTTTTGAATTCGGAATAGACGATGTTCGGTTTATACAGGTTGGTATAATTGAGAGTTCTTACATTAGAACTTGTAAAATTCGCTTTATACAGGGTTCGGTATAGACAGGTTTCACTGTAGTTTGCAAGAGGCTTAAATGACAATTTATTTTAATTAGATTTATGCTGTATCTATTTTGTCGATACACAAACATCTAATAACATCCTGTATGAGGTCACTGTAGTTAACCTGTAACTTATATTTAACCGTCCAATCATAGTTATGATAGAAAAATTATAATGATCAATCAGAAAACAGCTCTCAGCTTATGTTCGATTTAACTATAAAATAAACAAAGTGACTACCACCAGAAAAACAAAATCCACATTTTCAGTTTGGACAGATTAAAACATAAATTTCGTAAATAATGTAATTATTAAATTTTTCACATCTTGATAGCAATATACCAACCGCTCCTGTATATAGTGTTTATTTTTCACAGATTGTTTACAATGCCAGCGTCTTGTGAATAATAAACTATGGAAGTCAAGAATTTTAAAAGAAGCGGAAGATATCAAAACATTGTTGGAAAAGTATTTTATCACTTGCGTACATATGGACGATAAAAGATGGTATTGGGTTAGGGTTATGGTGATGATGGTAGCGACTATCGGCTCTCTCCAGTAGAATTAATATTATACATGTTAGATTCATATCTTTCATGCTGGTATTTATTTAAAATATTAATATTATGAAAAGAAAGTGTAAACAGTGATGGTCAACAATATCACCATTATCATCAAAAGGAACAATCACCTCTCACCGACAAACACACGCGAACACACAAGTTGTAATTCCATGTACATGTCTGAACAGTTGCAGATTCGAAACTTTTCATTATATCTTATTAACTTTTTCATATTTTAGGTAAGCCTCATCATTGGTGATAGGATAAAGAGCCACATATAGATTGCAGGACAAAGAACAACCGCCAAGCATCATTACTTGGTGATGCACTAAATTTATCTGACACTATTTCATAATCCAGTCATACATAGCTTATTAAAGCTACATTTTTCTAATTTAAAACTATATTTTTCTAATTTAAATATATATTTATCTAATAATTATTTTTGGTATGTACTTCATATAGACCATTTCCACATTTTCGACTTCTAGAATTATACATATGACAGGAGTTATTTCCCCTTAATGTGGACAATACGCCCTCCTTTCATTCTAAGGTCTATGAAAATATTTCCTCCCATAATCTATTGAAAATGTAAATCCCATGTTGTAACAACTTGTGGATTTTTTCTTTGCTAAAGAAATAACCTCGCTTTAAATATCCACAAAAGAGGAGAACATTATAATGAAAGTCATTACTCTTGCTAGATCGGTTACCATTGTGTTCATTGCAAGGGAAATAACTCGCGTAAAAATAAAAAAAATAATATTGTGCTTACTTTGTATTTGATAATATCTCAAATATTTCTCTTATTTGCTCTTTATTATTAAACGGAAAGCAGCAATTTCTTTTGTATGTTTGTTTAATTTGCTTGGTCAATCAATGCCTATAACCACAGTTCAAGATGCTAACTCGATTCGAGGAATGTCTAGGTGTACTCGATACCAATTTTATGTGCCAAACATTTGTTAGTGACATGTGGTCTATGGTTTGTTCAATAATAAAAGCTATGTGCCACGGTGGAGAACTGGGCATGTGTTGGGATTTGAGTAAGTACCAAACGTTTTGACTTTTGTAGCGGCTACAATGCTCCTCTTTTCCCAAATCTACAATAGAGACTTTTAGCGTACAGAGAGAATGGTAATCTCCAAACATGTAACCTACTATATATGGCTCTTTTTCTGACTTGCCATGATATAACCTGACAACACCCTCCCCCAAATGGCCATATTCGCCACTTTGACCATGCTAACAATTCAGGGTTGACTAGTACCCATACCATGGAAGACGTGCAACGTTAGATTAAAGCATGTTTTTTTCACAAAAATTCGACATTAATGACAAATGTTTGCATTCTATACAGTCCTGTCTTACACAATCTTAATTCAGACACGAAGGAGCAGTACACTACATCTTATAGCACATGTTGAGGACAAGTTCGTCCCGAACGTCTTGTTTGATAAGTTACTAACTGTTGTATTTGACGCCATATTTCCGGTTCTTTTCTCATCCTTGACTTATCACCGGGTTTGCAACTAGATTAACACGACGAGTGCCACTAGTGGAGCAGGAGATGCTTACCCTTTCGGAGCACCTAAGTTCATCCCCGGTTTTCAGTTGGGTTGGTGTTACTCCATATTTAGTCTTATGTGTATTTTTTGTGTAGATCGCTGTTTGTCCTTTTGTACTTTTTCTTTTGGCCATTGTGTTGTCTGTTCTTCGATATACGGATTCTGATTACCCCTTTGGTATCTTCGAGCTCCTCGTACAGATATTATTAATAACAAAAACAACAACAAAAAACAAAATAAAAACACAACGTCAGAACAATACCAAAATCAAATAAATGGAGAAAAAATCGATACCATGAACAAGCATATAGGTAGCCGACTACTTTCCTAGCTTGGTACAAGCACTGTCATTAAAAAGTGGCAGGGTTAAGCAAACGTAGAAAACCGAAAGGCAATTACTAATAAACAATCCACCGACACTGACAACATTGGGCACACAAGACACATAGCGACGACAAACAAAACACAAAATAACACTGAAAAATAAAAAGATGGGAAACATAGATCCCACAAAATACCGCGGGTGAACTCAGGTGCTCGCGAAGAGTAAGCAGACTATTCTTCTTATAAGACACCCGACGTATTGCACACATATATATAGAGTTTGAAGGTACCAAAGGGATAATCAGAATCCGTAAATTGAAGAAAAACAGACAACACAAGAGCCAAAAGAATAAAGTACAAAAAGACAAACAACGATCTAAAAAACATACACATAAAACTAAAGATGTAGTAACACGAACCCCATCAACAACTTGGGGTGAACTCATGTGCTTCAGAAGGGTAAGCAGTTCCTGCTCCACTAGTGGCACCCGTCGTGTTGATCTAGTTACAAACCCGGTGATAAGTCATGAATGAATAAATGACTGGGAAGTTTTTGCGACCAGTGGAATAAGTCTGTGGTAAAGATCTTGTCGAAGATACAGGAAAGAAAATAAACTACTTAGAAAGGAAAAGACATATTATCTTTTGAGAGATGGATGTTTCGTAGCGGTCAACCAGATTGTGATGACGACCAAATATGTTTTTGTTTCGAGGACTTCAACCTAGGAGTAAGACAAGTTTAAAGATACCAAAGGGGTAATCAGCAGTCGCAAATCGAAGAAGGACAAATAACACAATGGCAATAAGAGTGAAGGAGTGATGCTGTCTAAATTCAACTCATCAATTATTCAGCTATATCATGGTGATGAAAAGTTAATTTTCAACAACGTGATGATGAGGTCCGCTTTGTATTAGATGAACACGCTTAGTTGGATTTTTTTTTGTGGTAGCTCACTGAAACAACAGTCCACGGATAGACATGTCGCCCCACTGGACATATTATCTTGATTCCGAGCCGACCAGTCTTTGCTTAATGTTGCGTGCTTAGCGGAGAAACAGCAAATACCAATTTAATAGTCTTTAATTTGACCAGATTAGGGCTCGAACCTACGTTCTACCCCACGCAAGGCGAGCTATCTAACAATTACACCACCAATACGTTTATTAATGTCCAAAGGAAACAGGACAAAATGACAAACAACGATCTACAAAACATTACACAGAAAACTAAAATCGAGCATCAAGAACCCCGCTAAAAACATGGCATGAACTCGGGTGCTCCGGAAGGATGAGAAGATCCTGCTCCACATGTAACCATGTTGAGCAGCTTTTTCGTCAGTAGTTGAGCTCTGTCAAGACAATAATAGTACTGAGCACCATAACCCTAACTCTTTCATTCAGCAATGATATTTCAATGGAAAGTGAAGGTAGATCTATGAAGCTAAGTACTACTTTTGACTGCCACATCTAGATTGGCTGATTGAGTCTTAATTACCTATTAGTTCCTTAATTCGCTATTGTCAGGTCTACATTCACTCTTAGTGAGATGTACTTAATTCCTACCTTAATCCGTAGCTGTACCACTAGAAGATCCGCAACTGCTTCCCTTCCGGAGCACATGGGATTGCCCTTTTTTACTTGTCTTACTAGGTTTCCTTGTTCAATGTTGTCAAATTTCTGTGTTTTGATGTCCGCTACGAATGTCGCGTAAAACGATGTTCGGTTCGTCTTTACTACTATTTGTTATGTAGAAGGTTCACGTTTTATTTATGTTGTTTGTATTTATTTACGCATACTGGTGTCCAACACGATTTCTTTTTAGATGATCTTGGTGTCATTTAGCAGTAAAACGAAGGGTAACAAGGGTGGAGCAGGTACTGCTTACCCTTCCGGAGCACCTGGGGTTTGTCCTTTTTATTTGTCTTAGTGGGGTTCCTTGTTTTTCAATGTTGTCAAATTTCATGCTCTCATTTTCGTGTTGTGATGTTCGCTACGAATTTCGCGTAAAGCGATGTTCGTTTCGTCTTTACTACTATTTGTTATGTAGGAGGTTCACGTTTTATTTATGTTTTTTGTATTTACTAACGTATACTGGTGTACAACACGATTTTGGTGTCATTTAACAGTAACACGAAGGGTAGCAATAGTGGAGCAGGAACTGCTTACCCTTCCGGAAAACCTGTGATCACCCCGGTTTTTTTGTGGGTTTCGAGTTGCTCGATCGTTAGTTTTCTGTGTAGTGTTTTGTAGATCGTTGTTTGTCCTTTTGTCCTTTTTCGACTTACAGATTCTGATTACTCTTTTGGTATCTTAAAAATTTTCTAATTTAAGGTCGGTGGGTTGCTATCATTTTCCCACATGCTTTCTCACGTACAGTCCAGTGTCATATGACAAATACATATCTATATATATATATATACAAAATCAACATTATTTACGATATAAATTACATTGGTCCAGTTAGAATTTGAAAGGGACAGGGTGTCAGCAAAGGGCAGGGCATTTTTTTATGATAAAACGGGCACTTAGAGAACTTTATCAATGTCATCACAGTCACTTGAAATCCAAATTATAAAAATGAAACTAATTTGCTTAGTAGTTTGGTGTCGACGTAAACAATGCATGGTCGCTCACCTTTAAAGCGTCATCTGTCTATTAAGTAAAGCTACGTCCCTTGATTTCGGATTTTACTTTGCATTGTTGGAGGTACGAAATCTGTGCATGACTTCCCGACTGACAATAACGACCGCTGCGTCTTCACAAGAGATAGTCGAAGGGAGGTCATGATATTTTTTTAAAAGAATAAGGTCTTGGGTGCTGAAGCAAACAGGGTTTTGAATATATTAGAAGAAATTAAAAAAACCAAACACGACTTGAAGCGAGCTGGGTTAAAATTAGAGGTTCAGTGGGCTGCGCCTGTGTCGCTCACCTTTCATTCTGCTTTGAGGAAACTTAATGCAGAACCTTCCATAGGTGCTTCCCACCAAGTTTCGGTTCATTTGGCTAAGAAGTTTCAGAGAAGACTTTTAGAAATCAACCAACCAGAAACAAGAATTGCCTATGGCAGCCATGTTTGCTAATATATCGAGATGAAAGTAGCAATCTGTATAGAGAACTTTCCATAGATGCTTCCTACCAAGCTTCGGTTCAATTGGCTAAGCAGGGAAGAAGAATTTAAGAAATCGACCAATCTGAAACAATAACTGTCTGTAGCAGCCATGTTTGCTAACGAATCGGGATGAAATGAGCAAGCTTTATAGAGGACCTTCCATACATGCTTTCTAACAAATTTCAGTTCATTCGGGAAAGCGGTTTCAGAGAGGAAGGTCTTTTCAGAAATCAACCAATCAGAAACAAGAATGGCTTGTGGTGGCCATGTTTGTTAACGGATCGGAACGAAATTAGCAATCTTTATAGAGAACCTTCCATAGATGCTCCCTACCAAGTTTCGGTTCATTTGGCCAAGCAATTTCAGAGGAGAATATTTTTTTAAATCGGCCAATCAGAAACAAGAATTGCCTGTGACGGCCATGTTTGTCAATGGGTCGGAACAGAATGTGTCATATTTATAGAGTACTTTCCATAGATGGTTCCTACCAAATTTCAGTTCATTTGGGAAAGCGGTTTCAGAGGAGAAGATTTTTTTAGAAATCAACCAATCAAAAACAAGAATGGCATATGGCGGCCATGTTTGTTAGCGGATCGGAACTAAATGAGCAATCTTTATAGAGGACCTTCCAAGGATGCTTCCTACCAAGTTTTGATCCATTTGGCCAGATTAACAGACAATATTCATCATATTGTTCTCTAGCTTCTGAACTGTCGATCGAGAAAAAAATAAAATATTCTAAACAGGCAGCATATATTCAGTCAATGGGGTTTGCAATTAATATTTCGCATGCACAATAGCGACCCCACACCACAAGGTGTGTAAAATAGAAATATTATGTTGTCGCTTAAATGCGTATTAACTGCATTACATGTAAACTGTATGATTCTGTTTGATAAAGTCCTTTAGCTAGAACAGGAAAAAAATGTACACCTGAGTGAAATATATTAATAGTGTTGTAATAAGAGATCGTGAACGTGATGTAGAAGTATAAAAGAATGTCAAGGTATATTTTAAATGAGGTTGAAACAAGTCGCCATTTGATATCAATTCGGTTGTATTTCATGTTGACGATTTTAATTACGGAAGACGATCACAACCATATTTTTTTTTAACTATTGCAACTCAGCTGTTTTTTGTTCATAACCTATAATAAAATGAAAAAATATATATCACACTGTCGGAACAGTTCCAGCATTCAATAGAACAATCGTAGAAATATGTAAATTCGCTATCCCTATTAAGTTTTTCCTCATAATCTTCACATAATTTTGTGATTTAAAATAAGACAATGATATGAAGATTATAAGAACAAACTTCAACACATTTAGTAATTCAATCAATTCAATTCAATATTTTATTTAAATCTCATCTCTTAATTACAGGTCATAATACACACATAAAACAATAAATTAGAGAGCCATTCTTTACAGAATTATAAGAGACTATAATTAAAACAGTATCTATAGCACAAATATATAAAACAATCTTATATCAATATATTACATACATATATATATATATATATATATAGAATACTTAAAATGCTTTAATTGTTATCTACTTGTATTGTAATTCTTACTAGGGTAGGGCACACTCTTCTAAAAATGTCATTCTTTTTGTTCTTACCCAGAAAACATTTAATTAGATAGCATATGGTCGTATATCCCTAACAGGTAAAATCAACATGACTTTTGACCTTATCAGTGTAACATCGTAGAATTTGCAACGTTCGCGTGGCGTTATTGTATCTATTATCTTGAATGGATTACAATACATATACATATATTGTCATGTTGTCAAATAAAATATCATAATACATTTCTCTGACGTCACACTATTGTTCGAACAGTGAATTATTTTTAAGACTATTGTTCTTGTATAAATAAACTTTAACCTTTTGCTGGTTTAGGCTTAAAAAGGTGATATACATATTTTGGGACTTTCGGTTATCGAATCAATGCTGGGCTTTTTGACTTTCAAAACTTCCATCTAACCACTCGGCTACATTGATTACACTACTATACGCTATATTTAGTATATATGACTCTTGATAGTAAGCTTTGTTGAAAAAAATATCAACAATTTGTCTAAAAAAGCAATTGATCAATATATTCAAGACACGATACAAGTATTTCAGATCTGGCATAAAGATAGGGAAGTCAACAAAAATGTCAAAAATATTTTTTTTTATCAATGTGTGACGTAAAATTGTTTTTGACATTTGTTTCACTGGGTTTGGTACTGCTTTGACAATTACTTTTCCTATTTTGTTCCAGTATTGTTATAAATACTGCTATAGTGACAGCCGAAACCTTTGAGCCATAATGAAAGCGGGAGTCTTGGTGCTTTAAAATCTGATTCAACCCACCATTTCTTTAGAAATGCCTGTACCAAGTCAGGGTCATTACGGTTTCCACAGTTTTCCGGTTGTTGACTGATTTTGTCTGTTTATATACTTATGAGTTTTGAGTTTCCCTTTGTAAGATTGCTTGGAGTTCGGTAATTTTGTTATTACCCTTATTATGTTCAGAACTGACGAGTATGTGAACTTTTAAAATGTATTCTCGCAGTACTAAGACAACTAACGAACCGACAGCAAGTAATAACAAATCAGACAGACCACAGGTGAACATTTGAACACTTGAAAGATCTTGAAATATCTAAATATAAACGATTCTTTTCACTTCAAAGACCTTGAAATACCTAAATATAAACGAAAATCGAAAGCACGAATGCTGATAAAATTTTGTTGTTTAATTTTTGTTTTTGTTAATTGTGGCGTATTTAACTTTCTGAACATTAAAAAGGTAAACATATTAAATGAAAACAATGTTGTAGATGGAAAGGTATTATGTAAGAGAATACACTCCAACTTGTAGATTCTCCATTACATCTTCGAAAACAAAATCAAAATCACACATATATGAATAAACTTTACATAATACCGAAGGTGCTATCAAACATGGATACCCCAGAAACCGGCAACGCGGGGTGCACAAGACGAAGACAAGCAAAGCAAAAACACATCACAATATGCGTTGGGTACCACTACGCACAACAAACACATATAGCGTACATAGACACGAGCCCTCCTACTAACAACTGGAGGTAAAGACGAACCGAACATCGTTTGTATGTGGAATCGTAGCGGACATCACAACACAGAACTATGAACGTAAAGACAAATAATAGGACAGCACACAAAAACTAAAAAGATGAGCAACACGGAACCCACAAAAAATCCGAGGGTGAACTCAGCTACTCGGGAATTGTTCATGCTTCCTATAAGACACTCCCGTGTTACTCATATATACAGGTAAGTAGTTCCTACTTCCTATAAGACACTCCCGTGTTACTCATATATACAGGTAAGAAGTTCCTACTTCCTATAAGACACTCCCGTGTTACTCATATATACAGGTAAGTAGTTCCTACTTCCTATAAGATACTCACGTGTTGCTCATA
Source organism: Bathymodiolus septemdierum (assembly GCA_963383655.1). Taxonomy (NCBI): domain Eukaryota; kingdom Metazoa; phylum Mollusca; class Bivalvia; order Mytilida; family Modiolidae; genus Bathymodiolus; species Bathymodiolus septemdierum. The sequence continues at coordinate 67,859,030 of OY726525.1, forward strand.
TATACAGGTAAGTAGTTCCTACTTCCTATAATACACTCCCGTGTTACTCATATATACAGGTGAGCAGTTCCTACTTCCTATAAGACACTCTCGTGTTACTCATATATACAGGTAAGTAGTTCCTACTTCCTATAAGACACTCCCGTGTTACTCATATATACAGGTAAGTATTTCCTACTTCCTATAAGACACTCCCGTGTTACTCATATATACAGGTAAGTAGTTCCTACTTCCTATAAGACACTCCCGTGTTACTCATATATACAGATAAGTAGTTCCTACTTCCTATAAGACACTCCCGTTCTACTCATATATACAGGTGAGCAGTTCCTACTTCCTATAAGACACTCCCGTGTTAATCATATATACAGGTAAGTAGTTCCTACTTCCTATAAGACACTCCCGTGTTACTCATATATACAGGTAAGTAGTTCCTACTTCCTATAAGACACTCCCGTTTTCCTCATATATACAGGTGAGCAGTTCCTACTTCCTATAAGACACTCCCGTGTTACTCATATATACAGGTAAGTAGTTCCTGCTTCCTATAAGACACTCACGTGTTACTCATATATACAGGTAAGCAGTTCCTATTTCCTATAAGATACTCCCGTGTTACTCATATATACAGGTAAGTAGTTCCTACTTCCTATAAGACACTCCCGTGTTACTCATATATACAGATAAGTAGTTCCTACTTCCTATAAGACACTCCCGTGTTACTCATATATACAGGTAAGTAGTTCCTACTTCCTATAAGACACTCCCGTGTTACTCATATATACAGGTAAGTAGTTCCTACTTCCTATAAGACACTCCCGTGTTACTAATATATATACAGGTAAGTAGTTCCTACTTCCTATAAGACACTCCCGTGTTACTCATATATACAGGTAAGTAGTTCATACTTCCTATAAGACACTCCCGTGTTACTCATATATACAGGTAAGTAGTTCCTACTTCCTATAAGACACTCCCGTGTTACTCATATATACAGGTAAGTAGTTCCTACTTCCTATAAGACACTCACGTGTTGCTCATATATACAGGTGAGCAGTTCCTACTTCCTATAAGACACTCCCGTGTTACTCATATATACAGGTAAGTAGTTCCTACTTCCTATAAGACACTCCAGTGTTACTCATATATACAGGTAAGTATTTCCTACTTCCTATAAGACACTCCCGTGTTACTCATATATACAGGTAAGTAGTTCCTACTTCCTATAAGACACTCCCGTGTTACTCATATATGCAGATAAGTAGTTCCTACTTCCTATAAGACACTCCCGTTCTACTCATATATACAGGTGAGCAGTTCCTACTTCCTATAAGACACACCCGTGTTACTCATATACACAGGTAAGTAGTTCCTACTTCCTATAAGACACTCCCGTGTTACTCATATATACAGGTAGGTAGTTCCTACTTCCTATAAGACACTCCCGTGTTACTCATATATACAGGTAAGTAGTTCCTACTTCCTATAAGACACTCCCGTGTTACTCATATATACAGATAAGTAGTGCCTACTTCCTATAAGACACTCCCGTGTTACTTATATATACAGGTAAGTAGTTCCTACTTCCTATAAGACACTCCCGTGTTACTCATATATACAGGTAAGTAGTTGCTACTTCCTATTAGACACTCACGTGTTACTCATATATACAGGTAAGTAGTTCCTACTTCCTATAATACACTCCCGTGTTACTCATATATACAGGTGAGCAGTTCCTGCTTCCTTTAAGACACTCCCGTGTTACTCATATACACAGGTAAGTAGTACCTACTTCCTATAAGACACTCCCGTGTTACTCATATATACAGGTAAGTAGTTCCTACTTCCTATAAGACACTCCAGTGTTACTCATATATACAGGTAAGTAGTTCCTACTTCCTAAAAGACACTCCCGTGTTACTCATATATACAGGTAAGTAGTGCCTACTTCCTATAAGACACTCCCGTGTTACTCATATACACAGGTAAGTAGTTCCTACTTCCTATAAGACACTCCCGTGTTACTCATATACACAGGTAAGTAGTTCCTACTTCCTATAAGACACTCCCGTGTTACTCATATATACAGGTAAGTAGTTCCTACTTCCTATAATACACTCCCGTGTTACTCATATATACAGGTGAGCAATTCCTACTTCCTGTAAGACACTCCCGTGTTACTCATATATACAGGTGAGTAGTTCCTACTTCCAATAAGACACTCCCATGTTACTCATATATACAGGTAAGTAGTTCCTACTTCCTATAAGACACTCCCGTGTTACTCATATATACAGGTGAGCAGTTCCTACTTCCCATAAGACACTCCCGTGTTACTCATATATACAGGTAAGTAGTTCCTGGTTCCTATAAGACACTGCCGTGGTACTCATATATACAGAGGAGCAATTCCTACTTCCTATAAGAAACTTCCGTGTTACTCATATATACAGGTAAGTAGTTTCTGCTTCCTATAAGACACTCCCGTGTTACTCATATATACAGATGAGCAGTTCCTACTTTCTATAAGACACTCCCATGTTACTCATATATACAGGTAAGTAGTTCCTGCTTCCTATAAGACACTCCCGTGTTACTCATATATACAGGTAAGTAGTTCCTACTTCCTATAAGACACTCCCGTGTTACTCATATATACAGGCAAGTAGTTCCTACTTCCTATAAGACACTCCCGTGTTACTCATATACACAGGTAAGTAGTTCCTACTTCCTATAAGACACTCACGTGTTACTCATATATACAGGTAAGTAGTTCCTACTTCCTATAATACACTCCCGTGTTACTCATATATACAGGTGAGCAGTTCCTACTTCCTATGAGACACTCCCGTGTTACTAATATATACAGGTGAGTAGTTCCTACTTCCTATTAGACACTCCCGTGTTTCTCATATATACAGGTAAGTAGTTCTTACTTCCTATAAGACACTCACATGTTACTCATATATACAGGTAGTAGTTCCTACTTCCTAGAAGACACTCCCGTGTTACTCATATATACAGGTGAGAGTTCCTGCTTCCTATAAGACACTCCCGTGTTACTCATATATACAGGTAAGTAGTTCCTACTTCCTATAAGACACTCCCGTGTTACTCATATATACAGGTAAGTAGTTCCTACTTCCTATAAGACACTCCCGTGTTACTCATATATACAGGTAAGTAGTTCCTACTTCCTATAAGACACTCCCGTGTTACTCATATATACAGGTAAGTAGTTCCTACTTCCTATAAGACACTCCCGTGTTACTCATATATACAGGTAAGTAGTTCCTACTTCCTATAAGACACTCCCGTGTTACTCATATACACAGGTAAGTAGTTCCTACTTCCCATAAGACACTCCCGTGTTACTCATATATACAGGTAAGTAGTTCCTACTTCCTACAAGACACTCCCTTGTTACTCATATATACAGGTAAGTAGTTCCTACTTCCTACAAGACACTCCCGTGTTACTCATATATACAGGTAAGTAGTTCCTACTTCCTATAAGACACTCCCGTGTTACTCATATATACAGGTGAGCAGTTCCTACTTCTTATAAGACACTCCCGTGTTACTAATATATACAGGTGAGTAGTTCCTACTTCCTATAAGACACTCCCGTGTTACTCATATATACAGGTAAGTAGTTCCTGCTTCCTATAAGACACTCCCGTGTTACTCATATATACAGGTGAGTAGTTCCTACTTCCTATAAGGCACTCCCGTGTTACTCATATATACAGGTAAGTAGTTCCTACTTCCTATAAGACACTCCCGTGTTACTCATATATACAGGTAAGTAGTTCCTACTTCCTATAAGACACTCCCGTGTTACTCATATATACAGGTAAGTAGTTCCTACTTCCTATAAGACACTCCCGTGTTACTCATATATACAGGTAAGTAGTTCCTACTTCCTATAATACACTCCCGTGTTACTCATATATACAGGTAAGTAGTTCCTACTTCCTATTAGACACTCCCGTGTTACTCATATACACAGGTAAGTAGTTCCTACTTTCTTTGAGACACTCCTGTGTTACTCATATATACAGGTAAGTAGTTCCTACTTCCTATAAGACACTCCCGTGTTATTCATATAGACAGGTAAGTAGTTCCTACTTCCTATAAGACACTCCCGTGTTACTCATATATACAGGTAAGTAGTTCCTACTTCCTATAAGACACTCCCGTGTTACTCATATATGCAGGTAAGTAGTTCCTACTTCCTATAAGACACTCCCGTGTTACTCATATATACAAGTAAGTAGTTCCTACTTCCTATAAGACACTCTCGTTTTACTCATATATACAGGTGAGCAATTCCTACTTCCTATTAGACACTCCCGTGTTACTCATATATACAGGTGAGTAGTTCCTACTTCCATTAAGACACTCCCGTGTTACTCATATATACAGGTAAGTAGTTCCTACTTCCTATAAGACACTGCCGTGTTACTCATATATACAGGTGAGCAGTTCCTACTTCCCATAAGACACTCCCGTGTTACCCATATATACAGGTAAGTAGTTCCTGGTTCCTATAAGACACTGCCGTGTTACTCATATATACAGAAGAGCAATTCCTACTTCCTATGAGACACTTCCCTGTTACTCATATATACAGGTAAGTAGTTCCTGCTTCCTATAAGACACTCCCGTGTTACTCATATATACAGGTAAGTAGTTCCTACTTCCTATAAGACACTCCCGTGTTACTCATATATACAGGCAAGTAGTTCCTACTTCCTATAAGTCACTCCCGTGTTACTCATATATACAGGTAAGTAGTTCCTACTTCCTATAATACACTCCCGTGTTACTCATATATACAGGTGAGCAGTTCCTACTTCCCATAAGACACTCCCGTATTACTAATATATACAGGTGAGTAGTTCCTACTTCCTCTAAGACACTCCCGTGTTACTCATATATACAGGTAAGTAGTTCCTACTTCCTATAAGACACTCCCGTGTTACTCATATATACAGGTAAGTAGTTCCTGCTTCCTATAAGACACTCCCGTGTTACTCAAATATACAGGTGAGTAGTTCCTACTTCCTATAAGACACTCCCGTGTTACTCATATATACAGGTAACTAGTTCCTGCTTCCTATAAGACACTCCCGTGAACTCACACCATTGATACACTGCAGCACCAATCACTTAGCCTTATGTCCAGCGCCCTAGACCACTCGACCGCATCCGCTACATAAAAATGGAGCTTCAATAGTCGAAGTGTTACCTTGTGTCGTAAGGAAAATCTAGAAATAGATATAAGACATGTGTCTAAACGTGTGTGGATGGTACATATATACTTAATATTATAATTTGACAGCAATCTAACTCAGCAATTTTTTTTAATATATTGTATAGGATAATGAAGAATTCAGTATACCGTCTGAGGAAATAAAGTATATTATCGCTATTTTGTTTATTTTCCCTTTGATGTTTAAAACCAATATATTTCATATCACGTAAGGGCATGAGATAACCAAGTCTCCCAGACAACATTTGGAGACTTATTGTTTTTGCTCCGTTTCTTATTATTATTTTTATTATTATTATTCTTATTCTCCTTTCGTTCCGTGGATCATGAACTTTTCCACGGCAGATCTCAGGAACGACAGGACAGAATTTCATGAAACTTGGTGGAGTTATAGATATATGTTTCTAGTTGATCCTAAAGTTTTCAGATTTGTGGTAAAGGGGGTCAAAGCCATATTTTTGGGGGTTCAAAGGGGTGGGGGTTACTATAGAATCCTATGGGAAACTTGAAATTTATGTACATTAATGTTGATAACTTCTAACTGGATAATGATAGAGACATAAAATTTGACATAGTGATAGGTCACCATTAGAGGAGCAATTCTGAGGGGGGTAAAAATTCAACATTGTCCGATATCATCAAAATTTGATATGTGGGTAGATAATGATGTCCCGATTTGATTCTCGCCATTGAACAATTTCTACTGGTCGCCATTTTCAAAATGGACGCCACAATACCGCACAAATTCAACATTGTCCGATTTCAACGAAATTTCATATGTTGGTAGATTATGATGTCCGGAATTGATTCCCGACATTGCAAAATTTCTACCGGTCTCCATTTTCAAAATGGCCACCACAATACCGCAAAAAATCAAGAGCAGAATTTGTCACAATGCAAAGTGTTCATTTAAACTGTTGTCAGTGGCCGGTTTGGGAGACTTCATAATCGTTAGATTATAATCATATCTTGTTAAAATTATCGCTCATCGCTAAACGTTGTCAAAGACGCACGTGGTATTATCGCCCTGCGATGAGAGATGACAGAGAAAAGTCCTCTCGTTTTAAAAAGGCATCGTTAATCACTTATTATACAAACATCTAAGCAAGTGACAACTATACAATATATACATGTATATACATGTATATATAATAGAGTGAGTAAGTGATGCTCAGTAATGTTTCAGCTATATCATGGCGAGAACAAGTTAAATGGATTAGCACATATGGCTGCCGATAACAACATCGTGAGATCAATATTTTATTCTTTCTTATTTCAATAAAGTATGGAAAAACAAACAATATATTTGATAATTCATAATTCATCTAATACAGTACATATAACGATATAACGTGCATGTTTTAACATAGTACATGGATGTCAGGTTTGATTTACATATTCGGCGTTTTGTTTATAATGGTCCTTTTGTTATCCTTACTAAGAATGTCATTGATATAGTCTATTGTTTATGAGTCAGTGCTAAATGTGTAGTATTACTTGGAATTTTAGTGGTATGATTTTACGATAATGGGCCATGACCGATGATACAGTATTACCAAGCATTCTATTTATATAATCTATCACGTTTTACCTTTCCCAACAAAAAAAGCTTGAAGATACCGTAAATATACATTACCGTCTTCCAATCAAAGTATATTACCGTATTTGTACTCTTAGACATATCAGAATCGACATAAATCATGGAAGTTTTAGCATGTATTGGCTGATATTAGTAAATTTTATCCCGAGCTTCTGGCTCGGGATAAAATATTATTCTCTGATGTCCTCGTTGCAAGTAGAATTTTGATTGGCTTAAAAGGTACTTTAAAAATTTCAGGGAAGCCGTGCGGTGACAGAAAATCAATAATCGCTCTCAGCTATGTGCTGTCCATTTACATTGTGCACAGCAGACGACATACATTTCACAAGATGACAGAAAATCAATAATCGATCTCTGTGATCTTTGTCCAAAGATACACGTATTTATGTTTTTCCTATAATAAGGACATACTTATTAATGTTGGAACATTCAGATAAAAATGTTATCAGTCTCTAGATGTTATATATCCCGTTTTAAAGACGCCTCACCTATTGACAAAACCACTGCCCTTTAAAACGGGATATATAGCATCTCGAGACTAATAACGTATAATATCCGCCAATCCATGTTAAAACTCCCAACACATTCTGGCTTCCATGATTTATTTCTTAATTATTCAACATGGATTATATCCTCTCCTGCCCATTTGCTGCCGCTGTAGCGTTGCTTTACCATGTTATGCAGTTGACTTGGTTCCTTTGACATTCTAATTACGGAGAATAATTTCCTCTCATGAGTTAAAAAATAAAAAGATCAACATTCGGTTATCAAAAGATTTAAAAAAAGCAATTCACAGAGATCAGCATTGACGAGTTTCTGCGGTTGCTAGGGATAATATTTGGTTACTAGGGACATTGTAAGGTTTATGGAATTCTTATAATATATACTGGTTAGTAAATGATAAGATGTCTCTAGATCTGCTAAGGTGCTGTTGTAGAATTTTGTTTCTTGAATCAATAAAAGGTCCACGAGATCTACAGGAAAACACTGTGCATAGGGAAACCTGTTGCTATGGACGGGGCATAGCTATGAATAAAAATATCAAAATGTATTTTTGAAATATGTAGTGTGTATAGCTTGACAAAAATGTACCGCTTAATTAAATATCAAGTCAAAAGATCGTAGATGTCAAAATTCAACCATTAATTACAATAATATAGACTAATTTAATGTTTACAAAACCGTGGCTAGGGTGACAAAACTACACAAAAATACTATTTGCTACCATAGAGAATTGAAATATTATTTCTAGAGTGTACATACACAGAATATAACACTTTGTCGAAAAGACTATGCATGATATGTAAAATAAAACCACAATATTTGAACTTCCAATGATTAATTGGACCCTCCTCCATTTACGTTGCTAAGCAACAAAGGACAAAGTGAAATCATAAAAACAATATTGTTCTTACCTTTCAATGATTTTGTTTAATATTATATCTATATAAACAGTTTCTGAGATTGGGCCAATATCTACCCTTATCATACTCACTCCTTTTCCATGAGATGATGATGAAGTCCGCTTTGTACTAGACCAACACCGTAGTTGGATTTTTATAGTGCTCACACTATGCAAACGGATTCCTCTGTAAAATGTTACTTCATGTTGCGGTGTATTGTTACTTGTTTTTTTGTGTGCAGTACATGGCAGATGCAATTCACACAAAAGACCAAACAGGTAAGAAGTTTTACCATGTTACACAATTTCATCCAATAACAGTTAATCACATTTGTTTCAGATATATTTCTTGTCATATTGATAATAAAAAATCTATATAAAAATTTTTGCTTACAAAAATAACTGATCATATTAATGAACAAATACTGAGGCAGATCAAGATATTTGAACTCTTTCATCAAAAATGTCGAAATTTGACATTTTGATTTAAACTGATGACTGAAACCCTTCCTTAATTTCATTTATCTTTAGTCGGATATAATCCTAAGTTTCCATGGAAATTATATAAAGAAGAAATAAACGAAAATATTAGACTCAGAAAATTGCCAAGTGTACTGTTACTTCTGATTAATTATAGTGTAGTATACTGTTACTTCATGTTCAAATTTTAACAAGTGTACTGTGACTTCGTGATAAGATTAATAAATGACTCCATTTCTTTGGTATTATGATCCTTTGCAGATACCAACATAATATAGATCCATATGCCTGTTGTTATTGTGGTGTCACTAAACAGACACAGAAGCAAATTGTTTAACATACAATACAGGAATATCCAACAAATGATACATCAATTCCCTTCAATAATTATGGTATATTACCTTATCAATCATCAAAAATGGCCGCCATCATAACTAAAGCTAGAAAATTTGGTCCAAGAAATAAAATAAAATCGTGTAATGGGCCAATTGCTACAAAAATTTAGGGTAACTGATATAATTAGGATACCCTTTAAGAGGTTTGGTTGATGACCTCCAGCCGATGTCAAACATGGCCGCCAGTGCAGTCTTCACGATTAAAACAATTCTGAAAAAGATGGTTTGGGCCTGCCCTGTGTGCACAACAATTTATCGTGAAGACTGTAAGTCTGAAGTCCAAATTTCGATGTCTGAAATGCGAACTGTAAAATCTGAATTTCGAGGTCTGAGGTCTGAAGTATGAAGATATCTCTCGGTCTATGTATGGAGACCACGACCCACAAGCTTTGATAATTATATTAAGTTGATTTAAAGGTATAAGACAAAGATATGTTACAGTATATCTGAAAGTATAACAAGAAGTAACAGTACAAAACACCAGAAGTAACAGTGGCATTGTGTTGATATGAACTTGAAGTAACAGTATACTTGGCAATTTTCTGTGTCTGATATTTTCGTTTATTTCTCCTTTATATAATTTCCATGGAAACTTAGGATTATATCCGACTAAAGATAAATGAATTAAGGAAGGGTTTCAGTCATCAGTTTAAATCAAAATGTCAAATTTCGAAATTGTTTATGAAAATGTTCAAATATCTTAACCTGCCTCAGTATTTGTTCATTAATATGATCAGTTATTGTTGTAAGCAAACGTTTTTATATAGATTTGCTATTATCAATATGACAAGAAATATATCTGAACCAAATGTGATTAAATGTTATTGGATGAAATTGTGTAACATGGTATAGATTCTTACCTGTTTGGTCTGTTGTGTGAATTGCATCTGCCATGTGCTGCACACAAAAAAAGAAATAACAGTACACCGCAACACGAAGTAACATTTTACAGAGGACACCGTTTGCATAGTGTGGTGCTAGCTAACCGAAACAACAGTCCGTGAATAGACATGCCACTCGGACCCATTATCCTAATTCCGAGTCAACCAGTCGTTGATCTTTCTCGTTAATGCTAAATGCATGCGGACGCGAACCCACGACCTACATCACTCGAGTCGAACAAGTTAACTATTTCACCACCTATGCAGTTATATTTATAATAGAATACTTAATATGCTTTTATTGTATTCTACTTATATTGGAATTCTTACCTTCGTAAGACACATTCCTCTAAAAATGTTATTCATTTTGTTCTTACCCAGTAAACAGATAAAATCAACACAACTCACGACTTTACCATTCTAACATCTTAGGCTTTGCAAAGTTCACGTGGCGTTATTGTGTTGTTTATCTATTATCTTGAATGAATTACAATGCATAATATTGTCATGTTGTCAAATAAAATATCATCTTCGAAACCAAAATCAAAATCACACATATTATATAAATAAACGTTCCATAATACCGAAAAGGCAAACAAAAATAGACACTCCATAGAAACTGGCAACATAGGGTGCACAAGACTCAAGACGAACACAAACAACACAAAAACACAACACAATATGTATTGGACACCACTATGCGCAAATAAACACAGATGACGTAAATATGACATGAGCCCTCCTACAAACAACTGGAGGTAAATAAGACATGAGCCCTCCTACAAACAACTGGAGGTAAAGATGAAACGAACATTGTTTTTTTGCGGAAATCGTAACGGACATCACAACACGGAAGTAAGAACGTAAAGAAATATAATAGCAAAACACAAAAAACTAAAAACATTATATTAGTTGCATGATAATAAGTTAATGTTAACCATGTTAATATCTCCAACAATTTTGTTGCTTTCATGAATGACTATTGGATAAAATACGTATCGATTTTATGTAAATTCATATATTTTTGTCCACAAAATTATCGAAGGATGAAAAAAGTTTGAAGATGCGAAAGAGGTAACCAGGAGCCATCAATCGAAAGACAGGCAATACCATGGCCAAAAGACAATCACAAAGCACTGCACAGAAAACTAAACATCGAGCAACACGAATCATATGAAAGCGGGAAGAACATATATGCTCCAGAAGGGTTATCAAGTCCTTCTCCAAATAATGCACAGAAAATGATTTAATAATAATTAATTAGAAAGAAAGAAGATATTTCAGAAATATTGATTGATTGGTGTTTAGCGCCAACTTTAGCAGTATGTCAGCTATATTGTGGTGTTTGAGAAGGAAACTTTGATAAAATGGTTTATTTAATAAATATATATATCTTTTGAATCGTACTGAGATTCATGTATTTATATCGAAGAATCATTTATTCATATGAAATAGACCACCCTTGGAAGCAGAACTTGCTATATATATATACTGTCAAATTTTTGTGGGAGTGGATGTGGTCGAGTGGTCTAGGGCGCTGGACGTAAGGTTCAGCGAATGCTGCTGCAGTGTATTAATGGTGTGGGTTCAAATTCCGTCGACTGAATAACAAAAATTTGACAGCTCCTAAAATCTCATTCTAACACTGTTTGGTTTAATATTCAGACGTAAATATATATATATATATATATATATATATATATATATATAAACGTCTAAAATGTAGCACAACAACACCAAACAAAGATGCTGAAATATAACAAAAATAACTATAAGTCTACAAAAAGACTATAATAATCAAGTTGACGGATATTTCGCTTGACCGAGAAGCTTCATCAACGTCTTCCATGGTATGGGTACTGGTCAACCCTGAATTGTTAGTATGGCCAAAGTGGCGAATATGACCATTTGGGGGAGAGGGTTGTCAGGTTATATCATGGCAAGTCAGACAATGAGCCATATATAGTAGGTAACATGTTTAGACAATACCATTTTCTCTGTACGCTAAAGACCTCTATTGTAGCCGCTACCAAAGTCAATATGCTTGGTTCTTACTCAAATCCCCACACATGCCCAGTTCTCCACCGTGGCTCATAGCTTTTATTATTGAACAAACCATAGACCACAGGTCGCTAACAAATGTTTGTCACGTAAAATTTGTATCGAGTACATCTAGACATTCCTCGAATCTAGTTAGCATCTTGAAATGTGGTTATATGCATTGATTGACCAAGCAAATTAAACAAACATACAAAAGAAATCGCTGCTTTCCGTTTAATAATAAAGAACAAATAAGAGAAATATGTGAGATATTATAAAATACAACGTAAGCACAATATATTGTTTTCATCTTTACGCGAGTTATTGCCCTTGCGATGAACAAAATGGTAACCGACCTGGCAAGAGTAATGACTTTCAATATAATGTTCTCCTATTTTGTGGATATTTAAAACTTTTTTAAAACGAGTTTATTTTCTTAGCAAAGAGAAAATCCACAAGTTGTTGCAACTTGGGATTTACATTTTCAATAGATTATGGGAGGAAATATGTTATTTTCGTAGACCTTAGAATGAAAGGGGGTGGGGGGCCTACTGTCCACATTAAGGGGAAATAAATCCTGTCATATGTATAATTCTAGAAGTAGAAAATGTGGAAATAGTCTATATGAAGTACATACCAAAAATAATTATTAGAAAGATATATATTTAAATTAGAAAAATATAGTTTTAAATTAGAAAAATATAGTTTTAGATTAGAAAAATGTAGTTTTAATAAGCTATGTATGACTGGATTATGAAATGATGTCAGATAAATTTAGTGCATCAGCAAGTAATGATGTTACACAGGTGTGTTAAGGCTGTTTCTAAGATTGCAAGCAATAAAAAAGGGGGGTCAGGTATGTAATACAAATTAATGAGTAAAACATAACAATATTTGATGCATATTGCAACCAGTTATTTATACATGTTCGAAAGTGAAAATGTTTCAACTTTGTGCGAGTCAACGTGGATTTCTGTTGATAAAATGATGGTCACGTGACTACAATCAGTGCCTTAACTAATTTCGAAAAGTTCTAGTATTTAGAGTGAAAGTTGAATTAAAAACTGGATATTTTCTGAAAGATTTTTTTGTTTTGTTTAAGAAAAGTGCTACGAGAGCTACTATACAGCCAACAATGGAGATTAAGACAAGATAAAACGCAGAAAATTGACGATTCCTATTGGCCAATGGTGTAAAATTGTAAATGATCGTCTTCTGTCAAGTTTTTCATTGGTCTCGTAGCAAAATCTTATATCTTTATTAACTGCTCTTTATTAATATGTTTTCAACTGTGAATTTATTGACGCGTATATTCTAGAACTTTCATGTCGAAGTGTACGTACTCAATATTTAATCAATTTCGAAAACAATAAAACACTCAAGTGATCCGGCGCACCGATAAAGGGAGGTAACAATATTTGTTAACTCTATCGGCGGCAAATATGAAAACAATATCATTTTTTGCTTCATTTAATTAAAGTAAACTAAATTTGTCGTCGATTCGATAATTAATCAATTGTTTATTTCATATATAAAAAAAAAGTTTTCTGTGAAGTGGTTGCTAATCAATTGTAAAATGGTGTAATTATCCATGTCAACTTCTATCACTATCAGTATCACACAATCTTGTACCTGGTCCTGGGCGTCATGTACAAAACAAAATATTGAATATCCATGCATTACTTATTCATGAATCAGAGACATATAACACAATTATGTCTCTGCATGTATTGGGTATATCAGTAAATGTTCATATTGAATTATTCGACAACTCTCTGTTAAAATAAGTTGTTAAATTATATTTTGAGTTGAAATACTTTGAAAAAAAAAAGGCAAAAATTGATATATTTGCAAACATAGTGAATATCTGAGTGTGCATGGTGTAATGATAGATTTGTTTCTTTTGTTCCCCTCACATCTCTTTTTTACAAAGTAAATTGTTACTTTTTTATAATGGCCTACAGATGAAGTGAAAAAAAACCCAGATAACACTCGTAACCCTCAAGTCTATTTTCTATTCCTGTAAATTTTCATATCTAGAACTTGAACCGGATGAAACTGATGGAATATTTAAATTTATTAAATCTTAAATAAATAAAAATGAATCTTGGGTTACATTGTTTTGTATATGTTTTGTGAATCTGGGGAAAGCTAAACTACTCAGGGCCGTCTTAACAGCATTATAGGACCCCGGGCATAGCAGTACACCGAGACGGCTACCTATACAACCATTCGCAGGAATATAAATGTAAATGTCGATTAAACTAAATATATAGTTATTGTATAGGTACTTCCAAAAAAAAATCAGTGTTTAAACATTAAAAAATATGCCACACACAGCATACAAAGAATAGCATATGATCCCTATGCTCATGCGTGCCCATGCGTTAATATGGCACTGAGTCTACTGATACATTTTTAGTATATCTGTATATCTACATACATATGGTTCAATGTTATGTATGTAATCTTGTTTTCGTTATGTGTGTATGCTAGGTTAAATAAACTTGAAGAAAGGGGCAATGAAATATAGCTTTACACTAAGTTGTTTTCCCCATTAAATAGCACAGGGGCTAGGTGGGTCCGAAAAAAAATATACTATATAATATTACAAGGAGGCGAACTCACTTGCTTCCATTTTTTTAAGTCGTCGTGTTAAATTGATCGTAACTTCGGAACGCCTTAATATTTTCAAAAAATGTTTTCACCAGTCGAAAGTCAAGTAATTTTCCGTTCCAAGGAGACCCCAATTGTTAGTGTAGGCCTCCGAACTGCTGAGGTATCATACACGAACCAAAACTAAACGGCGTGAAAATCAGAAGTCATACAGCTGTTGGGTTGACCACTTCCCATCTGTGTACATACTTTCCCATGCGTAAACGAGTCATTTTGACTAGCTAAATACTTTCATCCATTCAAATTACGTTAAAATTCCTTACCTTTCGCCAATTTACATGCCCTTTAAATCTGTTTTTGAAAGAAATCCCCTTTGCAGATTGGCTGAACAATCTGTTTCAGCCAATCAAAAACCCGTTAGAACTCTTTTAAATCCAATTTAAAGCCCTAAGGAACCGACTATTTAACTTGAAGGGGGGGGGGGGGGTATAGTTTTTTGTTTCGTTCAGAAATTTTTTTTCGGACAACACAAGAGTTAGAATATTTATATTTTTTGTCGCGCAAAGCGCAATTTTTTTTCCATAATTCCACATTAGGTTATATGACAAAAAACTCTGAATCAGATTATTTTTTTCCCCTCCATCAAAATCAGAATATTTTTTTCAGCAACATTGGGAATCAGAATATTTTTTTTAGAAAAAAAACCATACCCCCCCCCCCCCCCTAAGTTGAATGGTCGTTCCCTTAGGGCTTTAAATTGGATAGATCCCACCCAAGTTTGCTATGAATTTGGTTTATCTACCACAAGCGTCATCAAATCATAACAGTTCAACTAAAAATTGCCATTTGTAATGGAAAAAAGACTATCATTAAATGTTGAGGAAAATCAGCCAAATGGCTAGCCTGTGCTATTTTTAGAAACAGGTTAAGGTACTAAATTAGATAGATCCCATCCAGGTTTGCTATGAATTTGGTTTATCTATCACAAACGTCATCGAATCATAACAATTCAACTAAGAATTGCCATTTTTTTATGAATAAAGACTATCATGAAATGTTGAGGAAAATCAGCCAATGACTAGCCTGTGCTATTTTTAGAATCATGTTAAGGTGCTAAATTGGATAGATCCCATCCAAGTTTGCTATGAATTTGGTTTATCTATCACAAGCGTCATCAAATCATAACAATTCAACTAAAAATTGCCATTTTTTATGAATAAATACTATCATTAAATGTTGAGGAAAATCAGCCAATGGCTAGCCTGTGCTATTTTTAGAAACATGTTAAGGTGCTAAATTGGATAGATCCCATCCATGTTTGCTATGAATTTGGTTTATTCTATCACAAATGCCATCAAATTATGACAATTCAACTAAAAATTGCCATTTTTTATGAAAAAAGACTCTCATTAAAAGTTGAGAAAAATCAGCCAATGGCTAGCCTGTGCTATTTTTAGAAACATTTTATGAGGTTAAATTGGAAAGGTCCCACCCAAATTCGTAATAAAGGTCATTAAATCATGAATGTCATTTAGAATAAAATTATGGCAACATAATGTAAACTCAATTTGAAAAACGCAAAAAAAACAAAAATTTCCAATTTGCAAATCTCGGAAAATTTCCCATTCTTGGCCCAGATTTACCAATGGAAAATGATATTGTGTAACAAAATGGTTTTTGTAGAAAGAAAGCTTAACATATATTTAACTAACATGTATAGATAAAATTCCTTCATTTACAGCCAGTTTTATTCTTATAACATGGAAAAACAGAATAGTTTGCCCTGAATAATGCCCTCTCTAGGACCAAATTTTAGGAGGTATGGTTGCCATGGCAACGGATCGTAATTTTTGAAATTTTATTTTCTTAAGTTGTTAAACTTGGTCAAGTAAGTGATCTGACAACATAACACCAATATCTGAAGACATGCATTTCCAGCCCACTGTATAGCTATTGAAGTCCTTACAGAGAATGGGTATTAAGTCGTAAGAAAATAGTTTTATTATGAACATATTAAGAAATACAACGGACGGATTGAATACATAGACATCAATCGAATTTGGTTCTCAATCAAGGTCTTGAATAAATATCAAGACAAAAAACACACAAACAAATAAAGAAAAAACAAAACAAAACGTCAAAAACAAAAACAAAGCAAAAATAATTTTACACACTCTGACTTTTCGGGGTATAGTAAATGTTGAAAAAAATTATTGTGACTTTTTTTCCTGTGACTTTTTTTCTACCGACGCAACACATACTTGCAATATTATATTGAACACAGACACTTTATCAATATTAATTCCATACAGTCAATGATAAGCAATAAATCGTGAACGTAAAATTTTCCAATAAAAAAGGAAAACAATTCGGTTTATTATTTTCATGGACGGATTTCGCTATACAGTTGCGATGTTGTTGAACGCAGACCTAATTTAGTGATTTCTACCTCACATGGCTTATTGAATTTGCAGGCAACTATGCCATCGGCAATATCCAGGTTTGTTATGCTGATGCGCTGCCAGCTTCCATCGTTGAGCGCTCATGATTCTGCTGTCCGCACCAAATATTTATATTTGAAATTCATATGAAAGGAAAAAAAGAAATAGAAAAGCTAAATGCATATTAATATGTTGCTTTATTGTGGAGCCAAGTAGCTGACATGAGAATTTTAATTTTGTTTATACGAAATAGTTTACGGAGCCCGTTTTCTGACATGATTTTTTTTTTTTTTTATTTCGTTTATAGAATTTTTTTTAATTTAGTTTATGCAAAATACTATTTCGTATAACGTCATAAAAATATTTATTATGTCAGTTAACGGGCTCTGTACTTTATTGTTACTCATCAAAAAAGAATAAATTCTATTTAAGAAAGAAGCGTCTTTTAATTTCATAATATTAATGTTTTAAAAGATTCAGATTCAATATTTTATTAAAGTCTCACCACTTGTAATACATATAATACACAATCATCACAATATATACATTAAAACAGAAGTTTTATAGATAAAATACAAGTGCCATTCTATAAAGAATTATATAAATTTCAATAAATCAAAACTTTAAATCATGTCTATAAAACATTTCAGTTCTATAAAAACTTAACTATCAATCATGAATATAAAAAAACTATTTCTTCTACCTAAAATATTAAAAAGAAACCATCATAAAGAAAGATGATTAAAAAGTTGGCATGCGGTGAAATATTTATCCAATTACGAATTATACCTCATAATTTGGTCTTATTTTATGGTACTAGGATGTGCTTTACAAAGTTTTGATCTTTTTATCTAAGACATCAGCAAATATGGCTTGCATCCGGGATATGTACAATGAAAGCTGAACACAGGATTTACACAGACATCCTGTTCTTTGTATTTGATCTTGATCTATTTTATTAGGTTTAAATAAAATACCTTTTCTTTTGTATGAACAATTATTTATATACACGACTATATGGTTTAAAAGGAATATATTACTTGTTTCTATTTTAAGCTTCTCTTATTATTTGTTATGTTAATTTGTCAAGTACACACATGTGTTTACCAAGAAGCTAATTGTATTGAAAGTAATAATTTTTTGATTAGAATAACGAAAAATCCAAATATCTTTTAAAAGTGAACTATAGATTTTTGAACTGCAAAATAAACGAGAGTTTCATTTAGAATTAGAAGTGCTAACTAAATATGTCACAGTAATGCTTCTTATTGTTTTGGCTGAGGCTGCACTCAGATGGAATTTTATATTTTGGTCCTATTTCGTTGTCATTTTTCGGGTGGGAGTAGATGTACTTTATAGAAGAGTCATCAGTACGTCATGTATCTTATCTTACCTGTAAAATCTTTCTCTCAGCCACGTGTACTTTAGACGAACCTGACAAGCATTTTTCTCATAAATTATTGTTATATTTTGCATTTTTTGTAAAATGGGTAAAAAGTCTGACTTATCTCCGGAATGCCAAAAGTTTGTAAAAAAGTTGTTTGCCTTTTATAGTAAGGAAAAGGCAACGAAGAAGCCAATTGTCTCATTTGATAGGGTATATCAAAAGACATCTAAAGCTTTGGGTGTGTCTTACACTTCAGTGCACCGTATTATGAATAGTAAGAGGCCTTGTAAGTCAAATAGACCCAAAGAAAGAGCTGAATTTTTTGACGACTTTGATCATTGTGTTATTAAAAGAACAATCCGCGGTTTATATTCACGGAAAATTGCTCCGACCGTCTCAATAATATATCAGGAAATAAAAGATTCTATTAAAATATCAAAGTCTAAGCTTACTCTAACTCTCATTGATCTTGGATATACTTGTAAAAAATAGGTGATAATCGAAGAGTTCTGTACGATCAAGTGTTTATTATTAATTATAGGTGTAATTATCTAAGAAAGATCAAATCTTTTAGGGAAGCAGGGTATGATATCGTGTACATGGATGAAACATGGGTTAACCAAAATCACTGCACAGATTATATGTGGCTTCCGAATGATAGGTCTGATGCACCAAAAATACCCTCGGGTAAAGGCAAACGTTTGATTGTTTTGCATGCAGGTACGCGAAGTGAGGATTGACGGCTGCGATTTAGTGTTTCTGGCCAAATCAAAGGATGGTGACCATCACCAGGAGATGAATAGTGTTGTCTTTCTTGAGTGGTTTGAAAATCAATTGATGGCCGCTCTGAAGATCAATCTGTTTCATCAATAGATCAATATGTACATGTATAACATGTTCAGCATCTTACCTTGATGCCCATTTATCATACCCTTAATATATCACCAAGATGATTGAATGCATAGCAATGAACTTAGCTCAGTGCAGAGACAGTTAATATGATACTCAGCTACTGAACTACATTTGTAAATCCAATGAAAATGCTGAATATTGACCATCTTCTAAAATTATTATTAATGTAAGATGCTGTATACATTGTATATGCCTACACAATATATTGTCAAAACATACAATGATTAAATAACACTTAAGTTTATTTGACCTGTCTATTAGTACTCAAAATCACACAATTGCAGGATAAATTCATTCTACAATCGGGTTTTATATAAAAAAAATAATTTAGAATTAACACTAACAGTACACTGTACAATGTATGCATAACCAGGTATGTCTTCTAAGAAAAAAACTTAATACCGGTATCAATGCTTATACAATTTGATCAGTGCAATTTTTAATTATGTAAAGGTTTAATTTTACTGAACATGTTTTGGCATAACTAAATAAACTACAATATGTATATTAAAAGGAATTGAGCATCTGTCTTAATATATGTCTCAATAAAAATTTCTTTGATCAAAATGTGATATTGTAGCACAACCAGATCACCCACCTTTAATTAAAAATTGGATTTAAATTACAATGTACATAATTAAATTTCACTTCAGGTTTTGGTTTTATGTAATAACTGTATGGACCATGATCTGTTAGTTGGTAAAAAGACAAACTGGATTTAGAGAATAACTAACTGGTGTCAGATCAGTTTTCGCCCTTGTTTATTTGATCAAATCTGTTATGTGCAAATTAATTTTGATCAAGAAAAAATTCAGAAGCTTAAATGTTTATAAAATTGAAGTCATCCTCCCCAGTAACTTGGCAGAAGATTTGTTTGAGGGAAAAAAAACCTCTGAAAAGGGATGTTATTCTCTGATAATACATACATACTTTTTGGTTGTCGATTATTAGTATGCATTGAGAATTGGTCCTGCACAAGTTGTCAGAATGGACAATTTGCCTTTCCAAGCCAAGGTGTTATGGAGATTGTATGTTACTTGTAAAGAAAACAAATGTAAATTCTAAAAATAAACAGGACCCCCAACCTATCAAGATATTTTTTGTATAAAGATTCAAACGTTTTTTAATGGTTTTCATCATTATAGTCCTTATATTGATTATTTCTCTATAAATTGTGTTCCACAACTTGCAAAAAAAGGGTGTGGTGGTGACTGATTCACCTGTGCCTGTGGCAAAAATAGATACTGCATGCAAATCAAACATCTCGATCTTAAAAAAAAAGATCACGAAAATGTTGGTATTGACATGATAGAGTTCTAGGCTTATGTATCTTATTTTGATTCTCCATGTGCTTTCTTCAAGTTCGGTAGGTATAGTATACGACCCCCTTTTTTCAGTATAATTGTGCTTCAGGAGATTGTCATTATTAATTTAAACTAAGGTTTACCTCTCAGCATCATTTGTCTGCAACTGACAATGTGTACATTTTCCTTTTTTTGTGAAATTCTGCTACATAAGTATCATATTGATAGTAAACAGGTGCGTGTGTATCATTCTCGTATTTGTCAACAAACAAGCTTTTTGGCGATGGCGATTTCCAAATATGGGCATTGAAGGGGTGGAGCTTCGCAAGACTGACAAGCGCCAAAAATCATATATTACAATCGACGTATTCAAAATAATGATATATTCACAATCTGGATAGTCAATAAATATATATGTTAATCTTACTGTCACAAAATGAACAAGGAATAAGTGCATTAGATCTGCAGAAACACATTTTTCCTGCGGGTAGTTCATCCATGAAGAGTACGTTTCCATGGATGCAACGTCATTACGTAAACTATTACAAAGGGGAGCAACTGTATGAAACACACCGACGTGAAACAGCCTTAACACACCCGCGTAGGTGATTGTTCTTTGTTCTGCAGTCTATATGTGGTTCTTTATCCTATCATCAAAGTCAGGGCTTACCTAAAATATGAAAAAGTTAATAAGATATAATGACAAGTTTCGAATCTGCAACTTTTCAGACATGTACATGGAATTACAACTTGTGTGTTCGCGTGTGTTTGTCGGTGAGAGGTGATAATTCCTTTTGATGATAATGGTGCAATTGTTGACCATCATTGTTTTATTGGTGTAGGAAACCGGAGGACCCGGAGAAAACAAAAGACCAGTCGCAAGTCACTGACAAACTTCATCACATAATGTTGTACACCTAGTCCTGATCGAGTTTCGAACTCACAAACACCAGTGGTGATAGGCACTGATTGCATAGGTAGTTGTAAATCCAACTATCATACGAGCATGACGACGACGGGCCGTAACATAACAATACAATGAGAGGCAAGCGAACAAAAAGATTAACAATGATCCATAAACCACAACACAGAAGATTAAAGATTGACCTACAAACTCACACAAAACCCCGTGCTTAAACCAGGGTACTTAAGATTGAGCAATAAACCCACACAAAACCCCGTGGTTAAACCAGGGTACTTAAGATTGACCAACAAACCCACACAAAACCCCGTGGTTAAACCAGGGTACTTAAGATTGACCAACAAACCCACACAAAACCCCGTGGTTAAACCAGGGTACTTAAGATTGACCAACAAACCCACACAAAACCCCGTGGTTAAACCAGGGTACTTAAGATTGACCAACAAACCCACACAAAACCCCGTGGTTAAACCAGGGTACTTAAGATTGACCAACAAACCCACACAAAACCCCGTGGTTAAACCAGGGTACTTAAGATTGACCAACAAACCCACACAAAACCCCGTGGTTAAACCAGGGTACTTAAGATTGACCAACAAACCCACACAAAACCCCGTGGTTAAACCAGGGTACTTAAGATTGACCAACAAACCCACACAAAACCCCGTGGTTAAACCAGGGTACTTAAGATTGACCAACAAACCCACACAAAACCCCGTGGTTAAACCAGGGTACTTAAGATTGACCAACAAACCCACACAAAACCCCGTGGTTAAACCAGGGTACTTAAGATTGACCAACAAACCCACACAAAACCCCGTGGTTAAACCAGGGTACTTAAGATTGAGCAACAAACCCACGCAAAACCCCGTGGTTAAACCAGGGTACTTAAGATTGAGCAACAAACCCACACAAAACCCCGTGGTTAAACCAGGGTACTTAAGATTGAGCAACAAACCCACACAAAACCCCGTGGTTAAACCAGGGTACTTAAGATTGACCAACAAACCCACACAAAACCCCGTGGTTAAACCAGGGTACTTAAGATTGACCAACAAACCCACACAAAACCCCGTGGTTAAACCAGGGTACTTAAACTTAAATGAAATTAAATGAGTCATAGTTGACAGCAAGAAGAGTTAAGCTTAAAGATACCAAAGGGATAATCAGAATCCGTAAATCGAAGAAGAACAGACAACACTATGGCCAAAAGAAAGTACAAAAGTACAAATAACGATCTACAAAACATACACATAAAACTAAAGATCGAGTACCACGTACCCTACTAAAAACAGAGGGTGAAAAGACATATTAATTATATATATATATTTATATTATAATTGGTAAGGTATATTTTGAATAAATTTGAATAATCTATAGCTCGTAAGAAAAAACCCATAAAACTTCTTCAACTATTTAATAAATAAATGTTATTGTACTATATAAATAACACATGGTTGACAATGAATTTATCAGGGTAACAATCTGCTCTATCACCCTCTCAGCTATGTTATTTGTTTTATTTTACTGACTTCATTCTTTTTTTGAATTTTGATGCCCTGCATTTCAATTGCTGTTGTCTTTAAATGTGTTAAACTGTGATATCGATGATGTGTAATAAATAAGATTATATACATTTTTTGTATTTGTTAATATATTTCTGCCATTTTGGTGTATGTTATATACAGATGGGTGTTCTTAAATGACAAGTGAGCAATTTTGTCAGTTATGCCATGTGATTGACTAAATTATCACCCTCTGCCATTTGATAGACTAAATTGGTACACGCTCCTTAACCAACGAGAAGACAGGAAATTTGCATGTGATATAATAAATGAAAATGGTGGATAATTTGCCGCTAATGCTCATTTAAATACGATTTACAGACTTATTGTCTAGTCGGGTCAATATGTCGTATTTCTACCTTCATGAGAAACATTTTAAAGATAAAATTAGTCTATTCGTCCCCAATAAAACATCACTATTAGAACAGTGTTCACAAAAAATAATATCAAACAAAATTTATAAATAGATGAGAAACTGGTTTTTAAATGATCGTTGGATTGTATAACAATCACGTGATTTTCAATGCGAATTTATACAGTAATATCATTAAAAAGGGTTAGGTAGCTATTGCACTTCATCATAACACATCCAAACAACATAAGACCCAAGGTAAGGAAGTTATTATTAGCTATGAATTCTGAATTATATTTGAGATTCTTGTACATTCTGGTGCACATCATATGGCTTGCATACACGATTACATGAGTTGCACCAATTTAATTAAAGTTAGATCTTCGCACTTGCTCCCTATTTTCTATCTGTGTTTATAAGTATATGATAGTGTCTTAAGCTGTCATACACTGAGCAGCACGGGAGTATAAACCAAATTATATGTATGATTTTCTATTATAAGTCTATGATAGTGTACTGTGCATTAAATGCCTTTTAGCTTTCATATTGTACGTGATCAATATTCATTAACTATTTACAGTTAGAAGTTACGCAACACACAATCAATCAATCATATTACAAATTCGAAACACTTTAATTTATATTTAATAGTTGTATATCTAAGAGGATAGGAATGTGATATACTGTCTTGTTTCCTCATTTAATATATAATCAATTAACAATGGTGTGTTAGTTTTCTTCATGATAGTATTTATAATTTGTAGCATACTTTTCGTAATATTTAATCATCTACTTAAAACAGCCTACGTATAGTATTTATAGGTCCAAGAATTCTGTGAAATTGATCAAAAGACATAAAGAGTTAGAAATTTCCAAACGATGCCGTCTTTAAATCTAAAAGTTTTCAGAAACAAATAGTTTCTATATTACAACATGTTTTTTCAACTTAGTATTGTCTTCTCCATTTTATGTGCGATGTTTCTGTGTATTGGAATATATTTATACTTATCCTATGCTTATCTTTAGATACATTGTCAGATTGTAAAATATATACAATATGCGGATATTTAAATTATGATTAACGTAGCACTAGGTGTGTGTGTGTGTGGGTGGGGGGGGGGGGGGGGGGGGTATTTGTTTAATCAAATCGTTTTTCAATTGAAATAAAAAAAATGAGAATTTGGGTGATATATTTAATCATTCTTATTCGAATAAAGTATTGTAATTAATTGAGTGAGTGATTGTTCTTAAGTGGAAAATGCACAATATGTCAGCTATGTCATGGCGAGATTAAGTTAAATTCAATGATATGATAATGATGTCTGCTGTGTATTGTATAATTCAGCCTTCGTGTGAAACTATTTAAAGATGAAATTTGTCTATTCGTACCCAATAAAACAACACTATTAGAAAAGAGTTCGCAATAAATGATATCAAACACAATTTTTTTTAAAAAGGTGAGCAACTGGTTTTTAAATGATCATTAGGTTCCATAGCAATCACGTCATTTTCAATACGAATGTATAGAGTAATTTTATTAAAAATGGATAGGTATCTATTGCACTTCGTCATAACATCCAAACAACATAAAACCCAAGGTAAGGAAATGTGTATTAGCTATGAATTCAGTATTATATTTGAGATTCTTGTACATTCTGGTGTACCTCATATGGCTTGCATAAACGATTACATGTATATTATTTTAAGAATGCTGTCGCTGAGCTGCGCGGGAATATAATACAAATTATATGTATTATTTTCTATAATAAATCTATGATAGTGTATTGTGAGCTAAGTGTCTTAAGCTTTCATACATTGAGCTGTACGGGAGTGTAAACCAAATTATATATATAATCTATGATAGTGTATTGTGCACAGAGTGTCTTAAGCTTTCATACACTGAGCTGCACGAGAGTATAAACCAAATGATATGTATGGTCTATGATAGTGCATTGTGGACTAAGTGTCTTAAGCTTTAATAGGGCAAAATGGTCCAATTTATATAAAAATCTAACTGCCAATGCCATCTTTCGTCATCTGTACGCAACTGACAGAATACTTCTCAACTGATTCAACGTGGCGTTCACATCTTTCGTTGAAAATCCAAGTGCAGCTAAGGACGTGTGCAAAATGTGGCAGGGTTAAAACGATCAATGGGATCCCAAATGCAACCCTTCCCTCTTGATAATGAGATCTCCACAACAGCAATACATCTATATGTTCTTTTATACATGACTGTTGTTTTAGCATTTGATCATCCTGTATTAATTGTACATATATGATTTTACCCCATGTTGGACCTCTGCATATATTATAGGTAAGCAATTGTTATCTGATGTAATCGTATATTCAAGAGAAGGATGTATAATTTTTAATTAAATCCATAATGCACTTTGCCGTTTTCGTTCCAAATATAGAATTACTTGTGTAATAGAACAAATAAAATGTAATACTTTATGTTTGTTGTTTCTATGTATTGAAATATATAATTCGATTGACCTGGGCTTCACTCGAGGCGAGCACGCTAACCATTACACCACCGATGCAGTTTTTAATGACATGAAGCATGTTTTAAAGCGAATTGTCTCCAAATTCATGATAACAATTTGATAAATAAATTATAACTGAATGTTCGACTCGTGGTTTTAGCCTTTAGTGCGATGTACTCGATAGTAGCATTAAACATTCATAGCCCGCAACTGGGAAAAGTTGGAAAATACAAAAGAGGTAAATTAGGTATAATATGTTTGTTTGTTTGTTTGATGGTGTTTAGCGCCAATTTCAACAATATTTCAGCTATATCGTTGGGGTAAATTTTATTGGTACCACCAATGGTGGAGGAAACCGGAGTATTCGAGGAAAACCACCGAAGCTTGAGCAACAGACCCACACAAAACCCCGTGGGTGAACCTAGGTACTTCGAAATTAACTGAGTCATAGTTGACAGCAAGGAGAGTTTGAAGATACCAAAGGGGTAACCAGAATCAATAAATCGGCGAAGAATAGACAACACAATGACCAAAAGAAAAAGTACAAAAGGACAAACAATGATCTACAAAATATACACATAAAACTAAAGATCGAGTAACACTTCACAAAACTATTTTTAGTGCAATCTACAATGTTTCTATTCACAGATGAAAATTGCTATTTTTGCCTTTATAATGGTCGTCGTGTTCATGTTTGTTGAAAGTCACAGTGAACCATATGGAAGGGGAAGGGAATATGGAAGGGCAGGGGGATTTGGAAGGGGAAAGGGAAGTATCAGAGGAGTGGAAACAGACACTGTAGATGGGATGAGACTGAAAAGGGATTTAAATCATGAATTGGTACAGCGAGATCTTGGTAACGGACAAAGAAGATATATTAGAGATGTCAACAAGAAACACCATGTGCACATGTCAAACGAAAGAGTACTTGCAGCGAGAGTGGCAAGAAATGCACAGACCTTGAAGAACGTCCACGAAAGAATCCTTGCTGAAACAGAAGATGCGGGTAAATGATTAAAAATACAATGTCACATGGCTTAGCATGGGCGTTTCTCATATGGTTAAGCATAAGCGTTTCTTACCCTCTTATGACTATGTAAAGGACTAAATCTGTTCTCTTATTACAAATATGAATCCTATCTAAACCGAACCACCTGAGAACCAGTTTTTGGATTCGGAATAGACGATGTTCGGTATATACAGGTTGGTATAATTGAGAGTTCTTACATTAGAACTTGTAAAATTCGCTTTATACAGGGTTCGGTATAGACAGGTTTCACTGTAGTTTGCAAGAGGCTTAAATGACAATTTATTTTAATTAGATTTATGCTGTATCTATTTTGTCGATACACAAACATCTAATAACATCCTGTATGAGGTCACTGTAGTTAACCTGTAACTTATATTTAACCGTCCAATCATAGTTATGATAGAAAAATTATAATGATCAATCAGAAAACAGCTCTCAGCTTATGTTCGATTTAACTATAAAATAAACAAAGTGACTACCACCAGAAAAACAAAATCCACATTTTCAGTTTGGACAGATTAAAACATAAATTTCGTAAATAATGTAATTATTAAATTTTTCACATCTTGATAGCAATATACCAACCGCTCCTGTATATAGTGTTTATTTTTCACAGATTGTTTACAATGCCAACGTCTTGTGAATAATAAACTATGGAAGTCAAGAATTTTAAAAGAAGCGGAAGATATCAAAACATTGTTGGAAAAGTATTCTATCACTTGCGTACATATGGACGATAAAAGATGGTATTGGGTTAGGGTTATGGTGATGATGGTAGCGACTATCGGCTCTCTCCAGTAGAATTAATATTATACATGTTAGATTCATATCTTTCATGCTGGTATTTATTTAAAATATTAATATTATGAAAAGAAAGTGTAAACAGTGATGGTCAACAATATCACCATTATCATCAAAAGGAACAATCACCTCTCACCGACAAACACACGCGAACACACAAGTTGTAATTCCATGTACATGTCTGAACAGTTGCAGATTCGAAACTTTTCATTATATCTTATTAACTTTTTCATATTTTAGGTAAGCCTTATCATTGATGATAGGATAAAGAGCCACATATAGATTGCAGGACAAAGAACAACCGCCAAGCATCATTACTTGGTGATGCACTAAATTTATCTGACACTATTTCATAATCCAGTCATACATAGCTTATTAAAGCTACATTTTTCTAATTTAAAACTATATTTTTCTAATTTAAATATATATTTATCTAATAATTATTTTTGGTATGTACTTCATATAGACCATTTCCACATTTTCGACTTCTAGAATTATACATATGACAGGAGTTATTTCCCCTTAATGTGGACAATACGCCCTCCTTTCATTCTAAGGTCTATGAAAATATTTCCTCCCATAATCTATTGAAAATGTAAATCCCATGTTGTAACAACTTGTGGATTTTTTCTTTGCTAAAGAAATAACCTCGCTTTAAATATCCACAAAAGAGGAGAACATTATAATGAAAGTCATTACTCTTGCTAGATCGGTTACCATTTTGTTCATCGCAAGGGAAATAACTCGCGTAAAAATTAAAAAAATAATATTGTGCTTACTTTGTATTTGATAATATCTCAAAAATTTCTCTTATTTGCTCTTTATTATTAAACGGAAAGCAGCAATTTCTTTTGTATGTTTGTTTAATTTGCTTGGTCAATCAATGCCTATAACCACAGTTCAAGATGCTAACTCGATTCGAGGAATGTCTAGGTGTACTCGATACCAATTTTATGTGCCAAACATTTGTTAGTGACATGTGGTCTATGGTTTGTTCAATAATAAAAGCTATGTGCCACGGTGGAGAACTGGGCATGTGTTGGGATTTGAGTAAGTACCAAACGTTTTGACTTTTGTAGCGGCTACAATGCTCCTCTTTTTCCAAATCTACAATAGAGACTTTTAGCGTACAGAGAGAATGGTAATCTCCAAACATGTAACCTACTATATATGGCTCTTTTTCTGACTTGCCATGTTATAACCTGACAACACCCTCCCCCAAATGGCCATATTCGCCACTTTGACCATGCTAACAATTCAGGGTTGACTAGTACCCATACCATGGAAGACGTGCAACGTTAGATTAAAGCATGTTTTTTTCACAAAAATTCGACATTAATGACAAATGTTTGCATTCTATACAGTCCTGTCTTACACAATCTTAATTCAGACACGAAGGAGCAGTACACTACATCTTATAGCACATGTTGAGGACAAGTTCGTCCCGAACGTCTTGTTTGATAAGTTACTAACTGTTGTATTTGACGCCATATTTCCGGTCCTTTTCTCATCCTTGACTTATCACCGGGTTTGCAACTAGATTAACACGACGAGTGCCACTAGTGGAGCAGGAGATGCTTACCCTTTCGGAGCACCTAAGTTCATCCCCGGTTTTCAGTTGGGTTGGTGTTACTCCATATTTAGTCTTATGTGTATTTTTTGTGTAGATCGCTGTTTGTCCTTTTGTACTTTTTCTTTTGGCCATTGTGTTGTCTGTTCTTCGATATACGGATTCTGATTACCCCTTTGGTATCTTCGAGCTCCTCGTACAGATATTATTAATAACAAAAACAACAACAAAAAACAAAATAAAAACACAACGTCAGAACAATACCAAAATCAAATAAATGGAGAAAAAATCGATACCATGAACAAGCATATAGGTAGCCGACTACTTTCCTAGCTTGGTACAAGCACTGTCATTAAAAAGTGGCAGGGTTAAGCAAACGTAGAAAACCGAAAGGCAATTACTAATAAACAATCCACCGACACTGACAACATTGGGCACACAAGACACATAGCGACGACAAACAAAACACAAAATAACACTGAAAAATAAAAAGATGAGAAACATAGATCCCACAAAATACCGCGGGTGAACTCAGGTGCTCGCGAAGAGTAAGCAGACTATTCTTCTTATAAGACACCCGACGTATTGCACACATATATATAGAGTTTGAAGGTACCAAAGGGATAATCAGAATCCGTAAATTGAAGAAAAACAGACAACACAAGAGCCAAAAGAATAAAGTACAAAAAGACAAACAACGATCTAAAAAACATACACATAAAACTAAAGATGTAGTAACACGAACCCCATCAACAACTTGGGGTGAACTCATGTGCTTCAGAAGGGTAAGCAGTTCCTGCTCCACTAGTGGCACCCGTCGTGTTGATCTAGTTACAAACCCGGTGATAAGTCATGAATGAATAAATGACTGGGAAGTTTTTGCGACCAGTGGAATAAGTCTGTGGTAAAGATCTTGTCGAAGATACAGGAAAGAAAATAAACTACTTAGAAAGGAAAAGACATATTATCTTTTGAGAGATGGATGTTTCGTAGCGGTCAACCAGATTGTGATGACGACCAAATATGTTTTTGTTTCGAGGACTTCAACCTAGGAGTAAGACAAGTTTAAAGATACCAAAGGGGTAATCAGCAGTCGCAAATCGAAGAAGGACAAATAACACAATGGCAATAAGAGTGAAGGAGTGATGCTGTCTAAATTCAACTCATCAATTATTCAGCTATATCATGGTGATGAAAAGTTAATTTTCAACAACGTGATGATGAGGTCCGCTTTGTATTAGATGAACACGCTTAGTTGGATTTTTTTTGTGGTAGCTCACTGAAACAACAGTCCACGGATAGACATGTCGCCCCACTGGACATATTATCTTGATTCCGAGCCGACCAGTCTTTGCTTAATGTTGCGTGCTTAGCGGAGAAACAGCAAATACCAATTTAATAGTCTTTAATTTGACCAGATTAGGGCTCGAACCTACGTTCTACCCCACGCAAGGCGAGCTATCTAACAATTACACCACCAATACGTTTATTAATGTCCAAAGGAAACAGGACAAAATGACAAACAACGATCTACAAAACATTACACAGAAAACTAAAATCGAGCATCAAGAACCCCGCTAAAAACATGGCATGAACTCGGGTGCTCCGGAAGGATGAGAAGATCCTGCTCCACATGTAACCATGTTGAGCAGCTTTTTCGTCAGTAGTTGAGCTCTGTCAAGACAATAATAGTACTGAGCACCATAACCCTAACTCTTTCATTCAGCAATGATATTTCAATGGAAAGTGAAGGTAGATCTATGAAGCTAAGTACTACTTTTGACTGCCACATCTAGATTGGCTGATTGAGTCTTAATTACCTATTAGTTCCTTAATTCGCTATTGTCAGGTCTACATTCACTCTTAGTGAGATGTACTTAATTCCTACCTTAATCCGTAGCTGTACCACTAGAAGATCCGCAACTGCTTCCCTTCCGGAGCACATGGGATTGCCCTTTTTTACTTGTCTTACTAGGTTTCCTTGTTCAATGTTGTCAAATTTCTGTGTTTTGATGTCCGCTACGAATGTCGCGTAAAACGATGTTCGGTTCGTCTTTACTACTATTTGTTATGTAGAAGGTTCACGTTTTATTTATGTTGTTTGTATTTATTTACGCATACTGGTGTCCAACACGATTTCTTTTTAGATGATCTTGGTGTCATTTAGCAGTAAAACGAAGGGTAACAAGGGTGGAGCAGGTACTGCTTACCCTTCCGGAGCACCTGGGGTTTGTCCTTTTTATTTGTCTTAGTGGGGTTCCTTGTTTTTCAATGTTGTCAAATTTCATGCTCTCATTTTCGTGTTGTGATGTTCGCTACGAATTTCGCGTAAAGCGATGTTCGTTTCGTCTTTACTACTATTTGTTATGTAGGAGGTTCACGTTTTATTTATGTTTTTTGTATTTACTAACGTATACTGGTGTACAACACGATTTTGGTGTCATTTAACAGTAACACGAAGGGTAGCAATAGTGGAGCAGGAACTGCTTACCCTTCCGGAAAACCTGTGATCACCCCGGTTTTTTTGTGGGTTTCGAGTTGCTCGATCGTTAGTTTTCTGTGTAGTGTTTTGTAGATCGTTGTTTGTCCTTTTGTCCTTTTTCGACTTACAGATTCTGATTACTCTTTTGGTATCTTAAAAATTTTCTAATTTAAGGTCGGTGGGTTGCTATCATTTTCCCACATGCTTTCTCACGTACAGTCCAGTGTCATATGACAAATACATATCTATATATATATATATACAAAATCAACATTATTTACGATATAAATTACATTGGTCCAGTTAGAATTTGAAAGGGACAGGGTGTCAGCAAAGGGCAGGGCATTTTTTTATGATAAAACGGGCACTTAGAGAACTTTATCAATGTCATCACAGTCACTTGAAATCCAAATTATAAAAATGAAACTAATTTGCTTAGTAGTTTGGTGTCGACGTAAACAATGCATGGTCGCTCACCTTTAAAGCGTCATCTGTCTATTAAGTAAAGCTACGTCCCTTGATTTCGGATTTTACTTTGCATTGTTGGAGGTACGAAATCTGTGCATGACTTCCCGACTGACAATAACGACCGCTGCGTCTTCACAAGAGATAGTCGAAGGGAGGTCATGATATTTTTTTAAAAGAATAAGGTCTTGGGTGCTGAAGCAAACAGGGTTTTGAATATATTAGAAGAAATTAAAAAAACCAAACACGACTTGAAGCGAGCTGGGTTAAAATTAGAGGCTCAGTGGGCTGCGCCTGTGTCGCTCACCTTTCATTCTGCTTTGAGGAAACTTAATGCAGAACCTTCCATAGGTGCTTCCCACCAAGTTTCGGTTCATTTGGCTAAGAAGTTTCAGAGAAGACTTTTAGAAATCAACCAACCAGAAACAAGAATTGCCTATGGCAGCCATGTTTGCTAATATATCGAGATGAAAGTAGCAATCTGTATAGAGAACTTTCCATAGATGCTTCCTACCAAGCTTCGGTTCAATTGGCTAAGCAGGGAAGAAGAATTTAA
Organism: Bathymodiolus septemdierum; assembly: GCA_963383655.1. NCBI lineage: Eukaryota > Metazoa > Mollusca > Bivalvia > Mytilida > Modiolidae > Bathymodiolus > Bathymodiolus septemdierum. Next base: position 67,891,997 of record OY726525.1, read on the forward strand.
GAAATCGACCAATCTGAAACAATAACTGTCTGTAGCAGCCATGTTTGCTAACGAATCGGGATGAAATGAGCAAGCTTTATAGAGGACCTTCCATACATGCTTTCTAACAAATTTCAGTTCATTCGGGAAAGCGGTTTCAGAGAGGAAGGTCTTTTCAGAAATCAACCAATCAGAAACAAGAATGGCTTGTGGTGGCCATGTTTGTTAACGGATCGGAACGAAATTAGCAATCTTTATAGAGAACATTCCATAGATGCTCCCTACCAAGTGTCGGTTCATTTGGCCAAGCAATTTCAGAGGAGAATATTTTTAAAAATCGGCCAATCAGAAACAAGAATTGCCTGTGACGGCCATGTTTGTCAATGGGTCGGAACAGAATGTGTCATATTTATAGAGTACTTTCCATAGATGGTTCCTACCAAATTTCAGTTCATTTGGGAAAGCGGTTTCAGAGGAGAAGATTTTTTTAGAAATCAACCAATCAAAAACAAGAATGGCATATGGCGGCCATGTTTGTTAGCGGATCGGAACTAAATGAGCAATCTTTATAGAGGACCTTCCAAGGATGCTTCCTACCAAGTTTTGATCCATTTGGCCAGATTAACAGACAATATTCATCATATTGTTCTCTAGCTTCTGAACTGTCGATCGAGAAAAAAATAAAATATTCTAAACAGGCAGCATATATTCAGTCAATGGGGTTTGCAATTAATATTTCGCATGCACAATAGCGACCCCACACCACAAGGTGTGTAAAATAGAAATATTATGTTGTCGCTTAAATGCGTATTAACTGCATTACATGTAAACTGTATGATTCTGTTTGATAAAGTCCTTTAGCTAGAACAGGAAAAAAATGTACACCTGAGTGAAATATATTAATAGTGTTGTAATAACAGATCGTGAACGTGATGTAGAAGTATAAAAGAATGTCAAGGTATATTTTAAATGAGGTTGAAACAAGTCGCCATTTGATATCAATTCGGTTGTATTTCATGTTGACGATTTTAATTACGGAAGACGATCACAACCATATTTTTTTTTAACTATTGCAACTCAGCTGTTTTTTGTTCATAACCTATAATAAAATGAAAAAATATATATCACACTGTCGGAACAGTTCCAGCATTCAATAGAACAATCGTAGAAATATGTAAATTCGCTATCCCTATTAAGTTTTTCCTCATAATCTTCACATAATTTTGTGATTTAAAATAAGACAATGATATGAAGATTATAAGAACAAACTTCAACACATTTAGTAATTCAATCAATTCAATTCAATATTTTATTTAAATCTCATCTCTTAATTACAGGTCATAATACACACATAAAACAATAAATTAGAGAGCCATTCTTTACAGAATTATAAGAGACTATAATTAAAACAGTATCTATAGCACAAATATATAAAACAATCTTATATCAATATATTACATACATATATATATATATATATATAGAATACTTAAAATGCTTTAATTGTTATCTACTTGTATTGTAATTCTTACTAGGGTAGGGCACACTCTTCTAAAAATGTCATTCTTTTTGTTCTTACCCAGAAAACATTTAATTAGATAGCATATGGTCGTATATCCCTAACAGGTAAAATCAACATGACTTTTGACCTTATCAGTGTAACATCGTAGAATTTGCAACGTTCGCGTGGCGTTATTGTATCTATTATCTTGAATGGATTACAATACATATACATATATTGTCATGTTGTCAAATAAAATATCATAATACATTTCTCTGACGTCACACTATTGTTCGAACAGTGAATTATTTTTAAGACTATTGTTCTTGTATAAATAAACTTTAACCTTTTGCTGGTTTAGGCTTAAAAAGGTGATATACATATTTTGGGACTTTCGGTTATCGAATCAATGCTGGGCTTTTTGACTTTCAAAACTTCCATCTAACCACTCGGCTACATTGATTACACTACTATACGCTATATTTAGTATATATGACTCTTGATAGTAAGCTTTGTTGAAAAAAATATCAACAATTTGTCTAAAAAAGCAATTGATCAATATATTCAAGACACGATACAAGTATTTCAGATCTGGCATAAAGATAGGGAAGTCAACAAAAATGTCAAAAATATTTTTTTTTATCAATGTGTGACGTAAAATGGTTTTTGACATTTGTTTCACTGGGTTTGGTACTGCTTTGACAATTACTTTTCCTATTTTGTTCCAGTATTGTTATAAATACTGCTATAGTGACAGCCGAAACCTTTGAGCCATAATGAAAGCGGGAGTCTTGGTGCTTTAAAATCTGATTCAACCCACCATTTCTTTAGAAATGCCTGTACCAAGTCAGGGTCATTACGGTTTCCACAGTTTTCCGGTTGTTGACTGATTTTGTCTGTTTATATACTTATGAGTTTTGAGTTTCCCTTTGTAAGATTGCTTGGAGTTCGGTAATTTTGTTATTACCCTTATTATGTTCAGAACTGACGAGTATGTGAACTTTTAAAATGTATTCTCGCAGTACTAAGACAACTAACGAACCGACAGCAAGTAATAACAAATCAGACAGACCACAGGTGAACATTTGAACACTTGAAAGATCTTGAAATATCTAAATATAAACGATTCTTTTCACTTCAAAGACCTTGAAATACCTAAATATAAACGAAAATCGAAAGCACGAATGCTGATAAAATTTTGTTGTTTAATTTTTGTTTTTGTTAATTGTGGCGTATTTAACTTTCTGAACATTAAAAAGGTAAACATATTAAATGAAAACAATGTTGTAGATGGAAAGGTATTATGTAAGAGAATACACTCCAACTTGTAGATTCTCCATTACATCTTCGAAAACAAAATCAAAATCACACATATATGAATAAACTTTACATAATACCGAAGGTGCTATCAAACATGGATACCCCAGAAACCGGCAACGCGGGGTGCACAAGACGAAGACAAGCAAAGCAAAAACACATCACAATATGCGTTGAGTACCACTACGCACAACAAACACATATAGCGTACATAGACACGAGCCCTCCTACTAACAACTGGAGGTAAAGACGAACCGAACATCGTTTGTATGTGGAAATCGTAGCGGACATCACAACACAGAACTATGAACGTAAAGACAAATAATAGGACAGCACACAAAAACTAAAAAGATGAGCAACACGGAACCCACAAAAAATCCGAGGGTGAACTCAGCTACTCGGGAATTGTTCATGCTTCCTATAAGACACTCCCGTGTTACTCATATATACAGGTAAGTAGTTCCTACTTCCTATAAGACACTCCCGTGTTACTCATATATACAGGTAAGAAGTTCCTACTTCCTATAAGACACTCCCGTGTTACTCATATATACAGGTAAGTAGTTCCTACTTCCTATAAGACACTCACGTGTTGCTCATATATACAGGTAAGTAGTTCCTACTTCCTATAATACACTCCCGTGTTACTCATATATACAGGTGAGCAGTTCCTACTTCCTATAAGACACTCTCGTGTTACTCATATATACAGGTAAGTAGTTCCTACTTCCTATAAGACACTCCCGTGTTACTCATATATACAGGTAAGTATTTCCTACTTCCTATAAGACACTCCCGTGTTACTCATATATACAGGTAAGTAGTTCCTACTTCCTATAAGACACTCCCGTGTTACTCATATATACAGATAAGTAGTTCCTACTTCCTATAAGACACTCCCGTTCTACTCATATATACAGGTGAGCAGTTCCTACTTCCTATAAGACACTCCCGTGTTAATCATATATACAGGTAAGTAGTTCCTACTTCCTATAAGACACTCCCGTGTTACTCATATATACAGGTAAGTAGTTCCTACTTCCTATAAGACACTCCCGTGTTACTCATATATACAGGTAAGTAGTTCCTACTTCCTATAAGACACTCCCGTGTTACTCATATATACAGGTAAGTAGTTCCTACTTCCTATAAGACACTCCCGTGTTACTCATATATACAGGTGAGCAGTTCATACTTCCTATAAGACACTCCCGTGTTACTCATATATACAGGTAAGTAGTTCCTGCTTCCTATAAGACACTCACGTGTTACTCATATATACAGGTAAGCAGTTCCTATTTCCTATAAGATACTCCCGTGTTACTCATATATACAGGTAAGTAGTTCCTACTTCCTATAAGACACTCCCGTGTTACTCATATATACAGATAAGTAGTTCCTACTTCCTATAAGACACTCCCGTGTTACTCATATATACAGGTAAGTAGTTCCTACTTCCTATAAGACACTCCCGTGTTACTCATATATACAGGTAAGTAGTTCCTACTTCCTATAAGACACTCCCGTGTTACTCATATATACAGGTAAGTAGTTCCTACTTCCTATAAGACACTCCCGTGTTACTCATATATACAGGTAAGAAGTTCCTACTTCCTATAAGACACTCCCGTGTTACTCATATATACAGGTAAGTAGTTCCTACTTCCTATAAGACACTCACGTGTTGCTCATATATACAGGTAAGTAGTTCCTACTTCCTATAATACACTCCCGTGTTACTCATATATACAGGTGAGCAGTTCCTACTTCCTATAAGACACTCTCGTGTTACTCATATATACAGGTAAGTAGTTCCTACTTCCTATAAGACACTCCCGTGTTACTCATATATACAGGTAAGTATTTCCTACTTCCTATAAGACACTCCCGTGTTACTCATATATACAGGTAAGTAGTTCCTACTTCCTATAAGACACTCCCGTGTTACTCATATATACAGATAAGTAGTTCCTACTTCCTATAAGACACTCCCGTTCTACTCATATATACAGGTGAGCAGTTCCTACTTCCTATAAGACACTCCCGTGTTAATCATATATACAGGTAAGTAGTTCCTACTTCCTATAAGACACTCCCGTGTTACTCATATATACAGGTAAGTAGTTCCTACTTCCTATAAGACACTCCCGTTTTCCTCATATATACAGGTGAGCAGTTCCTACTTCCTATAAGACACTCCCGTGTTACTCATATATACAGGTAAGTAGTTCCTGCTTCCTATAAGACACTCACGTGTTACTCATATATACAGGTAAGCAGTTCCTCTTTCCTATAAGATACTCCCGTGTTACTCATATATACAGGTAAGTAGTTCCTACTTCCTATAAGACACTCCCGTGTTACTCATATATACAGATAAGTAGTTCCTACTTCCTATAAGACACTCCCGTGTTACTCATATATACAGGTAAGTAGTTCCTACTTCCTATAAGACACTCCCGTGTTACTCATATATACAGGTAAGTAGTTCCTACTTCCTATAAGACACTCCCGTGTTACTAATATATATACAGGTAAGTAGTTCCTACTTCCTATAAGACACTCCCGTGTTACTCATATATACAGGTAAGTAGTTCATACTTCCTATAAGACACTCCCGTGTTACTCATATATACAGGTAAGTAGTTCCTACTTCCTATAAGACACTCCCGTGTTACTCATATATACAGGTAAGTAGTTCCTACTTCCTATAAGACACTCACGTGTTGCTCATATATACAGGTGAGCAGTTCCTACTTCCTATAAGACACTCCCGTGTTACTCATATATACAGGTAAGTAGTTCCTACTTCCTATAAGACACTCCAGTGTTACTCATATATACAGGTAAGTATTTCCTACTTCCTATAAGACACTCCCGTGTTACTCATATATACAGGTAAGTAGTTCCTACTTCCTATAAGACACTCCCGTGTTACTCATATATGCAGATAAGTAGTTCCTACTTCCTATAAGACACTCCCGTTCTACTCATATATACAGGTGAGCAGTTCCTACTTCCTATAAGACACACCCGTGTTACTCATATACACAGGTAAGTAGTTCCTACTTCCTATAAGACACTCCCGTGTTACTCATATATACAGGTAGGTAGTTCCTACTTCCTATAAGACACTCCCGTGTTACTCATATATACAGGTAAGTAGTTCCTACTTCCTATAAGACACTCCCGTGTTACTCATATATACAGGTAAGTAGTTGCTACTTCCTATTAGACACTCACGTGTTACTCATATATACAGGTAAGTAGTTCCTACTTCCTATAATACACTCCCGTGTTACTCATATATACAGGTGAGCAGTTCCTGCTTCCTTTAAGACACTCCCGTGTTACTCATATACACAGGTAAGTAGTACCTACTTCCTATAAGACACTCCCGTGTTACTCATATATACAGGTAAGTAGTTCCTACTTCCTATAAGACACTCCCGTGTTACTCATATATACAGGTAAGTAGTTCCTACTTCCTAAAAGACACTCCCGTGTTACTCATATATACAGGTAAGTAGTGCCTACTTCCTATAAGACACTCCCGTGTTACTCATATACACAGGTAAGTAGTTCCTACTTCCTATAAGACACTCCCGTGTTACTCATATACACAGGTAAGTAGTTCCTACTTCCTATAAGACACTCCCGTGTTACTCATATATACAGGTAAGTAGTTCCTACTTCCTATAATACACTCCCGTGTTACTCATATATACAGGTGAGCAATTCCTACTTCCTGTAAGACACTCCCGTGTTACTCATATATACAGGTGAGTAGTTCCTACTTCCAATAAGACACTCCCATGTTACTCATATATACAGGTAAGTAGTTCCTACTTCCTATAAGACACTCCCGTGTTACTCATATATACAGGTGAGCAGTTCCTACTTCCCATAAGACACTCCCGTGTTACTCATATATACAGGTAAGTAGTTCCTGGTTCCTATAAGACACTGCCGTGGTACTCATATATACAGAGGAGCAATTCCTACTTCCTATAAGAAACTTCCGTGTTACTCATATATACAGGTAAGTAGTTTCTGCTTCCTATAAGACACTCCCGTGTTACTCATATATACAGATGAGCAGTTCCTACTTTCTATAAGACACTCCCATGTTACTCATATATACAGGTAAGTAGTTCCTGCTTCCTATAAGACACTCCCGTGTTACTCATATATACAGGTAAGTAGTTCCTACTTCCTATAAGACACTCCCGTGTTACTCATATATACAGGCAAGTAGTTCCTACTTCCTATAAGACACTCCCGTGTTACTCATATACACAGGTAAGTAGTTCCTACTTCCTATAAGACACTCACGTGTTACTCATATATACAGGTAAGTAGTTCCTACTTCCTATAATACACTCCCGTGTTACTCATATATACAGGTGAGCAGTTCCTACTTCCTATGAGACACTCCCGTGTTACTAATATATACAGGTGAGTAGTTCCTACTTCCTATTAGACACTCCCGTGTTTCTCATATATACAGGTAAGTAGTTCTTACTTCCTATAAGACACTCACATGTTACTCATATATACAGGTAGTAGTTCCTACTTCCTATAAGACACTCCCGTGTTACTCATATATACAGGTGAGAGTTCCTGCTTCCTATAAGACACTCCCGTGTTACTCATATATACAGGTAAGTAGTTCCTACTTCCTATAAGACACTCCCGTGTTACTCATATATACAGGTAAGTAGTTCCTACTTCCTATAAGACACTCCCGTGTTACTCATATATACAGGTAAGTAGTTCCTACTTCCTATAAGACACTCCCGTGTTACTCATATATACAGGTAAGTAGTTCCTACTTCCTATAAGACACTCCCGTGTTACTCATATACACAGGTAAGTAGTTCCTACTTCCTATAAGACACTCCCGTGTTACTCATATATACAGGTAAGTAGTTCCTACTTCCTACAAGACACTCCCTTGTTACTCATATATACAGGTAAGTAGTTCCTACTTCCTACAAGACACTCCCGTGTTACTCATATATACAGGTAAGTAGTTCCTACTTCCTATAAGACACTCCCGTGTTACTCATATATACAGGTGAGCAGTTCCTACTTCTTATAAGACACTCCCGTGTTACTAATATATACAGGTGAGTAGTTCCTACTTCCTATAAGACACTCCCGTGTTACTCATATATACAGGTAAGTAGTTCCTGCTTCCTATAAGACACTCCCGTGTTACTCATATATACAGGTGAGTAGTTCCTACTTCCTATAAGGCACTCCCGTGTTACTCATATATACAGGTAAGTAGTTCCTACTTCCTATAAGACACTCCCGTGTTACTCATATATACAGGTAAGTAGTTCCTACTTCCTATAAGACACTCCCGTGTTACTCATATATACAGGTAAGTAGTTCCTACTTCCTATAATACACTCCCGTGTTACTCATACATACAGGTAAGTAGTTCCTACTTCCTATTAGACACTCCCGTGTTACTCATATACACAGGTAAGTAGTTCCTACTTTCTTTGAGACACTCCTGTGTTACTCATATATACAGGTAAGTAGTTCCTACTTCCTATAAGACACTCCCGTGTTATTCATATAGACAGGTAAGTAGTTCCTACTTCCTATAAGACACTCCCGTGTTACTCATATATACAGGTAAGTAGTTCCTACTTCCTATAAGACACTCCCGTGTTACTCATATATGCAGGTAAGTAGTTCCTACTTCCTATAAGACACTCCCGTGTTACTCATATATACAGGTAAGTAGTTCCTACTTACTATAAGACACTCTCGTTTTACTCATATATACAGGTGAGCAATTCCTACTTCCTATTAGACACTCCCGTGTTACTCATATATACAGGTGAGTAGTTCCTACTTCCAATAAGACACTCCCGTGTTACTCATATATACAGGTAAGTAGTTCCTACTTCCTATAAGACACTGCCGTGTTACTCATATATACAGGTGAGCAGTTCCTACTTCCCATAAGACACTCCCGTGTTACTCATATATACAGGTAAGTAGTTCCTGGTTCCTATAAGACACTGCCGTGTTACTCATATATACAGAAGAGCAATTCCTACTTCCTATGAGACACTTCCGTGTTACTCATATATACAGGTAAGTAGTTCCTGCTTCCTATAAGACACTCCCGTGTTACTCATATATACAGGTAAGTAGTTCCTACTTCCTATAAGACACTCCCGTGTTACTCATATATACAGGCAAGTAGTTCCTACTTCCTATAAGACACTCCCGTTCTACTCATATATACAGATGAGTAGTTCCTACTTCCTCTAAGACACTCCCGTGTTACTCATATATACAGGTAAGTAGTTCCTACTTCCTATAAGACACTCCCGTGTTACTCATATATACAGGTAAGTAGTTCCTGCTTCCTATAAGACACTCCCGTGTTACTCAAATATACAGGTGAGTAGTTCCTACTTCCTATAAGACACTCCCGTGTTACTCATATATACAGGTAACTAGTTCCTGCTTCCAATAAGACACTCCCGTGAACTCACACCATTGATACACTGCAGCACCAATCACTTAGCCTTATGTCCAGCGCCCTAGACCACTCGACCACATCCGCTACATAAAAATGGAGCTTCAATAGTCGAAGTGTTACCTTGTGTCGTAAGGAAAATCTAGAAATAGATATAAGACATGTGTCTAAACGTGTGTGGATGGTACATATATACTTAATATTATAATTTGACAGCAATCTAACTCAGCAATTTTATTTAATATATTGTATAGGATAATGAAGAATTCAGTATACCGTCTGAGGAAATAAAGTATATTATCGCTATTTTGTTTATTTTCCCTTTGATGTTTAAAACCAATATATTTCATATCACGTAAGGGCATGAGATAACCAAGTCTCCCAGACAACATTTGGAGACTTATTGTTTTTGCTCCGTTTCTTATTATTATTTTTATTATTATTATTCTTATTCTCCTTTCGTTCCGTGGATCATGAACTTTTCCACGGCAGATCTCAGGAACGACAGGACAGAATTTCATGAAACTTGGTGGAGTTATAGATATATGTTTCTAGTTGATCCTAAAGTTTTCAGATTTGTGGTAAAGGGGGTCAAAGCCATATTTTTGGGGGTTCAAAGGGGTGGGGGTTACTATAGAATCCTATGGGAAACTTGAAATTTATGTACATTAATGTTGATAACTTCTAACTGGATAATGATAGAGACATAAAATTTGACATAGTGATAGGTCACCATTAGAGGAGCAATTCTGAGGGGGGTAAAAATTCAACATTGTCCGATATCATCAAAATTTGATATGTGGGTAGATAATGATGTCCCGATTTGATTCTCGCCATTGAACAATTTCTACTGGTCGCCATTTTCAAAATGGACGCCACAATACCGCACAAATTCAACATTGTCCGATTTCAACGAAATTTCATATGTTGGTAGATTATGATGTCCGGAATTGATTCCCGACATTGCAAAATTTCTACCGGTCTCCATTTTCAAAATGGCCACCACAATACCGCAAAAAATCAAGAGCAGAATTTGTCACAATGCAAAGTGTTCATTTAAACTGTTGTCAGTGGCCGGTTTGGGAGACTTCATAATCGTTAGATTATAATCATATCTTGTTAAAATTATCGCTCATCGCTAAACGTTGTCAAAGACGCACGTGGTATTATCGCCCTGCGATGAGAGATGACAGAGAAAAGTCCTCTCGTTTTAAAAAGGCATCGTTAATCACTTATTATACAAACATCTAAGCAAGTGACAACTATACAATATATACATGTATATACATGTATATATAATAGAGTGAGTAAGTGATGCTCAGTAATGTTTCAGCTATATCATGGCGAGAACAAGTTAAATGGATTAGCACATATGGCTGCCGATAACAACATCGTGAGATCAATATTTTATTCTTTCTTATTTCAATAAAGTATGGAAAAACAAACAATATATTTGATAATTCATAATTCATCTAATACAGTACATATAACGATATAACGTGCATGTTTTAACATAGTACATGGATGTCAGGTTTGATTTACATATTCGGCGTTTTGTTTATAATGGTCCTTTTGTTATCCTTACTAAGAATGTCATTGATATAGTCTATTGTTTATGAGTCAGTGCTAAATGTGTAGTATTACTTGGAATTTTAGTGGTATGATTTTACGATAATGGGCCATGACCGATGATACAGTATTACCAAGCATTCTATTTATATAATCTATCACGTTTTACCTTTCCCAACAAAAAAAGCTTGAAGATACCGTAAATATACATTACCGTCTTCCAATCAAAGTATATTACCGTATTTGTACTCTTAGACATATCAGAATCGACATAAATCATGGAAGTTTTAGCATGTATTGGCTGATATTAGTAAATTTTATCCCGAGCTTCTGGCTCGGGATAAAATATTATTCTCTGATGTCCTCGTTGCAAGTAGAATTTTGATTGGCTTAAAAGGTACTTTAAAAATTTCAGGGAAGCCGTGCGGTGACAGAAAATCAATAATCGCTCTCAGCTATGTGCTGTCCATTTACATTGTGCACAGCAGACGACATACATTTCACAAGATGACAGAAAATCAATAATCGATCTCTGTGATCTTTGTCCAAAGATACACGTATTTATGTTTTTCCTATAATAAGGACATACTTATTAATGTTGGAACATTCAGATAAAAATGTTATCAGTCTCTAGATGTTATATATCCCGTTTTAAAGACGCCTCACCTATTGACAAAACCACTGCCCTTTAAAACGGGATATATAGCATCTCGAGACTAATAACGTATAATATCCGCCAATCCATGTTAAAACTCCCAACACATTCTGGCTTCCATGATTTATTTCTTAATTATTCAACATGGATTATATCCTCTCCTGCCCATTTGCTGCCGCTGTAGCGTTGCTTTACCATGTTATGCAGTTGACTTGGTTCCTTTGACATTCTAATTACGGAGAATAATTTCCTCTCATGAGTTAAAAAATAAAAAGATCAACATTCGGTTATCAAAAGATTTAAAAAAAGCAATTCACAGAGATCAGCATTGACGAGTTTCTGCGGTTGCTAGGGATAATATTTGGTTACTAGGGACATTGTAAGGTTTATGGAATTCTTATAATATATACTGGTTAGTAAATGATAAGATGTCTCTAGATCTGCTAAGGTGCTGTTGTAGAATTTTGTTTCTTGAATCAATAAAAGGTCCACGAGATCTACAGGAAAACACTGTGCATAGGGAAACCTGTTGCTATGGACGGGGCATAGCTATGAATAAAAATATCAAAATGTATTTTTGAAATATGTAGTGTGTATAGCTTGACAAAAATGTACCGCTTAATTAAATATCAAGTCAAAAGATCGTAGATGTCAAAATTCAACCATTAATTACAATAATATAGACTAATTTAATGTTTACAAAACCGTGGCTAGGGTGACAAAACTACACAAAAATACTATTTGCTACCATAGAGAATTGAAATATTATTTTTAGAGTGTACATACACAGAATATAACACTTTGTCGAAAAGACTATGCATGATATGTAAAATAAAACCACCATATTTGAACTTCCAATGATTAATTGGACCCTCCTCCATTTACGTTGCTAAGCAACAAAGGACAAAGTGAAATCATAAAAACAATATTGTTCTTACCTTTCAATGATTTTGTTTAATATTATATCTATATAAACAGTTTCTGAGATTGGGCCAATATCTACCCTTATCATACTCACTCCTTTTCCATGAGATGATGATGAAGTCCGCTTTGTACTAGACCAACACCGTAGTTGGATTTTTATAGTGCTCACACTATGCAAACGGATTCCTCTGTAAAATGTTACTTCATGTTGCGGTGTATTGTTACTTGTTTTTTTGTGTGCAGTACATGGCAGATGCAATTCACACAAAAGACCAAACAGGTAAGAAGTTTTACCATGTTACACAATTTCATCCAATAACAGTTAATCACATTTGTTTCAGATATATTTCTTGTCATATTGATAATAAAAAATCTATATAAAAATTTTTGCTTACAAAAATAACTGATCATATTAATGAACAAATACTGAGGCAGATCAAGATATTTGAACTCTTTCATCAAAAATTTCGAAATTTGACATTTTGATTTAAACTGATGACTGAAACCCTTCCTTAATTTCATTTATCTTTAGTCGGATATAATCCTAAGTTTCCATGGAAATTATATAAAGAAGAAATAAACGAAAATATTAGACTCAGAAAATTGCCAAGTGTACTGTTACTTCTGATTAATTATAGTGTAGTATACTGTTACTTCATGTTCAAATTTTAACAAGTGTACTGTGACTTCGTGATAAGATTAATAAATGACTCCATTTCTTTGGTATTATGATCCTTTGCAGATACCAACATAATATAGATCCATATGCCTGTTGTTATTGTGGTGTCACTAAACAGACACAGAAGCAAATTGTTTAACATACAATACAGGAATATCCAACAAATGATACATCAATTCCCTTCAATAATTATGGTATATTACCTTATCAATCATCAAAAATGGCCGCCATCATAACTAAAGCTAGAAAATTTGGTCCAAGAAATAAAATAAAATCGTGTAATGGGCCAATTGCTACAAAAATTTAGGGTAACTGATATAATTAGGATACCCTTTAAGAGGTTTGGTTGATGACCTCCAGCCGATGTCAAACATGGCCGCCAGTGCAGTCTTCACGATTAAAACAATTCTGAAAAAGATGGTTTGGGCCTGCCCTGTGTGCACAAAAATTTATCGTGAAGACTGTAAGTCTGAAGTCCAAATTTCGATGTCTGAAATGCGAACTGTAAAATCTGAATTTCGAGGTCTGAGGTCTGAAGTATGAAGATATCTCTCGGTCTATGTATGGAGACCACGACCCACAAGCTTTGATAATTATATTAAGTTGATTTAAAGGTATAAGACAAAGATATGTTACAGTATATCTGAAAGTATAACAAGAAGTAACAGTACAAAACACCAGAAGTAACAGTGGCATTGTGTTGATATGAACTTGAAGTAACAGTATACTTGGCAATTTTCTGTGTCTGATATTTTCGTTTATTTCTCCTTTATATAATTTCCATGGAAACTTAGGATTATATCCGACTAAAGATAAATGAATTAAGGAAGGGTTTCAGTCATCAGTTTAAATCAAAATGTCAAATTTCGAAATTGTTTATGAAAATGTTCAAATATCTTAACCTGCCTCAGTATTTGTTCATTAATATGATCAGTTATTGTTGTAAGCAAACGTTTTTATATAGATTTGCTATTATCAATATGACAAGAAATATATCTGAACCAAATGTGATTAAATGTTATTGGATGAAATTGTGTAACATGGTATAGATTCTTACCTGTTTGGTCTGTTGTGTGAATTGCATCTGCCATGTGCTGCACACAAAAAAAGAAATAACAGTACACCGCAACACGAAGTAACATTTTACAGAGGACACCGTTTGCATAGTGTGGTGCTAGCTAACCGAAACAACAGTCCGTGAATAGACATGCCACTCGGACCCATTATCCTAATTCCGAGTCAACCAGTCGTTGATCTTTCTCGTTAATGCTAAATGCATGCGGACGCGAACCCACGACCTACATCACTCGAGTCGAACAAGTTAACTATTTCACCACCTATGCAGTTATATTTATAATAGAATACTTAATATGCTTTTATTGTATTCTACTTATATTGGAATTCTTACCTTCGTAAGACACATTCCTCTAAAAATGTTATTCATTTTGTTCTTACCCAGTAAACAGATAAAATCAACACAACTCACGACTTTACCATTCTAACATCTTAGGCTTTGCAAAGTTCACGTGGCGTTATTGTGTTGTTTATCTATTATCTTGAATGAATTACAATGCATAATATTGTCATGTTGTCAAATAAAATATCATCTTCGAAACCAAAATCAAAATCACACATATTATATAAATAAACGTTCCATAATACCGAAAAGGCAAACAAAAATAGACACTCCATAGAAACTGGCAACATAGGGTGCACAAGACTCAAGACGAACACAAACAACACAAAAACACAACACAATATGTGTTGCACACCACTATGCGCAAATAAACACAGATGACGTAAATAAGACATGAGCCCTCCTACAAACAACTGGAGGTAAAGATGAAACGAACATTGTTTTTTTGCGGAAATCGTAACGGACATCACAACACGGAAGTAAGAACGTAAAGAAATATAATAGCAAAACACAAAAAACTAAAAACATTATATTAGTTGCATGATAATAAGTTAATGTTAACCATGTTAATATCTCCAACAATTTTGTTGCTTTCATGAATGACTATTGGATAAAATACGTATCGATTTTATGTAAATTCATATATTTTTGTCCACAAAATTATCGAAGGATGAAAAAAGTTTGAAGATGCGAAAGAGGTAACCAGGAGCCATCAATCGAAAGACAGGCAATACCATGGCCAAAAGACAATCACAAAGCACTGTACAGAAAACTAAACATCGAGCAACACGAATCATATGAAAGCGGGAAGAACATATATGCTCCAGAAGGGTTATCAAGTCCTTCTCCAAATAATGCACAGAAAATGATTTAATAATAATTAATTAGAAAGAAAGAAGATATTTCAGAAATATTGATTGATTGGTGCTTAGCGCCAACTTTAGCAGTATGTCAGCTATATTGTGGTGTTTGAGAAGGAAACTTTGATAAAATGGTTTATTTAATAAATATATATATCTTTTGAATCGTACTGAGATTCATGTATTTATATCGAAGAATCATTTATTCATATGAAATAGACCACCCTTGGAAGCAGAACTTGCTATATATATATACTGTCAAATTTTTGTGGGAGTGGATGTGGTCGAGTGGTCTAGGGCGCTGGACGTAAGGTTCAGCGAATGCTGCTGCAGTGTATTAATGGTGTGGGTTCAAATTCCGTCGACTGAATAAAAAATATTTGACAGCTCCTAAAATCTCATTCTAACACTGTTTGGTTTAATATTCAGACGTAAATATATATATATATATATATATATATATATATATAAACGTCTAAAATGTAGCACAACAACACCAAACAAAGATGCTGAAATATAACAAAAATAACTATAAGTCTACAAAAAGACTATAATAATCAAGTTGACGGATATTTCGCTTGACCGAGAAGCTTCATCAACGTCTTCCATGGTATGGGTACTGGTCAACCCTGAATTGTTAGTATGGCCAAAGTGGCGAATATGACCATTTGGGGGAGGGGGTTGTCAGGTTATATCATGGCAAGTCAGACAATGAGCCATATATAGTAGGTAACATGTTTAGACAATACCATTTTCTCTGTACGCTAAAGACCTCTATTGTAGCCGCTACCAAAGTCAATATGCTTGGTTCTTACTCAAATCCCCACACATGCCCAGTTCTCCACCGTGGCTCATAGCTTTTATTATTGAACAAACCATAGACCACATGTCGCTAACAAATGTTTGTCACATAAAATTTGTATCGAGTACATCTAGACATTCCTCGAATCTAGTTAGCATCTTGAAATGTGGTTATATGCATTGATTGACCAAGCAAATTAAACAAACATACAAAAGAAATCGCTGCTTTCCGTTTAATAATAAAGAACAAATAAGAGAAATATGTGAGATATTATAAAATACAACGTAAGCACAATATATTTTTTTCATCTTTACGCGAGTTATTGCCCTTGCGATGAACAAAATGGTAACCGACCTGGCAAGAGTAATGACTTTCAATATAATGTTCTCCTATTTTGTGGATATTTAAAACTTTTTTAAAACGAGTTTATTTTCTTAGCAAAGAGAAAATCCACAAGTTGTTGCAACTTGGGATTTACATTTTCAATAGATTATGGGAGGAAATATGTTATTTTCGTAGACCTTAGAATGAAAGGGGGTGGGGGGCCTACTGTCCACATTAAGGGGAAATAAATCCTGTCATATGCATAATTCTAGAAGTAGAAAATGTGGAAATAGTCTATATGAAGTACATACCAAAAATAATTATTAGAAAGATATATATTTAAATTAGAAAAATATAGTTTTAAATTAGAAAAATATAGTTTTAGATTAGAAAAATGTAGTTTTAATAAGCTATGTATGACTGGATTATGAAATGATGTCAGATAAATTTAGTGCATCAGCAAGTAATGATGTTACACAGGTGTGTTAAGGCTGTTTCTAAGATTGCAAGCAATAAAAAAGGGGGGTCAGGTATGTAATACAAATTAATGAGTAAAACATAACAATATTTGATGCATATTGCAACCAGTTATTTATACATGTTCGAAAGTGAAAATGTTTCAACTTTGTGCGAGTCAACGTGGATTTCTGTTGATAAAATGATGGTCACGTGACTACAATCAGTGCCTTAACTAATTTCGAAAAGTTCTAGTATTTAGAGTGAAAGTTGAATTAAAAACTGGATATTTTCTGAAAGATTTTTTTGTTTTGTTTAAGAAAAGTGCTACGAGAGCTACTATACAGCCAACAATGGAGATTAAGACAAGATAAAACGCGGAAAATTGACGATTCCTATTGAACAATGGTGTAAAAGTGTAAATGATCGTCTTCTGTCAAGTTTTTCATTGGTCTCGTAGCAAAATCTTATATCTTTATTAACTGCTCTTTATTAATATGTTTTCAACTGTGAATTTATTGACGCGTATATTCTAGAACTTTCATGTCGAAGTGTACGTACTCAATATTTAATCAATTTCGAAAACAATAAAACACTCAAGTGATCCGGCGCACCGATAAAGGGAGGTAACAATATTTGTTAACTCTATCGGCGGCAAATATGAAAACAATATCATTTTTTGCTTCATTTAATTAAAGTAAACTAAATTTGTCGTCGATTCGATAATTAATCAATTGTTTATTTCATATATAAAAAAAAAAGTTTTCTGTGAAGTGGTTGCTAATCAATTGTAAAATGGTGTAATTATCCATGTCAACTTCTATCACTATCAGTATCACACAATCTTGTACCTGGTCCTGGGCGTCATGTACAAAACAAAATATTGAATATCCATGCATTACTTATTCATTAATCAGAGACATATAACACAATTATGTCTCTGCATGTATTGGGTATATCAGTAAATGTTCATATTGAATTATTCGACAACTCTCTGTTAAAATAAGTTGTTAAATTATATTTTGAGTTGAAATACTTTGAAGAAAAAAAAGGCAAAATTTGATATATTTGCAAACATAGTGAATATCTGAGTGTGCATGGTGTAATGATAGATTTGTTTCTTTTGTTCCCCTCACATCTCTTTTTTACAAAGTAAATTGTTACTTTTTTTATAATGGCCTACAGATGAAGTGAAAAAAACACCCAGATAACACTCGTAACCCTCAAGTCTATTTTCTATTCCTGTAAATTTTCATATCTAGAACTTGAACCGGATGAAACTGATGGAATATTTAAATTTATTAAATCTTAAATAAATAAAAATGAATCTTATGTTACATTGTTTTGTATATGTTTTGTGAATCTGGGGAAAGCTAAACTACTCAGGGCCGTCTTAACAGCATTATAGGACCCCGGGCATAGCAGTACACCGAGACGGCTACCTATACAACCATTCGCAGGAATATAAATGTATATGTCGATTAAACTAAATATATAGTTATTGTATAGGTACTTCCAAAAAAAAATCAGTGTTTAAACATTAAAAAACATGCCACACACAGCATACAAAGAATAGCATATGATCCCTATGCTCATGCGTGCCCATGCGTTAATATGGCGCTGAGTCTACTGATACATTTTTAGTATATCTGTATATCTACATACATATGGTTCAATGTTATGTATGTAATCTTGTTTTCGTTATGTGTGTATGCTAGGTTAAATAAACTTGAAGAAAGGGGCAATGAAATACAGCGGTA
Organism: Bathymodiolus septemdierum; assembly: GCA_963383655.1. NCBI lineage: Eukaryota > Metazoa > Mollusca > Bivalvia > Mytilida > Modiolidae > Bathymodiolus > Bathymodiolus septemdierum. Next base: position 67,910,751 of record OY726525.1, read on the forward strand.
CATGTAGCTTTACACTAAGTTGTTTTCCCCATTAAATAGCACAGGGGCTAGGTGGGTCCGAAAAAAAATATACTATATAATATTACAAGGAGGCGAACTCACTTGCTTCCATTTTTTTAAGTCGTCGTGTTAAATTGATCGTAACTTCGGAACGCCTTAATATTTTCAAAAAATGTTTTCACCAGTCGAAAGTCAAGTAATTTTCCGTTCCAAGGAGACCCCAATTGTTAGTGTAGGCCTCCGAACTGCTGAGGTATCATACACGAACCAAAACTAAACGGCGTGAAAATCAGAAGTCATACAGCTGTTGGGTTGACCACTTCCCATCTGTGTACATACTTTCCCATGCGTAAACGAGTCATTTTGACTAGCTAAATACTTTCATCCATTCAAATTACGTTAAAATTCCTTACCTTTCGCCAATTTACATGCCCTTTAAATCTGTTTTTGAAAGAAATCCCCTTTGCAGATTGGCTGAACAATCTGTTTCAGCCAATCAAAAACCCGTTAGAACTCTTTTAAATCCAATTTAAAGCCCTAAGGAACCGACTATTTAACTTGAAGGGGGGGGGGGGGGTATAGTTTTTTGTTTCGTTCAGAAATTTGTTTTCGGACAACACAAGAGTTAGAATATTTATATTTTTTGTCGCGCAAAGCGCAATTTTTTTTCCATAATTCCACATTAGGTTATATGACAAAAAACTCTGAATCAGATTATTTTTTTCCCCTCCATCAAAATCAGAATATTTTTTTCAGCAACATTGGGAATCAGAATATTTTTTTTAGAAAAAAAACCATACCCCCCCCCCCCCCCCCTAAGTTGAATGGTCGTTCCCTTAGGGCTTTAAATTGGATAGATCCCACCCAAGTTTGCTATGAATTTGGTTTATCTACCACAAGCGTCATCAAATCATAACAGTTCAACTAAAAATTGCCATTTTTAATGGAAAAAAGACTATCATTAAATGTTGAGGAAAATCAGCCAAATGGCTAGCCTGTGCTATTTTTAGAAACAGGTTAAGGTACTAAATTAGATAGATCCCATCCAGGTTTGCTATGAATTTGGTTTATCTATCACAAACGTCATCGAATCATAACAATTCAACTAAGAATTGCCATTTTTTTATGAATAAAGACTATCATGAAATGTTGAGGAAAATCAGCCAATGACTAGCCTGTGCTATTTTTAGAATCATGTTAAGGTGCTAAATTGGATAGATCCCATCCAAGTTTGCTATGAATTTGGTTTATCTATCACAAGCGTCATCAAATCATAACAATTCAACTAAAAATTGCCATTTTTTATGAATTAAATACTATCATTAAATGTTGAGGAAAATCAGCCAATGGCTAGCCTGTGCTATTTTTAGAAACATGTTAAGGTGCTAAATTGGATAGATCCCATCCATGTTTGCTATGAATTTGGTTTATTCTATCACAAATGCCATCAAATTATGACAATTCAACTAAAAATTGCCATTTTTTATGAAAAAAGACTCTCATTAAATGTTGAGAAAAATCAGCCAATGGCTAGCCTGTGCTATTTTTAGAAACATTTTATGAGGTTAAATTGGAAAGGTCCCACCCAAATTCGCTTTGTATTTTGTTTATTGGTAATAAAGGTCATTAAATCATGAATGTCATTTAGAATAAAATTATGGCAACATAATGTAAACTCAATTTGAAAAACGCAAAAAAAACAAAATTTCCAATTTGCAAATCTCGGAAAATTTTCCATTCTTGGCCCAGATTTACCAATGGAAAATGATATTGTGTAACAAAATGGTTTTTGTAGAAAGAAAGCTTAACATATATTTAACTAACATGTATAGATAAAATTCCTTCATTTACAGCCAGTTTTATTCTTTTAACATGGAAAAACAGAATATTTTGCCCTGAATAATGCCCTCTCTAGGACCAAATTTTAGGAGGTATGGTTGCCATGGCAACGGATCGTAATTTTTGAAATTTTATTTTCTTAAGTTGTTAAACTTGGTCAAGTAAGTGATCTGACAACATAACACCTATATCTGAAGACATGCATTTCCAGCCCACTGTATAGCTATTGAAGTCCTTACAGAGAATGGGTATTAAGTCGTAAGAAAATAGTTTTATTATGAACATATTAAGAAATACAACGGACGGATTGAATACATAGACATCAATCGAATTTGGTTCTCAATCAAGGTCTTGAATAAATATCAAGACAAAAAACACACAAACAAATAAAGAAAAAACAAAACAAAACGTCAAAAACAAAAACAAAGCAAAAATAATTTTACACACTCTGACTTTTCGGGGTATAGTAAATGTGGAAAAAAATTATTGTGACTTTTTTTCCTGTGACTTTTTTTCTACCGACGCAACACATACTTGCAATATTATATTGAACACAGACACTTTATCAATATTAATTCCATACAGTCAATGATAAGCAATAAATCGTGAACGTAAAATTTTCCAATAAAAAAGGAAAACAATTCGGTTTATTATTTTCATGGACGGATTTCGCTATACAGTTGCGATGTTATTGAACGCAGACCTAATTTAGTGATTTCTACCTCACATGGCTTATTGAATTTGCAGGCAACTATGCCATCGGCAATATCCAGGTTTGTTATGCTGATGCGCTGCCAGCTTCCATCGTTGAGCGTTCATGATTCTGCTGTCCGCACCAAATATTTATATTTGAAATTCATATGAAAGGAAAAAAAGAAATAGAAAAGCTAAATGCATATTAATATGTTGCTTTATTGTGGAGCCAAGTAGCTGACATGAGAATTTTAATTTTGTTTATACGAAATAGTTTACGGAGCCCGTTTTCTGACATGATTTTTTTTTTTTTTTATTTCGTTTATAGAATTTTTTTTAATTTAGTTTATGCAAAATACTATTTCGTATAACGTCATAAAAATATTTATTATGTCAGTTAACGGGCTCTGTACTTTATTGTTACTCATCAAAAAAGAATAAATTCTATTTAAGAAAGAAGCGTCTTTTAATTTCTTAATATTAATGTTTTAAAAGATTCAGATTCAATATTTTATTAAAGTCTCACCACTTGTAATACATATAATACACAATCATCACAATATATACATTAAAACAGAAGTTTTATAGATAAAATACAAGTGCCATTCTATAAAGAATTATATAAATTTCAATAAATCAAAACTTTAAATCATGTCTATAAAACATTTCAGTTCTATAAAAACTTAACTATCAATCATGAATATAAAAAAACTATTTCTTCTACCTGAAATATTAAAAAGAAACCATCATAAAGAAAGATGATTAAAAAGTTGGCATGCGGTGAAATATTTATCCAATTACGAATTATACCTCATAATTTGGTCTTAATTTATGGTACTAGGATGTGCTTTACAAAGTTTTAATCTTTTTATCTAAGACATCAGCAAATATGGCTTGCATCCGGGATATGCACAATGAAAGATGAACACAGGATTTACACAGACATCCTGTTCTTTGTATTTGATCTTGATCTATTTTATTAGGTTTAAATAAAATACCTTTTCTTTTGTATGAACAATTATTTATATACACGACTATATGGTTTAAAAGGAATATATTACTTGTTTCTATTTTAAGCTTCTCTTATTATTTGTGATGTTAATTTGTCAAGTACACACATGTGTTTACCAAGAAGCTAATTGTATTGAAAGTAATAATTTTTTGATTAGAATAACGAAAAATCCAAATATCTTTTAAAAGTGAACTATAGATTTTTGAACTGCAAAATAAACGAGTTTCATTTAGAATTAGAAGTGCTAACTAAATATGTCACAGTAATGCTTCTTATTGTTTTGGCTGAGGCTGCACTCAGATGGAATTTTATATTTTGGTCCTATTTTGTTGTCATTTTTCGGGTGGGAGTAGATGTACTTTATAGAAGAGTCATCAGTACGTCATGTATCTTATCTTACCTGTAAAATCTTTCTCTCAGCCACGTGTACTTTAGACGAACCTGACAAGCATTTTTCTCATAAATTATTGTTATATTTTGCATTTTTTGTAAAATGGGTAAAAAGTCTGACTTATCTCCGGAATGCCAAAAGTTTGTAAAAAAGTTGTTTGCCTTTTATAGTAAGGAAAAGGCAACGAAGAAGCCAATTGTCTCATTTGATAGGGTATATCAAAAGACATCTAAAGCTTTGGGTGTGTCTTACACTTCAGTGCACCGTATTATGAATAGTAAGAGGCCTTGTAAGTCAAATAGACCCAAAGAAAGAGCTGAATTTTTTGACGACTTTGATCATTGTGTTATTAAAAGAACAATCCGCGGTTTATATTCACGGAAAATTGCTCCGACCGTCTCAATAATATATCAGGAAATAAAAGATTCTATTAAAATATCAAAGTCTAAGCTTACTCTAACTCTCATTGATCTTGGATATACTTATAAAAAATAGGTGATAATCGAAGAGTTCTGTACGATCAAGTGTTTATTATTAATTATAGGTGTAATTATCTAAGAAAGATCAAATCTTTTAGGGAAGCAGGGTATGATATCGTGTACATGGATGAAACATGGGTTAACCAAAATCACTGCACAGATTATATGTGGCTTCCGAATGATAGGTCTGATGCACCAAAAATACCCTCGGGTAAAGGCAAACGTTTGATTGTTTTGCATGCAGGTACGCGAAGTGAGGATTGACGGCTGCGATTTAGTGTTTCTGGCCAAATCAAAGGATGGTGACCATCACCAGGAGATGAATAGTGTTGTCTTTCTTGAGTGGTTTGAAAATCAATTGATGGCTGCTCTGAAGATCAATCTGTTTCATCAATAGATCAATATGTACATGTATAACATGTTCAGCATCTTACCTTGATGCCCATTTATCATACCCTTAATATATCACCAAGATGATTGAATGCATAGCAATGAACTTAGCTCAGTGCAGAGACAGTTAATATGATACTCAGCTACTGAACTACATTTGTAAATCCAATGAAAATGCTGAATATTGACCATCTTCTAAAATTATTATTAATGTAAGATGCTGTATACATTGTATATGCCTACACAATATATTGTCAAAACATACAATGATTAAATAACACTTAAGTTTATTTGACCTGTCTATTAGTACTCAAAATCACACAATTGCAGGATAAATTCATTCTACAATCGGGTTTTATATAAAAAAAAAAATTTAGAATTAACACTAACAGTACACTGTACAATGTATGCATAACCAGGTATGTCTTCTAAGAAAAAAACTTAATACCGGTATCAATGCTTATACAATTTGATCAGTGCAATTTTTAATTATGTAAAGGTTTAATTTTACTGAACATGTTTTGGCATAACTAAATAAACTACAATATGTATATTAAAAGGAATTGAGCATCTGTCTTAATATATGTCTCAATAAAAATTTCTTTGATCAAAATGTGATAGTGTAGCACAACCAGATCACCCACCTTTAATTAAAAATTGGATTTAAATTACAATGTACATAATTAAGTTTCACTTCAGGTTTTGGTTTTATGTAATAACTGTATGGACCATGATCTGTTAGTTGGTAAAAAGACAAACTGGATTTAGAGAATAACTAACTGGTGTCAGATCAGTTTTCGCCCTTGTTTATTTGATCAAATCTGTAATGTGCAAATTAATTTTGATCAAAAAAAAATTCAGAAGCTTAAATGTTTATAAAATTGAAGTCATCCTCCCCAGTAACTTGGCAGAAGATTTGTTTGAGGGAAAAAAAACCTCTGAAAAGGGATGTTATTCTCTGATAATACATACATACTTTTTGGTTGTCGATTATTAGTATGCATTGAGAATTGGTCCTGCACAAGTTGTCAGAATGGACAATTTGCCTTTCCAAGCCAAGGTGTTATGGAGATTGTATGTTACTTGTAAAGAAAACAAATGTAAATTCTAAAAATAAACAGGACCCCCAACCTATCAAGATATTTTTTGTATAAAGATTCAAACGTTTTTTAATGGTTTTCATCATTATAGTCCTTATATTGATTATTTCTCTATAAATTGTGTTCCACAACTTGCAAAAAAAGGGTGTGGTGGTGACTGATTCACCTGTGCCTGTGGCAAAAATAGATACTGCATGCAAATCAAACATCTCGATCTTAAAAAAAAAGATCACGAAAATGTTGGTATTGACATGATAGAGTTCTAGGCTTATGTATCTTATTTTGATTCTCCATGTGCTTTCTTCAAGTTCGGTAGGTATAGTATACGACCCCCTTTTTTCAGTATAATTGTGCTTCAGGAGATTGTCATTATTAATTTAAACTAAGGTTTACCTCTCAGCATCATTTGTCTGCAACTGACAATGTGTACATTTTCCTTTTTTTGTGAAATTCTGCTACATAAGTATCATATTGATAGTAAACAGGTGCGTGTGTATCATTCTCGTATTTGTCAACAAACAAGCTTTTTGGCGATGGCGATTTCCAAATATGGGCATTGAAGGGGTGGAGCTTCGCAAGACTGACAAGCGCCAAAAATCATATATTACAATCGACGTATTCAAAATAATGATATATTCACAATCTGGATAGTCAATAAATATATATGTTAATCTTACTGTCACAAAATGAACAAGGAATAAGTGCATTAGATCTGCAGAAACACATTTTTCCTGCGGGTAGTTCATCCATGAAGAGTACGTTTCCATGGATGCAACGTCATTACGTAAACTATTACAAAGGGGAGCAACTGTATGAAACACACCGACGTGAAACAGCCTTAACACACCCGCGTAGGTGATTGTTCTTTGTTCTGCAGTCTATATGTGGTTCTTTATCCTATCATCAAAGTCAGGGCTTACCTAAAATATGAAAAAGTTAATAAGATATAATGACAAGTTTCGAATCTGCAACTTTTCAGACATGTACATGGAACTACAACTTGTGTGTTCGCGTGTGTTTGTCGGTGAGAGGTGATTGTTCCTTTTGATGATAATGGTGCAATTGTTGACCATCATTGTTTTATTGGTGTAGGAAACCGGAGGACCCGGAGAAAACAAAAGACCAGTCGCAAGTCACTGACAAACTTCATCACATAATGTTGTACACCTAGTCCTGATCGAGTTTCGAACTCACAAACACCAGTGGTGATAGGCACTGATTGCATAGGTAGTTGTAAATCCAACTATCATACGAGCATGACCACGACGGGCCGTAACATAACAATACAATGAGAGGCAAGCGAACAAAAAGATTAACAATGATCCATAAACCACAACACAGAAGATTAAAGATTGAGCAACAAACCCACACAAAACCCCGTGGTTAAACCAGGGTACTTAAGATTGAGCAACAAACCCACACAAAACCCCGTGGTTAAACCAGGGTACTTAAGATTGACCAACAAACCCACACAAAACCCCGTGGTTAAACCAGGGTACTTAAGATTGAGCAACAAACCCACACAAAACCCCGTGGTTAAACCAGGGTACTTAAGATTGACCAACAAACCCACACAAAACCCCGTGGTTAAACCAGGGTACTTAAGATTGAGCAACAAACCCACACAAAACCCCGTGGTTAAACCAGGGTACTTAAGATTGACCAACAAACCCACACAAAACCCCGTGGTTAAACTAGGGCACTTAAGATTGACCAACAAACCCACACAAAACCCCATGGTTAAACCAGGGTACTTAAGATTGACCAAGAAACCCACACAAAACCCCGTGGTTAAACCAGGGCACTTAAGATTGACAAACAAACCCACACAAAACCCCGTGGTTAAACCAGGGTACTTAAGATTGACCAACAAACCCACACAAAACCCCGTGGTTAAACCAGGGCACTTAAGATTGACCAACAAACCCACACAAAACCCCGTGGTTAAACCAGGGTACTTAAGATTGACCAACAAACCCACACAAAACCCCGTGGTTAAACCAGGGTACTTAAGATTGACCAACAAACCCACACAAAACCCCGTGGTTAAACCAGGGTACTTAAGATTGACCAACAAACCCACACAAAACCCCGTGGTTAAACCAAGGTACTTAAGATTGACCAACAAACCCACACAAAACCCCGTGGTTAAACCAGGGTACTTAAGATTGACCAACAAACCCACACAAAACACCGTGGTTAAACCAGGGTACTTAAAATTGACCAACAAACCCACACAAAACCCCGTGGTTAAACCAGGGTACTTAAGATTGACCAACAAACCCACACAAAACCCCGTGGTTAAACCAGGGTACTTAAGATTGACCAACAAACCCACACAAAACCCCGTGGTTAAACCAAGGTACTTAAGATTGACCAACAAACCCACACAAAACCCCGTGGTTAAACCAGGGTACTTAAGATTGACCAACAAACCCACACAAAACACCGTGGTTAAACCAGGGTACTTAAAATTGACCAACAAACCCACACAAAACCCCGTGGTTAAACCAGGGTACTTAAGATTGACCAACAAACCCACACAAAACCCCGTGGTTAAACCAGGGTACTTAAGATTGACCAACAAACCCACACAAAACACCGTGGTTAAACCAGGGTACTTAAACTTAAATGAAGTTAAATGAGTCATAGTTGACAGCAAGAAGAGTTAAGCTTAAAGATACCAAAGGGATAATCAGAATCCGTAAATCGAAGAAGAACAGACAACACTATGGGCAAAAGAAAGTACAAAAGTACAAATAACGATCTACAAAACATACACATAAAACTAAAGATCGAGTACCACGTACCCTACTAAAAACAGAGGGTGAAAAGACATATTAATTATATATATATATTTATATTATAATTGGTAAGGTATTTTTTGAATAAATTTGAATAATCTATGGCTCGTAAGAAAAAACCGATAAAACTTCTTCAACTATTTAATAAATAAATGTTATTGTACTATATAAATAACACATGGTTGACAATGAAATTATCAGGGTAACAATCTGCTCTATCACCCTCTCAGCTATGTTATTTGTTTTATTTTACTGACTTCATTCTTTTTTTGAATTTTGATGCCCTGCATTTCAATTGCTGTTGTCTTTAAATGTGTTAAACTGTGATATCGATGATGTGTAATAAATAAGATTATATACATTTTTTGTATTTGTTAATATTTTTCTGCCATTTTGGTGTATGTTTTATACAGATGAGTGTTCTTAAATGACAAGTGAGCAATTTTGTCAGTTATGCCATGTGATTGACTAAATTATCACCCTCTGCCATTTGATAGCCTAAATTGGTACACGCTCCTTAACCAACGAGAAGACAGGAAATTTGCATGTGATATAATAAATGAAAATGGTGGATAATTTGCCGCTAATGCTCATTTAAATACGATTTACAGACTTATTGTCTAGTCGGGTCAATATGTCGTATTTTTACCTTCATGAGAAACATTTTAAAGATAAAATTAGTCTATTCGTCCCCAATAAAACATCACTATTAGAACAGTGTTCACAAAAAATAATATCAAAAAAAAATTATAAATAGATGAGAAACTGGTTTTTAAATGATCGTTGGTTTGTATAACAATCACGTGATTTTCAATGCGAATTTATACAGTAATATCATTAAAAAGGGTTAGGTAGCTATTGCACTTCATCATAACACATCCAAACAACATAAGACCCAAGGTAAGGAAGTTATTATTAGCTATGAATTCTGAATTATATTTGAGATTCTTGTACATTCTGGTGCACATCATATGGCTTGCATACACGATTACATGAGTTGCACCAATTTAATTAAAGTTAGATCTTCGCACTTGCTCCCTATTTTCTATCTGTGTTTATAAGTATATGATAGTGTCTTAAGCTGTCATACACTGAGCTGCACGGGAGTATAAACCAAATTATATGTATGATTTTCTATTATAAGTCTATGATAGTGTACTGTGCACTAAATGCCTTTTAGCTTTCATATTGTACGTGATCAATATTCATTAACTATTTACAGTTAGAAGTTACGCAACACACAATCAATCAATCATATTACAAATTCGAAACACTTTAATTTATATTTAATAGTTGTATATCTAAGAGGATAGGAATGTGATATACTGTCTTGTTTCCTCATTTAATATATAATCAATTAACAATGGTGTGTTAGTTTTCTTCATGATAGTATTTATAATTTGTAGCATACTTTTCGTAATATTTAATCATCTACTTAAAACAGCCTACGTATAGTATTTATAGGTCCAAGAATTCTGTGAAATTGATCAAAAGACATAAAGAGTTAGAAATTTCCAAACGATGCCGTTTTTAAATCTAGAAGTTTTCAGAAACAAATAGTTTCTATATTACAACATGTTTTTTCAACTTAGTATTGTCTTCTCCATTTTATGTGCGATGTTTCTGTGTATTGGAATATATATTTATACTTATCCTATGCTTATCTTTAGATACATTGTCAGATTGTAAAATATATACATTATGCGGATATTTAAATTATGATTAACGTAGCACTAGGTGTGTGTGAGGTTGGGGGGGGGGGGGGGGGGGGGTGGGGGAGGGGGGAGTGGTATTTGTTTAATCAAATCGTTTTTCAATTGAAATTAAAAAAATGAGAATTTGGGTGATATATTTAATCATTCTTATTCGAATAAAGTATTGTAATTAATTGAGTGAGTGATTGTTCTTAAGTGGAAAATGCACAATATGTCAGCTATGTCATGGCGAGATTAAGTTAAATTCAATGATATGATAATGATATCTGCTGTGTATTGTATAATTCAGCCTTCGTGTGAAACTATTTAAAGATGAAATTTGTCTATTCGTACCCAATAAAACAACACTATTAGAAAAGAGTTCGCAATAAATGATATCAAACACAATTTTTTTTAAAAAGGTGAGCAACTGGTTTTTAAATGATCATTAGGTTCCATAGCAATCACGTCATTTTCAATACGAATGTATAGAGTAATTTTATTAAAAATGGATAGGTATCTATTGCACTTCGTCATAACATCCAAACAACATAAAACCCAAGGTAAGGAAATGTGTATTAGCTATGAATTCAGTATTATATTTGAGATTCTTGTACATTCTGGTGTACCTCATATGGCTTGCACATTCTGGTGTACCTCATATGGCTTGCATAAACGATTACATGTATATTATTTTAAGAATGCTGTCGCTGAGCTGCACGGGAATATAATACAAATTATATGTATTATTTTCTATAATAAATCTATGATAGTGTATTGTGAGCTAAGTGTCTTAAGCTTTCATACATTGAGCTGTACGGGAGTGTAAACCAAATTATATATATAATCTATGATAGTGTATTGTGCACAGAGTGTCTTAAGCTTTCATACACTGAGCTGCACGAGAGTATAAACCAAATGATATGTATGATCTATGATAGTGCATTGTGGACTAAAAATGTCGTAAGCTTTAATAGGGCAAAATGGTCCAATTTATATAAAAATCTAACTGCCAATGCCATCTTTCGTCATCTGTACGCAACTGACAGAATACTTCTCAACTGATTCAACTTGGCGTTCACATCTTTCGTTGAAAATCCAGGTGCAGCTAAGGACGTGTGCAAAATGTGGCAGGGTTAAAACGATCAATGGGATCCCAAATGCAACCCTTCCCTCTTGATAATGAGATCTCCACAACAGCAATACATCTATATGTTCTTTTATACATGACTGTTGTTTTAGCATTTGATCATCCTGTATTAATTGTACATATATGATTTTACCCCATGTTGGACCTCTGCATATATTATAAGTAAGCAATTGTTATCTGATGTAATCGTATATTCAAGAGAAGGATGTATAATTTTTAATTAAATCCATAATGCACTTTGCCGTTTTCGTTCCAAATATAGAATTACTTGTGTAATAGAACAAATAAAATGTAATACTTTATGTTTGTTGTTTCTATGTATTGAAATATATAATTCGATTGACCTGGGCTTCACTCGAGGCGAGCACGCTAACCATTACACCACCGATGCAGTTTTTAATGACATGAAGCATGTTTTAAAGCGAATTGTCTCCAAAGTCATGATAGCAATTTGATAAATAAATTATAACTGAATGTTCGACTCGTGGTTTTAGCCTTTAGCGCGATGTACTCGATAGTAGCATTAAACATTCATAGCCCGCAACTGGGAAAAGTTGGAAAATACAAAAGAGGTAAATTAGGTATAATATGTTTGTTTGTTTGTTTGATGGTGTTTAGCGCCAATTTCAACAATATTTCAGCTATATCGTTGGGGTAAATTTTATTGGTGCCACCAATGGTGGAGGAAACCGGAGCATTCGAGGAAAACCACCGAAGCTTGAGCAACAGACCCACACAAAACCCCGTGGGTGAACCTAGGTACTTCGAAATTAACTGAGTCATAGTTGACAGCAAGGAGAGTTTGAAGATACCAAAGGGGTAACCAGAATCAATAAATCGACGAAGAATAGACAACACAATGACCAAAAGAAAAAGTACAAAAGGACAAACAATGATCTACAAAATATACACATAAAACTAAAGATCGAGTAACAGTTCACTAAACTATTTTTAGTGCAATCTACAATGTTTCTATTCACAGATGAAAATTGCTATTTTTGCCTTTATAATGGTCGTCGTGTTGATGTTTGTTGAAAGTCACAGTCGACCATATGGAAGGGGAGGGGGATTTGGAAGGGGAGGGAGAATTAGCAGAGGAGTGGAAACAGACACTGTAGATGGGATGAGACTGAAAAGGGATTTAAATCATGAATTGGTACAGCGAGATCTTGGTAACGGACAAAGAAGATATATTAGAGATGTCAACAAGAAACACCATGTGCACATGTCAAACGAAAGAGTACTTGCAGCGAGAGTGGCAAGAAATGCACAGACCTTGAAGAACGTCCACGAAAGAATCCTTGCTGAAACAGAAGATGCGGGTAAATGATTAAAAATACAATGTCACATGGCTTAGCATGGGCGTTTCTCATATGGTTAAGCATAAGCGTTTCTTACCCTCTTATTACTATGTAAAGGACTAAATCTGTTCTCTTATTACAAATATGAATCCTATCTAAACCGAACCACCTGAGAACCAGCTTTTGAATTCGGAATAGACGATGTTCGGTTTATACAGGTTGGTATAATTGAGAGTTCTTACATTAGAACTTGTAAAATTCGCTTTATACAGGGTTCGGTATAGACAGGTTTCACTGTAGTTTGCAAGAGGCTTAAATGACAATTTATTTTAATTAGATTTATGCTGTATCTATTTTGTCGATACACAAACATCTAATAACATCCTGTATGAGGTCACTGTAGTTAACCTGTAACTTATATTTAACCGTCCAATCATAGTTATGATAGAAAAATTATAATGATCAATCAGAAAACAGCTCTCAGCTTATGTTCGATTTAGCTATAAAATAAACAAAGTGACTACCACCAGAAAAACAAAATCCACATTTTCAGTTTGGACAGATTAAAACATAAATTTCGTAAATAATGTAATTATTAAATTTTTCACATCTTGATAGCAATATACCAACCGCTCCTGTATATAGTGTTTATTTTTCACAGATTGTTTACAATGCCAGCGTCTTGTGAATAATAAACTATGGAAGTCAAGAATTTTAAAAGAAGCGGAAGATATCAAAACATTGTTGGAAAAGTATTTTATCACTTGCGTACATATGGACGATAAAAGCTGGTATTGGGTTAGGGTTATGGTGATGATGGTAGCGACTATCGGCTCTCTCCAGTAGAATTAATATTATACATGTTAGATTCATATCTTTCATGCTGGTATTTATTTAAAATATTAATATTATGAAAAGAAAGTGTAAACAGTGATGGTCAACAATATCACCATTATCATCAAAAGGAACAATCACCTCTCACCGACAAACATACGCGAACACACAAGTTGTAATTCCATGTACATGTCTGAACAGTTGCAGATTCGAAACTTTTCATTATATCTTATTAACTTTTTCATATTTTAGGTAAGCCTCATCATTGGTGATAGGATAAAGAGCCACATATAGATTGCAGGACAAAGAACAACCGCCAAGCATCATTACTTGGTGATGCACTAAATTTATCTGACACTATTTCATAATCCAGTCATACATAGCTTATTAAAGCTACATTTTTCTAATTTAAAACTATATTTTTCTAATTTAAATATATATTTATCTAATAATTATTTTTGGTATGTACTTCATATAGACCATTTCCACATTTTCGACTTCTAGAATTATACATATGACAGGAGTTATTTCCCCTTAATGTGGACAATACGCCCTCCTTTCATTCTAAGGTCTATGAAAATATTTCCTCCCATAATCTATTGAAAATGTAAATCCCATGTTGTAACAACTTGTGGATTTTTTCTTTGCTAAAGAAATAACCTCGCTTTAAATATCCACAAAAGAGGAGAACATTATAATGAAAGTCATTACTCTTGCTAGATCGGTTACCATTTTGTTCATCGCAAGGGAAATAACTCGCGTAAAAATTAAAAAAATAATATTGTGCTTACTTTGTATTTGATAATATCTCAAAAATTTCTCTTATTTGCTCTTTATTATTAAACGGAAAGCAGCAATTTCTTTTGTATGTTTGTTTAATTTGCTTGGTCAATCAATGCCTATAACCACAGTTCAAGATGCTAACTCGATTCGAGGAATGTCTAGGTGTACTCGATACCAATTTTATGTGCCAAACATTTGTTAGTGACATGTGGTCTATGGTTTGTTCAATAATAAACGCTATGGGCCACGGTGGAGAACTGGGCATGTGTTGGGATTTGAGTAAGTACCAAACGTTTTGACTTTTGTAGCGGCTACAATGCTCCTCTTTTTTCCAAATCTATAATAGAGACTTTTAGCGTACAGAGAGAATGGTAATCTCCAAACATGTAACCTACTATATATGGTTCTTTTTCTGACTTGCCATAATATAACCTGACAACACCCCCCCCCCCCCCCCCCCCCCCCCCCCCAAATGGCCATATTCGCCACTTTGACCATGCTAACAATTCAGGGTTGACTAGTACCCATACCATGGAAGACGTGCAACGTTAGATTAAAGCATGTTTTTTTCACAAAAACTCGACATTAATGACAAATGTTTGCATTCTATACAGTCCTGTCTTACACAATCTTAATTCAGACACGAAGGAGCAGTACACTACATCTTATAGCACATGTTCAGGACAAGTTCGTCCTGAACGTCTTGTTTGATAAGTTACTAACTGTTGTATTTGACGCCATATTTCCGGTCCTTTTCTCATCCTTGACTTATCACCGGGTTTGCAACTAGATTAACACGACGAGTGCCACTAGTGGAGCAGGAGATGCTTACCCTTTCGGAGCACCTAAGTTCATCCCCGGTTTTCAGTTGGGTTGGTGTTACTCCCTATTTAGTCTTATGTGTATTTTTTGTGTAGATCGCTGTTTGTCCTTTTGTACTTTTTCTTTTGGCCATTGTGTTGTCTGTTCTTCGATATACGGATTCTCATTACCCCTTTGGTATCTTCGAGCTCCTCGTACAGATATTATTAATAACAAAAACAACAACAAAAAACAAAATAAAAACACTACGTCAGAACAATACCAAAATCAAATAAATGGAGAAAAAATCGATACCATGAACAAGCATATAGGTAGCCGACTACTTTCCTAGCTTGGTACAAGCACTGTCATTAAAAAGTGGCAGGGTTAAGCAAACGTAGAAAACCGAAAGGCAATTACTAATAAACAATCCACCGACACTGACAACATTGGGCACACAAGACACATAGCGACGACAAACAAAACACAAAATAACACTGAAAAATAAAAAGATGAGAAACATAGATCCCACAAAATACCGCGGGTGAACTCAGGTGCTCGCGAAGAGTAAGCAGACTATTCTTCTTATAAGACACCCGCCGTATTGCACACATATATATAGTGTTTGAAGGTACCAAAGGGATAATCAGAATCCGTAAATTGAAGAAAAACAGACAACACAAGAGCCAAAAGAATAAAGTACAAAAAGACAAACAACGATCGAAAAAAACATACACATAAAACTAAAGATGTAGTAACACGAACCCCACCAACAACTTGGGGTGAACTCATGTGCTTCAGAAGGGTAAGCAGTTCCTGCTCCACTAGTGGCACCCGTCGTGTTGATCTAGTTACAAACCCGGTGATAAGTCATGAATGAATAAATGACTGGGAAGTTTTTGCGACCAGTGGAATAAGTCTGTGGTAAAGATCTTGTCGAAGATACAGGAAAGAAAATAAACTACTTAGAAAGGAAAAGACATATTATCTTTTGAGAGATGGATGTTTCGTAGCGGTCAACCAGATTGTGATGACGACCAAATATGTTTTTGTTTCGAGGACTTCAACCTAGGAGTAAGACAAGTTTAAAGATACCAAAGGGGTAATCAGCAGTCGCAAATCGAAGAAGGACAAATAACACAATGGCAATAAGAGTGAAGGAGTGATGCTGTCTAAATTCAACTCATCAATTATTCAGCTATATCATGGTGATGAAAAGTTAATTTTCAACAACGTGATGATGAGGTCCGCTTTGTATTAGATGAACACGCTTAGTTGGATTTTTTTTGTGGTAGCTCACTGAAACAACAGTCCACGGATAGACATGTCGCCCCACTGGACATATTATCTTGATTCCGAGCCGACCAGTCTTTGCTTAATGTTGCGTGCTTAGCGGAGAAACAGCAAATACCAATTTAATAGTCTTTGATTTGACCAGATTAGGGCTCGATCCTACGTTCTACCCCACGCAAGGCGAGCTATCTAACAATTACACCACCAATACGGTTATTAATGTCCAAAGGAAACAGGACAAAATGACAAACAACGATCTACAAAACATTACACAGAAAACTAAAATCGAGCATCAAGAACCCCGCTAAAAACATGGCATGAACTCGGGTGCTCCGGAAGGATGAGAAGATCCTGCTCCACATGTAACCATGTTGAGCAGCTTTTTCGTCAGTAGTTGAGCTCTGTCAAGACAATAATAGTACTGAGCACCATAACCCTAACTCGTTCATTCAGCAATGATATTTCAATGGAAAGTGGAAGTAGATCTATGAAGCTAAGTACTACTTTTGACTGCCACATCCAGATTGACTGATTGAGTCTTACCTATTAGTTCCTAATTCGCTATTGTCAGGTCTACATCCACTCTTAGTGAGATGTACTTAATTCCTACCTTAATCCGTAGCTTTTACCACTAGAAGATCCGGAACTGCTTACCCTTCCGGAGCACATGGGATTGCCCTTTTTTACTTGTCTTACTAGGTTTCCTTGTTGTTCAATGTTGTCAAATTTCCGTGTTGTGATGTCCGCTACGAATTTCGCGTAAAACGATGATTTACTCTTTACTACTATTTGTTATGTAGAAGGTTCATGTTTTATTTATGTTTTTTGTATTTATTTACGCATACTGGTGTCCAACACGATTTCCATGTTAGATGATCTTGGTGTCATTTAGCAGTAACACGAAGGGTAACAATAGTGGAGCAGGAACTGCTTACCCTTCCGAAGCACCTGGGGTTTGCCTTTTTTAATTTGTCTTAGTGGGGTTCCTTGTTTTTCAATGTTGTCAAATTTCATGCTTTCATTTCCCTGTTGTGATGTCCGCTACGAATTTCGGGTAAAACGATGTTCGTTTCGTCTTTACTACTATTTGTTATGTAGGAAGTTCACGTTTTATTTATGTTTTTTGTATTTACTAACGTATACTGGTGTGCAACACGATTTTGGTGTCATTTAACAGTAACACGAAGGGTAGCAATAGTGGAGCAGGAACTGCTTACCCTTCCGGAACACCTGTGATCACCCCGGTTTTTTGTGGGGTTCGTGTTGCTCGATCGTTAGTTTTCTGTGTAGTGTTTTGTAGATCGTTGTTTGTCCTTTTGTCCTTTTCGACTTACAGATTCTGATTACTCCTTTGGTATCTTAAAAATTTTCTAATTTAAGGTCTGTGGGTTGCTATCATTTTCCCACATGCTTTCCCACGTACAGTCCAGTGTCATATGACAAATACATATCTATATATATATATACAAAATCAACATTATTTACAATATAAATTACATTGGTCCAGCTAGAATTTGAACGGGGCAGGGTGCCAGCAAAGGGCAGGGCATTTTTTATGAAAAAAAGGGCACTTAGAGAACTTTATCAATGTCATCACAGTCACTTGAAATCCAAATTATAAAAATGAAAATAATTTTCTTAGTAGTTTGGTGTTGACGTAAACAATGCATGGCCGCTCACTTTTAAAGCGTCATCTGTTTAAAAAATAGAGCTACGTCCCTTGATTTCGGATTTTACTTTGCATTGTTGGAGGTACGGAATCTGTGCATGGCTTCCCGACTGACAAAAACGACCACT
Source organism: Bathymodiolus septemdierum (assembly GCA_963383655.1). Taxonomy (NCBI): domain Eukaryota; kingdom Metazoa; phylum Mollusca; class Bivalvia; order Mytilida; family Modiolidae; genus Bathymodiolus; species Bathymodiolus septemdierum. The sequence continues at coordinate 67,929,112 of OY726525.1, forward strand.
GCGTTTTCACAAGAGATAGTTTTTAAAAGAATAAGATTTTGGGTGTTGAAGCAAACAGGGTTTTGAATATATTAGAAGAAATTAAAAAAAAACAAACACGACTTGAAACGAGCGGGGGTAAAACTAGAGGCTCAGTGGGTTGCGCCTGTGTCGCTCACCTTTCATTCTGCTTTGAGGAAACTTAATACAGAACCTTCCATAGGTGCTTCCCATCAAGTTTCGGTTCATTTGGCTAAGCAGTTTCAGAGAAGACTTTTAGAAATCACCCAACCAGAAACAAGAATTGCCTATGACAGCCATGTTTGTTGGCAGATCGGGATGAAAGTAGAAATCTTTATAGAGAACCTTCCATAGATGCTTCCTACCAAGCTTCGGTTCAATTGGCTAAGCAGGGAAGAAGAATTTTAGAAATCGACCAATCTGAAACAATAACTGCCTGTAGCAGCCATGTTTTCTAACGAATCGGGATGAAACGAGCAATCTTTATAGAGAACCTTCCATACCTGCTTTCTAACAAATTTCAGTTTATTCGGGAAAGCAGTTTCAGAGAGAGAAGATTTTTTGAGAAATCAACCAATCAGAAACAAGAATGGCTTGTGGCGGCCATGTTTGTTAGCGGATCGGAACGAAATTAGCAATCTTTATAGAGGACCTTCCATAGATGCTTCCTACCAAATGTCGGTTCATTTGGCCAAGCGGTGTCAGAGAAGAATATTTAAAAAAAAATCGCCAATCAGAAACAAGAATTGCCTGTGACGGCCATGTTTGTCAATGGGTCGGGACAAAATTATATATCTTTATAGAGTATCTTCCATAGATGGTTCCTACCAAATTTCAGTTCATTTGGGAAAGCGGTTTCGGAGGGGAAGATTTGTTAGAACTAAATGAGCAATCTTTATAGAGGACCTTCCAAGGATGCTTCCTACCAAGTTTTGATCCATTTGGCCAGATTAACAGATAATATTCTAAACAGGCAGCAAATAGCCAGTCAATGGGGTTTGCAATTAATATTTCGCATGCACAATAGCGAACCCACACCACAAGATGTGGAAAATAGAAACATTCTGCTGTCGCTTAAATGCGTATTAACTGCATTACATGTAAACTGTATGATTCTGTTTGATAAAGTCTTTTAACTAGAACAGGAAAAAATGTACACCTGAGTGAAATATATTAATAGTGTTGTAATAACAGATCGTGAACGTGATGTAGAAGTATAAAAGAATGTCAAGGTATATTTTAAATGAGGTTGAAACAAGTCGCCATTTGATATCAATTCGGTTGTATTTCATGTTGACGATTTTAATTACGGAAGACGATCACAACCATATTTTTTTTTAACTATTGCAACTCAGCTGTTTTTTGTTCATAGCCTATAATAAAATGAAAAAAATAAATATCACACTGTCGGAACAGTTCCAGCATTCAATAGAACAATCGTAGAAATATATAAATTCACTATCCCTATTAAGTTTTTCCTCATAATCTTCATATAATTTTGTGATTTAAAATAAGACAATGACATGAAGATTATAAGAACAAACTTCAACACATTTAGTAATTCAATCAATTCAATTCAATATTTTATTTAAATCTCATCTCTTAATTACAGGTGATAATACACACATAAAACAATAAATTAGAGAGCCATTCTTTACAGAATTATAAGAGACTATTATTAAAACAGTATCTATAGCACAAATATAATATGGAGTAGGGATTGCCTAGATGCGAGCACAGCATTTCTTTCTGGTCAGTGTGTATATATTTGAGTGAAAGTTGAATATCACAAAATAATACGAGTAGGCATGGCCTATAGAGAGGACATTAGTATTTGAAATTAAATGATATCCCCTATGACATCCATTGGAAAGTTAAATGAAGTAGAACAGAAAAGTATGAGAAAAAAGTATGGAATCTTTTATTGTTGCACTAGGGACAGTGCAAACATTGAAGACTATCTAGTACTAGTACACGGGTGGTTTCAACCATTATAAAGCCTAAAGGGGATAATAGACGCCGGTGTCTGTAAAATGAAAGTATGGTCTTTTAAGTCATAAGAAAAGAGTTTTATTACGAAAATATCAATTAATGCAACCAACATACATAAGCAATATTGGCCTATACCATGCTATGTACAGCCGATATATATTCATGAAGTGTAAATGATGAATGACGTACGCTCAGCGCCGTCTTGTCAGCAATATAGGTACCGGTCAAAGCAGTGCACTGAGGCCCATATCTATGCAAGCACTCTCAGAAATAAAATTATAAATGGTCGATAAAATTAAACATATATTTCTTGTATTGATACTTCCAACAAAATCAGTGTTTAAAAATTTTAAACTATGCCGTATACAACATACATAGATTAGCATGTGGTTCATTTGCTTGTGTGACCACCGGGCAACTGTCCATTGTGCCCATACATAAGACCGCACTGCGTACGGTTACTTTAATACCGATAATCTTCATTTCGACATTTTAATGTATGTGTATTTGGGCCAATATTATGCTATCTCCAAGTGAACAAAATAGTTTTTAATTTTAAAAGAATTATATAGGTACCGCTTTCATCGGACATGTCTCTGCTTTCACATACAAAATATTTATCAATATTCAATATTTTTTTTATTGGAAAAAGCAGAGTAGAGGCGTGATATATATATTAAGGCAATATTCAGTATCGAAATCGTACTCTTTAAAATTATCTGTGACAAGATTATACAGAGACATATATTCCTTCTTGTGTAATGCTATTACCTTTTAAAGTTTCAACAACAAGCCGGTTAATAATTTTATAGCATTTATTTTAGAAAGACTGAGTTTAATAAATAATAACAGATATACATATAGTATGAACGCCATAATTAATAGTTAAATAAATAAAATTCATTGTGTCTTACTATTCTAAACCATTGTCGGCAGATGTTGGTAGTATTCAAATATTTTGTAGGATCAGACTGACGGAAAATGTAAGATGAATAAACAAATGGGTACTGATAGAAATAATTAACACTAACAGAAATAAGGAAAAACTAATGCGTTCCCTATTCCTTGCAAGCACATCATGGTTAGAAAATGTTTGTTACTTAGCCAAAGAAATAATAAATGCAAAATTTGTATAAAAATGAAAAATGTTAATGTTCACCACTATCTTTTCTTATCAGAGACATATGAGCCGGTGGCAAGGGACATATGCACCCCCACCCCACCCCCTTTGGCAAAATTTTAAAAAGCTGGATTTTTAGTATACTTTAGGATTTTTGTGATATTTATTTGGAATTACCATTATTCAACACAACTAAACCGTACGAAAGGTAGGAATTAAGTATAAATATGAACGGGTGTCATCCCTTGTGATATTTTAGTACCGCACATTGATAGTAGGGTTAAAATTATTGATAACGAAAGGCCGGGAGCAGGTCCCTGTGATCTCCTCCTAGTTATTGTACGTGTACTATAGATGCGTATTAAAGAATATTGATGACATTGTCATCTTTACGTGTCAGTTGTGACCCAAATACGAGTTCAATGCTGACCTTTACTTGTTGCAACGTAAAATATGACGTGATAAAAAAAATATTAACATGACGATGAATGATCGACAGATTCGTTTTTATTTACGCATTTATTGTAGAACTTTAGGAATATTGTGGTACATGTACAAATAATCTTGGAGACAGGAATTGTGTTTGGATTTCTTTTAAACTGGTAAGTCATATATACAGTAACGAAATGTCAATATAAATCTGGAGTTCGACAGTGAAATGCAGTTGGGCGTGACATGAAATGGGCATACGTCAACAAATGACCTGATTCGTGTAGTCTTAAGTCATTCACAGTGATAAAAAAATGAACAGTTGTTGTCCTTAGCCTGATAGTCCATGTTAACATAAAGTCCTTTCAGTACGCCAGTGTCGTATTAATCAAAGTTTTGATTGATCCGAGTAAATATTTAGACCACCCGCGTAGATTCTGCAAAAAATAAAACAAAACTAAAACACACCAAGGCGAATTTTTCTACATCGGCTGCAAATGGTCCAAAAAATAAATTTGATATTTTCTGAAAATTGTGTAGTTCAAAATTAAGTCAAATGTATTCTATTACTATCTTTTACTAATCCGTAACTAGAAAGGTTTTTATCTAATAATCTGGACACGCTTGAAAAAGTGCTGTGTTTGTTTACATGTCGTCACGATTTACGGAATTGACGCAGTTGCAAATGAAATAGATGTCGTTTTTAAATTTTTTGACTCTGGAATGAAAATACAAGATTTTAATTAAAATTCCGCGAAATGTTGTTGACGACTTTGGCCTATGTCTATGAATAACATGACGTCATGACTTTGATAGCGAGATGTCATTCTGATTAATTTAACAATGAAAGCAACTTTTATTGTCTTTTGTTACTTAAATACGATTTTTAGAAGTTCATGATATCATTTTAGTTTTTAAAATCATTTATTGGAGACCTTTTTTTTATTTTTGGCATTCTCTCCGAGACTGCCAACTTTTATCAACTTCCGGGCGAAAGGATTTCAATCTCATCATAAGGAAGATTGTGTATTCAATGCGCATGCCCATTTTGCTGTAGAGCTCTCTGTGCTCGCAATAAAACAATCTTATATCAATATATTACATACACATATATATATATATATATATATATAGAATACTTAAAATGCTTTAATTGTTATCTACTTGTATTGTAATTCTTACTAGGGTAGGGCACACTCTTCTAAAAATGTCATTCTTTTTGTTCTTACCCAGAAAACATTTAATTAGATAGCATATGGTCGTATATCCCTAACAGGTAAAATCAACATGACTTTTGACCTTATCAGTGTAACATCGTAGAATTTGCAACGTTCGCGTGGCGTTATTGTATTTATTATCTTGAATGGATTACAATACATATACATATATTGTCATGTTGTCAAATAAAATATCATAATACATTTCTCTGACGTCACACTATTGTTCGAACAGTGGATTAATTTTAAGACTATTGTTCTTGTATAAATGAACTTTAACCTTTTGCTGGTTTAGTCTTAAAAACGTAATATACATATTTTGGGACTTTCGGGTGTCGAACCAATGCTGAGCTTTTTGACTTTCAAAACTTCCATCTAACCACTCGGCTACGTTGATTACACTACTATACGCTATGATTAGTATACATGACTCTTGATAGTAAGCCTTGTTAAAAAAAATATCAACAATTTGTTTAAAAAAGCAATTGATCAATATATATTCAAGACACGATGCAAGTATTCAATTTTACCTGTATAGCAAAAGAGTTATTTTACTCTGACTGTTTAATATACATGTATACAGGACATTTTAATAAACAAAAATACACACACGACTGTATTTATAAATTACTGTTTTATAAATTATGTTTACCATTTACCTGTTTTAAAATCTTAACTGCTCTCACTCCTCTGACATTCTTAGTTGTAAACTTGTCAGGATAATAAATTTAATTAACAGTCCATTTGTTAATTTAAATTATCAACTTTGATATACACAAGTATTATTTACAAAATTTAAAAGGTTTAATCTGTAGTCAAGTTTATCATTTATTTTACACTTTCAACTATCATTCAAATGACTCGTATTCAAATTGATACAATTTCATACAATCCAATATTTTGATTTTCAACTTCTGAATCACAGCTCTAAATTTCAATGTTGCACAGAGATACATCAAAAGCAATATGGTGTCGTATAGAATTAAAGACAATAGACAAAGGAATTAACCGCCAAAATTAGAAGTGACCAATGAAGATAAAGTAATAGTGCTGTTCCACGAACCATGGATAGAAATGGTTAGAGTTAAATATAGTAGAGCCAGTCCGTAATAATATCATGTCCGTCAAATAGGTCTATAGTAAAAATCAATCAATCAAAATAATATCAACATACTTAATTAAACTTTGTAATTAATCTATAATAAAAGAAAGTAATTAAATAATTCCGTTTAAATAACTTTTTACCAATGACAATACTGAAAAAGAATAGAAATACAAAAAATATATAAAATGATTAAAATACCGACTATTTCCAAAATAAAAACAATGCAAAGTTAAGATTTAAACAATAAAATAAAAAACAAAATACCATAGGGGCCGTCGTGGTCGTGATCGTAAGGTAGTTTGATTTACAAATACCTATGCAATCGGTGCCTATCATCACTAACCTTGTGGGTTCGAATAACGCTCAGAGCGAGGAGTACAACATTATGTGATAAAGTTTGTCAGTGACTTGTGACAGGTCGGTGGCTTTCTCCAGGTCCTCCAGTTTCCTCCACCAATAAAACTGACTGCCACGATATAGCTGAAATATTTTTGAAAGTGCCGTTAAAACCATAAACCAACCAAACAAAATTCCACACTGTCGGAACTGTTCCAAACTCCATTGAGAGTTGTCTTTCTTTGCATTTGTATTTGGGGTACTGTGATTTTTGTATTTTGAGAGGTATTGTTCATGATGATGAATTAGAAATGTTTGACCACTTGTGTGTATTGCTGATATATGTGTAACCTAAATATATTTGACCTGTTATCTTTTACATTGTTATAAAAGTACTACAAAACGTACAAGACTAAACCTGAGATGAATTTCGTATATTGACAACATATATTTTTATTAGCTTTTCCACTAATGGTAAATAAATGTTAGAGAAAACCGAAGTGACTAACCGAAGTGACAATCAAGAGACACTGTAAATAAACGTTAGAGAAAACCGAAGTGACAGTCAAGGACAGACAATCCAGAGACAATGACAACATTGGGCACACAAAAACAAAACAAAACAAAACCAATGCGATAATCTTCAGCCAATTCACTACATGGCTGTAACATTTGTTGGACGATTTGCTATGGAATGTTGCAATTAGAGGAATAGTGAAGAGTCTAATTAATAAAATCATACAGCAGTACACTAAGTTCAATAATAACAATTCATATGATCTAGTTCTATATTGAAATTTATACTGCAGTTGTGTGATTGTGAATACTAATACAAGGGTCAAATATACTTCAGTGTTATTTAGTCATGGACGTAATATAAAGCTTTACTGGTACCCGATTCATGTAGAGCAACAGAAAGAAACGGTAACAGTATTATAAACACTGACGTCATGGACCTCATAAAGCATTTCTGGTACCTGATTCATGTAGAGCGACAGAAAGAAACGGTAACAGTATTATAAGCACTGACGTCATGACCTAATAAAGCATTTCTGGTACCCAATTCATGTTGAACGACAGAAAGAAACGGTAACAGTATTATAAACACTGACGTCATGGACCGAATAAAACATTTTTGGTACCTGATTCATGTAGAGACAGAAAGAAACGGTAACAGTATAATAAACACTGACGTCATGGACCTAATAAAACATGTATATTCCTGATCCATGTAGAGCGACAGAAACAGTAACAGTAACAGTATAAGCACTGACCTCACAGATGACACAATTGAAAACGATTAGAACGACGATTGTTTCTGCTATTTTCAGACAACTTGGCTGTTGCGTTGTACTTTTGACATTGCAGGATAAACATAATATACATACATTGTCGTTAAATATAAAATTAATTTGCACTCTGCGAAACAGAGGAGAAAAGGTCACCAAAGACTTTTAAGTTTTGTTTCTAAAGCTCGTAGAAATCAAATTTATATTTTCCGACAATGACAGAGTCAATGTGCGTATATTTTATATATAACAGACTACATTTTACAGCAAGCCATACTATCTTATTCATTTTTTACCATAATGATTGTGTATGTTTCACATTTAAGCCCCGTATTTAACGATTACAATAATGGGCGTATACATATTTTCGTGTGTATGGAATTTAGGTTGATTTAAAGTCAAATATAGTAAATCATGTGAGATTCTTTTCATTGGTGTTTCTTTATCTTGACTTCCCTTTAAAAAAGTTATTTTTAAATAAGGTTTTCCCATTTAATAAAGTTGTATTTATATATAGAGTCCGTTTGTTTGTTTGGGAAATTAGGGTGTGCATTATAATTGATATATATATAGTTCCTATTTTTACATTTTACAGCAAACCATACTATCTTATTCGTTTTATACCAAAATGGTTGTGCATGTTTCACATTTAAGCACCGTATTTCACGATTACATTAATGGGTGTATAAATATTTATGTGTGCATGGAATTTAGGTTGCTTTAAAGTCAAATATAGTAAATCATGTGAGATTCTTTTCATTGGTGTTTCTTTATCTTGACTTCCCTTTAAAACAGTTATTTTCAAATAAGGTTTTCCCATTTAATAAAGTTGTATTTAAACATAGAGTCCGTTTGTTTGTTTAGGAAATTAGGTGTGCATCATAATTGATATATATAGTTCCTATTTTTACATTTTACAGCAAACCATACTATCTTATTCATTTTATACCAAAATGGTTGTGCATGTTTCACATTTAAGCACCGTATTTCACGATTACAATAATGGGTGTATAAATATTTTTGTGTGTATGGAATTTAGGTTGATTTAAAGTCAAAAATAGTAAGTCATTTGAGATTCTTTTCATTGGTGTTTCTTTATCTTGACTTCCCTTTAAAAAGCTATTTTTAAATAAGGTTTTCCCATTTAATAAAGTTTTATTTAAATACATATTCCGTTTACCTGTTTAGGAAATTAGGGTGTGTATTATAATTGATATATATATATAATTCTTATGTTACAGGAACGTTGTGATCGTGATCGTATGGTAGCGAGGTTTATAACAACCTGCACAATCAGTGCCTAGCTATCAACTCTAAAGTAGTGAGTTCGAATCAGGCTCATGGCGATGTGTACTCGATACAACATTATGTGATAAAGCTTGTCTGTGACTGGCGGCAGGTCTGTGGTTTTCTCCGGGTACTCCGGTTTCCTCCACTAATAAAACTGACCGCCACGATATAACTGAAATATCGTTGAAAGTGGTGTTAGACACCAAAATCTTAACCCTATGCTGCGGACACTACAGTTTGTTAGCTGCATGTTTTATTTTGTATTTATGATGAACTTTGTTATATTTTGTATCACATTATTATATTGTTTGTATATTAAATTCGTTTCGCAAAATAGAACAAAAAAACGACAAGTTACTACGAGAAAGCATATAAATCTGTTTTTCTAACTTATCCAATCAGTTCTCCCACAAGTAACACCAGCATGACCAATACAATTTCTTCTGTATAATGTGAGATATGTAGTCATTGCACCTCAAATTAAGTCCAAGGTAATTGATATGATGTTCTAATTGGCTTTCTTAGTTTAATACATATTATGCTTTGGGCGCGGCGTTCAACAGTCGGGTAGAGAACGATTGGTTAGTTGTTTGGTCAGGATATGACGCTGTACTCAGATCTTGGTGTCAAGTTCGGGTAAATTAGTGACCATGACACTTTCAACAATATTTTATTACTATCGTAGCGGATAGATTGATTGTTGGAGAAAACCGAAATAGCTAACAAGTCGAGGATAAATCTTATCACTTAAATCAAGTATACCCCACAACGAGCCGAAATCAATATTTCGAAATACTGGTATGTGAATACATTTTTTGTATTTAAATTGTATTTACATCTCCGTCGTTGAATTACAAAGGGTCTAAGGCCCATCACACAAGTACTTAATGTTCAGTTATCCAATATGGTACTCATTAAAGCATTTACATGTTCAGTTTACAATCAGTGTTTCTTGCGTGTTTACTCTGTCCGATATAATGTGAAGCTGTTCCTGAATGCCTCCACATCATCTATATTCAATAATCTTGATGGTAACTATTTCAGTCCTTGATGGTCCGAGGAAAGAAGCTGTATTTATAAGTGTTACTTGATGTTTGTACATTTCTGAATTTCCGTGGATGATATTGTCTGGTTGTCCTGTTTTGTTATTGTATATATAATCTGGGATATGATATTTATCGTTATCCGATTATGCAAAGCTTTGTGAAACAAGCATAGTCTGATGTCCAATGATGGTAAATTTAAATATGTAAGTACGTTGGTATCTAGGGGGTAATTACGTTAAGCTGTCGCAGCTTACATTCCATTACGGAATATCTGTCTCACATATGACCACGGATATGCTACGTTTGTCCACGATCACAATCATGCGCCTCTTTCATGCCCTATCACCGAATTTGACTGATCACTGAGTATTTTAACATATTGTGCAAAACGACGGTGCCAATAGTAAAACATGAACTGCTTACACTTCCTCAACACCTCCGATTGTTAATGAGATTCGTACTGCTCAATCTTTAGTTTTATACATAGTGGTTTGCTTACTATTATTAGTCTGTTGCCCTTTTAATCCCCTGACCAACGAAGTTGCGAAGGGATATAGCAATGCTACCGTCCGTCCTTCCGTAACATCTTTGTGAACACTAGAATCAACAACCTTCAATGGATTTTGACCAAACTTGATACATCCTTAGTACTTACGAGAAACTGGATCCCTATTGATTTTCAAGGTCATAGGTCAAGGGTCAAGGTCACCGGGTAAACATTTTAGGCGAGAGGATACGCCACGCTTTGCGTTGCCCTTGTTATCTTGGTCATGGTATTGTCTGTCCTATTTATGGCTTCTGGTCAACAATTTGTTTGGTCAACCTTGGTGGCCTACATTGGTTTGTCTTTAAAAACTGCTAGTGTCGTCTTTTCCTGACTGTTTTGTAAATAGGTCTATATTTTATCAGTTATATTTGTTACATTCTGTCGGAGTAAGTGAGTTATTGCTGTTTAACGTCAGTTCAGCAAATTGTGCAGATATATAATGGTGAGAACAAATTGCATTCGATGAGATAATAATGATGTCCACTTTGTACGAGACAAGCATGCTTCGTTGGAATTTTTAGTGTTAATTTCTCTTAAACAACACTCCTTGGTTAGACATGTCGCTACATTCAAACACATCCTGATTTCGAGACAACCAGTCAGGGTAATCAGATGCCGTAAGTCAAAAGACAGACAACACAATGGCCAAAGGAAAAAGGACAAACTGCGATTTACAAAACATACATATAAAACTAAAGAACTAGTAGCATCATCCCCACTAAAAACAGGGGGTGAACTCAGGTGCTCCGGAAGGATAGCAGTTCCTGCTCCACGTGTGGCACCATCGTGTTCCTCTTGTTTCAAACCCGATGAATGGGAAAGGACCGGATTGTAGATAGGACAAACGGAACACATCCATGGGAATTTTGTACACATATACTCCATAACGGTTAACCAAGTCATCTTCTGTGTGACATTTTATTTCTTTGCTGGATGGTTTGAATAATAATCATTTACAATAATGTCATAATTGGTACAGTATATACAGCATGCTTAATGTCCAACATAGACGATACTTATAGATTAATGCATGCCCTTTTCCATATCAGGACTGCTATCATCTCGAGAGACCGATATCGGCCCGAGGGGATTGACATGCATTAATCTATTGATCACATATTTCAACATTGAATTACAAAGAACAAAATTAACTTCCCACACAGACACCAAACTTATGGCTATGAGTGATCAATATCGGTTGAGGGATGTTAATACCAGCAAATCTTTCCTCGCTGAACGCCGACATTTTCCAAACGACAATTAACAGTTTGGCGGAAGTGACGTCATGGGGCACACGAGAGGCTTGATATCGTTTTATCAGAGTTTTGCCCCGATGTCTGCCCATGAGATGATATCGCTGTGTTTACGCATGGGTAAAATTGACGTTATTACTTATAAATATGTGATAAATACATATTATTTCCTATTATGTTTGCTCGTAGGAATCTGCATTAGTTGTACTATGGACTGAATAATTTGACGTCTAGTTTACTGTACTATCTTCGTTCGTGATACTCAAGATAGGTTGGCTGGCAGTATCATTGTATGTTCATCAGTAATTGTGACATAGCTTGTAATTATATCTATAAGAAGAGTTTTAAGATACCAAACGGCTAATACGAATCCGTAAATCCAAGAAGGGCAGAAAACAAAATGGCCAAAAGGACAAATAACGATCTACAAAACATACACATGAAACTAAAGACCGAGTACACGAACCCTACTAAAATCGGGGGTAAACTCAGGTGCTCCGGAAGGGTGAGCAGTTCTTGCACCACTAGTAGCATCCGTCGTGTTATTCTATAACATTGTCAGTGGTAGGCAATGGTATATTGTTTACGTTTATTGTTGTATATGTAAAAAGTTCCGTCGTATTTTTTTTTTGTCATTTTCCGTAACACTGTTGTAAGTATATTATATACCAGTCATATTTCCTAAGTTAATTATCACTGAACTACATTTTCGCTATGATAACGAACACATTTTCGCTACTGCCAATAACGTTGCTGTTAACCTGTGATATTTGTGTAGACTTCCGTTACGTGTCCAACCATCTCAACAACACTACTGTCATTGTCTGTTAAATTTCCGTAAATATCAGTTACATTCATAGTCATAGTTACATTACTAACGGTAGTGATATCCGGGTTCTTTTTCCTCTTCTTTCGACATTTAACATACTGAATTGCTTCCGGTGGGGTCAACATGGCAGCACTTTCCGTAACAGTTGTGAAAGGACTATATGTTGTATCTTCTATGAAGGTGGTATTTTCACTTTGTACCCTGGTGTAATTACTTGTTATGTCAGTAGTAGTTTCAGTAGTATATACTTCAGTAGTTGTACCTTCACTTGTTCGGGGAGGAATGTAGCCAGGTGTACTATTAAAATTAACACATATGTGATGGTTGTGTTTGACTATGATACATTTTTGTTCTCCTCTACAGGGGTTCGGCCAACATTGATTCTGTTTCTGTAAATAAAAAATAACGTTAACCAATCAGCTTGCTAACATATCGCAATAAAAACATAGATATCTAATTTAGTGTGCATCACGTGTTTCTGGAATAACCAAATAATTTTAAGTTTTGGGAGCATACATTGTACACATAAATAATTATCTATGTGGAGAGCACTTGGATGATCACATTGTTTCATTAAATGCGGAGGTTTGGGTCAGTAAGACCATTTTTTCATTGAAGAGTCTGTACCAAGCCTGGAAAGTGTGTGCGGCTACGTATGCTTTTAACAGACTTCGATTTTCTGGAATAGCTGTTTTAACAGCATAGTATTTGTGGTTTTCATTTTATTATAAAGGGCCCGGGTGGCACAATGAGTTAGGTCGTTCGATCTAACAACTCATACAAGCCTATCACCAAAATGGCGTGGGTTCGCGCCCGGTTTTGTAAATTACAAAAAAGGTGCACTCGACTCGCAGCCGCAAGTGATAAAGTTTACCAGTTGCTTCCCCAGGGTTGGTGGTTCTCTCCAGGTACTACGGCTTCCTCCACCACTAAAACTGGTCGCCATGATATAGCTGAAATATTGCTGAAAGTGGCGTTAAGCACCAAAATTCTAATTCAATTATATAAAATAATGTGTATTTGCGATATGTGCATTATTGTGTACTTTAATTGAAGTGATATCTACATGTAATTAATTTGATAATATTTCGTAAAGCATATTCTTCTTTGAATCTACATGTATTGCACCAGTTAAAATAAAACTTGGCTGGAAAATGGCTGACCATGTTGTAGATAATAAAATGGTCCTCATGAGAAGAAATTGATTTTTCTTGAAAATGTAAACCGTTTGAGAACAAAAACAAAAAGTTTAGTGATATGAAAGGGGTAACCAGAAGCTGTTATTAGACGGACAGACAACAGAACAAAGGGACAAACAATGATCTACAAAACACTGCACAAAAAACGAGAGATTGGGGAACATGAACCCACTGTAAAACGAAGGTTAAATTAAGTGCTGCGGGCATATATATTGTGAAGTATTTGAGAGTGATTAACCGAATGTCCTAAACAGAACAGCAAAACTCGGCTCAGGTCATCTATGTCTGAGGAAAGAGAACCTTAGTTTTGATAATAGTTACACTATTTAAGAGCTGTAAAGTTCAATAACAGGTATATCAAATATGCCATGTCAGTGCTGAAACACAGACAATTGTGACTCATAGTTCACCAGCAGAGGTATCGATCGAAGAAGAATAAAAACGTAGATATATAATGTAGTGCACACGACGTATTTCTAATGGCATCTAACTTATCTTTAAATTATACAAGACAATATCGTCGTGCAAAGACGAAAAAAGGACTTGTGAAAAAAGACATTGTCATGGAAATATTTTAATAAATATAACTAAACACTGGGAACCATTTATAAATAGACAAGATGAATATTCGGGATATTGACCTGATTGCTAAGAAAGAGTGAATAACTGGAAAATTACTGAATTCTCCAAAACTATGTTGGTGAGAGCACATGGTTTTCATTTTCCCATTTATAGAATAAAATATGCTCTGTATGTATAGCTTATTTCATTACATTTTTTGCCATTAACTTTTGATTTCAGTATCCTCGCTAAAATATCATTCTATATAAAAAAATAACTATGTTCAGTTTTAATTGAAACCAGCATGTCTAGGAAAATTAAATTAAATTTTCTAAGAATAGCATTCATTAAGATATTTGACAATTTCTCAATAAATAAATGATAATAAATTATACAGTCGAGTATTTTCAATTACAAGAAAATATATTGAAAGCTTATACAATAAAAATGTCCCCAACCTACAACACAACAGTTCGGAGTTAGGGGAAGAACTATGTCCCGTGTCTAGCTCTTTGCTGCTAAGAGTACATAAGGTGTACATCTGGGTCTCATTTTCGGACACTTTTTTAAGATGGCTGCCACTCTTTGTTACAAATAGCTGTCATTATCAGCAGAGAAAAAACTTTTCCTTTTATACCTTACTGGGTAGTGGTTGCGTGTTAATTTCATATTCTATGTTATCACTGATCATTGCCTGGCTAGGTTAGGATTATTCATCAGAAGCTGAAACTGCAGATAAAGAAACTTTGCTATAATGTGCAGTATCGTCGCATCGGACAATGTCGGATGTAATGACAATGTTCAAATTTAGTAACTGTTGATGACACTGAACATTTCAGGTGTAAAATTACCTGCATTATGAAAAAATATTGAGCATACTATATTTAATGAAAATAATTGACATTCTATGATTTTAGTTGTCACATTAAGAGAAACATACTTCTTTTTTTTTTTACGAAGGTATTTTCCATGTATCAATGTTAGATTTACAGTAACATAATATACAGACAAACCAATTATTATTTGCTTTATTAGAAAGAATACATAAATAGCTGTGGGTATTATTTTTTTAAATATTTTCCTGCATCAATGTTCAATTCAAAGGAACATAATGCAGAGTAAAACCCGTCATTTTGAATAAACGTCCAACGGCGGGAAATATAAATAGTACTATTTTACCTCCTTCACAAAAGACTTTCTAACTCCGAACTCTCGTATTGCATAAGTGAATACTCTAAAAGACAAGCTATTATTAAAAAGGGACCTTTTCATGACTCAAAATGTTCAAGAATATATAGTACATGTTTCATTGACAGGAATTGCAAATTGAAATCAAGTCAATCCTTAATTAATTTTTAAAAAAGGAAAAAAAGAAAAATACAATGAGGGATGCTATAATATTCACAAGCCTTATTTCTCAGAAAACTAGATCAGATTCCAGACAAACAATTATCAACACGTGAACCCGTAACCTTTATGGATATCAGTGCCAATATTAATAACAAACCTTCCTATCTAGTAGTTAGTTAACTACGAGCATTTATTGGCCCTGCTATTGTACTGTCCATGTCACCAACATATTCTACCTTCCTAGCTAGTAGTCAGTTAACTATGAGCATTTATTGACCCTGCTATTGTACTGTCCATGTCACCAATATATTCTACCTTCCTAACTAGTAGTCAGTTAACTACGAGCATTTATTGGCCCTGCTATTGTACTGTTCATGTCACCAACATAATATACCTTCCTAGCTAGTGGTCAGTTAACTACGAGCATTTATTGGCCCTGCTATTGTACTGTCCATGTCACCAACATATTCTACCTTCCTAGCTAGTAGTCAGTTGACTACGAGCATTCATTGACCCTGCTATTGTACTGTCCATGTCACCAACATATTTTACCTTCCTAGATAGTAGTCAGTTAACTACGAGCATTCATTGACCCTGCTATTGTACTGTCCATGTCACCAACATATTTTACCTTCCTAGATAGTAGTCAGTTAACTACGAGCATTCATTGACCCTGCTGTTGTACTGTCCAAGTAACCAACAGATTCTATCTCCCTAGCTAGTAGCCAGTTAACTACGAGCATTCATTGACCCTGCTGTTGTACTGTTCAAGTAACCAACAGATTCTACCTTCCTAACTAGTAGTCAGTTAACTACGAGCATTCATTAGCCCTGTTATTGCACTGTTCAAGTAACCAACAGATTCTACCTCTCTAGGTAGCAGTCAGTTAACTATGAGCGTAATTGACCCTGCTATTGTATTGTCAATGGTTTTGTTCTCATTCACATTTTTGCTTAGTATGTTGTCGTTTTGAAGGGAAACCAATCTGTCCATGTTTTTGTAATCGTTTATGTATATATGTATTGCTATTGGAGATCTAGTTATCAAGAAAGGAAGATTGGGATCCATTTAACCGGTTTAACCCCGCCGCATTCCTGTGCCTGACCCAAACCAGTACCCGGATTTCTAGTGTCATATGTCGTATATGTCTTGGTCTTTTTGCTGTGTTCGGTGAGTTAAGGCGAGAGGTGATTGTTCGTTTTGTTGCTATTTGTAGAATTGTTGATCATCACTGTTTAAATTTTCTTTTCATGACTATTCACACATTACAACAACTAGAAATACAAGTAAATGTGTAAGAAGAGTTTGAAGATAATCAGAATCCGTAAATCGAAGAGGAACAGACAACACAATGGAAAAAAGAAAAAGTACAAAAGGGCAACCAACGATCTACAAAGCATACACATAAAACTAAATATCGAGTAACATGAACCCCACTAAGAACCGGGGGTGAACTCAGGTGCTCCGGAAGGGTCGGCAGTTCCTGCTCCACAAGTACAACACAGTAACAAATTAATTGTCACTAAGTAGCAAACAAATACATATAATGTTTTGTAGACCGTGATAATTCATGAATGAGGAAAGGGCCGGGAAGTGCTTACAAGTAGAACATAGTCGTGCTTATTTGTGACACAGATATTCCTTAGTGGTTAGTCAAGCCATGGTTGCGACCGGAAAGTTAAAAAAATAAGTGACGAGGAACCATTTGTTCAGTAGCTTCCGTGTTAGCAGCACCATACCTTTTTGTTTAATACGTTATTACTATTTAGCACCACAATTGTTAACGTTCTGTTTCTTAGTTGGTGAAATTTTCCTGGTGTTGAATTTTAATTTCCTTAGAAATTAACAGTTCTTTCGGGTAATAAACTGTTTAACGGAGAGCGGTTATAAAATGGAGGTTTGTGAATAAATATGGGACGGATAATATGTCTTTCTACAGCAACGTTAATCTTATCTATACCATCATTAACTGATAGGTCGAACAGTAACTTTCGTCCAAGCACAGATTTTTAATATTCACAATCTCCATCTTAACTACAATTATCTAATGGGTCTTGACAATCTAATTTTAGGTTGCCTTGGTATATATTTATGGCTCATAAAATAAACGTTAGAGAAACCGAAGGATCAACCAGGGATTGACAATCCAGAGAAACTGGCAAGAAGAGTTTGAAGATACCAAAGGGGCAATCAGAATCAGTACATCGAAGAAGAACAGACAACACATCGGCCAAAAGAAAAAGTACAATAGGACAAACAACGATCTACAAAACATACACATAAAACTAAAGATCGAGTAACACCAACCCCACTAAAAACCAGGGGTGAACTCAGGTGCTCCGGAAGGGTAAGAAGTAAGAGGTAATTCAACTATCTAACTCATTGAGCAACCCAGGCAGGTTTTCATAGAGCAAAATACTATATTATAAACATTTCATGTAAGGGTCGTCAATTTACTAACATGTTAATAACACTTGCAATATCCAAATCATTTCACTAAGATACTGATCAAAATAGCTAGTTTCACCCCGCCACTTTTAATTGAAGTGCCTGTACCAAACCAGAAGAGTAAGTGGTAGTATATGTGTCAAGGGTATTGATTTTGACTATGTTTCTAGAATTTTCATATTGGACTTTGGTCTGCTCTGATGGCCTATGAATTAGTTGAACTGATAATATCAGCTAGTTGTATTATTCATATAAATCATACACTTGAGGACATGAATCGTATTTATATTAGCACTTCAGTAACATTTGTAAAATTAATTCATTGGATATAAATTAAGATTATTCCTTCTGTGTGTTTCATGTTATTCATAATAAACAACACAATTTTACAATAATTGTTTTCCATATATAGGTCAAATGCAATATGTATTTGAATATCTGGTTTATTAAGGTATCCATTCAATTAATTTGCTTTGTCATATACTTAGCATTAATATGACAGTTTTTGCATATGTGTAATGACCGGAACTAAAAGAGCCATAGTTTCATCCTCAGGCTGATAACCCATATCAGGGACGTCTCGTGCAAAATATCCATAATCGTGCGTCTCGTGCAAGTTACTTCCGGTATTTTCGGAGTCGTCTGTCTATAATCATTGATGGGTAGGTGATAGGGGTCTCGTCACGGTTCACGAAAAATACTTTTCACTAATCACATTTCACGGGAAGTAAATTATGATGATCACACTTATATGAAATATGAATCCAAACGTAAGTTGTTAAAAGTACGTTTCATGTTTGTTGTTTTACACTTCTTACTTCCCTACTAATCGTGCTAACAAGCATGGGTGGAGGTGACCAGTATGGCGGTATTGGATGCCTGTACTATTGACAAATCGAGCTGAGAGGGAAAAATTGTCGTCAGGAAGACAACATGAAATAAAAATCATAGAAACGTTAGATGATAAGGGTAATAACAAAATTACCGTACTCTCAACAATCTTACAAAGGGAAAGTCAAAACTCATAATTATATAAAGAGACAAAATCAGGCAACAACGGAAAACTGTGAAAACCGTAATGACCCTGACTTGGTACAGGCATTTCTAAAGAAATGGTGGGTTGAATCAGATTTTAAAGCGCCAAACCTCCCGCTCTCATTACGGTTCAAAGGCTCCGCTGTAGCTATAACAGTATCTAAATACAGGAACAAAACAGGCAAAGCAACCGTCAAAGCAGTACCATACCCAGCGAAGCAAACGTCAAAAACACTTTTACGTCACACATTGATAAAAAAATATTTTTTACATTTTTCTTGACTTCTTTATCTTTATGCATTTTCACTATATGAAAATGCATCGCTTATAATCGTTTCTGCAGAGACGGAATATATTTCGACAAGATCTTGGTATCGGAATATAAACTTTTTAAGAGATCGAATAAGGCGAATCTTTTCATAGCCCTGGTCCAGTAGCCTGTTTCTCAGATGAAAATGACGTTTCGGGAAATCAGAATAATTGCTACTGGCACTTGCATAGCGAATCAATTGCGAGATGTAAACACCATATGATAGATGATTATATCACGAAGAACGTAAAATTGTTTTGAATGAAAACGATTCACGGGCAATGGCCATGTCACGATTCCCGGTAAATAAAAAAAACACGACACTAAAGAATCACATTTATATTTTCCATGTTTCAAATTGCCTTCATAGGAAACGTTACCATTAATATTTATGGGGTAGAGATGCTCTTCTTTTACAATAGTGTTTTGAAAATGTATCTGTTGAATACACAATTAAGCTTGCATATAAATTCATTTTATTATTTTATTTTGTTTATTTGCTTCATAAAACAATTTGTCGGAAGTATATGATAAAAAGATTAATACATGACATTTTCCATATCATCCCGGCTATCATCCCTCGTCCCATGTCAACATTCGACTGCGTCTCGGGATGATACCCGGGCTGATATGGGAAAGGCCATGTATTAATCTCTATGTATATATTAATAGGACACAATTATTAATTCATTAACTGTAGATACAGTTTACGCTTAATATTAAACCGCGAAGCAGGTTTGTGAAAAGCGTAAACTGTTCCAAACCAGGTTATACAAGTATAATTTATAACATGTCAAAAATTGAACATATTCCTTATAATTCAATTTTTAAATCAAAACTTAATGATTCCTCAATTTTAATTAGGATTATTTCATGGGGCTATTATAAATAACTAGTTACAGCACCTCGAGAGAAGTAAACTGCTATTAATATCATGTGAATATATTTATCTTAATAACATTTTGATATCTAGGACCAGTATGGGAATTCACCAATCAATGTATTGGTCAGATTGATTTTAATTTAAAAGTATTATTTCTAAATGTTGAGGTTACTGTACAGATCATAAAATCAATGTTACAGTCAAATATTATTGACAATAATATGTCTGTCCCAGCTGACGATAAATGTACCCTACATGTTGATTATTGCTATAATTATTTTAAAATACTACGGATAATCCGCTTCTGTAGATCGATAAAATTTGCATAGAAATGTCATTAGACGCCGGGGGAGAAAGATATAACTGACATGTGACACGCGAAAGTTTCAAAACTCTGATAGACATACTCTGTGAACCTGACAGAAATGTAGAGGATTCCAGAAATAGACCTGATTTTGACAATGATTAAGACGACGGATGCCACTAGTGAAGCAGGAGCTGATAGTTAGTGGTGTTTATGAATATCTGTGTCACAAATGTCCACGGATATGTTCAACTTGTCGTAAACACTTTCCGGTCCTTTCCTCATTCATGACTTATCAACCGGTTTGTAACTAGATTAACACGATGGATGTCACTAGTGGAGCTGGAACTGCATACCCTTCCGGAGCAACTGAGTTCACCCCGGTTTTAGCGGGATTCGTGTTACTCGATCTTTAGTTTTATGTGTAAGTTGTGTAGCTGGTTGTTTGTCCTTTTTGTACTTTTTCTTTTTGCCATTGTGTTGTCTGTTGTTCTTCGCTTTGCATATTCTGATTACCCCTTTAGTATCCTCAAACTCTTCTTATGTAATAAGTAATTGATTTTCTCTTTACGGCTCATAACGCGACTTCATCTGAGTCAGGGGCCCGGGTGGTTCAATGAGTTAAGTAGTTGGATTACCTAACAACTCATACAAGCCTATCACCAATACGGCGTGGGTTCGCGCCCGCTTTGTAAATTACAAAAAGGGTGCACTCGACTCGCAAGTGATAAAGTTTACCAGTTGCTTGCCCATGGTCGGTGGTTCTCTCCCGGTACTCCGGCTTCCTCCACCATTAAAACTGGTCGCCTTGATGTAACTGAAATATTGTTGAAAGTGGCGTTAAACACAATAAATCAAATCAAATCCATCATCTGAGTCAAAATTATTTTATCCATAGGAATAACAATTGTGTATTTAAATAAGAATTCATAATATATATTTCTTCAAGGTTACAATGTATATAAAACATTTATTTGTTAAATGCCATCTTAAAATATCAGCCATATCGAATGAATTTATTATGTACCAAGATTTCTGTTCAACCTTTGAAAACTTTCCTAAAATCCCATAATTTTCCATTTAAAAGAAAATTGTTTGTATATGCATCAAGAAAAATTATATTTTGCTAAATCTATCTATTACTAGTGTTTGTATATTCCTAAGTTTTCAGTATTTACAGCACAAAACAAATTGCTTGTCAAGAACAGCTATTTATATAAAGGATAGGAAATATAACATTAAATAAAACTGAAGTTTACATTTGTTTCACCTCCAATCGAACTATTGTCTTTAATTTCGAAGAGAATTTAAAAAAACAATGACATGTCTTTGCTCTAAAAAAAACTGTGGACAGGGTATATGTATACAAGAATCAGATGCAGAATAACAACGAACAGCGTCGATGGTGTAATGTTTAGCGTGATCGCCCGGGTGCGGTAGATTGTTTGTTCGAGTCTCGTTGTCGTGTTAAATCAAAGACTGTAACATTGATATTAGTTGCTTCTTCACTAAGCAAGCAGCTTTAAGGAGTAAGAGTAAAGACTGTTTGGCTAAGAATCAAAATTATGTGTCGTAGTGGATCTACCTCTCTCCCCAGTTATTGTTTCAGTGAGCTAGCACTAACAATCCAAGCTAAACGAGTTGGTCTAGTACGAAGCGGGCATCACCATTAACTCATCGGAATGTAACTTGTTCTGGCCATAATATAGCTGACAAATTACTCACTTACTTGCAATGCCTTGTAGATGTAATGCTGGCTCTGGGATTGGCCTATGAGAAGATATT
Organism: Bathymodiolus septemdierum; assembly: GCA_963383655.1. NCBI lineage: Eukaryota > Metazoa > Mollusca > Bivalvia > Mytilida > Modiolidae > Bathymodiolus > Bathymodiolus septemdierum. The sequence goes on from OY726525.1 coordinate 67,951,441, forward strand.
TAGATCGCTACAGAAATACGATGATATACCATGGATAGGATTGACAGATGTTGCCTCGCAAAGGGACCATCAACGACCATTCCTAGAATATCAACAATATTTCACTTTTATCGTGGCGGTCTGTTTTATTGGTGGAGGAAACCAGAGTACCCGGCGAAAACCATCGACCTGCCGCAAGTCACTGACAAACTTTATCACATAATCTTGCCATTAACGGGGTTCGAACTCACAACTTTAATGGCGATATGCACTGATTGCATAGGTAGTTGTATATCCAATTACCATAAGACCACGGCGGCCCCTATTGCTCATTATGAGCTGCTGATTTTTTTTCTCATGCAAGAAGAGCTACATTCTCCATACATGAGGCACTCATTGATGCCCCCGTTATGAAGTGGACGCTTCTGTCCTATTTTCATACCACAGGTGGTTCTGTGAATTAGATATATATTTTTTTACTTTTCTTACCATACTCCATGATTGTTTTTCTGTGAATATATGCTTTGTATCCCACTTATCATAGCAAACAATGGCTTCCTTCAACAGATAGCAAGTTAGATGTACAGAATCAAAGTATATTGCGTTACATCCAGTTCGCATTAGACAATCTCTCAAACATAGTCTAGGGCCACGATTGTCTAACGATAATAAAACGTTTCCTTCAACTAGCTTGTAATTATAGAATATTCCACCGTGCACATTTTCAAATGATGCTGTTTTATTCAAAACGACTAACAGAACAAGGCTGATATATCCTATATAAGAATTCATTATAACTAGATTAAGTTAACAAAAACACGTGATATACTATATGCCATTACGGAGCAGACGATATATGATGTCTCGTGGTATACTGCATGCCAATACGAAGCAGACGATATCTCATGTCTCTTGTGCTATTGTATCTCATTGCGAAGTAGACGGTATATCATGTCTTGTATCTATGATGTATACTGAAATTTAACAAGGCTGTCATGCTTATCTTACAAATCAACTAAACATTATGTGAATCTGTCCCATATCGTCCATAAAAATGCACTATAATTCGATCAAGTTAACAAAATCCCGTGCTATGCTGTATGCCATTACAGAACAGACGACACCTCATGTCTGCGCTATGTTGTCAGTAGTTACGGAGCAGACGATATGTCGTATCTTGTACACGTATCTATCATATTCACTGACATGTTTCGTACTTAATTTACAAATTAATCAAACTTGATGCCAATCTATCCCAAATAATGTGACTTAATGCACAATACATGTTCGTCAATATATATTAAATTGCCAGACGAAAACTTAATGTATATTTATGGAATCATTTATATTTATATAATAATATATAATGGTATACAAAAAATCAGAAATAACATGGTCCGCTCTCTACATGTAACAGCCTTATAAATATTATAAATATTACTGTTCCGATACATTAATTTTTACCACTAGAGGTCTTATTGAAGTACGAACCACTTTAATTAACATGAGTACGTGCTAATTAACGTGAACGTGGGAAGTCATCAACCGTGATGCCGATTACGACAATCTGAAATCATTATTTTTCACGGTAATGGCGCCAAAAGGCTATAGTTACGTCAACGTTTTATTAATAATTTTAATTTGAAATAAGTAATTATTTATTATGAATCACTCTTCATATTACGTTGTCGTAACAGTCCACTGTGTGATCGATACAAAATGGAGGAAAATTAATAATCAATTAAATAATTAAATGTCAATGCATAGTTATTTCATTCATTACATCACGAGCCCTAATAAATACCTAGATGAACTCAGGTGTCCCTGAAGAACAATAAGTTCCTAAATGGCACCAAATCATTGGTTGCTTTTATTGTCCATTGCAAGAAAATCATGGAGATATCAAAGGTGCAACCAGAAGCCGTAAGTGGCAGAAGAAAAGACAATACAATGGGCAAAGAAAAACGACAACAAAACAAATAATGGTCTACAAAACACTGAGCAGTTGAACAAACAACACTAATCTCACTAAAATCAGAGGATGAACTATAATATCTTGTAAGCCCTGAAAGTGAGTGGTCATGTATTTGTGTGTTAGGAGTATCAATTTTTACCTCTTTCTATGATTTTGGTCTTGGGAATTGACAGTGTGGTACTTGGTCTTGGGTATTGACAGTGTGGTACTTGGTCTTGGGAATTGACAGTGTGGTACTTGGTCTTGGGCATTGACAGTGTGGTACTTGGTCTTGGGTATTGATAGTGTGGTACTTGGTCTTGGGAATTGACAGTGTGGTACTTGGTCTTGGGTATTGACAGTGTGGTACTTGGTCTTGGGTATTGATAGTGTGGTACTTGGTCTTGGGAATTGACAGTGTGGTACTTGGTCTTGGGTATTGACAGTGTGGTACTTGGTCTTGGGTATTGGATCCGTTCCGACAGTGTGGTACTTGGTCTTGGGTATTGACAGTGTGGTACTTGGTCTTGGGTATTGACAGTGTGGTGCTTGGTCTTGGGTATTGACAGTGTGGTACTTGGTCTTTGGTATTGACAGTGTGGTACTTGGTCTTGGGTATTGATAGTGTGGTACTTGGTCTTGGGAATTGACAGTGTGGTACTTGGTCTTGGGTATTGACAGTGTGGTGCTTGGTCTTGGGTATTGACAGTGTGGTACTCGGTCTTGGGTATTGACAGTGTGGTACTTGGTCTTGGGTATTGACAATGTGGTACTTGGTCTTGGGTATTGACAGTGTGGTACTTGGTCCTGGGTATTAACAGTGTGGTACTTGATCTTGGGTATTGACAGTGTGGTACTTGGTCTTGGGTATTGACAGTGCGGTACTTGGTCTTGGGTATTGACAGTGTGGTACTTGGTCTTGTGTATTGACAGTGTGGTACTTGGTCTTGGGTATTGACAGTGTGGTATTTGGTCTTGGGTATTGACAGTGCGGTACTTGGTCTTGGGTATTGACAGTGTGGTACTTGGTCTTGGGTATTGATAGTGTGGTATTTTAGTCTTGGGTATTGACAGTGTGGTACTTGGTCTTGGGTATTGGATCCGTTCCGACAGTGTGGTACACTCAAACCTAAATTAAAAACCACCTCTATATAGCAAATCACTGTCTATAAAGGACAGCCTCATTGTCCCCATCAATGAATAGTACTTATAATATTAACCTGTATATAGAAGACAAATGATCATAAAGTGCACATTTATAGGTTCACTTCTGTGTCCTTTATACACAGGATTAAATGTAAGTGTGTTTATTTAAGTCAAATCTGAGTTCGATTCCCATCCTACCTCATGTGTAGTCGATACAGCTTAAGATATCATATATTATGTCGATCCTCGGAAGTTATATAAAGAACAATAGTCGCACATGTCCGTGAACTGCAAATAATTATGTTTTCGTTGCCACAATAAGAAAGGTCGTCACTTTATTTGTTTTGTTCACCATATCGGAGTTAGTAGTATAGATTAGTACAAGAAAAACAAGCTCGAATTACCTTGAATACAAACAAATTCCCTTACCTTGAATATCGGAACTCCATCAAGCTTTATCCCTAATGCTATTTTTACTTTCTTAATTAGGTCCCCGGTGGCTAAATGAATTAGGTAGTTGGATTACCTAGCAACTCATACAAGGCTATCACCTATAAAGAGTGGGTTCGCGCCCGGCTTTGTAAATTATAAAAAAGGGTGCACTCGACTCGAAAGTTTACCAGTTGCTTGCCCATAGTCTGTGGTTCTCTCCGTTTACTCCGGCTTCTTCCACCACTAAAACTGGTCGCCATGATATAGCTGAAATATTGCTGAAAGTAGTGGTAAAGACCAAAAATCAAATCAAATCATCTTTCTTAATTTACTTTTGTCTATTCCTACTACCTCCCCCAGACCCCAAAAATTCCAACCTCATCTTTTGCAATACAAGACCAAACTATCATTGAATAACTGTTCGAGTCTAAAATAGTATGCTGTGAGATCCTAGCTTCGTATTTTCAGTATAAATGAACGTTAGAAAAACCCGAAAGGGACAATCAAGAACGGACAATCCAGAGAAACTGGCATCATTTGGTACACAAGACACAATACGAAGGCAAACAAAGCAAAAACACAACACAATATGTGTAGGACACCACTATTCGCAAACAAACACAAATAAAGTAAATAAGACATGAGCCCTCCTACAAACAACTGAAGGTAAAGACGAACAGAACATCGTTTTTATGTAGAAATAGTAACGGACATCACAACACAGAACTACGAACGTAAAGTCACATACTAGGACAACACAAAACAAATTAAATGTATGAACAAATAAATCATTACAATTACAAAGTTAAATTGTAAAAAGGGAATATTTTGTAAAGCATTTGTCGTTTTCTATGAGCAATGAACTTTGTAACTAACAGAATCCCTCAGTTAAGCCACTATGACCTGCTTAGGTAACTGTGAAAACATGGTGTTGGAATAAAATGTATATTTTCAAAAAAAAAGCGGGGTTAAGTGAGTTTTATGGGCACACATCTCAACTCGTAGTGAAATTATGTCGCCATGTCAGCGTAATCCTCGTGTGAATAACAACATCTACCCTCACAAATAACAATATCTACCCTCACAAATAACAACATCTACCCTCACAAATAGGAACATCTACCCTCACAAATAACAAAATCTACCCTCACAAATAACAACATATACCCTCACAAATAACAACATATACCCTCACAAATAACAACATCTACCCTCACAAATAACAACATATATCCTCACAAATAACAACATATACCCTCACAAATAACAACATATATCCTCACAAATAACAACATCTACCCTCACAAATAACAACATATATCCTCACAAATAACAACATCTACCCTCACAAATAACAACATATACCCTCACAAATAACAACATATATCCTCACAAATAACAACATCTACCCTCACAAATAACAACATATATCCTCACAAATAACAACATATATCCTCACAAATAACAACATCTACCCTCACAAATAACAACATCTACCCTCACAAATAACAAAATCTACCATCACAAATAACAACATCTACCCTCACAAATAACAACATCTACCCTCACAAATAACAACATCTACCTTCACAAATAACAACATCTACCCTCACAAATAACAAAATCTACCCTCACAAATAACAACATCTACCCTCACAAATAACAACATCTACCCTCACAAATAACAACATCTACCCTCGCAAATAACAACATCTACCATCACAAATAACAACATCTACCCTCACAAATAACAAAATCTACCCTCACAAATAACAACATATACCCTCACAAATAACAACATATACCCTCACAAATAACAACATCTACCCTCACAAATAACAACATATATCCTCACAAATAACAACATATACCCTCACAAATAACAACATATATCCTCACAAATAACAACATCTACCCTCACAAATAACAACATATATCCTCACAAATAACAACATATACCCTCACAAATAACAACATCTACCCTCACAAATAGGAACATCTACCCTCACAAATAACAACATATACCCTCACAAATAACAACATATACCCTCACAAATAACAACATCTACCCTCACAAATAACAACATATATCCTCACAAATAACAACATATACCCTCACAAATAACAACATATATCCTCACAAATAACAACATCTACCCTCACAAATAACAACATATATCCTCACAAATAACAACATATACCCTCACAAATAACAACATATACCCTCACAAATAACAACATCTACCCTCACAAATAACAACATATATCCTCACAAATAACAACATATACCCTCACAAATAACAACATATATCCTCACAAATAACAACATCTACCCTCACAAATAACAACATATATCCTCACAAATAACAACATCTACCCTCACAAATAACAACATATATCCTCACAAATAACAACATATATCCTCACAAATAACAACATCTACCCTCACAAATAACAACATCTACCCTCACAAATAACAAAATCTACCATCACAAATAACAACATCTACCCTCACAAATAACAACATCTACCCTCACAAATAACAACATCTACCTTCACAAATAACAACATCTACCCTCACAAATAACAAAATCTACCCTCACAAATAACAACATCTACCCTCACAAATAACAGCATCTACCCTCACAAATAACAACATCTACCCTCGCAAATAACAACATCTACCATCACAAATAACAACATCTACCCTCACAAATAACAAAATCTACCCTCATAAATAACAACATATACCCTCACAAATAACAACATCTACCCTCACAAATAACAGCATCTACCCTCCCAAATAACAACATCTACCATCACAAATAACAACATCTACCCTCACAAATAACAACATCTACCCTCACAAATAACAACATCTACCTTCACAAATAACAACATCTACCATCACAAATAACAGCATCTACCCTCACAAATAACAGCATCTACCCTCACAAATAACAACATCTACCCTCGCAAATAACAACATCTACCATCACAAATAACAACATATACCCTCACAAATAACAACATCTACCCTCACAAATAACAACATCTACCCTCACAAATAACAAAATCTACCATCACAAATAACAACATCTACCCTCACAAATAACAACATCTACCCTCACAAATAACAACATCTACCTTCACAAATAACAACATCTACCCTCACAAATAACAAAATCTACCCTCACAAATAACAACATCTACCCTCACAAATAACAGCATCTACCCTCACAAATAACAACATCTACCCTCGCAAATAACAACATCTACCATCACAAATAACAACATCTACCCTCACAAATAACAAAATCTACCCTCACAAATAACAACATATACCCTCACAAATAACAACATCTACCCTCACAAATAACATCATCTACCCTCGCAAATAACAACATCTACCATCACAAATAACAACATCTACCCTCACAAATAACAACATCTACCCTCACAAATAACAACATATACCTTCACAAATAACAACATCTACCCTCACAAATAACAGCATCTACCCTCACAAATAACAGCATCTACCCTCACAAATAACAACATCTACCCTCGCAAATAACAACATCTACCATCACAAATAACAACATCTACCCTCACAAATAACAACATATACCCTCACAAATAACAACATCTACCCTCACAAATAACAAAATCTACCCTCGCAAATAACAACATCTACCATCACAAATAACAACATCTACCCTCACAAATAACAACATCTACCATCACAAATAACAACATCTACCCTCACAAATAACAACATCTACCCTCACAAATAACAAAATCTACCCTCACAAATAACATCTACCCTCACAAATAACAACATCTACCCTCACAAATAACTGGGTGATCAGCCTTGTTGTAGTGAATCAATAGTAATTAAAACAGAATGATAATAAAGGACAAATGCATCTTACTTGTAATAAATGCTACTCTTTGTGAATAACGGGTACCATTTCATCGCATTGTAAAAACTATTAATGACGTCATTAATGAGCCAAATATAGGTGGTAATAAAGTTTTGACGAGTAATAACGATTCCACAGAACAAACAATAAAACAACTGAAGTAAAGACGAATAGATCAACCTTGTATACCTAATAGAAAGTAACAAAATAATTATTTCTTCCAATGCTATTTTTATTTTATTTTCAAGCAATGAATTAGCTCTCACCAGTAGTCTTCTTGATATCTTTCTTAAGTTAGCATCTTCAAGCATGAACATCTCTGGAATGTGAAGTCTTTCCAAAGTCTAAAAATATCTTCCTGGTAAGATTTACAAACGCCCATTTATTTACTTGGTCTTATTCTCCCAACAATCGTAACGCTGTTAGTTTTCCGTTTTGTAGACTTTAACCAGCTTGTCCTGCTCCAACAATACAGAGAGTCTTATTTAATAATACCCAGCAAATCTGCTGGATTTCCTATAGGTTGTCCCTGTCTTAGACTACAGTTTAATTGACTGTCTAGTCGTGAGTTGTACGCGCGTTTCAAAGAGCTAATGAAGACTTTTGACAGCATTTCGGGCATAACCAATGTTATATCTCCGTTCACATGTTCAAATGACATCAATTGTCGAGTTTCGTAAATAGCAAGACATGTGTAATTACTGAGCATGTATATTGCCCACTGGTGGTGACTAAAATACATATGATTTGCATGCATACATAATGCTAACACGTGCACAACTGTGGCATATGTTCTCACTCTGGTACATATGTATTCACAGACTTCTCCTTACTGAGTATTTCATGTTCTGTTTTAACATTGCGTTGTTCGTTTTTTTTCCATGCTCTAGGAATAGTTTGAAGATACCAAAGGGGTAATCAGAATCCGTAAATCGAAGAAGAACAGACAACAAAATGGCCGAAAGAAAAAGAACTAAAGAACAAAACAATGATCTACAAAACATAAATATAAAACTAAAGATCGAGTAACATGAACCCCGCAAAATACTGAAGGATGAACTCATGTGCTCCGGAAGAGTATGCAGTTCCTTCTCCACTAGTGGCACCCATCGTGTTAATCTTGTTGCAAACCCGGTGATAAGTCATGAACGAGGAAAGGACCGGGAAGTGTTTACGACAAGTGGAACATATCCGTGATCATTTGTGACACAGATATTCCATAACGGTCAACCAGGTGATGACTTCACCTTAACTAACTAGAACCCTTGGTTCAGTAGCTTCCCTGTTATCAGCAATCCTGATAGGAATCACAAGCTGTGGAATATCGTATCAACTGAGAGATATATACACCATAAATATCGTGTTACTTTTGCATTAGTTTTTTTAATTATCTGTAAATATTATCCAATTGCAAATTATTGCTTGATCATACATATATGTTGCCATGGCGATACATATACCAGTGACCATTGATATCAGTTCTATTGTATTTATAAACCATATATAGACACATAATTACATTAATATGCAACAGATATAGGTAAAGCAATGATATGCACAATTTTGTTGATTGTACATGTATGTTCTATTATTGTGTTGGTAAAAAGTAAACAAATCTCAAAAAACCGATTCGTGTCTTTCGCATTATATCTTAGCCTTAGTGACGCTTTTATGATGGGAGAATACATATGGCACACCATGATCAATAATCATGATGATGGCAGTAACACATATCTTTACTTGTGTATGCTTGTGAAACATTTGATAGCTGGAACGGTACTATTTTCACTGCTGCAAGTATTATTCATATGTCTGGAACGACTCAACGCTACAATCAGAACACCAAGTAGGATTTTGAAGAGTGTGACCAGTAATATAGCTGTTGGAATAGCTTTGGTATTAATTCATTTATATGTTTTAATTCGTTATTTTGTGGGTATATCGTTTGGACCTAGGCCATGTACCGGTGAATACAATATACAGAAAAGTATTCCACTCTATGTAGACACACCATGCTTTGTTCTAATATTACTTATAGTAATGTGTTACATTGGGGTAACCGGATAATAGGCAATCAGAGAAAAATCGACGTCAGTGAAGGGACGACCTACTTACAACTTTCACAGAGAGAACAAGCTAAAATCAGGATACGAAAAAATATAATAACTTTGAGCTTCATCGTGGTTGTAACAGTTTGTTCAATATTACCAAGGACTATTTTTGGACTATATTTACAACTATCTTTTGAACCATGTAACAGTTGATTAGATGTAATATCAGCGACAAACAATTTGCTATTTTTGAACCCACTGTGTGACCCATTTATCTATATCTTCAGGTTTAAACAATATAGGGATTATCTAAAATGTAAATGTATTACGTATAATCATGTTACTGATACACATATCGTGTGAGTGAATGGCTTGTTTTAACACGTGAATACTAGTGAATACTTTTCAGCTAAATTCTAGGGGATAATACACAAAGCATATATATATTTGAGTTCTCACGACGCGTTTCTGGAATGACCTTCACTTTGTACGCTCATAGCAAAAAACTGGTGTTGTGTGAATGAAGGGCATGTTTTAGCGACTAATGAATAATTTTCATCTTCATCCTGGGGGATAATGTCAAGTACACCTTACTCATATCTTATCTTGAATGACCTTCGTCACTATGCATGCTCATAGCAAAAAAAAAGTATCGTGTCAATAAATGGCACGTTCTAACATGTGAATACTAGTGAATACATTTCAGCTACATCCTGGGATATAATACACACAGCATATCTAATTGAGTGTTCACGACGCGTTTCAGGAATAACCTTTATCATGCACGCTCATAGCAAAAAATGGAAATCCGTTGGGAGTAAGTGAACCGAAGAGTCTAAACGACAAGTTACATTTGATGAGATTTTAATACTGGAGAAATATTGTTGTAGTGCTATCTTACTAAAACGACATTCGTCTGTTACAAATATTACATATCGTGGCTCCGATAGGGTTAGGGTGTTTAAAGCCACTTTCAACAATATTTCAGTTATATCGTGGCGATCAGTGTTACTGGTTGAAGAAACCGGAATACCAGGAGTAAGCTACCGACATTTCGCTGACAAACTTTATCATTCTGTGGGATAATAAAAAAAGCAGATATCTAATCGAGTGGTTCTAACTCGTATCTTATCTGGAATCAACTTCATTATGCACACTCATAGCAAAAAAACCCGAAAGCAGTTGGGAGTTGATGACGAAAGGGCTAACCGATAAGTTACATTTGGTGAGATTTTGATTATATGTTTTTATACTGCATATCGTGACTCCGATAGGGACATGGTGTTTTAAAAGCCACTTTCAACAATATTTCAGCTATATCTTGGCGGTCAGCTTTATTGGTTGAGGAACCCGGAGTACCCGGAGTAAATCACTGACCATTTGCAAGTCAGTGACAAACATTATAAAATAATGTTGCATCGAATGTAGCACGCCATGAGCACGATTCGAACTCTTCAGCTTTAGTGGTGATTTGCACTGATTGCACAGGTAGTTGTAATCCAACTACCATACGATCATGTCCTTGACGGCCCTGATCTAGCACACCTTTGCTCTTACTCCATATCTGCGTAATTAGCAAAACTCCTATTGTTTTACTTTGGTTTGACCCAATTTGAGATTGAACCCAATACCCACCACACTCCAGACACGATAACCATTACATCATTGAGATGATTCGACAATCATTGGTAGTTAGACACATAATTTACTTGCTTCCAAAGACTTTTAGATTATTTGGCTTTGCTATCGTCTGAGAATGAGCGTACATGATGAAGATTCTTCCAGAAACGTGTTGTGCGCACTAAATTAGATTTCTATTTTTTTGTTTCAACGGGAATTATTTGCAGCTTATATATTTACCCAATAATCCCTAATTATTCTCCAATTGTGCGATTTTGAGTACTAATAAAGGGGCCAAATAAACTTTATTGTTATAATGTTATGGACCTAATAAAGCATTTCTGTTACCTGATTATTGTAGAGCGTCGGTATGAAACGGTAACAGTATAAACGTGGACGTGATAGAGGACACTCTTGGAAACGATTAGACGACGTTTGCTGCTGCTTTTTTCAGACAATTTGGCAGATGTTATGGACTTCTTAACATTGTAAGATCAACAAAATATACGTACAAAACGATGTACTAAGATTTCTGAATAAACGACTTGTAATTTCTTCCTCTTTAAACATTAATTATAAAGGGGATAATTAAACATTAGAAACCGGATGGGGCCATCAAGAGACACCTGTAACATTGGAAACAAGACACAGAGCAAACACAAAGAAATATTGGTGTCACTAACCGTCTTGTCCTACTGGTTATCAGGAAACCAGCTATCGTATTTGTTATGCTAGCTGTCTTGTACAGCTACATTGATGAATCATATTGCGCAATATTAAATTAGATTTATTGTATCATTTTATCTCTGCTGATAAAAATTAATTGTATTGTATGTCAGAAGTTTATGAATGTAATTTATCAAACGGTGTAATTTTGAGTACGAAAAAAGGTGATCAAGTAAACTTTAGTATAATTAGGTCATGAACCTAATAACACTGAAGTTTATTATGTCATTAGGTTCCTATAACCTTAGGTAGTTGGCGTTCCCGTTACACAATATAAGCTCTGGTACCTGATTCATGTAGAGCGACAGAAGGAACGGTACAATTGTAGCAGTAGAGCATGATTTACCTCCGAAAAATGCAATGTCCCCGATAGGATTCGATCCCGGGACCTCTCGCATTGTAAGCCACCGCTCTACCAACTGAACAAAAGGAGATCTCCACTAACACAGTTAGTAGAGGTGGTTATGAACATACTACTGTTCCTATAACCTTAGGTAGGGGGTGTTCCCATTACACAGTATAAGCTCTGACGTCAGATATGACGCCATTGATAACGATTAGAAGGTCGCTTGTTTCAATTATTGTCTAAAGATTTGGCGGGACAAACACAATATACGTACATTATCGTTAAATATAAAATTAATTTGCACTCGCTACGAAACAGGCTATATTTTCCGACAATGTACGTATATTGTATTTGCATATGATGGAAAAAAAAAACAATAAAATCAATAATCTACGACAATGTGTTTGTTTGTCGTAATATTGAACTATTGTGAAGTATGAAACTTGTAGACAACTTAACCTATCTGCACTGATGATCTAAAGTTATTTTTATCTTTATCAACAACAACAAATATTCCCATAAATTTAAAAAATAAAATACTTAATTTGACTAATAATAAACAACAGTTGCATTCTATGTTTATAAATAGAACATACATATAATATATTTTTACCTTTGCGTCCTGTTCTTTATAGATTCAGTCTCGTTTTCTTATTGTTTATACAAACCAATGGCTGATCATCGGGAAATTAAATCTAAATAATAAAACTGATTTCATTCGTCTTTTGATAAAAAAGATGAAATGGAACTAGATGAAACCTGGCTATTGATTATACTTATGTAAATATACTTGTGATGTTTTTTGAAGACGTTACACAGAATGTTATTTGTTTTGTTCTGTTAAAGGATGTATACCAAGCCACTGAATTTATATAAAGACTGAAACATTACAAATCCTCAAAAAAAGAATAGAACATACAATGTATATAGATTGTTTTCGTTTCTTTAAATAATTTCAGCCATAATCTGATAATTTTATCTTCCAAATGTGCATGTTATATTGCAAATTGATGTAGCCATTAGTGTTGGTCTAGAAATTTATCAATGAAGTCATTTTTTTTTTAATTTTCGCGTTGCATTATTAATTTCCCTCTTTGCTGCATTTATTTGTTGTTTTCACTTTTGTTCGGAAATATCTGAATATAAAAAACAATCGCTCTGAATCTTTTTAAAAATGTTCCGCGATACAACATAATCCTTAATACTTAGTTGAATGTAAGCGCACGCATCAATATATCTCTTTTTTTAAATTAATATCTTTAAAATCGTGATATTTTACTGGAAAGGATGCAACAGCACGTATAAAATTTAAAAACCGGAAATTGAAAACAATTTGTAAGTACCAAAGCAATACAAAAAAAGCAAAAAATACTGCACTGCTTGAAGAAGAGAGAACTTATATTTCTATCTTAAAGGGGCCGACCCCGCGAGACCCCCGGGGTATAGAAATGGGACCGAGAGCTTCTTCGGCTTGAGGGGGCATCCGTGGGTTGTGCGGGATGTATAAATTAACAACCAACCCGTCCTGCGGATGAGACGTAAATAAAACTGAGGTCCCGTGTTGAGAGATTGCCACCCTCTTCGCACGTTAAAAAACCCAGTGTAACAGCTCATTATGAGCATTATGCTGATGATGAGTGGTCCATAAGAGACCTGTTACACTGGCTAAATTATCCGTCCCTACTCATCAGCTTTCCTTGTTTCAAGTCCCGTGGCGTTTAAATTTTTAAATGTTCTCGTCCTGAATATAGCTGACAAATTGCTCGCTGGACGTTAAACACCAATCAATCAATCAATATATTTCTATCGGCCTATGTCATGGTCTTTTTTGTGCTTTTTTTTTTTGTGGTCAATAATAAATTAAAAAACAAAAACTACCACATTTACGGAACAGTCCAAAAAGTCCAATAAAAATATCGAAGAAAATAAGGCAAAATCGATATTCCAAAGTACATATGCATTATCACTCACTTTTGTTGTCTTGGTACAGGCAGTTCAATACAAAGTGGCAGTGTTAACTAATCTTGCGAGTCCAAACCTCCCATCTTACTTAAATGAATCGGCCATGCAATTGTTTTCCACATGAATGACAAAGTCGTCAAAAATAACAGTTAACATTTAAGAAAAATACTTTATATGTACCGGAAGTTAAATAAAGTTGTAATAAATTGACAGATGAAAGAACAAAATTAAAGATACCAATAATCGGAATCTGTAAATTAAGAAAGACAGACAACACAATGGCCAAAAGAAAAAGGACTAAAGGACAAAATGACAAATAACGATCTACAAAACATCAAGCATGAACCTAATAATGGAAGAACACGAACCCCACTAAAACCTTCAGCATGAGTAGGTGTTCAGAACCCACGTCTGTCATCTTTAGTTTGTGATCAGTTTGTATTAACCACTGTTGTACTGTATATACGAGTGTGAGTATTTATAGTACCAAAATCATCGCTGATCACGCTCCGATTACTCTCCACTCATTAAACGTCAACTGGCAGAGGAACTTTCGCTTCGTTTAATAAACAAATACTATTAATACCTACCAATCAAATTCATCGTTTTATATTGTTAATTTCCTTTGTTGTGAAAAGGTTACACAGAAAAATGACAGCTCCCATCATTTGCAAGCTATTTCTTTCTTAATTTAGATATATTTAAAATCTGTGATTTGATTGGCTATACAGACAACCGACGAATGTTTTAAAACGATCACATGACTCCGAGGATTTCTCTGCCAGTTGAAATACGGGTAATATGTGGAGAGTAATCGAAGCGTGATCAGCTGTGGGTTAGAACAATTAGATCTCTAGTACAAGGTCGGATTCACCAACTCAAAAACTGTGTTAATAGTCGACCTAAGTCTGTATTTAAAGACCAAGAAGCTGTTAAGTGTCTTTCCTCTCTTCATGACAAATATGTTATCGTTCCTGCGGACAAGGCTTCCAACAATATCGTGTTTGTATGTAAATCATATTACTTCGAATGCCTAATCAAGGAATTAGGCATAAATTGCAACGCCTCTAGTAATACCACATACAAACCAACTTCGTTCGACAAAGATGAAATCCTAGCTAACCACAGATCATTCATGACCTCTTTAAGCATTCCCTCTGGTAAAGAGTCAGAGGATTTACCTATTTATATTGGATACCTAAACTCCATAAGACACCATGCAAAGAATGGTACATAGCGGGATCATCAACTTGTCTATTCACCTGACAAAGATTATGTCTGCAGTGAAAGAGGGACAACAGAAATATTGTGAAACTGTTTACTCGCGTAGTGGCATAAATCACATGTGGATTTTGAAAAACTCTAAAGCTCTTTTGGATAACCTGAAATCAAGATTTTTCTCTCAGGTATCCTCCATCAAAACTTTTGATTTTTCAACTCTATATACCACCCTACCGCATGACAAATTAAAAACCCGCTTAAAAGAAACAATTCATAAAGCTTTCAGTCATAGAAACTACGGCTCAAAATTGGGTGTGTTAGGCTGCAATTCCACATATTTTTCAAACAAAATTCAAAAAGATAAAACATGCTACTCCGAGGAACAAGTGATCAGTATGCTGGAGTTCCTCATCGATAATATATTTGTCTCCTTTGGAGGGACACTGTTTCAGCAGGTCGTCGGCATACCAATGGGTACGAATTGTGCCCCTCTTCTAGCCGATTTATTTTAATACTCATATGAGTCGCAGTTTCTTCAAAAGCTTATAAAAGATAAGAAGATTCATGATGCTAGAGCCTTTAATTTCACATACAGGTATATTGATGACGTTTTATCTATCAATTATTCTAGATTTGCAGAATTTCTTCCATTGATATATCCTCCAGAGTTGGAAGTTAAAGAGACCACAGATACAGCTTCGTCCGCATCATTTTTGGACATATACCTCGAATTTGACGACAGTGGTCAACTCAGTACTAAAATTTATGATAAACGGGACGACTTCAATTTTAAAATCATAAATTTTCCAAACATGTGCAGCAATATACCAGCTTCTCCTGCATATGGTGTTTACATTTCGCAATTGATTCGCTATGCAAGGGCCAGTAGCAATTATTCTGATTTCCTGAAACGTCATCTTCATCTGAGAAACAGGCTACTGGACCAGGGCTATGAAAAGATTCGCCTTATTCGATCTCTTGAAAAGTTTATATTCCGATACCAAGATCTGGTCGAAATATATTCCGTCTCTGCAGAAACGATTATAAGCGATGCATTTTCATATAGTGCAAATGTATAAAGATAAAGAGGTCAAGAAAAATGTCAAAAATATTTTTTTATCAATGTGTGACGTAAAAATGTTTTGACATTTATTTCACTGAATATGGTACTGCTTTGACAACTATTTTACCTATTTTGTTCCTGTATTTAAATACTGTTATAGTGACAGCCGGAACTTTTGAACCGTAATGAGAGCGGGAGATTTGGCGCTTTAAAATCTGATTCCACCCACCATTTCTTTAGAAATGCCTGTACCAAGTAAGGGTCACTACGGTTTTCACAGTTTTCCGGTTGTTGACTGATTTTGTCTGTTTATATAATTATGAGTTTTGACTTTCCCTTTGTAAGATTATTCGGAGTTCGGTAATTTTGTTGTTACCCTTATTTACCGACGATGAACCAAAATAGGCAAGAAAAAAACCCAGAAATGTTCTAAAAAAAAATATGTCCTTTTAATTCATACTTATTCATACTTATTCTAGTAAACATTACAACTGAACATACAGCATATATAAATAACTACCAGTATAAATGGATCACTACCTACGATACACAACATGAAAACTTAAAGGAACACACGAAAACGGTGTAAAATTTCCATCCACCGCTCGCTTATTGGAAATCTCATATTTCGCTTACCTGTTTACAACACCTTTAGACATAATATAGAACAAGTTAAATGATTTCATGTTCATGCCATTATCACAAGGGACCGTCATGTAGAAGTTGCATTGCTTATCACCCAGTTCTCGTGTTGAGGAAATGTACTCGATACAACTTTATGTCGTAAAGTTTGTTAATGACATAGAGTAGGTCGATGATAAGTTTGTCAGTGACTTCCGGTGTGTCGATGTAAGTTTCTGTTGTCAGTGACTTCCGGTAGGTCGATGATAAAGCTTGGTAGTGACTTCCGATAGGTCGATGATAAAGTTTGGTAGTGACTTCCGATATGTTGATGATAAAGTTTGTCCGTGACCTCCGGTATGTCGTTGATAAAGTTTGTCAGTGACTTCTGGTATGTCGATGACAAAGTGATTAAGTTTGTCAGTGACTTCCGGTGTGTCGATGTAAGTTTCTGTTATCAGTGACTTCCGGTAGGTCGATGATAAAGTTTGGTAGTGACTTCCGATAGG
Organism: Bathymodiolus septemdierum; assembly: GCA_963383655.1. Classification (NCBI taxonomy): domain Eukaryota; kingdom Metazoa; phylum Mollusca; class Bivalvia; order Mytilida; family Modiolidae; genus Bathymodiolus; species Bathymodiolus septemdierum. Next base: position 67,968,997 of record OY726525.1, read on the forward strand.
TCGATGATAAAGTTTGGTAGTGACTTCGAATATGTCGGTGATCAAGTTTGTCAGTGACTTCCGGTATGTCGATGGCAGTGATAAAGTTTGTCAGTGACTTCCGGTGTGTCGATGTAAGTTTCTGTTATCAGTGAATTTAAATTGTGATATAACTACAAGGAGTGAAAATAAATAATTAAGAAAACACACTTACCAAAACTGTAATGTGATATTACCACAAGGAGTGAAAATAAATAATTGAGAAAACACACCTACCAAAACTGTAACGTGATATTACCACAAGGAGTGAAAATAAATAATTGAGAAAACACACTTACCAAAACTGTAATGTGATATTACCACAAGGAGTGAAAATAAATAATTGAGAAAACAAACGTACCAAAACTGTAATGTGATATTACCACAAGGACTGAAAATAAATCATTGGGAAAACAAACTTACCACAACTGTAATGTGATATTACCACAAGGAATGAAAATAAATCATTGGGAAAACAAACTTACCACAACTGTAGTGTGATATTACCACAAGGAATGAAAATAAATCATTGGGAAAACAAACTTACCACAACTGTAATGTGATATTACCACAAGGAATGAAAATAAATCATTGAGAAAACAAACTTACCACAACTGTAATGTGATATTACCACAAGGAGTGAAAATAAATAATTGAGAAAACACAATTACCAAAACTGTAATGTGATATTATCACAAGGAGTGAAAATAAATAATTGAGAAAATACACTTACCAAAATTGTATTCATCGTGGTATAACCACTAGGAGTGAAAATAAATAGTTGAGAAAACACACTTACAAAAACTGTATTCATTGTGATATAACTACAAGAAGTGAAAATAAATAATTGAGAACACACACTTACCAAAACTGTAATGTGATATTACCACAAGGAGTGAAAATAAGTAATTGAGAAAACACACTTGCCAAAATTATATTGTGATATTACCACAAGGAGTGAAAATAAGTAATTGAGAAAACACATTTACCACAGCTGTAATGTGATATTACCACAAGGAGTGAAAATAAATAATTGAGAAAATACACTTATCAAGACTGTAATGTGATATTACCACAAGGAGTGAAAATAAATAATTGAGAAAATACACTTACCAAAATTGTATTCATCGTGGTATAACCACCAGGAGTGAAAATAAATAGTTGAGAAAACACACTTACAAAAACTGTAATGTGATATTACCACAAGGAGTGAAAATAAATAATTGAGAAAATACACTTACCAAAACTGTAATGTGATATTACCACAAGGAGTGAAAATAAATAATTGAGAAAATACACTTACCAAAACTGTAATGTGATATTACCACAAGGAGTGAAAATAAATAATTGAGAAAATACACTTACTAAAACTGTAATGTGATATTACCACAAGGAGTGAAAATAAATAATTGAGAAAAAACAAACTTATCAAAGCTGTAATGTGATATTACGATCAAACAGATTATTGCCATCCAAAACGTCTTCATCTCGGAAATTAAAAAAAAGTCTTTTTTCAATTATCCGATGATATGGATTTCACAGGAAAAATGTCTTAAGAGTTACATATGTAAAATTGACATAATAATAAGATGAAATGACAATGTGTTCATCCTCCTGTCGTGTACAAATCTGATATCGCGACGAAACAAATTCTAAAATTGATTTTAATTTGATAGATTTTCTTAGTTAATTTTAATTTGATAATTTCCACCATATCGTTACACGTGCAATCAATGTTGGTATTGATCTTGTTGTAAGATATGCCAAAATACGAGTGTTGCTCGGTCTTTAGTTTTGTGTGTAATATTTTGTAGATTGTTGTTTGTCCTTTTGTCTTTTTTATTATGTCTATTGTGTTGTCTGTTCTTCGATTTCCGGATTCTGATTACCCCTTTGACATCTTTAAACCCTTCTTCATCTACAATGTACGTAACAATTTTACAAGCTAAAAATCAAACAGAATTATTTTACTGTCAAATCATTTGTTTTTCGTTGAAAACAAATTTTCGTGTTTTTCGTGGGTGTGATAGTATGGTAGTTGTATTTACAGCTATCTATGCAATCAGTGCCTATCACCACTAAAGTTGTGAGTTTGAATCCCACTCATGACGAGGTGTACTCTATACAATATTATGTAATGAAGTTAGTCAGTGACTTTCGACAGGTCGATGGTTTTCACCGGGTACTCCGGTTTCCTTCACCAATAAAACTGACCGCAACGATATAACCGAAATAGTGTTGAAAGTGGCGTTAAACACCATAAATCTAACCTACCCTAACTATATTTTCACTGTAAGGGTAGCATGTAGAACGGCAGGGTTTGTTAATTTACCAATGCCATCATAACTTACTACTATTCTATTATTGTCTTCTCCTGAGGGAACGGCGAGGACACTATATCTCACCAGACAATATAGCAAAACTATTCCCTCCGGAAAAGACAGTTATATATTTAGTACATACCATCTCATTCCGGACATAAAAGAAAAAAACACACTGCACTGAGGTAAATACTAAATTCGTCGACGTTTACATTGCCATACCTCGCCATGTTAACAACAAGCGATAAACAACCTACAACACCGTCTATTTTAAGGGAGGTAAATCTTGCCAAAAATATATAAAAATATAAAAATAACGCGGGAAAATCTACTCCACATGTATAGTGCCCACGAGAAATCGTTTCAAACTGGCATAGTTCCAGCTGTTAGGCATGGTCATCCATTGCCAAGATTAAACTTAAACTGTTCTTAAAATGATAATAGAATCATCCAATCAAAAGAAAAAAAAACACATTTTTATATGCTATGAGGTTCTCTTCCCTCAAGCATAGGGGACCTTAGTCGATTTTGCCTATTCTGCTTAGGCCCTTTGGTTTTATTGCTCACAAAACTTTAAATTATTTGGCTTTCTAATCTTTCAATTTTGAGTGTACCTGATAAAGGTTATTCTAGAACCACGTCCTGAGCACTAAATGTGATATCTACGTTATTATTGTGTACTACGCTACGATATGTGATATCTATGTTTTTATTGTGTACTACGCTACGATATGTGATATCTACGTTTTTATTGTGTACTACGCTACGATATTAACGATAGGTCATACAAACAGTATTACTGTCTAAAGTAAACACTCGTGTAATGTGTAAGGAGCATGGTTAACTCTTATTGTGTTTGACAATTCATAAAAAATAAATCAAACGGATTGAGATAAACATCATTTACATTTAGATTAACAAATCTGTTTTGAACTCAAAGTCAAGGTTAAATACTGACGGAAAACATAGTGTCGTATCGTACAGAATGTCCACACAATTTTATGGTAGTTATTTAGTATAAATGAATTCCAATGTTTCTGTAATTAATAATTTTTAAGGCAAATAATTTAATGAAAGAGTTGAACTTTCATTAATTCAACAAAGCAATCATTGTTCCTTTACTTTTAATAATAATGTGTTTCCAATTGTAAATAAACGTTAGAGAAACCCGAAGGGACAGCCAAGAATAGATTATCCAAAGATACCGGTAAAATTTGCAAATAATACAAGACACTGAACAAATACAAACAAAAACACAAACAACACACTTCCTGTTTCTTGTAAGACATGCGCCGTGTTACGTATATAGTAAAGTCGGTAAAATAAAACATCAATCAAATTTAGTACACACGGAGAGTTTCTGTAATAACCTTCCAACGGTCATACCCTTCAAACGGTCGAACATTCATTGCCATTTGAGAAATGGATAGTTCGTAATGAACAACGCGCACGTGATGAGAATCGTTGAATTTTGTTATTGTGATGACTTCAACTCGAAACAAGCGTATCCTTGCTTGGCGGAAAGTTTGATAGCCTCTCATGTTCATTTACATCCTTATACTTTTTGTACATCTCGTAGAATAATAAAAATGAAAAACAAAAAATACATCACTGTCGGAACAATTCCAAGATCAAATATCAAAATTGATACCTCTGACACAAATACACGACCGGTCACTTTCCTGGTTTGGTACATGGATTTCAATACAAAAGTGGCGGGGTTAATCTAGTGATATGGGCCCAAATCTCCCCTCTTAGTTAAATGATGCGGTTATGTAAGTGATTTCAACATGTTAGTAATACTATGTTCAAAATACAAATGTATCAATATTGAACGGCCTCTACTATTAAATACAGATAAGACCCTGTGATGGCAGTCTAATGTAGAACAACAATACAATAACTTCCTTTACTTTATGAAACGAAGCTTAAACAGTGATGTTCAACAATGCCACCTATGTCAACAAAAAGAGCAATCATTTCTCACCTTCACTCACTGGGGCGTCGTGGTGGTGATAGTTTCGTAGTTGGATTTACAATTACCTATGCTATCAGCGCCAATCACAACTAACGTTGTGAGGTCGATTCACGTTCATGGCGTGGTGTACTCGATGCAACACTATGTGATGAAGTTTGTCAGTGATTTGTGGCAGGTTGGTGGTTTTCACCGGTTTCCTCCACAAATAACACAGACAGCCACAATATAAATGAAATATTGTTGAAAGTGGCGCTAAACACCATACCCCACCATTTACTCACTGAACACAAAAAACGATATATGACGTTGGAAATCCAGGTCTAAACGTTATGTTGGATAGTCCCTTATGTTTATTGCATCCATGTCCATTCTTTCTACGTTTATACCAAAACATACACGTTATGATCTTTACCCCAAGTTGTTTGTATGAGGGTTCATGTCTTTTTTATGTTATTTGTGTTTGCGTATAATGGTGTCAAGCACGTCTTGACTATATATATATATATAGGTGTGTAACATGGTGAGTGTCGTATAAGAGGCAGAAGCTGATTACCCTTCGCGTGCACTTGGTCACATTCCCAGTTGTTGGTGGGGTCAGTGTTGTTCATCTGTTTCGTTTTCTGTGTTGTGTTGTGTTTTTGTGTTTTGTTTGTCTTCGTCCTATGTCTTATGCGCCCAATGGTTTGAATCCCACTCAGGCGAGGTGTACTCGATACAACAACATTATGCGATCAAGTGTGTCTGTGACTGCCGGCAGGTCAGTGTTTTCTCCGGGTACTCCGGTTTCCTCCACCAATAAAACTGACCACCATGATTATAACTGAGATATTGTTGAAAGTGGCGTTAAGACACCATACCCATAACCAGTGTCTCTGTATTATCCATTCTTGATTGTACCTTCGGTTTTCTCTAACGTTTATTATAGGAATCATCAACTTCTCATTACGTAATTCTAATCTAATTAATCTATATAGTTGATAAGGACAATAGAACACACCTTGTATTGTTTGGGGGGTTCATTCTTTTGCATAATAACGTCATTGTCAGAACTTTCATTTAATGTGAGAAAACTAGTTTTCATCTTTTGTATTTGACTGTTTGATCTGTAGAATCGTTATTGCTCGTTAAAACCTTATTATCACCTATGTTTGGATCATTAATGACACGCCATTGATAGTTTTCACAATATGATGAAACGGTACTCGACATTGACAAAGAAGCACAATTATTACAATTAATATCATTCTGTTTTAATTGTTATTGATTTGACAACAACCCTGCTCACCCAGTTATTTGTGAGGGCAGATGTTGTTGTTTTTGTGAGGGCAGATGTTGTTGTTTTTGTGAGGGCAGATGTTGTTAATCGCATGAGTAATACACATACATGCCACACAAAAAAACCCAACACACTATAGCCAGAAACAGAAACATGGACACCCCAATAGCAGGGTACTCTGGATAAAGACTTGATTATACATTTGCACAAATATATGATAGCCAAATACAGACCGGAAATTTCATAAGGAATCTCTAAATATGATACATAAAACACTTTTATTAGTAGAAATCTGAAATCTGAATTTTGGATTTTCTGGCGTCAGCTGCTACCGGAAAACAAAATGGCGGCCAAAATAACGATAAGCCGGCATATCTATCAAAATCGGATTTCTTATGACCTTGGAGCTCTTATTTCTCTCCTTCAATTCCGAAAACATAAACTTTGTAGAGGACTATCCAATGAATGTTTCTACCTAGTTTGGTTCTACTTGGCATAGTGTTATCCGAGATGAAAATTAAATGCAAAATGTATGCACGACGACAGACGACGACGCCACGGACGCAAATTCTAGTTCCAAGATGCCTGCATTGAGCTGTATGTTCATTAATTTACTTACTTTTGATTCTAACGACTCTTTATATAAGACAATGTGTAGTCGTTCTGCAGTCCGTTGACGTTTTATCTGTCGGCCATTTTTTCAACTCTATTTACTCCTAGAGACTATGCATTCTATTTGTATTATATGTGATAAAGATAGAACTCTTGTTGTGTAGAGATGAAGAATATATGCAAAACATTAGGTCAATTTGACCTATTATCTTTGTTTAAAGTATGCAACAGTACACATTTTAATTGTATTATTGAATTACGTAATTTTGCAGTTATTTTAGCTAGATTTTTATGGATATGTTTGTATTAGGTTTTGATTAAAGTACTTTCAAATGAACTCACGTTTATTGTTTTCTTAACTACTGAACGGATGTAAACCAAATGTATTTATCCCCGACATGATAAAAAAATGCCGGTTGTTGACTGATTATTGACCCGTGGGTACAAAACCCATGCAGCCAGCTGGTAGTTACGTGACCGGAGATTATATGTTGCTATGCACATATAATATGGCGTTAAAGCGCATTCAATCCGAAAGGGAATATGAAATAATTATCAGAAAGAATGAACAAAGAAACAGTTTCCTTTGTGTTGCATTCCAGATGAAATGTCATTGATTTCTCATTATTGTTTACAATAAGCTTTATATTCATCGCGTGATATCATATTTATCGCGTGATATGATATTTATCGCGTGATATCATATGTATTACTGGTATACAATGCATTCAAGACTTGAAACACAAGATGAAATGTTCATACGCGTCGTGCAGAACTATTTTAAAGAGGATGTATCCAGCGATGAAAAGTTTTGCTTTCAAATCTAACCAATGTTTAAATGCATTATCTACTGAACAAATGTAAACAAATGTATTTATCCCCGGCATGATAAAAAAAATGTCGGTTGTTGACTGGTTAATGACCCGTGGGTACAAAACCCATGCAGCCAGCTTGTAGTTACGTGACCGGAGATTACATGTTGATATGTATATGTAATATGCCGTTAAAGCGCATTGCATCCCAAAGGGAGCACGAAATAATCATCAAAAAAAATGAACGAGAAGGCAACAAATGTGTGCTTTCTTGTGGTACGGGACAAACTAGAAACGGTTGATTCGTGTCCCATGAAACTTTGTTTTCTTTTTATTTTACATTTGAGTATTGACAGAAATGCTAAAAGAGTTTGAAGATACCAAAGGTGTAATCAGAATCCGTAAATCGAAGAAGGAAATGACAACACAATGGCCAACAGAAGAAGGACAGACAACACAATGGCCAACAGAAAAGGGCAGACAACAGAATGACCAACAGAAGAAGGACAGACAACGCAATGGCCAGCAGAAGAAGGACAGACAACACAATGGCCAACAGAAGAAGGACAGACAACACAATGGCTAAAAGAGAAAGGACAAAAGGGCAAACAACGATCCACACAGCACCACAAATAAAAGCATAGCTCGAGAAACCCGAACCCCACTAAAACCGGGGACAAACTCAGGTGCTCCGGACAGACAAACAGTCAAACTCAGGTGCTCCTGAGAGACAAACAGTCAAACTCAGGTATTTTTTTATCAATGTGTGACGTAAAATTGTTTTTGACAATTACTTCACTGAATTTGGTACTGCTTCGATAACTATTTACCTATTTTGTTCCAGTATTGTTATCAATACTGTTATAATGACAGCCGAAACCTTTGAGCCGTAATGAAAGCGGGAGGTTTGGCGCTTTAAAATCTGATTCAACCCACCATTTCTTTAGAAATGCCTGTACCAAGTCAGGGTCATTACGGTTTTCACAGTTTTTCGGTTGTTGACTGATTTTGTCTGTTTATATACTTATGAGTTTTGACTTTCCCTTTGTAAGATTGTTCGGAGTTCGGTAATTTTGTTATTACCCTTATCCACCAGTGTTTTGAATATAAATTTATATTTGTTTGTATTTGTAACGGGACGATTATTCTTTTATTCGGGATACTTTACTACCGTTACAATAATACGAGATTCGTCATGAATGTGTGAGTGGTTGTTAATTAATGCCACATGAACATTTTGTCAACTATATCATGGCGAGATTAGGTTCCATTCGATGAGATGATAATGATGTCTTCTTTGTCATAGAAATAAACGCTTAGTTAGATTTCAGTCCGGTGGTAGACATGTCGCTCACTCGCACACATTATCCTGATTCCGATTTTTTTAAGCCAGTTTTTGTTTTTCCCCTTAATATTAATGATGAAGTCCTTTGCTATTCAAGAACCATCACCACCACTGGAACAGACTAATGCATAGTGCTGGCCGACCAGGTATCAGGACAACGAAAGTAGCCGAGTTAATGTACATACCAAAAAATACATTTAGATTTCGATATCAAAGAGTTACAGGTGTCCTCTGTCACAATATAATCATTTCCTTCCTTTAATTTGGAACCGGCTTACTCCATCGATGTATGACACATTCGCTAACAACAGAATTATTTATTTTATTATTGGTGATGTATAAATGTTGTGGCGTTATCCACATCATGACATTATGCGACAAATACAAAGAACTATATCACAAGAAACAAAACTTAAAACGTTAATAATTAATTAATTAGATGGTTATACCACAGGAGATGATAATTTCAATCTTGACATTAAATAGTATTTGTAACAACTAACAAAGGAATGAACAAGCAACGAAGCCTGTCAACTTGTCAGTAAATGTCAGCTGTCAGTAAATGTCAACTTTTCAGTAAATGTCAACTTGTCAGTAAATGTCAACTGTCAGTAAATGTCAACTGTCAATAAATGTCAACTTGTCAGTAAATGTCAACTGTCAGTAAATGTCAACTTGTCAGTACATGTCAACTTGTCAGTAAGTGTCAACTGTCAGTAAATGTCAACTGTCAGTAAATGTCAACTTGTCAGTACATGTCAACTTGTCAGTAAATGTCAACTGTCAATAAATGTCAACTTGTCAGTAAATGTCAACTTGTCAGTAATTGTCAACTGTCAGTAAATGTCAACTGTTAGTAAATATCAACTTGTCAGTAAATGTTAACTTGTCAGTAAATGTCAACTGTCAGTAAATGTAAACTGTCAGTAAATATCAACTTGTCAGTAAATGTCAACTTGTCAGTAAATGTCAACTGTCAATAAATGTCAACTTGTCAGTAAATGTCAACTTGTCAGTAAATGTCAACTGTCAGTAAATATCAACATGAGGTCTTTGAAAGATACCTTTTTTGATCTCATCATCTGTTTGTTTTGAGATAGTTATTTAGCATATATATATATATCAGTGTACAATTATTTCAATTTTAATTTTAAGCATTTAACTAAATTTCTTCATCACCATATATCCAAAATTAATTGTTGACCATCTTAACTATATGTCTTCATTACCGGTTAGTTGAAGTTTAGTATTAACCATGTTAATAATATGTCCTTCTCACAACTTGTCCACTAAATTTCGTAATAACATCGTCTGGGGCTGGAAATGCAACATCATCAACGGAACAGTCATTCAAGATGGTGCACTGGTGTTCTAATCTGTCATACGACAGAAATGAACACAAATCGAAGTTTTTACAACACAATTTAGCACAAGATAATAAATTATTGGCATATTCCCTTGTAACCATGTCGTCTGTACAATACAGATCGTGTACCTTGCTCATGATATACATCCCTCTGTTTACATAAGGAACTCCTGTAAACAAAACAAATAAAATTGCATGAATCTGGATCTGTGGGGGCTATGGTGTTTAATGCCACAGTCAACAATATTTCAGTTATATCTTGGCGGTCAGCTTTATTGGTGAACGAAACCGGAGTACTGTCACTGACAAAATGTATCATATCATGTTGGATCGAGTACAGCTCACCATCAGTCGGAAGATTTCCGCTCACATCTTTAGTGATGTTAGGCACTGATTGCATAGGCAGCTGTAAACTACCATACGTTCACTACCACGACGATCCAAGAACTTGACTATCTATTCTTACCATCACTACCACGACGATCCAAGAACTTGACTATCTATTCTTACCATCACTACCACGACGATCCAAGAATTTGACTATCTATTCTTACCATCACTACCACGACGATCCAAGAACTTGACTATCTATTCTTACCATCACTACCACGACGATCCAAGAACTTGACTATCTATTCTTACCATCACTACCACGACGATCCAAGAATTTGACTATCTATTCTTACCATCACTACCACGACGATCCAAGAATTTGACTATCTATTCTTACCATCACTACCACGACGATCCAAGAACTTGACTATCTATTCTTACCATCACTACCACGACGATCCAAGAACTTGACTATCTATTCTTACCATCACTACCACGACGATCCAAGAATTTGACTATCTATTCTTACCATCACTACCACGATGATCCAAGAATTTGACTATCTATTCTTACCATCACTACCACGATGATCCAAGAATTTGACTATCTATTCTTACCATCACTACCACGATGATCCAAGAATTTGACTATCTATTCTTACCATCACTACCACGACGATCCAAGAATTTGACTATCTATTCTTACCATCACTACCACGACGATCCAAGAACTTGACTATCTATTCTTACCATCACTACCACGACGATCCAAGAACTTGACTATCTATTCTTACCATCACTACCACGACGATCCAAGAACTTGACTATCTATTCTTACCATCACTACCACGATGATCCAAGAATTTGACTATCTATTCTTACCATCACTACCACGATGATCCAAGAATTTGACTATCTATTCTTACCATCACTACCACGACGATCCAAGAATTTGACTATCTATTCTTACCATCACTACCACGACGATCCAAGAACTTGACTATCTATTCTTACCATCACTACCACGACGATCCAAGAACTTGACTATCTATTCTTACCATCACTACCACGACGATCCAAGAATTTGACTATCTATTCTTACCATCACTACCACGACGATCCAAGAACTTGACTATCTATTCTTACCATCACTACCACGACGATCCAAGAACTTGACTATCTATTCTTACCATCACTACCACGACGATCCAAGAACTTGACTATCTATTCTTACCATCACTACCACGACGATCCAAGAATTTGACTATCTATTCTTACCATCACTACCACGACGATCCAAGAACTTGACTATCTATTCTTACCATCACTACCACGACGATCCAAGAACTTGACTATCTATTCTTACCATCACTACCACGACGATCCAAGAATTTGACTATCTATTCTTACCATCACTACCACGACGATCCAAGAACTTGACTATCTATTCTTACCATCACTACCACGACGATCCAAGAACTTGACTATCTATTCTTACCATCACTACCACGACGATCCAAGAATTTGACTATCTATTCTTACCATCACTACCACGACGATCCAAGAACTTGACTATCTATTCTTACCATCACTACCACGACGATCCAAGAACTTGACTATCTATTCTTACCATCACTACCACGACGATCCAAGAACTTGACTATCTATTCTTACCATCACTACCACGACGATCCAAGAACTTGACTATCTATTCTTACCATCACTACCACGACGATCCAAGAATTTGACTATCTATTCTTACCATCACTACCACGACGATCCAAGAACTTGACTATCTATTCTTACCATCACTACCACGACGATCCAAGAACTTGACTATCTATTCTTACCATCACTACCACGACGATCCAAGAATTTGACTATCTATTCTTACCATCACTACCACGACGATCCAAGAATTTGACTATCTATTCTTACCATCACTACCACGACGATCCAAGAACTTGACTATCTATTCTTACCATCACCCTAAACCATACAGCCCAATGCCGGTAGTATATTTTATTCGTTCCGTACAACAACCAGACTCCTCTTGTGGAAGATGGAGGGTTGATCCTTGCCGTGGAATAGGTAGGTCTGATTTCTATACCACGGACCCCCGTATGAATGTCTGTGTTTTGTGAATATGTCTTCAAGCTATTGGTCTGAATTGAGGTCGTAAAGTATTTGAAAATGATTGCATGAATGTATTAAACACGTAGTTATCAAATTGAGTGCGTTAAGTGAGTGAATGAATGAATACTGTTTAACGGCGAATGAGTAATTTTTTAGCTAAGTCAAGAAGATAACAAGTTGCACTCAATGAAATGATAACGAGGTCTGCTTTGTACTAGACCAACACGCTGAGTTGGATTTTTATAGTGTTAGCTGAAACAGCAGTCCGCGGGTAGACATGTCGCTACACATTATCCTGATTCCGAGCGAACCAGTATTTCCTCTAACTCTAAGCAACAAAATACTAATTTTATATATCTTTGGTTTTTACCTGACCGGATCTCGAACCTACGATCCACTTCATCCGAGGTGAGTACGCTAACCAGTACACAACCGTCGCGGTTTTAAAGTGTAATTTTTCACTTGTAAATAGCCATTGGTGTTAAAAAAATAATTGTTTAACTTACCATCTATATTAATAATAAATCCACAATCAGCTTTAAACAAGAAACTTAAAGAGAGCACAACAAATATCATTCTGATCTTACCGTGTTTCATTTTGGAATATATTTAATTGGAATGGAGTTATAACTGATAAAATGAACATGATTTGTAAATTGTGTTTTAGCATATTACACGACATTAATAAGCAAAGTATGGCTACAAAGTGCATTGATTTGATCCAGACGAAGAAACCATTGGTTTGGAAGTTTGACAGAGAAATGTATTTTCGCTTCACTTTCATCTTTTAGAAGTAAAACCAATAATTCGCTCGTTATTGCATTTGTATGTGACTAATTTATGTATATTTATCACCTTTTATGCCACTTTTACGTTGTTATATTGTTTTGTTATGTAAAATATGATGTCAGTTTAAATGGGCTATGAAATTTGTATAATTACATTTGTTATTTCTCGGTCAGTTCGAGAACAAGTAGGCTTAAGGGTTAGAGTTATGGTATTTAATGCCATTTTTAACAGTATTTCAATTTTATGGTGGCGATCACAATATGCAATTATTTACAACTACCTGTGCAATCAGTGCTTATGACCACTTACTTAAGTTGTGAGTTCGAATCCCGCTCATAACGAGATGTAATCGATATAACATTATGTGCTAAAGTTTATCAATGACTTGCTGCAGCTTTGTGATTTTCTCTGGGTACTCTGGGTTTCTCCCCCAATAAAACTGACTACCACGATATAGCTGAACTATTGTTGAAAGTGGCGTTCAACACCATAACCCTAACCCTACTCATCGCTTTCAATGCCAGATATGTTGTATGAATATATCTTAATCACTGCACTGTGCATGTATTGTCGCAGCATATTGCCTAAATGGTTAATACACACTTCCACAGCATATTAGATACTTGAATTATTCAGTGTGGAGGACATATATAACACCTGCATTTCATGTATTATCAAATCAGTAGCCATCAATCAGTATTTACTATTAACCTAACTGCATCAGTGGCGTAATGGTTAACGTGCTTGCATCGAGTGCAGTACATCGTGGGTTCGAGCCACGGTAGGGTCAAACCAAAGACTATAAAATAGATCGTTGTTGCTTCTCCGCTAAGTACACAACATTAAGGAGTAAGAGCAAAGACTCGTTTGCTCGTAATCATGATAATGTGTCCGAGTGGAGCGACATGTGTACCCGCGGACTGTGAGCTACCACTATAAAAATCCAACTCAGTGTGTTGGTCTAGTGCAAAGCGGAGATCATCACTATCGTCATCTCTTTAAAATTTAACTTGTTCTCGCCATGATATAGCTGTCCAAAATGCTGACTTGGCGTTAAGCAAAAAGCACGCAGTGTTCGAAAATGAAACCTGTTATCTCATCATTTTATTTATTGTTTGTACATATATATCTAGATAAGGTTCGACTAGACAGCCTCCACAATTTTACACTTGTAAAGTATAAGAAGTATGACGAAAAGTTTGAAGATACCAAAGGGAGGTAATCAGAATCCGTAGATGGAAGGACAGACAACACAATGATCAAAAGAAAAAGTACAGGAGGACAAACAACGATCTACAAAACATACACATAAAACTAAAGATCGAGTGACACAAACCTCACTAAAACCGAGGGTGTCATTAAAATTACATAAAAATAACGTGTAAGACATATCATTAAAATTACATAAAGTTGATATTTTTTAAAATTCTTCTATATTGAATGTTTTAAGACAGATAGAATTGATTTTAAAAAGATATTATCGACATTTATTTTGTCCTTTATGTTACGGGTCTATTTTTTTTTTTTTTTTTGCATTTTCATTAATGGTTGGAGGTTATTGCGGCAATCCGGAATCTGGGGTTAGCCCGTTTCCGGCTTGTCATTTATACTTTCTCTTGTAATAAGTCGGCAAAGGTAACATACGCACATTTTGTTCATAGAAAGAAATATAGCAAATTTACAGTTTTTATTCGTATCTTTCCAATATAAACTTCCTCAAAGATACCACATTTAACTTTTGACAATATGTTTTGTTTGTGTAAGTTCAGCGCTATCAACTTGTTTATGCTATAGCTACGACTGGCACATGATTAGGTCCTAGAGTGTTGCGGTGCAGGTCTCCATCTGACACGAGTAAGAAGGTGGTGCGTCTAATTTTGAAAACAATTTGAAGTTAACAGTGATGGTTTGAGGTGAGAGTGCCGCATTATTTGATATCCTGTAAATTTTGGCTCCAGTTGGTCCACTTTTTCGGCCTAGTATGCCTCTTAAACTGCGTGGTAACATCACATTGAAAGGTCGGTCAATCTACAAATAATAATAAGAAACAAAAAACATTATATATTTTGTTGGGTCACCGGATATACAAATTATGTGTCACTCTGATACCGATATTCGTTGTTTGAGAACAAATTGTAGCTTTATGGATGCTGGATATTCGGTTCGTCTTTACCTCCAGTTGTTTGTAGGAGGGATCATGTCTTATTTACGTTATTTGTATTTGTTTGCGTATAGTGGTGTCCTACACATATTGTGTTGTGTTTTTGTACCTCGTGTATACCCTATGTTGTCAGTTTCTCTGGATTGTCCATTTCTGATTGCTCCTCCGTCATTCTCTAACATGTATCAAGTACACACACGTTCATACACACATCTCTCATTGTTATTATTATTATTATATCATTATTTTTGTGATTTGATTGATTTATTATGTTTAGCGCCACTTTCAGCAATATTTCAGCTATATCATGGCGACCAGTTTTAGAGGTGGAAGAAGCCGGAGTACTCGGAGAGAACCACCCACCATGGGTAAGCAACTGGTAAGCTTTATCAATTGCGGCTGAGAATCGAGTGCACCCTTTTTTGTACTTTACAAAGCCGGGCGCGAACCCACGCCGTATTGGTGATAGACTTGTATGAGTTGTTAGGTAATCCAATTACCTATCTCATTGAGCCACCCGGGCCCTTTTATGTTTGTGTGGATATTATCAAAACACGAATATATATATATATGGAGCGGATGTGGTCGAGTGGTCTAGGACGCTGGACATAAGGCTAAGCGATTGGTGCGGCAGTGTATCAGTGGTGTGAGTTCAAATCCCGTCGAAGGAAGAAAAACAATTTGACAGCTCTAAAATCTAATTATGACACTGTTTGGTTTAATTTTCAGACGTATATATATATATATATATTATTAGTTTTATTAATTTCGTGTTTTGATGATATCCACAAAATCCACGAATACTGGTATACCACGAATAATAATAAATTGACAGAATTTCAGCATGCTTATTTTACATGTACAACATGTTTATCTTACAGGTACATCATGTTTATCTTACATGTACAACATGTTTATCTTACATGTACAGCATGTTTATCTTACATGTACAACATGTTTATCTTACATGCACAGCATGTTTATCTTACATGTACATTATGTTTATCTTACATGTACAGCATGTTTATCTTACATGTACAATATGTTTATCTTACATGTACAGCATGTTTATCTTACATGTACAACATGTTATCTCACATATACAACATGTTTATCTTACATGTACAGCATGTTTATCTTACATGCACAGCATGTTTATCCTACATATACAGCATGCTTATATTACATGTACAGCATGTTTATCTTACATGTACAGCATGTTTATCTTACATGTACAACATGTATATCTTACATGTACAACATGTTTATCTTACATGTACAACATGTTTATCTGACATGTACAGCATGTTTATCTTACATGTACAGCATGTTTATCTTACATGTACAACATGTTTATCTTACATGTACAACAATTGTATCTTACATGTACAACATGTTTATCTTACATATACAA
This sequence comes from Bathymodiolus septemdierum, assembly GCA_963383655.1. Lineage (NCBI taxonomy): Eukaryota > Metazoa > Mollusca > Bivalvia > Mytilida > Modiolidae > Bathymodiolus > Bathymodiolus septemdierum. The sequence continues at coordinate 67,985,557 of OY726525.1, forward strand.
CATGTTTATCTTACATGTACAGCATGTTTATCTTACATGTACAACATGTTTATCTTACATGTGCATCATGTTTATCTTACATGTACATCATGTTTGTCTTACATGTACAACATGTTTATCTTACATGTACAGCATGCTTATCTTACATGTACAACATGTTTATCTTACATGCACAACATATTTATCTTACATGTACAGCATGTTTATCTTATATATACAGCATGTTTATCTTACATGTACAGCGTGCTTAGCTTACATGTACAGTATGCTTATCTTATATGTACAGCATGTTTATCTTACATGTACAGCATGTTTATCTTACATGTACAGCATGTTTATCTTACATGTACAGCATGTTTATCTTACATGCACAGCATGCTTATCTTATATGTACAAGTCTAAAAAATCAAATATAAGAAGTTCATATGATTGGCGCTAAGTGTACAATATGTTTAATAAACCAAATTCGTAGACCCTGACCACTAACCGATAATGCAAAAATATGCTAGTTTTAGTTTTAAATCATTAATCTATTGGTAGCTATTAACAATTGATATTTAAGGGTTAAATTAAGTAATATGTTCTAAACGACATCTTCAACAATATTTCAGAGTCATCGGTGTCACGTCAAAACATTGGGATATTACCGATAAAAAACAATAACGTCAGTTGTTGGTCTCTGCAAACATTATTACAAATATTACAACTTGTCCTGTCGGACTCGCTGCTATTCTAGCGATAATGTCTGTCTCGACCTTCATAACTGCCTATATTATATAAATATTGTTGTGGTCAGTTTTATCGGTGGATGAGACATGAATTTTTTATATTCGTGAAGTTTTTTTAACTTGTTTTCCTTGTTAAAAATTTGATGACAACTCGGTTGTCTGTTGTTTATTTTAAATATTGGGTCACTAGCTATATATTGCATACATTCACTAAAAAAGCAAACAATTTACTACTATTATTTCGTCTTTCACAAAGAACACATTACTATAGTTGGACCATTCTTAGAATTGTCAAAATGTTGCCGCGATTGTATGATAATTGGATGCCTAAATTGAAAACAAATTGTGAGTTCGATTCCTCTAATTGGCAGGGTGTACTCGATACAACTTCGGGTGATACAGTTTGTCAGTAACTTGGGCCATATCAGTATTGCTCCCGCTTATCCTGATTTCATTTACAAACACAACTGACCACCTGGTATATTGTTGAAGATTGCATTAAACAATTTCGATGTACGATCTACATTTACCTTAACACCATAAACCTCTTGTGTAAATATGATTGCAGCCATGAAGTCTCCAGCAGCCATTGTGTTTGTGATTGTAAACGTGCACGACGCCTGCATTTCGTCGATCTCATCTGTATTAGGACAACCTCCATTTTGTGTTTCTGGTTCTCCTACATCTGGAAGTATCTTCTCAATATCGAAATCCTGCTCATCCTCAGCACCATTATCATCTTTTGCATAGTCTTGGAGATACTCCTTCCAATCTTTCTCGATCTTATTACGTAGCTTCCGGTCACCCTTATTAGGTGCTTTAGCACTGCATCCCAGAATGATGAGTAGGACGGCAGATAAGGTAAGTATAGCTTTCATCCTGGTCTATAATATTGTATGTAAAATATTATTATTGTGTTGAACCTCTGATTTATATACACCAGCCAGATGACAAAGGCTGGGGTTCGTCGTGGTCGTGATTATATGGTAGTTGGAGTTGCAAGTACATGTGTAATCAGTGCCTATCACCACTAAAGTCGTGAGTTCTAGCTTCGTTCATGGCGAGGTGTACTGGATACAACATTATGTGATTAAGTTTGTCAGGGGCTTGCGACAGGTCAGTTTTTTTTCGGGTACTCCGGTTCCATCCACCAAAAACAACTTACCACCATGATACAACTGAAATATTGTTGCAAGTGGCGTTAATCACCATAAGCCAAACCTATAAAGGATTGTGAAAGTGTGTTAGATGAAATTGCATCTACCTATGCTTTCAGTGTCTGTAGTGAGGTGAAGTTGACACAACTTTGTAAACGGCTCGTCCGAGACATGCGCCAATTCGATAGTTTTTGTCAGTGTTCTCCAGTTTCCTCAACAAATAAAATTGACCGCTATGATACACAATGTAGCTAAACTATGGTTTAAAATGGAGTCAAACACCAAAGAACAAATTTTAATTTACTCACATGTCATGCATGTTGAAATCATGTGCATGACCGTATCATCTCACTAAGAGGGAAGGTATCTGTGCCAAGCCTGGACAGTAAGTGGTCACGTGATATCGATTTTGCCTTCCAATTTTAGAATTATTACAACGGTGTGGTATTTTCATCTTTTTCTTCTCTTTTAAATCTTACTATAATCTATTTCCGAGAATCTACATTTCCTGTGTTTTCATATTAATACTACTGGTTGTTTACGTAGATATATAAATTAGTGCCCGTGGCACGTTTCTGGAATAACCCTCATCAGGTACGCTCCAAGCAAGAAAAATGGAAAGCAGAAAATTATAGAAGATTTTGAGAGCAAGAATACCAAATGAAGAGGATTCGACTAAGGTCACCTACGTCTGAGGGAGGGAGAAGCCAAATTTTATTTAAGTAATAAATCATGGAAGCCAGAATGTATTGGGAGTTTTAACATGGATTGGCGGATATTAGTATTTTATCCCGAGCCAGAAGTATTTTGGCTTCCATGATTTATTTCGATTCTGATATGCCTAAGAGTACAAATACGGTAGTATACTTTGATTGGCAGACGGTAATTTATATTTACGTTTGCGGAAAATGTCACACACAATTTATGCTGCCAATGGAAAAGTCAGTCACATTCACCGGCGCATGTGCTAATGAGATTATACCTAATGGATAACTTGCTGGTTTGTTAACAAAGAGAAAGAAGGAGGTCATGTTAGAATAATAAATACATCATTTATGAACTGTAAATTTCAATGTATGATTAATTTTGATAATAATATAAAAAATCTAAACTGTATGGTGTGATTTTGTAGTTCAACGAATATTCAAACTCCGTATAGTATAGAGCACATATATATTCTTTCACTATCATCGCAAAAGAGACTTTATTTAATAAAATACATGTCGGTTTCTAGACTATGGTTTTACAAAGTGGTCTCCGTGGCTAGGAGGATATGGTAGTTTAATTTTCATTTACTAATCCCTGTCACCATTAAAATCGCGAGCTATAGCTTCTATCCGTTACTCGATGTACTCGAAGCAACATTAGTAATCGAGTGAGTCATTGTTGTTTAACGCCACATTAGTAATCGAGTGAGTGATTGTTGTTTAACGCCAATTCAGGAATTGTTCATCTATATCATGGCGAGAACAAGTTAGCTTTCAATGAGATGATGATGAGGTCCGCTTTGTTCTAGACCAACACGCTGAGTTGGATTCTTATAGTGCTAGCTCGCTGAGACAACTGTCCTCGGGTAGACATATCGCTCTACTCGGCCACATTATACTGATTCCGAGCCGATCAGTCTTTGCTCTTTCTCCTTAATGCTGCGTGCTTAGCAGAGAAGCAACAAATACCAATTTGATAGTCTTTGGTTTGACCCGACCGGGGCTCTAACCCACAATCTATCGCACTCGAGGCGAGCACGCTAACTATTACGCCACCGATGCAGTTCGACGCAACATTGTGTGATGCAGTTAGTCAGTTGACATAAGGGAGGTCGCGCTTGTCTTTGGGTACACCGGTTTTATCCACCAATCAAATTGACCAACATTATATTACTGATGTATTTTTGACAGTTGAATTGAACACTCAAATCTAAATAATTTGAAAGGTCGGTCCTTTTCTCAGGATACACCGTTTCCATCAATCAAATTGATTATCAGATATAATTGACGTATTGTAAAAAGTGGAGTTGAACACTAAAATTCCAAATATATTTGTTCACTATCAATTGTATATGGGTAAGGGTCATGGTGTTTAACGCCACTTTCAACTATATTTCAGCTATATCGTGGTGGTCAGTTTTATTGGTGGGGAAACCGAAGTACCCGGAGAAAACCACCGACCTGCTGCAAGTCACTGACAAACTTTATCACATAATGTTGTATCGAGTACACCTCGCCATGAGGGGGATTCAAACTCAAAACAATTTTATATGCAATTGTTAGTGTTAAATGTAAATAAGGACTTACTTTATATTCCTTTCGTACAGTTGTAGAAACTGAAACAAATAAAATAAATTAATCGTATTACGCTAATGTAAGTGTCCGGGTACAATCCGGAAATCCTCGTATGTATGCTGTTTTTATGTTAATCCACATCCACACACAGTTATAAATAATAAGGGTGACAATTAGTAATACACATGGTAGCTATATATATATATAATGACATTTCCTATTTTGTCAAGTGTGAACAAGTCAGTTAATGGAAGGAGAAAGAAAGAAATATAAATATTGTACATTTATTTTCTTGGTCTAATTTTGTGTCTTTTGTTATTCTCGTGTTTGTTTTTTGTCTTTAATGTCTTTTTTCTTGTTTTTATTTTCTTCTTTGTTTTTTCTTGTTGTTTTTTTGGGGGGTGGGGGAGGGAGTTTATTTTTTTCTAATTTATCTTTTTTTGTTTGCTTACCTCCTTTTGAACTAGATTGTTTCTAATTTTATTCCTTCTAAATACTGACCTCCTTCAACAGAAAATACCAGAGTAACATTACATTGTAAATTTCAAAAAAATATATAATTATAATAAATTGGAGCAACTGCACTTTATATTTAAAAACCAGGATGCAGTTGTGTTAAAGTTAATGACAATTTAATGACATGATAAGGACTAATTAGTGTTATTATACAATACTCCAGGATAACACAAACGCATTTAATGCGTGTATACATCTAATATGAATACACGACCACTCGCGATGTTAAACTTATGGTACAGTTGCATTTTTCGTAGACTGTTTGACTCGGAGTCGGGATTATGCTACAGAGTGAAGGAACATGACTATCTGCGGGTGGTTGTTTCATTGAGGTAGCACAATACAAAAAAAAACAACTCAGAGTGTTGGTCTAGTTAGCTACAAAGCAGACAGCCAGCATCATATCAACAAACGGTAACTTGTTCTCCACATTGTATAGAAGTAGTATATAAGCACAGCTCATACCGCATTTGAGGCGGATTGTGAGGTTGATTGTGACGTCACCGGAAGTGATCGGAAGTTGCATCACCGAAAATGACGTCACCGGAACCGGAAATGAAAGGGAGATAACTTTCCGCGTTTTTTACCCGTAGTTACTTTATTACCATTGCATTGTGTGTCTTTCTTCTATTTATCCCCTTGATATCTTCATGCTTTTCCTTTATTACCATTGTATTGTGTGTCTTTCTTCTATTTACTCCTTTGGTATCTTCAAGCTTTTCCTTTATTACCATTGTATTGTGTGTCTTTCTTCTATTTATATCTTTGGTATCTTCAAGCTTTTACTTTATTACCATTGTATTGTGTGTCTTTCTTCTATTTTCTCCTTTGGTATCTTCATGCTTTTACTTTATTACCATTGTATTGTGTGTCTTTCTTCTATTTACTCCTTTGGTATCTTCAAGCTTTTACTTTATTACCATTGTATTGTGTGTCTTTCTTCTATTTATATCTTTGGTATCTTCAAGCTTTTACTTTATTACCATTGTATTGTGTGTCTTTCTTCTATTTATATCTTTGGTATCTTCAAGCTTTTATTTTATTACCATTGTATTGTGTGTCTTTCTTCTATTTTCTCCTTTGGTATCTTCAAGCTTTTACTTTATTACCATTGTATTGTGTGTCTTTCTTCTATTTACTCCTTTGGTATCTTCAAGCTTTTACTTTATTACCATTGTATTATGTGTCTTTCTTCTATTTACTCCTTTGGTATCTTCAAGCTTTTACTTTATTACCATTGTATTGTGTGTCTTTCTTCTATTTACTCCTTTGGTATCTTCAAGCTTTTACTTTATTACCATTGTATTGTGTGTCTTTCTTCTATTTACTCCTTTGGTATCTTCAAGCTTTTACTTTATTACCATTGTATTGTGTGTCTTTCTTCTATTTACTCCTTTGGCATCTTCAAGCTTTTACTTTATTACCATTGTATTGTGTGTCTTTCTTCTATTTATCTCTTTGGTATCTTCAAGCTTTTACTTTATTACCATTGTATTGTGTGTCTTTCTTCTATTTACCCCTTTGGTATCTTCAAGCTTTTACTTTATTACCATTGTATTGTGTGTCTTTCTTCTATTTATCTCTTTGGTATCTTCAAGCTTTTCCTTTATTACCATTGTATTGCGTGTCTTTCTTCTATTTATCCCTTTGGTATCTTCAAGCTTTTACTTTATTACCATTGTATTGTGTGTCTTTCTTCTTTTTATCTCTTTGGTATCTTCAAGCTTTTCCTTTATTACCATTGTATTGCGTGTCTTTCTTCTATTTATCTCTTTGGTATCTTCAAGCTTTTCCTTTATTACCATTGTATTGTGTCTCTTTCTTCTATTTATCTCTTTGGTATCTTCAAGCTTTTACTTTATTACCATTGTATTGCGTGTCTTTCTTCTATTTACTCCTTTGGTATCTTCAAGCTTTTACTTTATTACCATTGTATTGTGTGTCTTTCTTCTATTTATATCTTTGGTATCTTCAAGCTTTTACTTTATTACCATTGTATTGTGTGTCTTTCTTCTATTTATATCTTTGGTATCTTCAAGCTTTTACTTTATTACCATTGTATTGTGTGTCTTTCTTCTATTTATCCCTTTGGTATCTTCACGCTTTTACTTTATTACCATTGTATTGTGTGTCTTTCTTCTATTTATCCCTTTGGTATCTTCACGCTTTTACTTTATTACCATTGTATTGTGTGTTTTTCTTTTATTGATCTCTTTGGTATCTTCAAGCTTTTACTTTATTACCATTGTATTGTGTGTCTTTCTTCTATTTATCCCTTTGGTATCTTCAAGCTTTTACTTTATTACCATTGTATTGTGTGTTTTTCTTCTATTTACCCCTTTGGTATCTTCAAGCTTTTACTTTATTACCATTGTATTGTGTGTCTTTCTTCTATTTACCTCTTTGGTATCTTCAAGCTTTTACTTTATTACCATTGTATTGCATGTCTTTCTTTTATTGATCTCTTTGGTATCTTCAAGCTTTTACTTTATTACCATTGTATTGTGTGTCTTTCTTCTATTTATCTCTTTGGTATCTTCAAGCTTTTACTTTATTACCATTGTATTGCGTGTCTTTCTTTTATTGATCTCTTTGGTATCTTCAAGCTTTTACTTTATTGCCATTGTATTGTGTGTCTTTCTTCTATTTATCTCTTTGGTTTCTTCAAGCTTTTACTTTATTACCATTGTATTGCCTGTCTTTCTTTTATTTATCTCTTTGGTATCTTCAAGCTTTTACTTTATTACCATTGTATTGTGTGTCTTCCTTCTATTTATCTCTTTGGTATCTTCAAGCTTTTACTTTATTACCATTGTATTGTGTGTCTTTCTTTTATTTATCTCTTTGGTATCTTCAAGCTTTTCCTGTATTCCCATTGTATTGTGTGTCTTTCTTCTATTTATCCCCTTGGGGTCTTCAAACTTTTACTTTATTACCATTGTATTGCGTGTCTTTCTTTTATTGATCTCTTTGGTATCTTCAAGCTTTTACTTTATTACCATTGTATTGTGTGTCTTTCTTCTATTTATCTCTTTGGTATCTTCAAGCTTTTACTTTATTACCATTGTATTGCCTGTCTTTCTTTTATTTATCTCTTTGGTATCTTCAAGCTTTTATTTTATTACCATTGTATTGTGTGTCTTTCTTCTATTTATCTCTTTGGGGTCTTCAAGCTTTCACTTTATTACCATTGTATTGTGTGTCTTTCTTTTATTTATCTCTTTGCTATCTTCAAGCTTTTACTTTATTACCATTGTATTGTGTGTCTTTCTTCTATTTACCTCTTTGGGGTCTTCAAGCTTTGACTGTATTACCATTGTATTGCCTGTCTTTCTTTTATTTATCTCTTTGGTATCTTCAAGCTTTTACTTTATTACCATTGTATTGTGTGTCTTTCTTCTATTTATCTCTTTGGTATCTTCAAGCTTTTACTTTATTACCATTGTATTGCGTGTCTTTCTTTTATTTATCTCTTTGGTATCTTCAAGCTTTGACTTTATTACCATTGTATTGTGTGTCTTTCTTCTATTTACCCCCTTGGGGTCTTCAAGCTTTTACTTTATTACCATTGTATTGCGTGTCTTTCTTTTATTTATCTCTTTGGTATCTTCAAGCTTTGACTTTATTACCATTGTATCGTGTGTCTTTCTTCTATTTATCTCTTTGGTATCTTCAAGCTTTTACTTTATTACCATTGTATTGCGTGTCTTTCTTTTATCTATCTCTTTGGTATCTTCAAGCTTTTACTTTATTACCATTGTATTGTGTGTCTTTCTTCTATTTATCCCTTTGGTATCTTCAAGCTTTTACTTTATTGCCATTGTATTGTTTGTTTTTCTTCTATTTACCCCTTTGGTATCTTCAAGCTTTTACTTTATTACCATTGTATTGTGTGTCTTTCTTCTATTTATCTCTTTGGTATCTTCAAGCTTTTACTTTATTACCATTGTATTGCCTGTCTTTCTTTTATTTATCTCTTTGGTATCTTCAAGATTTTACTTTATTACCATTGTATTGTGTGTCTTCCTTCTATTTATCTCTTTGGTATCTTCAAGCTTTTACTTTATTACCATTGTATTGTGTGTCTTTCTTTTATTTATCTCTTTGGTATCTTCAAGCTTTTCCTGTATTCCCATTGTATTGTGTGTCTTTCTTCTATTTATCCCCTTGGGGTCTTCAAACTTTTACTTTATTACCATTGTATTGCGTGTCTTTCTTTTATTGATCTCTTTGGTATCTTCAAGCTTTTACTTTATTACCATTGTATTGTGTGTCTTTCTTCTATTTATCTCTTTGGTATCTTCAAGCTTTTACTTTATTACCATTGTATTGCCTGTCTTTCTTTTATTTATCTCTTTGGTATCTTCAAGCTTTTATTTTATTACCATTGTATTGTGTGTCTTTCTTCTATTTATCTCTTTGGGGTCTTCAAGCTTTCACTTTATTACCATTGAATTGCGTGTCTTTCTTTTATTTATCTCTTTGCTATCTTCAAGCTTTTACTTTATTACCATTGTATTGTGTGTCTTTCTTCTATTTACCTCTTTGGGGTCTTCAAGCTTTGACTTTATTACCATTGTATTGCCTGTCTTTCTTTTATTTATCTCTTTGGTATCTTCAAGCTTTTACTGTATTACCATTGTATTGTGTGTCTTTCTTCTATTTATCTCTTTGGTATCTTCAAGCTTTTACTTTATTACCATTGTATTGCGTGTCTTTCTTTTATTTATCTCTTTGGTATCTTCAAGCTTTGACTTTATTACCATTGTATTGTGTGTCTTTCTTCTATTTATCTCTTTGGTATCTTCAAGCTTTTACTTTATTACCATTGTATTGCGTGTCTTTCTTTTATTTATCTCTTTGGTATCTTCAAGCTTTTACTTTATTACCATTGTATTGTGTGTCTTTCTTCTATTTATCCCTTTGGTATCTTCAAGCTTTTACTTTATTGCCATTGTATTGTTTGTTTTTCTTCTATTTACCCCTTTGGTATCTTCAAGCTTTTACTTTATTACCATTGTATTGTGTATCTTTCTTCTATTTACCTCTTTGGGGTCTTCAATTTTTTCCTTTTTTACCATTGTATTGCGTTTCTTTCTTTTTTTATCTCTTTGGTATCTTCAAGCTTTGACTTTATTACCATTGTATTGTGTGTCTTTCTTCTATTTACCCCCTTGGGGTCTTCAAGCTTTTACTTTATTACCATTGTATTGCGTGTCTTTCTTTTATTTATCTCTTTGGTATCTTCAAGCTTTGACTTTATTACCATTGTATTGTGTGTCTTTCTTCTATTTACCCCCTTGGGGTCTTCAAGCTTTTACTTTATTACCATTGTATTGCGTGTCTTTCTTTTATTTATCTCTTTGGTATCTTCAAGCTTTTACTTTATTACCATTGTATTGTGTGTCTTTCTTCTATTTATCCCTTTGGTATCTTCAAGCTTTTACTTTATTGCCATTGTATTGTGTGTTTTTCTTCTATTTACCCCTTTGGTATCTTCAAGCTTTTACTTTATTACCATTGTATTGTGTGTCTTTCTTCTATTTACCTCTTTGAGGTCTTCAAGCTTTTACTTTATTACCATTGTATTGCGTGTCTTTCTTTTATGTATCTCTTTGGTATCTTCAAGCTTTTACTTTATTACCTTTGTATTGTGTGTCTTTCTTCTATTTATCCCTTTGGTATCTTCAAGCTTTTACTTTATTACCATTGTATTGTGTGTTTTTCTTCTATTTTCCCCTTTGTATCTTCAAGCTTTTACTTTATTACCATTGTATTGTGTGTCTTTATTCTATTTACCTCTTTGGTATCTTCAAGCTTTTACTTTATTACCTTTGTATTGCGTGTCTTTCTTTTATTGATCTCTTTGGTATCTTCAAGCTTTTACTTTATTACCATTGTATTGTGTGTCTTTCTTTTATTTATCTCTTTGGTATCTTCAAGCTTTGACTTTATTACCATTGTATTGTGTGTCTTTCTTCTATTTATCCCTTTGGTATCTTCAAGCTTTTACTTTATTACCATTGTATTGTGTGTCTTTCTTCTATTTATCTCTTTGGTATCTTCACGCTTTTATTTTATTACCATTGTATTGTGTGTCTTTCTTCTATTTATCTCTTTGGTATCTTCAAGCTTTTACTTTATTACCATTGTATTGTGTGTCTTTCTTCTATTTATCCCTTTGGTATCTTCAAGCTTTTACTTTATTGCCATTGTCTTGTGTGTTTTTCTTCTATTTACCCCTTTGGTATCTTCAAGCTTTTACTTTATTACCATTGTATTGTGTGTCTTTCTTCTATTTACCTCTTTGAGGTCTTCAAGCTTTTACTTTATTACCATTGTATTGCGTGTCTTTCTTTTATTTATCTCTTTGGTATCTTCAAGCTTTTACTTTATTACCATTGTATTGTGTGTCTTTCTTCTATTTATCCCTTTGGTAACTTCAAGCTTTTACTTTATTACCATTGTATTGTGTGTTTTTCTTCTATTTTCCCCTTTGGTATCTTCAAGCTTTTACTTTATTACCATTGTATTGTGTGTCTTTCTTCTATTTACCTCTTTGGTATCTTCAAGCTTTTACTTTATTACCTTTGTATTGCGTGTCTTTCTTTTATTGATCTCTTTGGTATCTTCAAGCTTTTACTTTATTACCATTGTATTGCGTGTCTTTCTTTTATTTATCTCTTTGGTATCTTCAAGCTTTGACTTTATTACCATTGTATTGTGTGTCTTTCTTCTATTTATCCCTTTGGTATCTTCAAGCTTTTACTTTATTACCATTGTATTGTGTGTCTTTCTTCTATTTATCTCTTTGGTATCTTCACGCTTTTATTTTATTACCATTGTATTGTGTGTCTTTCTTCTATTTATCTCTTTGGTATCTTCAAGCTTTGACTTTATTACCATTGTATTGCGTGTCTTTCTTTTATTGATCTCTTTGGTATCTTCAAGCTTTTACTTTATTACCATTGTATTGCGTGTCTTTCTTTTATTTATCTCTTTGGTATCTTCAAGCTTTGACTTTATTACCATTGTATTGTGTGTCTTTCTTCTATTTATCCCTTTGGTATCTTCAAGCTTTGACTTTATTACCATTGTATTGCGTGTCTTTCTTTTATTGATCTCTTTGGTATCTTCAAGCTTTTACTTTATTACCATTGTATTGCGTGTCTTTCTTTTATTTATCTCTTTGGTATCTTCAAGCTTTGACTTTATTACCATTGTATTGTGTGTCTCTCTTCTATTTACTCCTTTGGTATCTTCAAGCTTTTCCTTTATTACCATTGTATTGTGTGTCTTTCTTCTATTTATCCCTTTGGTATCTTCAAGCTTTTACTTTATTACCATTGTATTGTGTGTCTTTCTTCTATTTACCCCTTTGGTATCTTCAAGCGTTTACTTTATTACCATTGTATTGCGTGTCTTTCTTCTATTTACTCCTTTTGTATCTTCAAGCTTTGACTTTATTACCATTGTATTGTGTGTCTTTCTTCTATTTATCTCTTTGGTATCTTCAAGCTTTTACTTTATTCCCATTGCATTGTGTGTCTTTCTTCTATTTATCTCTTTGGTATCTTCAAGCTTTTACTTTATTACCATTGTATTGTGTGTCTTTCTTCTATTTATCCCTTTGGTATCTTCAAGCTTTTACTTTATTACCATTGTATTGTGTGTCTTTCTTCTATTTACCCCTTTGGCATCTTCAAGCTTTTACTTTATTACCATTGTATTGCGTGTCTTTCTTTTATTTATCTCTTTGGTATCTTCAATCTTTGACTTTATTCCCATTGTATTGTGTGTCTTTCTTCTATTTATCTCTTTGGTATCTTCAAGCTTTTACTTTATTACCATTGTATTGTGTGTCTTTCTTCTATTTATCCCTTTGGTATCTTCAAGCTTTTACTTTATTACCATTGTATTGTGTGTCTTTCTTCTATTTATCCCTTTGGTATCTTCAAGCTTTTACTTTATTACCATTGTATTGTGTGTCTTTCTTCTATTTATCTCTTTGGTATCTTCAAGCTTTTACTTTATTCCCATTGTATTGTGTGTCTTTCTTCTATTTATCTCTTTGGTATCTTCAAGCTTTTACTTTATTACCATTGTATTGTGTGTCTTTCTTCTATTTATCCCTTTGGTATCTTCAAGCTTTTACTTTATTACCATTGTATTGTGTGTCTTTCTTCTATTTACCCCTTTGGCATCTTCAAGCTTTTACATTATTACCATTGTATTGCGTGTCTTTCTTTTATTTATCTCTTTGGTATCTTCAATCTTTGACTTTATTACCATTGTATTGTGTGTCTTTCTTCTATTTACCCCTTTGGTATCTTCAAGCGTTTACTTTATTACCATTGTATTGCGTGTCTTTCTTCTATTTACTCCTTTGGTATCTTCAAGCTTTTACTTTATTCCCATTGTATTGTGTGTCTTTCTTCTATTTATCTCTTTGGTATCTTCAAGCTTTTACTTTATTACCATTGTATTGTGTGTTTTTCTTCTATTTTCCCCTTTGGTATCTTCAAGCTTTTACTTTATTACCATTGTATTGTGTGTCTTTCTTCTATTTACCTCTTTGGTATCTTCAAGCTTTTACTTTATTACCTTTGTATTGCGTGTCTTTCTTTTATTGATCTCTTTGGTATCTTCAAGCTTTTACTTTATTACCATTGTATTGCGTGTCTTTCTTTTATTTATCTCTTTGGTATCTTCAAGCTTTGACTTTATTACCATTGTATTGTGTGTCTTTCTTCTATTTATCCCTTTGGTATCTTCAAGCTTTTACTTTATTACCATTGTATTGTGTGTCTTTCTTCTATTTATCTCTTTGGTATCTTCACGCTTTTATTTTATTACCATTGTATTGTGTGTCTTTCTTCTATTTATCTCTTTGGTATCTTCAAGCTTTGACTTTATTACCATTGTATTGCGTGTCTTTCTTTTATTGATCTCTTTGGTATCTTCAAGCTTTTACTTTATTACCATTGTATTGCGTGTCTTTCTTTTATTTATCTCTTTGGTATCTTCAAGCTTTGACTTTATTACCATTGTATTGTGTGTCTTTCTTCTATTTATCCCTTTGGTATCTTCAAGCTTTGACTTTATTACCATTGTATTGCGTGTCTTTCTTTTATTGATCTCTTTGGTATCTTCAAGCTTTTACTTTATTACCATTGTATTGCGTGTCTTTCTTTTATTTATCTCTTTGGTATCTTCAAGCTTTGACTTTATTACCATTGTATTGTGTGTCTCTCTTCTATTTACTCCTTTGGTATCTTCAAGCTTTTCCTTTATTACCATTGTATTGTGTGTCTTTCTTCTATTTATCCCTTTGGTATCTTCAAGCTTTTACTTTATTACCATTGTATTGTGTGTCTTTCTTCTATTTACCCCTTTGGTATCTTCAAGCGTTTACTTTATTACCATTGTATTGCGTGTCTTTCTTCTATTTACTCCTTTGGTATCTTCAAGCTTTGACTTTATTACCATTGTATTGTGTGTCTTTCTTCTATTTATCTCTTTGGTATCTTCATGCTTTTACTTTATTCCCATTGCATTGTGTGTCTTTCTTCTATTTATCTCTTTGGTATCTTCAAGCTTTTACTTTATTACCATTGTATTGTGTGTCTTTCTTCTATTTATCCCTTTGGTATCTTCAAGCTTTTACTTTATTACCATTGTATTGTGTGTCTTTCTTCTATTTACCCCTTTGGCATCTTCAAGCTTTTACTTTATTACCATTGTATTGTGTGTCTTTCTTTTATTTATCTCTTTGGTATCTTCAATCTTTGACTTTATTCCCATTGTATTGTGTGTCTTTCTTCTATTTATCTCTTTGGTATCTTCAAGCTTTTACTTTATTACCATTGTATTGTGTGTCTTTCTTCTATTTATCCCTTTGGTATCTTCAAGCTTTTACTTTATTACCATTGTATTGTGTGTCTTTCTTCTATTTATCCCTTTGGTATCTTCAAGCTTTTACTTTATTACCATTGTATTGTGTGTCTTTCTTCTATTTATCTCTTTGGTATCTTCAAGCTTTTACTTTATTCCCATTGTATTGTGTGTCTTTCTTCTATTTATCTCTTTGGTATCTTCAAGCTTTTACTTTATTACCATTGTATTGTGTGTCTTTCTTCTATTTATCCCTTTGGTATCTTCAAGCTTTTACTTTATTACCATTGTATTGTGTGTCTTTCTTCTATTTACCCCTTTGGCATCTTCAAGCTTTTACATTATTACCATTGTATTGCGTGTCTTTCTTTTATTTATCTCTTTGGTATCTTCAATCTTTGACTTTATTACCATTGTATTGTGTGTCTTTCTTCTATTTATTCCTTTGGTATCTTCAAGCTTTTACTTTATTACCATTGTATTGTGTGTCTTTCTTCTATTTACCCCTTTGGTATCTTCAAGCGTTTACTTTATTACCATTGTATTGCGTGTCTTTCTTCTATTTACTCCTTTGGTATCTTCAAGCTTTTACTTTATTCCCATTGTATTGTGTGTCTTTCTTCTATTTATCTCTTTGGTATCTTCAAGCTTTTACTTTATTACCATTGTATTGTGTGTCTTTCTTCTATTTATCCCTTTGGTATCTTCAAGCTTTTACTTTATTACCATTGTATTGTGTGTCTTTCTTCTATTTATCCCTTTGGTATCTTCAAGCTTTTACTTTATTACCATTGTATTGTGTGTCTTTCTTCTATTTATCTCTTTGGTATCTTCAAGCTTTTACTTTATTACCATTGTATTGTGTGTCTTTCTTCTATTTATCCCTTTGGTATCTTCACGCTTTTACTTTATTACCATTGTATTGCGTGTCTTTCTTTTATTTATCTCTTTGGTATCTTCAAGCTTTTACTTTATTACCATTGTATTGTGTGTCTTTCTTCTATTTATCCCTTTGGTATCTTCAAGCTTTTACTTTATTACCATTGTATTGTGTGTCTTTCTTCTATTTATCCCTTTGGTATCTTCAAGCTTTTACTTTATTACCATTGTATTGCGTGTCTTTCTTCTATTTACCCCTTTGGTATCTTCAAGCTTTTACTTTATTACCATTGTATTGCGTGTCTTTCTTCTATTTACCCCTTTGGTATCTTCAAGCTTTTACTTTATTCCCATTGTATTGTGTGTCTTTCTTTTATTTATCTCTTTGGTATCTTCAAGCTTTTGCTTTATTCCCATTGTATTGTGTGTCTTTCTTCTATTTATCTCTTTGGTATCTTCAAGCTTTTACTTTATTACCATTGTATTGTGTGTCTTTCTTCTATTTACCCCTTTGGTATCTTCAAGCTTTTACTTTATTCCCATTGTATTGTGTGTCTTTCTTCTATTTATCTCTTTGGTATCTTCACGCTTTTACTTTATTACCATTGTATTGTGTGTCTTTCTTCTATTTATCCCTTTGGCATCTTCAAGCTTTTACTTTATTACCATTGTATTGCGTGTCTTTCTTTTATTTATCTCTTTGGTATCTTCAAGCTTTTATTTTATTACCATTGTATTGTGTGTCTTTCTTCTATTTATCTCTTTGGGGTCTTCAAGCTTTCACTTTATTACCATTGAATTGCGTGTCTTTCTTTTATTTATCTCTTTGCTATCTTCAAGCTTTTACTTTATTACCATTGTATTGTGTGTCTTTCTTCTATTTACCTCTTTGGGGTCTTCAAGCTTTGACTTTATTACCATTGTATTGCCTGTCTTTCTTTTATTTATCTCTTTGGTATCTTCAAGCTTTTACTTTATTACCATTGTATTGTGTGTCTTTCTTCTATTTATCTCTTTGGTATCTTCAAGCTTTTACTTTATTACCATTGTATTGCGTGTCTTTCTTTTATTTATCTCTTTGGTATCTTCAAGCTTTGACTTTATTACCATTGTATTGTGTGTCTTTCTTCTATTTACCCCCTTGGGGTCTTCAAGCTTTTACTTTATTACCATTGTATTGCGTGTCTTTCTTTTATTTATCTCTTTGGTATCTTCAAGCTTTGACTTTATTACCATTGTATCGTGTGTCTTTCTTCTATTTATCTCTTTGGTATCTTCAAGCTTTTACTTTATTACCATTGTATTGCGTGTCTTTCTTTTATTTATCTCTTTGGTATCTTCAAGCTTTTACTTTATTACCATTGTATTGTGTGTCTTTCTTCTATTTATCCCTTTGGTATCTTCAAGCTTTTACTTTATTGCCATTGTATTGTTTGTTTTTCTTCTATTTACCCCTTTGGTATCTTCAAGTTTTTACTTTATTACCATTGTATTGTGTATCTTTCTTCTATTTACCTCTTTGGGGTCTTCAATTTTTTACTTTATTACCATTGTATTGCGTTTCTTTCTTTTATTTATCTCTTTGGTATCTTCAAGCTTTGACTTTATTACCATTGTATTGTGTGTCTTTCTTCTATTTACCCCCTTGGGGTCTTCAAGCTTTTACTTTATTACCATTGTATTGCGTGTCTTTCTTTTATTTATCTCTTTGGTATCTTGAAGCTTTGACTTTATTACCATTGTATTGTGTGTCTTTCTTCTATTTACCCCCTTGGGGTCTTCAACCTTTTACTTTATTACCATTGTATTGCGTGTCTTTCTTTTATTTATCTCTTTGGTATCTTCAAGCTTTTACTTTATTACCATTGTATTGTGTGTTTTTCTTCTATTTACCCCTTTGGTATCTTCAAGCTTTTACTTTATTACCATTGTATTGTGTGTCTTTCTTCTATTTACCTATTTGAGGTCTTCAAGCTTTTACTTTATTACCATTGTATTGCGTGTCTTTCTTTTATTTATCTCTTTGGTATCTTCAAGCTTTTACTTTATTACCATTGTATTGTGTGTCTTTCTTCTATTTATCCCTTTGGTATCTTCAAGCTTTTACTTTATTACCATTGTATTGTGTGTTTTTCTTCTATTTTCCCCTTTGTATCTTCAAGCTTTTACTTTATTACCATTGTATTGTGTGTCTTTCTTCTATTTACCTCTTTGGTATCTTCAAGCTTTTACTTTATTACCTTTGTATTGCGTGTCTTTCTTTTATTGATCTCTTTGGTATCTTCAAGCTTTTACTTTATTACCATTGTATTGTGTGTCTTTCTTTTATTTATCTCTTTGGTATCTTCAAGCTTTGACTTTATTACCATTGTATTGTGTGTCTTTCTTCTATTTATCCCTTTGGTATCTTCAAGCTTTTACTTTATTACCATTGTATTGTGTGTCTTTCTTCTATTTATCTCTTTGGTATCTTCACGCTTTTATTTTATTACCATTGTATTGTGTGTCTTTCTTCTATTTATCTCTTTGGTATCTTCAAGCTTTTACTTTATTACCATTGTATTGTGTGTCTTTCTTCTATTTATCCCTTTGGTATCTTCAAGCTTTTACTTTATTGCCATTGTATTGTGTGTTTTTCTTCTATTTACCCCTTTGGTATCTTCAAGCTTTTACTTTATTACCATTGTATTGTGTGTCTTTCTTCTATTTACCTCTTTGAGGTCTTCAAGCTTTTACTTTATTACCATTGTATTGTGTGTCTTTCTTCTATTTATCTCTTTGGTATCTTCAAGCTTTTACTTTATTCCCATTGTATTGTGTGTCTTTCTTCTATTTATCTCTTTGGTATCTTCAAGCTTTTACTTTATTACCATTGTATTGTGTGTCTTTCTTCTATTTATCCCTTTGGTATCTTCAAGCTTTTACTTTATTACCATTGTATTGTGTGTCTTTCTTCTATTTACCCCTTTGGCATCTTCAAGCTTTTACATTATTACCATTGTATTGCGTGTCTTTCTTTTATTTATCTCTTTGGTATCTTCAATCTTTGACTTTATTACCATTGTATTGTGTGTCTTTCTTCTATTTATTCCTTTGGTATCTTCAAGCTTTTACTTTATTACCATTGTATTGTGTGTCTTTCTTCTATTTACCCCTTTGGTATCTTCAAGCGTTTACTTTATTACCATTGTATTGCGTGTCTTTCTTCTATTTACTCCTTTGGTATCTTCAAGCTTTTACTTTATTCCCATTGTATTGTGTGTCTTTCTTCTATTTATCTCTTTGGTATCTTCAAGCTTTTACTTTATTACCATTGTATTGTGTGTTTTTCTTCTATTTTCCCCTTTGGTATCTTCAAGCTTTTACTTTATTACCATTGTATTGTGTGTCTTTCTTCTATTTACCTCTTTGGTATCTTCAAGCTTTTACTTTATTACCTTTGTATTGCGTGTCTTTCTTTTATTGATCTCTTTGGTATCTTCAAGCTTTTACTTTATTACCATTGTATTGCGTGTCTTTCTTTTATTTATCTCTTTGGTATCTTCAAGCTTTGACTTTATTACCATTGTATTGTGTGTCTTTCTTCTATTTATCCCTTTGGTATCTTCAAGCTTTTACTTTATTACCATTGTATTGTGTGTCTTTCTTCTATTTATCTCTTTGGTATCTTCACGCTTTTATTTTATTACCATTGTATTGTGTGTCTTTCTTCTATTTATCTCTTTGGTATCTTCAAGCTTTGACTTTATTACCATTGTATTGCGTGTCTTTCTTTTATTGATCTCTTTGGTATCTTCAAGCTTTTACTTTATTACCATTGTATTGCGTGTCTTTCTTTTATTTATCTCTTTGGTATCTTCAAGCTTTGACTTTATTACCATTGTATTGTGTGTCTTTCTTCTATTTATCCCTTTGGTATCTTCAAGCTTTGACTTTATTACCATTGTATTGCGTGTCTTTCTTTTATTGATCTCTTTGGTATCTTCAAGCTTTTACTTTATTACCATTGTATTGCGTGTCTTTCTTTTATTTATCTCTTTGGTATCTTCAAGCTTTGACTTTATTACCATTGTATTGTGTGTCTCTCTTCTATTTACTCCTTTGGTATCTTCAAGCTTTTCCTTTATTACCATTGTATTGTGTGTCTTTCTTCTATTTATCCCTTTGGTATCTTCAAGCTTTTACTTTATTACCATTGTATTGTGTGTCTTTCTTCTATTTACCCCTTTGGTATCTTCAAGCGTTTACTTTATTACCATTGTATTGCGTGTCTTTCTTCTATTTACTCCTTTGGTATCTTCAAGCTTTGACTTTATTACCATTGTATTGTGTGTCTTTCTTCTATTTATCTCTTTGGTATCTTCATGCTTTTACTTTATTCCCATTGCATTGTGTGTCTTTCTTCTATTTATCTCTTTGGTATCTTCAAGCTTTTACTTTATTACCATTGTATTGTGTGTCTTTCTTCTATTTATCCCTTTGGTATCTTCAAGCTTTTACTTTATTACCATTGTATTGTGTGTCTTTCTTCTATTTACCCCTTTGGCATCTTCAAGCTTTTACTTTATTACCATTGTATTGTGTGTCTTTCTTTTATTTATCTCTTTGGTATCTTCAATCTTTGACTTTATTCCCATTGTATTGTGTGTCTTTCTTCTATTTATCTCTTTGGTATCTTCAAGCTTTTACTTTATTACCATTGTATTGTGTGTCTTTCTTCTATTTATCCCTTTGGTATCTTCAAGCTTTTACTTTATTACCATTGTATTGTGTGTCTTTCTTCTATTTATCCCTTTGGTATCTTCAAGCTTTTACTTTATTACCATTGTATTGTGTGTCTTTCTTCTATTTATCTCTTTGGTATCTTCAAGCTTTTACTTTATTCCCATTGTATTGTGTGTCTTTCTTCTATTTATCTCTTTGGTATCTTCAAGCTTTTACTTTATTACCATTGTATTGTGTGTCTTTCTTCTATTTATCCCTTTGGTATCTTCAAGCTTTTACTTTATTACCATTGTATTGTGTGTCTTTCTTCTATTTACCCCTTTGGCATCTTCAAGCTTTTACATTATTACCATTGTATTGCGTGTCTTTCTTTTATTTATCTCTTTGGTATCTTCAATCTTTGACTTTATTACCATTGTATTGTGTGTCTTTCTTCTATTTATTCCTTTGGTATCTTCAAGCTTTTACTTTATTACCATTGTATTGTGTGTCTTTCTTCTATTTACCCCTTTGGTATCTTCAAGCGTTTACTTTATTACCATTGTATTGCGTGTCTTTCTTCTATTTACTCCTTTGGTATCTTCAAGCTTTTACTTTATTCCCATTGTATTGTGTGTCTTTCTTCTATTTATCTCTTTGGTATCTTCAAGCTTTTACTTTATTACCATTGTATTGTGTGTCTTTCTTCTATTTATCCCTTTGGTATCTTCAAGCTTTTACTTTATTACCATTGTATTGTGTGTCTTTCTTCTATTTATCCCTTTGGTATCTTCAAGCTTTTACTTTATTACCATTGTATTGTGTGTCTTTCTTCTATTTATCTCTTTGGTATCTTCAAGCTTTTACTTTATTACCATTGTATTGTGTGTCTTTCTTCTATTTATCCCTTTGGTATCTTCACGCTTTTACTTTATTACCATTGTATTGCGTGTCTTTCTTTTATTTATCTCTTTGGTATCTTCAAGCTTTTACTTTATTACCATTGTATTGTGTGTCTTTCTTCTATTTATCCCTTTGGTATCTTCAAGCTTTTACTTTATTACCATTGTATTGTGTGTCTTTCTTCTATTTATCCCTTTGGTATCTTCAAGCTTTTACTTTATTACCATTGTATTGCGTGTCTTTCTTCTATTTACCCCTTTGGTATCTTCAAGCTTTTACTTTATTACCATTGTATTGCGTGTCTTTCTTCTATTTACCCCTTTGGTATCTTCAAGCTTTTACTTTATTCCCATTGTATTGTGTGTCTTTCTTTTATTTATCTCTTTGGTATCTTCAAGCTTTTACTTTATTCCCATTGTATTGTGTGTCTTTCTTCTATTTATCTCTTTGGTATCTTCAAGCTTTTACTTTATTACCATTGTATTGTGTGTCTTTCTTCTATTTACCCCTTTGGTATCTTCAAGCTTTTACTTTATTCCCATTGTATTGTGTGTCTTTCTTCTATTTATCTCTTTGGTATCTTCACGCTTTTACTTTATTACCATTGTATTGTGTGTCTTTCTTCTATTTATCCCTTTGGCATCTTCAAGCTTTTACTTTATTACCATTGTATTGCGTGTCTTTCTTTTATTTATCTCTTTGGTATCTTCAAGCTTTTATTTTATTACCATTGTATTGTGTGTCTTTCTTCTATTTATCTCTTTGGGGTCTTCAAGCTTTCACTTTATTACCATTGAATTGCGTGTCTTTCTTTTATTTATCTCTTTGCTATCTTCAAGCTTTTACTTTATTACCATTGTATTGTGTGTCTTTCTTCTATTTACCTCTTTGGGGTCTTCAAGCTTTGACTTTATTACCATTGTATTGCCTGTCTTTCTTTTATTTATCTCTTTGGTATCTTCAAGCTTTTACTTTATTACCATTGTATTGTGTGTCTTTCTTCTATTTATCTCTTTGGTATCTTCAAGCTTTTACTTTATTACCATTGTATTGCGTGTCTTTCTTTTATTTATCTCTTTGGTATCTTCAAGCTTTGACTTTATTACCATTGTATTGTGTGTCTTTCTTCTATTTACCCCCTTGGGGTCTTCAAGCTTTTACTTTATTACCATTGTATTGCGTGTCTTTCTTTTATTTATCTCTTTGGTATCTTCAAGCTTTGACTTTATTACCATTGTATCGTGTGTCTTTCTTCTATTTATCTCTTTGGTATCTTCAAGCTTTTACTTTATTACCATTGTATTGCGTGTCTTTCTTTTATTTATCTCTTTGGTATCTTCAAGCTTTTACTTTATTACCATTGTATTGTGTGTCTTTCTTCTATTTATCCCTTTGGTATCTTCAAGCTTTTACTTTATTGCCATTGTATTGTTTGTTTTTCTTCTATTTACCCCTTTGGTATCTTCAAGTTTTTACTTTATTACCATTGTATTGTGTATCTTTCTTCTATTTACCTCTTTGGGGTCTTCAATTTTTTACTTTATTACCATTGTATTGCGTTTCTTTCTTTTATTTATCTCTTTGGTATCTTCAAGCTTTGACTTTATTACCATTGTATTGTGTGTCTTTCTTCTATTTACCCCCTTGGGGTCTTCAAGCTTTTACTTTATTACCATTGTATTGCGTGTCTTTCTTTTATTTATCTCTTTGGTATCTTCAAGCTTTGACTTTATTACCATTGTATTGTGTGTCTTTCTTCTATTTACCCCCTTGGGGTCTTCAACCTTTTACTTTATTACCATTGTATTGCGTGTCTTTCTTTTATTTATCTCTTTGGTATCTTCAAGCTTTTACTTTATTACCATTGTATTGTGTGTTTTTCTTCTATTTACCCCTTTGGTATCTTCAAGCTTTTACTTTATTACCATTGTATTGTGTGTCTTTCTTCTATTTACCTATTTGAGGTCTTCAAGCTTTTACTTTATTACCATTGTATTGCGTGTCTTTCTTTTATTTATCTCTTTGGTATCTTCAAGCTTTTACTTTATTACCATTGTATTGTGTGTCTTTCTTCTATTTATCCCTTTGGTATCTTCAAGCTTTTACTTTATTACCATTGTATTGTGTGTTTTTCTTCTATTTTCCCCTTTGTATCTTCAAGCTTTTACTTTATTACCATTGTATTGTGTGTCTTTCTTCTATTTACCTCTTTGGTATCTTCAAGCTTTTACTTTATTACCTTTGTATTGCGTGTCTTTCTTTTATTGATCTCTTTGGTATCTTCAAGCTTTTACTTTATTACCATTGTATTGTGTGTCTTTCTTTTATTTATCTCTTTGGTATCTTCAAGCTTTGACTTTATTACCATTGTATTGTGTGTCTTTCTTCTATTTATCCCTTTGGTATCTTCAAGCTTTTACTTTATTACCATTGTATTGTGTGTCTTTCTTCTATTTATCTCTTTGGTATCTTCACGCTTTTATTTTATTACCATTGTATTGTGTGTCTTTCTTCTATTTATCTCTTTGGTATCTTCAAGCTTTTACTTTATTACCATTGTATTGTGTGTCTTTCTTCTATTTATCCCTTTGGTATCTTCAAGCTTTTACTTTATTGCCATTGTATTGTGTGTTTTTCTTCTATTTACCCCTTTGGTATCTTCAAGCTTTTACTTTATTACCATTGTATTGTGTGTCTTTCTTCTATTTACCTCTTTGAGGTCTTCAAGCTTTTACTTTATTACCATTGTATTGCGTGTCTTTCTTTTATTTATCTCTTTGGTATCTTCAAGCTTTTACTTTATTACCATTGTATTGTGTGTCTTTCTTCTATTTATCCCTTTGGTAACTTCAAGCTTTTACTTTATTACCATTGTATTGTGTGTTTTTCTTCTATTTTCCCCTTTGGTATCTTCAAGCTTTTACTTTATTACCATTGTATTGTGTGTCTTTCTTCTATTTACCTCTTTGGTATCTTCAAGCTTTTACTTTATTACCTTTGTATTGCGTGTCTTTCTTTTATTGATCTCTTTGGTATCTTCAAGCTTTTACTTTATTACCATTGTATTGCGTGTCTTTCTTTTATTTATCTCTTTGGTATCTTCAAGCTTTGACTTTATTACCATTGTATTGTGTGTCTTTCTTCTATTTATCCCTTTGGTATCTTCAAGCTTTTACTTTATTATCATTGTATTGTGTGTCTTTCTTCTATTTATCTCTTTGGTATCTTCACGCTTTTATTTTATTACCATTGTATTGTGTGTCTTTCTTCTATTTATCTCTTTGGTATCTTCAAGCTTTGACTTTATTACCATTGTATTGCGTGTCTTTCTTTTATTGATCTCTTTGGTATCTTCAAGCTTTTACTTTATTACCATTGTAATGCGTGTCTTTCTTTTATTTATCTCTTTGGTATCTTCAAGCTTTGACTTTATTACCATTGTATTGTGTGTCTTTCTTCTATTTATCCCTTTGGTATCTTCAAGCTTTGACTTTATTACCATTGTATTGCGTGTCTTTCTTTTATTGATCTCTTTGGTATCTTCAAGCTTTTACTTTATTACCATTGTATTGCGTGTCTTTCTTTTATTTATCTCTTTGGTATCTTCAAGCTTTGACTTTATTACCATTGTATTGTGTGTCTCTCTTCTATTTACTCCTTTGGTATCTTCAAGCTTTTCCTTTATTACCATTGTATTGTGTGTCTTTCTTCTATTTATCCCTTTGGTATCTTCAAGCTTTTACTTTATTACCATTGTATTGTGTGTCTTTCTTCTATTTACCCCTTTGGTATCTTCAAGCGTTTACTTTATTACCATTGTATTGCGTGTCTTTCTTCTATTTACTCCTTTGGTATCTTCAAGCTTTTCCTTTATTACCATTGTATTGTGTGTCTTTCTTCTATTTATCTCTTTGGTATCTTCAAGCTTTTACTTTATTCCCATTGCATTGTGTGTCTTTCTTCTATTTATCTCTTTGGTATCTTCAAGCTTTTACTTTATTACCATTGTATTGTGTGTCTTTCTTCTATTTATCCCTTTGGTATCTTCAAGCTTTTACTTTATTACCATTGTATTGTGTGTCTTTCTTCTATTTACCCCTTTGGCATCTTCAAGCTTTTACTTTATTACCATTGTATTGCGTGTCTTTCTTTTATTTATCTCTTTGGTATCTTCAATCTTTGACTTTATTCCCATTGTATTGTGTGTCTTTCTTCTATTTATCTCTTTGGTATCTTCAAGCTTTTACTTTATTACCATTGTATTGTGTGTCTTTCTTCTATTTATCCCTTTGGTATCTTCAAGCTTTTACTTTATTACCATTGTATTGTGTGTCTTTCTTCTATTTATCCCTTTGGTATCTTCAAGCTTTTACTTTATTACCATTGTATTGTGTGTCTTTCTTCTATTTATCTCTTTGGTATCTTCAAGCTTTTACTTTATTCCCATTGTATTGTGTGTCTTTCTTCTATTTATCTCTTTGGTATCTTCAAGCTTTTACTTTATTACCATTGTATTGTGTGTCTTTCTTCTATTTATCCCTTTGGTATCTTCAAGCTTTTACTTTATTACCATTGTATTGTGTGTCTTTCTTCTATTTACCCCTTTGGCATCTTCAAGCTTTTACTTTATTACCATTGTATTGCGTGTCTTTCTTTTATTTATCTCTTTGGTATCTTCAATCTTTGACTTTATTACCATTGTATTGTGTGTCTTTCTTCTATTTATTCCTTTGGTATCTTCAAGCTTTTACTTTATTACCATTGTATTGTGTGTCTTTCTTCTATTTACCCCTTTGGTATCTTCAAGCGTTTACTTTATTACCATTGTATTGCGTGTCTTTCTTCTATTTACTCCTTTGGTATCTTCAAGCTTTTACTTTATTCCCATTGTATTGTGTGTCTTTCTTCTATTTATCTCTTTGGTATCTTCAAGCTTTTACTTTATTACCATTGTATTGTGTGTCTTTCTTCTATTTATCCCTTTGGTATCTTCAAGCTTTTACTTTATTACCATTGTATTGTGTGTCTTTCTTCTATTTATCCCTTTGGTATCTTCAAGCTTTTACTTTATTACCATTGTATTGTGTGTCTTTCTTCTATTTATCTCTTTGGTATCTTCAAGCTTTTACTTTATTACCATTGTATTGTGTGTCTTTCTTCTATTTATCCCTTTGGTATCTTCACGCTTTTACTTTATTACCATTGTATTGCGTGTCTTTCTTTTATTTATCTCTTTGGTATCTTCAAGCTTTTACTTTATTACCATTGTATTGTGTGTCTTTCTTCTATTTATCCCTTTGGTATCTTCAAGCTTTTACTTTATTACCATTGTATTGTGTGTCTTTCTTCTATTTATCCCTTTGGTATCTTCAAGCTTTTACTTTATTACCATTGTATTGCGTGTCTTTCTTCTATTTACCCCTTTGGTATCTTCAAGCTTTTACTTTATTACCATTGTATTGCGTGTCTTTCTTCTATTTACCCCTTTGGTATCTTCAAGCTTTTACTTTATTCCCATTGTATTGTGTGTCTTTCTTTTATTTATCTCTTTGGTATCTTCAAGCTTTTACTTTATTCCCATTGTATTGTGTGTCTTTCTTCTATTTATCTCTTTGGTATCTTCAAGCTTTTACTTTATTACCATTGTATTGTGTGTCTTTCTTCTATTTACCCCTTTGGTATCTTCAAGCTTTTACTTTATTCCCATTGTATTGTGTGTCTTTCTTCTATTTATCTCTTTGGTATCTTCACGCTTTTACTTTATTACCATTGTATTGTGTGTCTTTCTTCTATTTATCCCTTTGGCATCTTCAAGCTTTTACTTTATTACCATTGTATTGCGTGTCCTTCTTTTATTTATCTCTTTGGTATCTTCAAGCTTTGACTTTATTACCATTGAATTGTGTGTCTTTCTTCTATTTATCCCTTTGGTATCTTCAAGCTTTTACTTTATTACCATTGTATTGTGTGTCTTTCTTCTATTTACCCCTTTGGTATCTTCAAGCGTTTACTTTATTACCATTGTATTGCGTGTCTTTCTTCTATTTACTCCTTTGGTATCTTCAAGCTTTTACTTTATTACCATTGTATTGTGTGTCTTTCTTCTATTGATCCCTTTGGTATCTTCAAGCTTTTACTTTATTACCATTGTATTGTGTGTCTTTCTTCTATTTATCTCTTTGGTATCTTCACGCTTTTACTTTATTACCATTGTATTGCGTGTCTTTCTTTTATTTATCTCTTTGGTATCTTCAAGCTTTTACTTTATTACCATTGTATTGTGTGTCTTTCTTCTATTTATCTCTTTGGTATCTTCACGCTTTTACTTTATTACCATTGTATTGCGTGTCTTTCTTCTATTTATCTCTTTGGTATCTTCAAGCTTTTACTTTATTACCATTGTATTGTGTGTCTTTCTTCTATTTATCCCTTTGGTATCTTCAAGCTTTTACTTTATTACCATTGTATTGCGTGTCTTTCTTTTATTTATCTCTTTGGTATCTTCAAGCTTTTACTTTATTACCATTGTATTGTGTGTCTTTCTTCTATTTACCTCTTTGGGGTCTTCAAGCTTTTACTTTATTACCATTGTATTGCGTGTCTTTCTTTTATTTATCTCTTTGGT
Organism: Bathymodiolus septemdierum; assembly: GCA_963383655.1. Taxonomy (NCBI): domain Eukaryota; kingdom Metazoa; phylum Mollusca; class Bivalvia; order Mytilida; family Modiolidae; genus Bathymodiolus; species Bathymodiolus septemdierum. Next base: position 68,013,245 of record OY726525.1, read on the forward strand.
ATCTTCAAGCTTTGACTTTATTACCATTGTATTGTGTGTCTTTCTTCTATTTACCCCCTTGGGGTCTTCAAGCTTTGACTTTATTACCATTGTATTATGTGTCTTTCTTCTATTTATCCCTTTGGTATCTTCAAGCTTTGACTTTATTACCATTGTATTGTGTGTCTTTCTTCTATTTACCCCCTTGGGGTCTTCAAGCTTTGACTTTATTACCATTGTATTGTGTGTCTTTCTTCTATTTACCCCCTTGGGGTCTTCAAGCTTTTACTTTATTACCATTGTATTGCGTGTCTTTCTTTTATTTATCTCTTTGGTATCTTCAAGCTTTTACTTTATTACCATTGTATTGTGTGTCTTTCTTCTATTTATCCCTTTGGTATCTTCAAGCTTTTACTTTATTGCCATTGTATTGTGTGTTTTTCTTCTATTTACCCCTTTGGTATCTTCAAGTTTTTACTTTATTACCATTGTATTGTGTGTCTTTCTTCTATTTACCTCTTTGAGGTCTTCAAGCTTTTACTTTATTACCATTGTATTGTGTGTCTTTCTTCTATTTATCTCTTTGGAATCTTCAAGCTTTTACTTTATTACCATTGTATTGTGTTTCTTTCTTTTATTTATCTCTTTGGTATCTTCAAGCTTTTACTTTATTACCATTGTATTGTGTTTCTTTCTTCTTTTTATTTCTTTGGTATCTTCAAGCTTTTACTTTATTACCATTGTATTGTGTGTCTTTCTTTTATTTATCTCTTTGGTATCTTCAAGCTTTAACTTTATTACCATTGTATTGTGTGTCTTTCTTCTATTTAAATCTTTGGTATCTTCAAGCTTTTACTTTATTACCATTGTATTGTGTGTCTTTCTTCTTTTTATTTCTTTGGTATCTTCAAGCTTTGACTTTATTACCATTGTATTGTGTTTCTTTCTTCTATTTATCTCTTTGGTATCTTCAAGCTTTTCCTTTATTACCATTGTATTGTGTGTCTTTCTTCTATTTACCCCTTTGGTATCTTCAAGCTTTGACTTTATTACCATTGTATTGTGTTTCTTTCTTCTTTTTATTTCTTTGGTATCTTCAAGCTTTGACTTTATTACCATTGTATTGTGTGTCTTTCTTTTATTTATCTCTTTGGTATCTTCAAGCTTTGACTTTATTACCATTGTATTGTGTGTCTTTCTTCTATTTATCTCTTTGGTATCTTCAAGCTTTTACTTTATTACCATTGTATTGTGTGTCTTTCTTCTATTTATCCCTTTGGTATCTTCAAGCTTTTACTTTATTACCATTGTATTGCGTGTCTTTCTTCTATTTACCACTTTGGTATCTTCAAGCTTTTACTTTATTACCATTGTATTGTGTGTGTTTCTTCTATTTATCTCTTTGGTATCTTCAAGCTTTTACTTTATTACCATTGTACTGTGTGTCTTTCTTCTTTTTATCTCTTTGGGATCTTCAAGCTTTTCCTTTATTACCATTGTATTGTGTGTCTTTCTTCTATTTATATCTTTGGTATCTTCAAGCTTTTACTTTATTATCATTGTATTGTGTGTCTTTCTTCTATTTACCCCTTTTGGGTCTTCAAGCTTTTACTTTATTACCATTGTATTGCGTGTCTTTCTTTTATTTATCTCTTTGGTATCTTCAAGCTTTGACTTTATTACCATTGTATTGTGTGTCTTTCTTCTTTCTACCCCTTTGGTATCTTCAAGCTTTTACTTTATTGCCATTGTATTGTTTGTTTTTCTTCTATTTACCCCTTTGGTATCTTCAAGCTTTTACTTTATTACCATTGTATTGTGTATCTTTCTTCTATTTACCTCTTTGGGGTCTTCAAGATTTTACTTTATTACCATTGTATTGCGTGTCTTTCTTTTATTTATCTCTTTGGTTTCTTCAAGCTTTGACTCTATTACCATTGTATTGTGTGTCTTTCTTCTATTTACCCCCTTGGGGTCTTCAAGCTTTTACTTTATTACCATTGTATTGCGTGTCTTTCTTTTATTTATCTCTTTGGTATCTTCAAGCTTTGACTTTATTACCATTGTATTGTGTGTCTTTCTTCTATTTATCTCTTTGGTATCTTCAAGCGTTTACTTTATTCCCATTGTATTGTGTGTCTTTCTTCTATTTACTCCTTTGGTATCTTCAAGCTTTTACTTTATTACCATTGTATTGGGTGTCTTTCTTCTATTTATCCCTTTGGTATCTTCAAGCTTTTACTTTATTACCATTGTATTGTGTGTCTTTCTTCTATTTACTCCTTTGGTATCTTCAAGCTTTTACTTTATTACCATTGTATTGCGTGTCTTTCTTTTATTTATCTCTTTGGTATCTTCAAGCTTTTACTTTATTACCATTGTATTGTGTGTCTTTCTTCTATTTATCCCTTTGGTATCTTCAAGCTTTTACTTTATTGCCATTGTATTGTGTGTTTTTCTTCTATTTACCCCTTTGGTATCTTCAAGTTTTTACTTTATTACCATTGTATCGTGTGTCTTTCTTCTATTTACCTCTTTGAGGTCTTCAAGCTTTTACTTTATTACCATTGTATTGTGTGTCTTTCTTCTATTTATCTCTTTGGAATCTTCAAGCTTTTACTTTATTACCATTGTATTGTGTTTCTTTCTTTTATTTATCTCTTTGGTATCTTCAAGCTTTTACTTTATTACCATTGTATTGTGTTTCTTTCTTCTTTTTATTTCTTTGGTATCTTCAAGCTTTTACTTTATTACCATTGTATTGTGTGTCTTTCTTTTATTTATCTCTTTGGTATCTTCAAGCTTTAACTTTATTACCATTGTATTGTGTGTCTTTCTTCTATTTAAATCTTTGGTATCTTCAAGCTTTTACTTTATTACCATTGTATTGTGTGTCTTTCTTCTTTTTATTTCTTTGGTATCTTCAAGCTTTGACTTTATTACCATTGTATTGTGTTTCTTTCTTCTATTTATCTCTTTGGTATCTTCAAGCTTTTCCTTTATTACCATTGTATTGTGTGTCTTTCTTCTATTTACCCCTTTGGTATCTTCAAGCATTGACTTTATTACCATTGTATTGTGTTTCTTTCTTCTTTTTATTTCTTTGGTATCTTCAAGCTTTGACTTTATTACCATTGTATTGTGTGTCTTTCTTTTATTTATCTCTTTGGTATCTTCAAGCTTTGACTTTATTACCATTGTATTGTGTGTCTTTCTTCTATTTATCTCTTTGGTATCTTCAAGCTTTTACTTTATTACCATTGTATTGTGTGTCTTTCTTCTATTTATCCCTTTGGTATCTTCAAGCTTTTACTTTATTACCATTGTATTGCGTGTCTTTCTTCTATTTACCCCTTTGGTATCTTCAAGCTTTTACTTTATTACCATTGTATTGTGTGTGTTTCTTCTATTTATCTCTTTGGTATCTTCAAGCTTTTACTTTATTATCATTGTATTGTGTGTCTTTCTTCTATTTACCCCTTTTGGGTCTTCAAGCTTTTACTTTATTACCATTGTATTGCGTGTCTTTCTTTTATTTATCTCTTTGGTATCTTCAAGCTTTGACTTTATTACCATTGTATTGTGTGTCTTTCTTCTTTCTACCCCTTTGGTATATTCAAGCTTTTACTTTATTGCCATTGTATTGTTTGTTTTTCTTCTATTTACCCCTTTGGTATCTTCAAGCTTTTACTTTATTACCATTGTATTGTGTATCTTTCTTCTATTTACCTCTTTGGGGTCTTCAAGCTTTTACTTTATTACCATTGTATTGCGTGTCTTTCTTTTATTTATCTCTTTGGTATCTTCAAGCTTTGACTCTATTACCATTGTATTGTGTGTCTTTCTTCTATTTACCCCCTTGGGGTCTTCAAGCTTTTACTTTATTACCATTGTATTGCGTGTCTTTCTTTTATTTATCTCTTTGGTATCTTCAAGCTTTGACTTTATTACCATTGTATTGTGTGTCTTTCTTCTATTTATCTCTTTGGTATCTTCAAGCGTTTACTTTATTCCCATTGTATTGTGTGTCTTTCTTCTATTTACTCCTTTGGTATCTTCAAGCTTTTACTTTATTACCATTGTATTGTGTGTCTTTCTTCTATTTATCCCTTTGGTATCTTCAAGCTTTTACTTTATTACCATTGTATTGTGTGTCTTTCTTCTATTTACTCCTTTGGTATCTTCAAGCTTTTACTTTATTACCATTGTATTGCGTGTCTTTCTTTTATTTATCTCTTTGGTATCTTCAAGCTTTTACTTTATTACCATTGTATTGTGTGTCTTTCTTCTATTTATCCCTTTGGTATCTTCAAGCTTTTACTTTATTGCCATTGTATTGTGTGTTTTTCTTCTATTTACCCCTTTGGTATCTTCAAGCTTTTACTTTATTACCATTGTATTGTGTGTCTTTCTTCTATTTACCTCTTTGAGGTCTTCAAGCTTTTACTTTATTACCATTGTATTGTGTGTCTTTCTTTTATTTATCTCTTTGGTATCTTCAAGCTTTTCCTTTATTACCATTGTATTGTGTGTCTTTCTTCTATTTATCTCTTTGGTATCTTCAAGCTTTTACTTTATTACCATTGTATTGTGTGTCTTTCTTCTATTTACTCCTTTGGTATCTTCAAGTTTTTACTTTATTACCATTGTATTGTGTGTCTTTCTTTTTTTTTTATCTCTTTGGTATCTTCAAGCTTTTACTTTATTACCATTGTATTGTGTGTCTTTCTTCTATTTACCCCCTTGGGGTCTTCAAGCTTTTACTTTATTACCATTGTATTGTGTGTCTTTCTTTTATTGATCTTTTTGGTATCTTCAAGCTTTTACTTTATTACCATTGTATTGTGTGTTTTTCTTCTATTTACCCCTTTGGTATCTTCAAGCTTTTACTTTATTATCATTGTATTGTGTGTCTTTCTTCTATTTACCCCCTTGGGGTCTTCAAGCTTTTACTTTATTACCATTGTATTGTGTGTTTTTCTTCTATTTACCCCTTTGGTATCTTCAAGCTTTTACTTTATTCCCATTGTATTGTGTGTCTTTCTTCTATTTATCTCTTTGGTATCTTCAAGCTTTTACTTTATTACCATTGTATTGTGTGTCTTTCTTTTATTTATCTCTTTGGTATCTTCAAGCTTTGACTTTATTACCATTGTATTGTGTGTCTTTCTTCTATTTATCTCTTTGATATCTTCAAGCTTTTACTTTATTACCATTGTATTGTGTGTCTTTCTTCTATTTATCTCTTTGGTATCTTCAAGCTTTTACTTTATTACCATTGTATTGTGTGTCTTTCTTTTATTTATCTCTTTGGTATCTTCAAGCTTTTACTTTATTACCATTGTATTGTGTGTCTTTCTTTTATTTATCTCTTTGGTATCTTCAAGCTTTGACTTTATTACCATTGTATTGTGTGTCTTTCTTCTATTTATCTCTTTGGTATCTTCAAGGTTTGACTTTATTACCATTGTATTGTGTGTTTTTCTTCTATTTACCCTTTTGGTATCTTCAAGCTTTTACTTTATTACCATTGTATTGTGTGTTTTTCTTCTATTTACCCCTTTGGTATCTTCAAGCTTTTACTGTATTACCATTGTATTGTGTGTCTTTCTTCTATTTATCTCTTTGGTATCTTCAAGCTTTGACTTTATTACCATTGTATTGTGTGTCTTTCTTCTATTTATCTCTTTGGTATCTTCAAGCTTTGACTTTATTACCATTGTATTGTGTGTTTTTCTTCTATTTACCCCTTTGGTATCTTCAAGCTTTTACTTTATTACCATTGTATTGCGTGTCTTTCTTCTATTTACCCCTTTGGTATCTTCAAGCTTTTACTTTATTACCATTGTATTGTGTGTTTTTCTTCTATTTACCCCTTTGGTATCTTCAAGTTTTTACTTTATTACCATTGTATTGTGTGTCTTTCTTCTATTTATCTCTTTGGTATCTTCAAGCTTTGACTTTATTACCATTGTATTGTGTGTTTTTCTTCTATTTACTCCCTTGGGGTCTTCAAGCTTTGACTTTATTACCATTGTATTGCGTGTTTTTCTTCTATTTACCCTTTGGTATCTTCAAGCTTTTACTTTATTACCATTGTATTGCGTGTCTTTCTTCTATTTACCCCCTTGGGGTCTTCAAGCTTTTACTTTATTACCATTGTATTGTGTGTTTTTCTTCTATTTACCCCTTTGGTATCTTCAAGCTTTTACTTTATTCCCATTGTATTGTGTGTCTTTCTTCTATTTATCTCTTTGGTATCTTCAAGCTTTTACTTTATTACCATTGTATTGTGTGTCTTTCTTTTATTTATCTCTTTGGTATCTTCAAGCTTTGACTTTATTACCATTGTATTGTGTGTCTTTCTTCTATTTATCTCTTTGATATCTTCAAGCTTTTACTTTATTACCATTGTATTGTGTGTCTTTCTTCTATTTATCTCTTTGGTATCTTCAAGCTTTTACTTTATTACCATTGTATTGTGTGTCTTTCTTTTATTTATCTCTTTGGTATCTTCAAGCTTTTACTTTATTACCATTGTATTGTGTGTCTTTCTTTTATTTATCTCTTTGGTATCTTCAAGCTTTGACTTTATTACCATTGTATTGTGTGTCTTTCTTCTATTTATCTCTTTGGTATCTTCAAGGTTTGACTTTATTACCATTGTATTGTGTGTTTTTCTTCTATTTCCCCTTTTGGTATCTTCAAGCTTTTACTTTATTACCATTGTATTGTGTGTTTTTCTTCTATTTACCCCTTTGGTATCTTCAAGCTTTTACTGTATTACCATTGTATTGTGTGTCTTTCTTCTATTTATCTCTTTGGTATCTTCAAGCTTTGACTTTATTACCATTGTATTGTGTGTCTTTCTTCTATTTATCTCTTTGGTATCTTCAAGCTTTGACTTTATTGCCATTGTATTGTGTGTTTTTCTTCTATTTACCCCTTTGGTATCTTCAAGCTTTTACTTTATTACCATTGTATTGCGTGTCTTTCTTCTATTTACCCCCTTGGGGTCTTCAAGCTTTTACTTTATTACCATTGTATTGTGTGTTTTTCTTCTATTTACCCCTTTGGTATCTTCAAGCTTTTACTTTATTCCCATTGTATTGTGTGTCTTTCTTCTATTTATCTCTTTGGTATCTTCAAGCTTTTACTTTATTACCATTGTATTGTGTGTCTTTCTTTTATTTATCTCTTTGGTATCTTCAAGCTTTGACTTTATTACCATTGTATTGTGTGTCTTTCTTCTATTTATCTCTTTGATATCTTCAAGCTTTTACTTTATTACCATTGTATTGTGTGTCTTTCTTCTATTTATCTCTTTGGTATCTTCAAGCTTTTACTTTATTACCATTGTATTGTGTGTCTTTCTTTTATTTATCTCTTTGGTATCTTCAAGCTTTTACTTTATTACCATTGTATTGTGTGTCTTTCTTTTATTTATCTCTTTGGTATCTTCAAGCTTTGACTTTATTACCATTGTATTGTGTGTCTTTCTTCTATTTATCTCTTTGGTATCTTCAAGGTTTGACTTTATTACCATTGTATTGTGTGTTTTTCTTCTATTTACCCTTTTGGTATCTTCAAGCTTTTACTTTATTACCATTGTATTGTGTGTTTTTCTTCTATTTACCCCTTTGGTATCTTCAAGCTTTTACTGTATTACCATTGTATTGTGTGTCTTTCTTCTATTTATCTCTTTGGTATCTTCAAGCTTTGACTTTATTACCATTGTATTGTGTGTCTTTCTTCTATTTATCTCTTTGGTATCTTCAAGCTTTGACTTTATTACCATTGTATTGTGTGTTTTTCTTCTATTTACCCCTTTAGTATCTTCAAGCTTTTACTTTATTACCATTGTATTGCGTGTCTTTCTTCTATTTACCCCTTTGGTATCTTCAAGCTTTTACTTTATTACCATTGTATTGTGTGTTTTTCTTCTATTTACCCCTTTGGTATCTTCAAGTTTTTACTTTATTACCATTGTATTGTGTGTCTTTCTTCTATTTATCTCTTTGGTATCTTCAAGCTTTGACTTTATTACCATTGTATTGTGTGTTTTTCTTCTATTTACTCCCTTGGGGTCTTCAAGCTTTGACTTTATTACCATTGTATTGCGTGTTTTTCTTCTATTTACCCCTTTGGTATCTTCAAGCTTTTATTTTATTACCATTGTATTGTGTGTCTTTCTTTTATTTATCTCTTTGGTATCTTCAAGCTTTGACTTTATTACCATTGTATTGTGTGTCTTTCTTCTATTTATCTCTTTGGTATCTTCAAGCTTTGACTTTATTACCATTGTATTGTGTGTTTTTCTTCTATTTACCCCTTTGGTATCTTCAAACTTTTACTTTATTACCATTGTATTGTGTGTTTTTCTTCTATTTACCCCTTTGGTATCTTCAAGCTTTTACTTTATTACCATTGTATTGTGTGTTTTTCTTCTATTTACCCCTTTGGTATCTTCAAGCTTTTACTTTATTACCATTGTATTGTGTGTCTTTCTTTTATTTATCTCTTTGGTATCTTCAAGCTTTGACTTTATTACCATTGTATTGTGTGTCTTTCTTCTATTTATCTCTTTGTTATCTTCAAGCTTTTACTTTATTACCATTGTATTGTGTGTTTTTCTTCTATTTACTCCCTTGGGGTCTTCAAGCTTTGACTTTATTACCATTGTATTGTGTGTTTTTCTTCTATTTACCTCTTTGGTATCTTCAAGCTTTTACTTTATTACCATTGTATTTTGTGTTTTTCTTCTATTTACCCACTTGGGGTCTTCAAGCTTTTACTTTATTACCATTGTATTGTGTGTCTTTCTTCTATTTATCTCTTTGGTATCTTCAAGCTTTTACTTTATTACCATTGTATTGTGTGTCTTTCTTTTATTTATCTCTTTGGTATCTTCAAGCTTTTACTTTATTGCCATTGTATTGTGTGTCTTCCTTCTATTTACCCCCTTGGGGTCTTCAAGCTTTTACTTTATTACCATTGTATTGTGTGTCTTTCTTTTATTGATCTCTTTGGTATCTTCAAGCTTTTACTTTATTACCATTGTATTGTGTGTTTTTCTTCTATTTACCCCTTTGGTATCTTCAAGCTTTTACTTTATTATCATTGTATTGTGTGTCTTTCTTCTATTTACCCCCTTGGGGTCTTCAAGCTTTTACTTTATTACCATTGTATTGTGTGTTTTTCTTCTATTTACCCCTTTGGTATCTTCAAGCTTTTACTTTATTACCATTGTATTGTGTGTCTTTCTTCTATTTATCTCTTTGGTATCTTCAAGCTTTTACTTTATTACCATTGTATTGTGTGTCTTTCTTCTATTTATCCCTTTGGTATCTTCACGCTTTTACTTTATTACCATTGTATTGCGTGTCTTTCTTTTATTTATCTCTTTGGTATCTTCAAGCTTTTACTTTATTACCATTGTATTGTGTGTCTTTCTTCTATTTATCCCTTTGGTATCTTCAAGCTTTTACTTTATTACCATTGTATTGTGTGTCTTTCTTCTATTTATCCCTTTGGTATCTTCAAGCTTTTACTTTATTACCATTGTATTGCGTGTCTTTCTTCTATTTACCCCTTTGGTATCTTCAAGCTTTTACTTTATTACCATTGTATTGCGTGTCTTTCTTCTATTTACCCCTTTGGTATCTTCAAGCTTTTACTTTATTCCCATTGTATTGTGTGTCTTTCTTTTATTTATCTCTTTGGTATCTTCAAGCTTTTACTTTATTCCCATTGTATTGTGTGTCTTTCTTCTATTTATCTCTTTGGTATCTTCAAGCTTTTACTTTATTACCATTGTATTGTGTGTCTTTCTTCTATTTACCCCTTTGGTATCTTCAAGCTTTTACTTTATTCCCATTGTATTGTGTGTCTTTCTTCTATTTATCTCTTTGGTATCTTCACGCTTTTACTTTATTACCATTGTATTGTGTGTCTTTCTTCTATTTATCCCTTTGGCATCTTCAAGCTTTTACTTTATTACCATTGTATTGCGTGTCCTTCTTTTATTTATCTCTTTGGTATCTTCAAGCTTTGACTTTATTACCATTGAATTGTGTGTCTTTCTTCTATTTATCCCTTTGGTATCTTCAAGCTTTTACTTTATTACCATTGTATTGTGTGTCTTTCTTCTATTTACCCCTTTGGTATCTTCAAGCGTTTACTTTATTACCATTGTATTGCGTGTCTTTCTTCTATTTACTCCTTTGGTATCTTCAAGCTTTTACTTTATTACCATTGTATTGTGTGTCTTTCTTCTATTGATCCCTTTGGTATCTTCAAGCTTTTACTTTATTACCATTGTATTGTGTGTCTTTCTTCTATTTATCTCTTTGGTATCTTCACGCTTTTACTTTATTACCATTGTATTGCCTGTCTTTCTTTTATTTATCTCTTTGGTATCTTCAAGCTTTTACTTTATTACCATTGTATTGTGTGTCTTTCTTCTATTTATCTCTTTGGTATCTTCACGCTTTTACTTTATTACCATTGTATTGCGTGTCTTTCTTCTATTTATCTCTTTGGTATCTTCAAGCTTTTACTTTATTACCATTGTATTGTGTGTCTTTCTTCTATTTATCCCTTTGGTATCTTCAAGCTTTTACTTTATTACCATTGTATTGCGTGTCTTTCTTTTATTTATCTCTTTGGTATCTTCAAGCTTTTACTTTATTACCATTGTATTGTGTGTCTTTCTTCTATTTACCTCTTTGGGGTCTTCAAGCTTTTACTTTATTACCATTGTATTGCGTGTCTTTCTTTTATTTATCTCTTTGGTATCTTCAAGCTTTGACTTTATTACCATTGTATTGTGTGTCTTTCTTCTATTTACCCCCTTGGGGTCTTCAAGCTTTGACTTTATTACCATTGTATTATGTGTCTTTCTTCTATTTATCCCTTTGGTATCTTCAAGCTTTGACTTTATTACCATTGTATTGTGTGTCTTTCTTCTATTTACCCCCTTGGGGTCTTCAAGCTTTGACTTTATTACCATTGTATTGTGTGTCTTTCTTCTATTTACCCCCTTGGGGTCTTCAAGCTTTTACTTTATTACCATTGTATTGCGTGTCTTTCTTTTATTTATCTCTTTGGTATCTTCAAGCTTTTACTTTATTACCATTGTATTGTGTGTCTTTCTTCTATTTATCCCTTTGGTATCTTCAAGCTTTTACTTTATTGCCATTGTATTGTGTGTTTTTCTTCTATTTACCCCTTTGGTATCTTCAAGTTTTTACTTTATTACCATTGTATTGTGTGTCTTTCTTCTATTTACCTCTTTGAGGTCTTCAAGCTTTTACTTTATTACCATTGTATTGTGTGTCTTTCTTCTATTTATCTCTTTGGAATCTTCAAGCTTTTACTTTATTACCATTGTATTGTGTTTCTTTCTTTTATTTATCTCTTTGGTATCTTCAAGCTTTTACTTTATTACCATTGTATTGTGTTTCTTTCTTCTTTTTATTTCTTTGGTATCTTCAAGCTTTTACTTTATTACCATTGTATTGTGTGTCTTTCTTTTATTTATCTCTTTGGTATCTTCAAGCTTTAACTTTATTACCATTGTATTGTGTGTCTTTCTTCTATTTAAATCTTTGGTATCTTCAAGCTTTTACTTTATTACCATTGTATTGTGTGTCTTTCTTCTTTTTATTTCTTTGGTATCTTCAAGCTTTGACTTTATTACCATTGTATTGTGTTTCTTTCTTCTATTTATCTCTTTGGTATCTTCAAGCTTTTCCTTTATTACCATTGTATTGTGTGTCTTTCTTCTATTTACCCCTTTGGTATCTTCAAGCTTTGACTTTATTACCATTGTATTGTGTTTCTTTCTTCTTTTTATTTCTTTGGTATCTTCAAGCTTTGACTTTATTACCATTGTATTGTGTGTCTTTCTTTTATTTATCTCTTTGGTATCTTCAAGCTTTGACTTTATTACCATTGTATTGTGTGTCTTTCTTCTATTTATCTCTTTGGTATCTTCAAGCTTTTACTTTATTACCATTGTATTGTGTTTCTTTCTTCTATTTATCCCTTTGGTATCTTCAAGCTTTTACTTTATTACCATTGTATTGCGTGTCTTTCTTCTATTTACCACTTTGGTATCTTCAAGCTTTTACTTTATTACCATTGTATTGTGTGTGTTTCTTCTATTTATCTCTTTGGTATCTTCAAGCTTTTACTTTATTACCATTGTATTGTGTGTCTTTCTTCTTTTTATCTCTTTGGGATCTTCAAGCTTTTCCTTTATTACCATTGTATTGTGTGTCTTTCTTCTATTTATATCTTTGGTATCTTCAAGCTTTTACTTTATTATCATTGTATTGTGTGTCTTTCTTCTATTTACCCCTTTTGGGTCTTCAAGCTTTTACTTTATTACCATTGTATTGCGTGTCTTTCTTTTATTTATCTCTTTGGTATCTTCAAGCTTTGACTTTATTACCATTGTATTGTGTGTCTTTCTTCTTTCTACCCCTTTGGTATCTTCAAGCTTTTACTTTATTGCCATTGTATTGTTTGTTTTTCTTCTATTTACCCCTTTGGTATCTTCAAGCTTTTACTTTATTACCATTGTATTGTGTATCTTTCTTCTATTTACCTCTTTGGGGTCTTCAAGCTTTTACTTTATTACCATTGTATTGCGTGTCTTTCTTTTATTTATCTCTTTGGTATCTTCAAGCTTTGACTCTATTACCATTGTATTGTGTGTCTTTCTTCTATTTACCCCCTTGGGGTCTTCAAGCTTTTACTTTATTACCATTGTATTGCGTGTCTTTCTTTTATTTATCTCTTTGGTATCTTCAAGCTTTGACTTTATTACCATTGTATTGTGTGTCTTTCTTCTATTTATCTCTTTGGTATCTTCAAGCGTTTACTTTATTCCCATTGTATTGTGTGTCTTTCTTCTATTTACTCCTTTGGTATCTTCAAGCTTTTACTTTATTACCATTGTATTGGGTGTCTTTCTTCTATTTATCCCTTTGGTATCTTCAAGCTTTTACTTTATTACCATTGTATTGTGTGTCTTTCTTCTATTTACTCCTTTGGTATCTTCAAGCTTTTACTTTATTACCATTGTATTGCGTGTCTTTCTTTTATTTATCTCTTTGGTATCTTCAAGCTTTTACTTTATTACCATTGTATTGTGTGTCTTTCTTCTATTTATCCCTTTGGTATCTTCAAGCTTTTACTTTATTGCCATTGTATTGTGTGTTTTTCTTCTATTTACCCCTTTGGTATCTTCAAGTTTTTACTTTATTACCATTGTATTGTGTGTCTTTCTTCTATTTACCTCTTTGAGGTCTTCAAGCTTTTACTTTATTACCATTGTATTGTGTGTCTTTCTTCTATTTATCTCTTTGGAATCTTCAAGCTTTTACTTTATTACCATTGTATTGTGTTTCTTTCTTTTATTTATCTCTTTGGTATCTTCAAGCTTTTACTTTATTACCATTGTATTGTGTTTCTTTCTTCTTTTTATTTCTTTGGTATCTTCAAGCTTTTACTTTATTACCATTGTATTGTGTGTCTTTCTTTTATTTATCTCTTTGGTATCTTCAAGCTTTAACTTTATTACCATTGTATTGTGTGTCTTTCTTCTATTTAAATCTTTGGTATCTTCAAGCTTTTACTTTATTACCATTGTATTGTGTGTCTTTCTTCTTTTTATTTCTTTGGTATCTTCAAGCTTTGACTTTATTACCATTGTATTGTGTTTCTTTCTTCTATTTATCTCTTTGGTATCTTCAAGCTTTTCCTTTATTACCATTGTATTGTGTGTCTTTCTTCTATTTACCCCTTTGGTATCTTCAAGCTTTGACTTTATTACCATTGTATTGTGTTTCTTTCTTCTTTTTATTTCTTTGGTATCTTCAAGCTTTGACTTTATTACCATTGTATTGTGTGTCTTTCTTTTATTTATCTCTTTGGTATCTTCAAGCTTTGACTTTATTACCATTGTATTGTGTGTCTTTCTTCTATTTATCTCTTTGGTATCTTCAAGCTTTTACTTTATTACCATTGTATTGTGTGTCTTTCTTCTATTTATCCCTTTGGTATCTTCAAGCTTTTACTTTATTACCATTGTATTGCGTGTCTTTCTTCTATTTACCCCTTTGGTATCTTCAAGCTTTTACTTTATTACCATTGTATTGTGTGTGTTTCTTCTATTTATCTCTTTGGTATCTTCAAGCTTTTACTTTATTACCATTGTATTGTGTGTCTTTCTTCTTTTTATCTCTTTGGGATCTTCAAGCTTTTCCTTTATTACCATTGTATTGTGTGTCTTTCTTCTATTTATATCTTTGGTATCTTCAAGCTTTTACTTTATTATCATTGTATTGTGTGTCTTTCTTCTATTTACCCCTTTTGGGTCTTCAAGCTTTTACTTTATTACCATTGTATTGCGTGTCTTTCTTTTATTTATCTCTTTGGTATCTTCAAGCTTTGACTCTATTACCATTGTATTGTGTGTCTTTCTTCTATTTACCCCCTTGGGGTCTTCAAGCTTTTACTTTATTACCATTGTATTGCGTGTCTTTCTTTTATTTATCTCTTTGGTATCTTCAAGCTTTGACTTTATTACCATTGTATTGTGTGTCTTTCTTCTATTTATCTCTTTGGTATCTTCAAGCGTTTACTTTATTCCCATTGTATTGTGTGTCTTTCTTCTATTTACTCCTTTGGTATCTTCAAGCTTTTACTTTATTACCATTGTATTGTGTGTCTTTCTTCTATTTATCCCTTTGGTATCTTCAAGCTTTTACTTTATTACCATTGTATTGTGTGTCTTTCTTCTATTTACTCCTTTGGTATCTTCAAGCTTTTACTTTATTACCATTGTATTGCGTGTCTTTCTTTTATTTATCTCTTTGGTATCTTCAAGCTTTTACTTTATTACCATTGTATTGTGTGTCTTTCTTCTATTTATCCCTTTGGTATCTTCAAGCTTTTACTTTATTGCCATTGTATTGTGTGTTTTTCTTCTATTTACCCCTTTGGTATCTTCAAGCTTTTACTTTATTACCATTGTATTGTGTGTCTTTCTTCTATTTACCTCTTTGAGGTCTTCAAGCTTTTACTTTATTACCATTGTATTGTGTGTCTTTCTTTTATTTATCTCTTTGGTATCTTCAAGCTTTTCCTTTATTACCATTGTATTGTGTGTCTTTCTTCTATTTATCTCTTTGGTATCTTCAAGCTTTTACTTTATTACCATTGTATTGTGTGTCTTTCTTCTATTTACTCCTTTGGTATCTTCAAGTTTTTACTTTATTACCATTGTATTGTGTGTCTTTCTTTTTTTTTTATCTCTTTAGTATCTTCAAGCTTTTACTTTATTACCATTGTATTGTGTGTCTTTCTTCTATTTACCCCCTTGGGGTCTTCAAGCTTTTACTTTATTACCATTGTATTGTGTGTCTTTCTTTTATTGATCTTTTTGGTATCTTCAAGCTTTTACTTTATTACCATTGTATTGTGTGTTTTTCTTCTATTTACCCCTTTGGTATCTTCAAGCTTTTACTTTATTATCATTGTATTGTGTGTCTTTCTTCTATTTACCCCCTTGGGGTCTTCAAGCTTTTACTTTATTACCATTGTATTGTGTGTTTTTCTTCTATTTACCCCTTTGGTATCTTCAAGCTTTTACTTTATTCCCATTGTATTGTGTGTCTTTCTTCTATTTATCTCTTTGGTATCTTCAAGCTTTTACTTTATTACCATTGTATTGTGTGTCTTTCTTTTATTTATCTCTTTGGTATCTTCAAGCTTTGACTTTATTACCATTGTATTGTGTGTCTTTCTTCTATTTATCTCTTTGATATCTTCAAGCTTTTACTTTATTACCATTGTATTGTGTGTCTTTCTTCTATTTATCTCTTTGGTATCTTCAAGCTTTTACTTTATTACCATTGTATTGTGTGTCTTTCTTTTATTTATCTCTTTGGTATCTTCAAGCTTTTACTTTATTACCATTGTATTGTGTGTCTTTCTTTTATTTATCTCTTTGGTATCTTCAAGCTTTGACTTTATTACCATTGTATTGTGTGTCTTTCTTCTATTTATCTCTTTGGTATCTTCAAGGTTTGACTTTATTACCATTGTATTGTGTGTTTTTCTTCTATTTACCCTTTTGGTATCTTCAAGCTTTTACTTTATTACCATTGTATTGTGTGTTTTTCTTCTATTTACCCCTTTGGTATCTTCAAGCTTTTACTGTATTACCATTGTATTGTGTGTCTTTCTTCTATTTATCTCTTTGGTATCTTCAAGCTTTGACTTTATTACCATTGTATTGTGTGTCTTTCTTCTATTTATCTCTTTGGTATCTTCAAGCTTTGACTTTATTACCATTGTATTGTGTGTTTTTCTTCTATTTACCCCTTTAGTATCTTCAAGCTTTTACTTTATTACCATTGTATTGCGTGTCTTTCTTTTATTTACCCCTTTGGTATCTTCAAGCTTTTACTTTATTACCATTGTATTGTGTGTTTTTCTTCTATTTACCCCTTTGGTATCTTCAAGTTTTTACTTTATTACCATTGTATTGTGTGTCTTTCTTCTATTTATCTCTTTGGTATCTTCAAGCTTTGACTTTATTACCATTGTATTGCGTGTTTTTCTTCTATTTACCCCTTTGGTATCTTCAAGCTTTTACTTTATTACCATTGTATTGCGTGTCTTTCTTCTATTTACCCCCTTGGGGTCTTCAAGCTTTTACTTTATTACCATTGTATTGTGTGTTTTTCTTCTATTTACCCCTTTGGTATCTTCAAGCTTTTACTTTATTCCCATTGTATTGTGTGTCTTTCTTCTATTTATCTCTTTGGTATCTTCAAGCTTTTACTTTATTACCATTGTATTGTGTGTCTTTCTTTTATTTATCTCTTTGGTATCTTCAAGCTTTGACTTTATTACCATTGTATTGTGTGTCTTTCTTCTATTTATCTCTTTGATATCTTCAAGCTTTTACTTTATTACCATTGTATTGTGTGTCTTTCTTCTATTTATCTCTTTGGTATCTTCAAGCTTTTACTTTATTACCATTGTATTGTGTGTCTTTCTTTTATTTATCTCTTTGGTATCTTCAAGCTTTTACTTTATTACCATTGTATTGTGTGTCTTTCTTTTATTTATCTCTTTGGTATCTTCAAGCTTTGACTTTATTACCATTGTATTGTGTGTCTTTCTTCTATTTATCTCTTTGGTATCTTCAAGGTTTGACTTTATTACCATTGTATTGTGTGTTTTTCTTCTATTTCCCCTTTTGGTATCTTCAAGCTTTTACTTTATTACCATTGTATTGTGTGTTTTTCTTCTATTTACCCCTTTGGTATCTTCAAGCTTTTACTGTATTACCATTGTATTGTGTGTCTTTCTTCTATTTATCTCTTTGGTATCTTCAAGCTTTGACTTTATTACCATTGTATTGTGTGTCTTTCTTCTATTTATCTCTTTGGTATCTTCAAGCTTTGACTTTATTGCCATTGTATTGTGTGTTTTTCTTCTATTTACCCCTTTGGTATCTTCAAGCTTTTACTTTATTACCATTGTATTGCGTGTCTTTCTTCTATTTACCCCCTTGGGGTCTTCAAGCTTTTACTTTATTACCATTGTATTGTGTGTTTTTCTTCTATTTACCCCTTTGGTATCTTCAAGCTTTTACTTTATTACCATTGTATTGTGTGTCTTTCTTCTATTTATCTCTTTGGTATCTTCAAGCTTTTACTTTATTACCATTGTATTGTGTGTCTTTCTTTTATTTATCTCTTTGGTATCTTCAAGCTTTGACTTTATTACCATTGTATTGTGTGTCTTTCTTCTATTTATCTCTTTGATATCTTCAAGCTTTTACTTTATTACCATTGTATTGTGTGTCTTTCTTCTATTTATCTCTTTGGTATCTTCAAGCTTTTACTTTATTACCATTGTATTGTGTGTCTTTCTTTTATTTATCTCTTTGGTATCTTCAAGCTTTTACTTTATTACCATTGTATTGTGTGTCTTTCTTTTATTTATCTCTTTGGTATCTTCAAGCTTTGACTTTATTACCATTGTATTGTGTGTCTTTCTTCTATTTATCTCTTTGGTATCTTCAAGGTTTGACTTTATTACCATTGTATTGTGTGTTTTTCTTCTATTTACCCTTTTGGTATCTTCAAGCTTTTACTTTATTACCATTGTATTGTGTGTTTTTCTTCTATTTACCCCTTTGGTATCTTCAAGCTTTTACTGTATTACCATTGTATTGTGTGTCTTTCTTCTATTTATCTCTTTGGTATCTTCAAGCTTTGACTTTATTACCATTGTATTGTGTGTCTTTCTTCTATTTATCTCTTTGGTATCTTCAAGCTTTGACTTTATTACCATTGTATTGTGTGTTTTTCTTCTATTTACCCCTTTAGTATCTTCAAGCTTTTACTTTATTACCATTGTATTGCGTGTCTTTCTTCTATTTACCCCTTTGGTATCTTCAAGCTTTTACTTTATTACCATTGTATTGTGTGTTTTTCTTCTATTTACCCCTTTGGTATCTTCAAGTTTTTACTTTATTACCATTGTATTGTGTGTCTTTCTTCTATTTATCTCTTTGGTATCTTCAAGCTTTGACTTTATTACCATTGTATTGTGTGTTTTTCTTCTATTTACTCCCTTGGGGTCTTCAAGCTTTGACTTTATTACCATTGTATTGCGTGTTTTTCTTCTATTTACCCCTTTGGTATCTTCAAGCTTTTATTTTATTACCATTGTATTGTGTGTCTTTCTTTTATTTATCTCTTTGGTATCTTCAAGCTTTGACTTTATTACCATTGTATTGTGTGTCTTTCTTCTATTTATCTCTTTGGTATCTTCAAGCTTTGACTTTATTACCATTGTATTGTGTGTTTTTCTTCTATTTACCCCTTTGGTATCTTCAAACTTTTACTTTATTACCATTGTATTGTGTGTTTTTCTTCTATTTACCCCTTTGGTATCTTCAAGCTTTTACTTTATTACCATTGTATTGTGTGTTTTTCTTCTATTTACCCCTTTGGTATCTTCAAGCTTTTACTTTATTACCATTGTATTGTGTGTCTTTCTTTTATTTATCTCTTTGGTATCTTCAAGCTTTGACTTTATTACCATTGTATTGTGTGTCTTTCTTCTATTTATCTCTTTGTTATCTTCAAGCTTTTACTTTATTACCATTGTATTGTGTGTTTTTCTTCTATTTACTCCCTTGGGGTCTTCAAGCTTTGACTTTATTACCATTGTATTGTGTGTTTTTCTTCTATTTACCTCTTTGGTATCTTCAAGCTTTTACTTTATTACCATTGTATTTTGTGTTTTTCTTCTATTTACCCACTTGGGGTCTTCAAGCTTTTACTTTATTACCATTGTATTGTGTGTCTTTCTTCTATTTATCTCTTTGGTATCTTCAAGCTTTTACTTTATTACCATTGTATTGTGTGTCTTTCTTTTATTTATCTCTTTGGTATCTTCAAGCTTTTACTTTATTGCCATTGTATTGTGTGTCTTCCTTCTATTTACCCCCTTGGGGTCTTCAAGCTTTTACTTTATTACCATTGTATTGTGTGTCTTTCTTTTATTGATCTCTTTGGTATCTTCAAGCTTTTACTTTATTACCATTGTATTGTGTGTTTTTCTTCTATTTACCCCTTTGGTATCTTCAAGCTTTTACTTTATTATCATTGTATTGTGTGTCTTTCTTCTATTTACCCCCTTGGGGTCTTCAAGCTTTTACTTTATTACCATTGTATTGTGTGTTTTTCTTCTATTTACCCCTTTGGTATCTTCAAGCTTTTACTTTATTCCCATTGTATTGTGTGTCTTTCTTCTATTGATCTCTTTGGTATCTTCAAGCTTTTACTTTATTACCATTGTATTGTGTGTCTTTCTTTTATTTATCTCTTTGGTATCTTCAAGCTTTGACTTTATTACCATTGTATTGTGTGTCTTTCTTCTATTTATCTCTTTGATATCTTCAAGCTTTTACTTTATTACCATTGTATTGTGTGTCTTTCTTCTATTTATCTCTTTGGTATCTTCAAGCTTTTACTTTATTACCATTGTATTGTGTGTCTTTCTTCTATTTATCTCTTTGGAATCTTCAAGCTTTTACTTTATTACCATTGTATTGTGTTTCTTTCTTTTATTTATCTCTTTGGTATCTTCAAGCTTTTACTTTATTACCATTGTATTGTGTTTCTTTCTTCTTTTTATTTCTTTGGTATCTTCAAGCTTTTACTTTATTACCATTGTATTGTGTGTCTTTCTTTTATTTATCTCTTTGGTATCTTCAAGCTTTAACTTTATTACCATTGTATTGTGTGTCTTTCTTCTATTTAAATCTTTGGTATCTTCAAGCTTTTACTTTATTACCATTGTATTGTGTGTCTTTCTTCTTTTTATTTCTTTGGTATCTTCAAGCTTTGACTTTATTACCATTGTATTGTGTTTCTTTCTTCTATTTATCTCTTTGGTATCTTCAAGCTTTTCCTTTATTACCATTGTATTGTGTGTCTTTCTTCTATTTACCCCTTTGGTATCTTCAAGCTTTGACTTTATTACCATTGTATTGTGTTTCTTTCTTCTTTTTATTTCTTTGGTATCTTCAAGCTTTGACTTTATTACCATTGTATTGTGTGTCTTTCTTTTATTTATCTCTTTGGTATCTTCAAGCTTTGACTTTATTACCATTGTATTGTGTGTCTTTCTTCTATTTATCTCTTTGGTATCTTCAAGCTTTTACTTTATTACCATTGTATTGTGTGTCTTTCTTCTATTTATCCCTTTGGTATCTTCAAGCTTTTACTTTATTACCATTGTATTGCGTGTCTTTCTTCTATTTACCCCTTTGGTATCTTCAAGCTTTTACTTTATTACCATTGTATTGTGTGTGTTTCTTCTATTTATCTCTTTGGTATCTTCAAGCTTTTACTTTATTACCATTGTATTGTGTGTCTTTCTTCTTTTTATCTCTTTGGGATCTTCAAGCTTTTCCTTTATTACCATTGTATTGTGTGTCTTTCTTCTATTTATATCTTTGGTATCTTCAAGCTTTTACTTTATTATCATTGTATTGTGTGTCTTTCTTCTATTTACCCCTTTTGGGTCTTCAAGCTTTTACTTTATTACCATTGTATTGCGTGTCTTTCTTTTATTTATCTCTTTGGTATCTTCAAGCTTTGACTTTATTACCATTGTATTGTGTGTCTTTCTTCTTTCTACCCCTTTGGTATCTTCAAGCTTTTACTTTATTGCCATTGTATTGTTTGTTTTTCTTCTATTTACCCCTTTGGTATCTTCAAGCTTTTACTTTATTACCATTGTATTGTGTATCTTTCTTCTATTTACCTCTTTGGGGTCTTCAAGCTTTTACTTTATTACCATTGTATTGCGTGTCTTTCTTTTATTTATCTCTTTGGTATCTTCAAGCTTTGACTCTATTACCATTGTATTGTGTGTCTTTCTTCTATTTACCCCCTTGGGGTCTTCAAGCTTTTACTTTATTACCATTGTATTGCGTGTCTTTCTTTTATTTATCTCTTTGGTATCTTCAAGCTTTGACTTTATTACCATTGTATTGTGTGTCTTTCTTCTATTTACCCCCTTGGGGTCTTCAAGCTTTTACTTTATTACCATTGTATTGCGAGTCTTTCTTTTATTTATCTCTTTGGTATCTTCAAGCTTTGACTTTATTACCATTGTATTGTGTGTCTTTCTTTTATTTATCTCTTTGGTATCTTCAAGCGTTTACTTTATTCCCATTGTATTGTGTGTCTTTCTTCTATTTACTCCTTTGGTATCTTCAAGCTTTTACTTTATTACCATTGTATTGTGTGTCTTTCTTCTATTTATCCCTTTGGTATCTTCAAGCTTTTACTTTATTACCATTGTATTGTGTGTCTTTCTTCTATTTACTCCTTTGGTATCTTCAAGCTTTTACTTTATTACCATTGTATTGCGTGTCTTTCTTTTATTTATCTCTTTGGTATCTTCAAGCTTTTACTTTATTACCATTGTATTGTGTGTCTTTCTTCTATTTACCCCCTTGGGGTCTTCAAGCTTTGACTTTATTACCATTGTATTATGTGTCTTTCTTCTATTTACCCCTTTGGTATCTTCAAGCTTTTACTTTATTACCATTGTATTGTGTGTCTTTCTTCTATTTACCTCTTTGAGGTCTTCAAGCTTTTACTTTATTACCATTGTATTGTGTGTCTTTCTTTTATTTATCTCTTTGGTATCTTCAAGCTTTTCCTTTATTACCATTGTATTGTGTGTCTTTCTTCTATTTATCTCTTTGGTATCTTCAAGCTTTTACTTTATTACCATTGTATTGTGTGTCTTTCTTCTATTTACTCCTTTGGTATCTTCAAGTTTTTACTTTATTACCATTGTATTGTGTGTCTTTCTTTTTTTTTTATCTCTTTGGTATCTTCAAGCTTTTACTTTATTACCATTGTATTGTGTGTCTTTCTTCTATTTACCCCCTTGGGGTCTTCAAGCTTTTACTTTATTACCATTGTATTGTGTGTCTTTCTTCTATTTACCCCCTTGGGGTCTTCAAGCTTTTACTTTATTACCATTGTATTGTGTGTCTTTCTTTTATTGATCTTTTTGTTATCTTCAAGCTTTTACTTTATTACCATTGTATTGTGTGTTTTTCTTCTATTTACCCCTTTGGTATCTTCAAGCTTTTACTTTATTATCATTGTATTGTGTGTCTTTCTTCTATTTACCAACTTGGGGTCTTCAAGCTTTTACTTTATTACCATTGTATTGTGTGTTTTTCTTCTATTTACCCCTTTGGTATCTTCAAGCTTTTACTTTATTCCCATTGTATTGTGTGTCTTTCTTCTATTTATCTCTTTGGTATCTTCAAGCTTTTACTTTATTACCATTGTATTGTGTGTCTTTCTTTTATTTATCTCTTTGGTATCTTCAAGCTTTGACTTTATTACCATTGTATTGTGTGTCTTTCTTCTATTTATCTCTTTGATATCTTCAAGCTTTTACTTTATTACCATTGTATTGTGTGTCTTTCTTCTATTTATCTCTTTCGTATCTTCAAGCTTTTACTTTATTACCATTGTATTGTGTGTCTTTCTTTTATTTATCTCTTTGGTATCTTCAAGCTTTTACTTTATTACCATTGTATTGTGTGTCTTTCTTTTATTTATCTCTTTGGTATCTTCAAGCTTTGACTTTATTACCATTGTATTGTGTGTCTTTCTTCTATTTATCTCTTTGGTATCTTCAAGGTTTGACTTTATTACCATTGTATTGTGTGTTTTTCTTCTATTTACCCTTTTGGTATCTTCAAGCTTTTACTTTATTACCATTGTATTGTGTGTTTTTCTTCTATTTACCCCTTTGGTATCTTCAAGCTTTTACTGTATTACCATTGTATTGTGTGTCTTTCTTCTATTTATCTCTTTGGTATCTTCAAGCTTTGACTTTATTACCATTGTATTGTGTGTTTTTCTTCTATTTACCCCTTTGGTATCTTCAAACTTTTACTTTATTACCATTGTATTGTGTGTTTTTCTTCTATTTACCCCTTTGGTATCTTCAAGCTTTTACTTTATTACCATTGTATTGTGTGTTTTTCTTCTATTTACCCCTTTGGTATCTTCAAGCTTTTACTTTATTACCATTGTATTGTGTGTCTTTCTTTTATTTATCTCTTTGGTATCTTCAAGCTTTGACTTTATTACCATTGTATTGTGTGTCTTTCTTCTATTTATCTCTTTGTTATCTTCAAGCTTTTACTTTATTACCATTGTATTGTGTGTTTTTCTTCTATTTACTCCCTTGGGGTCTTCAAGCTTTGACTTTATTACCATTGTATTGTGTGTTTTTCTTCTATTTACCTCTTTGGTATCTTCAAGCTTTTACTTTATTACCATTGTATTTTGTGTTTTTCTTCTATTTACCCACTTGGGGTCTTCAAGCTTTTACTTTATTACCATTGTATTGTGTGTCTTTCTTCTATTTATCTCTTTGGTATCTTCAAGCTTTTACTTTATTACCATTGTATTGTGTGTCTTTCTTTTATTTATCTCTTTGGTATCTTCAAGCTTTTACTTTATTGCCATTGTATTGTGTGTCTTCCTTCTATTTACCCCCTTGGGGTCTTCAAGCTTTTACTTTATTACCATTGTATTGTGTGTCTTTCTTTTATTGATCTCTTTGGTATCTTCAAGCTTTTACTTTATTACCATTGTATTGTGTGTTTTTCTTCTATTTACCCCTTTGGTATCTTCAAGCTTTTACTTTATTATCATTGTATTGTGTGTCTTTCTTCTATTTACCCCCTTGGGGTCTTCAAGCTTTTACTTTATTACCATTGTATTGTGTGTTTTTCTTCTATTTACCCCTTTGGTATCTTCAAGCTTTTACTTTATTCCCATTGTATTGTGTGTCTTTCTTCTATTGATCTCTTTGGTATCTTCAAGCTTTTACTTTATTACCATTGTATTGTGTGTCTTTCTTTTATTTATCTCTTTGGTATCTTCAAGCTTTGACTTTATTACCATTGTATTGTGTGTCTCTCTTCTATTTATCTCTTTGATATCTTCAAGCTTTTACTTTATTACTATTGTATTGTGTGTCTTTCTTCTATTTATCTCTTTGGTATCTTCAAGCTTTTACTTTATTACCATTGTATTGTGTGTCTTTCTTCTATTTATCTCTTTGGAATCTTCAAGCTTTTACTTTATTACCATTGTATTGTGTTTCTTTCTTTTATTTATCTCTTTGGTATCTTCAAGCTTTTACTTTATTACCATTGTATTGTGTTTCTTTCTTCTTTTTATTTCTTTGGTATCTTCAAGCTTTTACTTTATTACCATTGTATTGTGTGTCTTTCTTTTATTTATCTCTTTGGTATCTTCAAGCTTTAACTTTATTACCATTGTATTGTGTGTCTTTCTTCTATTTAAATCTTTGGTATCTTCAAGCTTTTACTTTATTACCATTGTATTGTGTGTCTTTCTTCTTTTTATTTCTTTGGTATCTTCAAGCTTTGACTTTATTACCATTGTATTGTGTTTCTTTCTTCTATTTATCTCTTTGGTATCTTCAAGCTTTTCCTTTATTACCATTGTATTGTGTGTCTTTCTTCTATTTACCCCTTTGGTATCTTCAAGCTTTGACTTTATTACCATTGTATTGTGTTTCTTTCTTCTTTTTATTTCTTTGGTATCTTCAAGCTTTGACTTTATTACCATTGTATTGTGTGTCTTTCTTTTATTTATCTCTTTGGTATCTTCAAGCTTTGACTTTATTACCATTGTATTGTGTGTCTTTCTTCTATTTATCTCTTTGGTATCTTCAAGCTTTTACTTTATTACCATTGTATTGTGTGTCTTTCTTCTATTTATCCCTTTGGTATCTTCAAGCTTTTACTTTATTACCATTGTATTGCGTGTCTTTCTTCTATTTACCCCTTTGGTATCTTCAAGCTTTTACTTTATTACCATTGTATTGTGTGTGTTTCTTCTATTTATCTCTTTGGTATCTTCAAGCTTTTACTTTATTACCATTGTATTGTGTGTCTTTCTTCTTTTTATCTCTTTGGGATCTTCAAGCTTTTCCTTTATTACCATTGTATTGTGTGTCTTTCTTCTATTTATATCTTTGGTATCTTCAAGCTTTTACTTTATTATCATTGTATTGTGTGTCTTTCTTCTATTTACCCCTTTTGGGTCTTCAAGCTTTTACTTTATTACCATTGTATTGCGTGTCTTTCTTTTATTTATCTCTTTGGTATCTTCAAGCTTTGACTTTATTACCATTGTATTGTGTGTCTTTCTTCTTTCTACCCCTTTGGTATCTTCAAGCTTTTACTTTATTGCCATTGTATTGTTTGTTTTTCTTCTATTTACCCCTTTGGTATCTTCAAGCTTTTACTTTATTACCATTGTATTGTGTATCTTTCTTCTATTTACCTCTTTGGGGTCTTCAAGCTTTTACTTTATTACCATTGTATTGCGTGTCTTTCTTTTATTTATCTCTTTGGTATCTTCAAGCTTTGACTCTATTACCATTGTATTGTGTGTCTTTCTTCTATTTACCCCCTTGGGGTCTTCAAGCTTTTACTTTATTACCATTGTATTGCGTGTCTTTCTTTTATTTATCTCTTTGGTATCTTCAAGCTTTGACTTTATTACCATTGTATTGTGTGTCTTTCTTCTATTTACCCCCTTGGGGTCTTCAAGCTTTTACTTTATTACCATTGTATTGCGAGTCTTTCTTTTATTTATCTCTTTGGTATCTTCAAGCTTTGACTTTATTACCATTGTATTGTGTGTCTTTCTTTTATTTATCTCTTTGGTATCTTCAAGCGTTTACTTTATTCCCATTGTATTGTGTGTCTTTCTTCTATTTACTCCTTTGGTATCTTCAAGCTTTTACTTTATTACCATTGTATTGTGTGTCTTTCTTCTATTTATCCCTTTGGTATCTTCAAGCTTTTACTTTATTACCATTGTATTGTGTGTCTTTCTTCTATTTACTCCTTTGGTATCTTCAAGCTTTTACTTTATTACCATTGTATTGCGTGTCTTTCTTTTATTTATCTCTTTGGTATCTTCAAGCTTTTACTTTATTACCATTGTATTGTGTGTCTTTCTTCTATTTATCCCTTTGGTATCTTCAAGCTTTTACTTTATTGCCATTGTATTGTGTGTTTTTCTTCTATTTACCCCTTTGGTATCTTCAAGCTTTTACTTTATTACCATTGTATTGTGTGTCTTTCTTCTATTTACCTCTTTGAGGTCTTCAAGCTTTTACTTTATTACCATTGTATTGTGTGTCTTTCTTTTATTTATCTCTTTGGTATCTTCAAGCTTTTCCTTTATTACCATTGTATTGTGTGTCTTTCTTCTATTTATCTCTTTGGTATCTTCAAGCTTTTACTTTATTACCATTGTATTGTGTGTCTTTCTTCTATTTACTCCTTTGGTATCTTCAAGTTTTTACTTTATTACCATTGTATTGTGTGTCTTTCTTTTTTTTTTATCTCTTTGGTATCTTCAAGCTTTTACTTTATTACCATTGTATTGTGTGTCTTTCTTCTATTTACCCCCTTGGGGTCTTCAAGCTTTTACTTTATTACCATTGTATTGTGTGTCTTTCTTTTATTGATCTTTTTGGTATCTTCAAGCTTTTACTTTATTACCATTGTATTGTGTGTTTTTCCTCTATTTACCCCTTTGGTATCTTCAAGCTTTTACTTTATTATCATTGTATTGTGTGTCTTTCTTCTATTTACCCCCTTGGGGTCTTCAAGCTTTTACTTTATTACCATTGTATTGTGTGTTTTTCTTCTATTTACCCCTTTGGTATCTTCAAGCTTTTACTTTATTCCCATTGTATTGTGTGTCTTTCTTCTATTTATCTCTTTGGTATCTTCAAGCTTTTACTTTATTACCATTGTATTGTGTGTCTTTCTTTTATTTATCTCTTTGGTATCTTCAAGCTTTGACTTTATTACCATTGTATTGTGTGTCTTTCTTCTATTTATCTCTTTGATATCTTCAAGCTTTTACTTTATTACCATTGTATTGTGTGTCTTTCTTCTATTTATCTCTTTCGTATCTTCAAGCTTTTACTTTATTACCATTGTATTGTGTGTCTTTCTTTTATTTATCTCTTTGGTATCTTCAAGCTTTTACTTTATTACCATTGTATTGTGTGTCTTTCTTTTATTTATCTCTTTGGTATCTTCAAGCTTTGACTTTATTACCATTGTATTGTGTGTCTTTCTTCTATTTATCTCTTTGGTATCTTCAAGGTTTGACTTTATTACCATTGTATTGTGTGTTTTTCTTCTATTTACCCTTTTGGTATCTTCAAGCTTTTACTTTATTACCATTGTATTGTGTGTTTTTCTTCTATTTACCCCTTTGGTATCTTCAAGCTTTTACTGTATTACCATTGTATTGTGTGTCTTTCTTCTATTTATCTCTTTGGTATCTTCAAGCTTTCACTTTATTACCATTGTATTGTGTGTCTTTCTTCTATTTATCTCTTTGGTATCTTCAAGCTTTGACTTTATTACCATTGTATTGTGTGTTTTTCTTCTATTTACCCCTTTAGTATCTTCAAGCTTTTACTTTATTACCATTGTATTGCGTGTCTTTCTTCTATTTACCCCTTTGGTATCTTCAAGCTTTTACTTTATTACCATTGTATTGTGTGTTTTTCTTCTATTTACCCCTTTGGTATCTTCAAGTTTTTACTTTATTACCATTGTATTGTGTGTCTTTCTTCTATTTATCTCTTTGGTATCTTCAAGCTTTGACTTTATTACCATTGTATTGTGTGTTTTTCTTCTATTTACTCCCTTGGGGTCTTCAAGCTTTGACTTTATTACCATTGTATTGCGTGTTTTTCTTCTATTTACCCCTTTGGTATCTTCAAGCTTTTACTTTATTACCATTGTATTGCGTGTCTTTCTTCTATTTACCCCCTTGGGGTCTTCAAGCTTTTACTTTATTACCATTGTATTGTGTGTTTTTCTTCTATTTACCCCTTTGGTATCTTCAAGCTTTTACTTTATTCCCATTGTATTGTGTGTCTTTCTTCTATTTATCTCTTTGGTATCTTCAAGCTTTTACTTTATTACCATTGTATTGTGTGTCTTTCTTCTATTTATCTCTTTGGTATCTTCAAGCTTTGACTTTATTACCATTGTATTGTGTGTCTTTCTTCTATTTATCTCTTTGATATCTTCAAGCTTTTACTTTATTACCATTGTATTGTGTGTCTTTCTTCTATTTATCTCTTTGGTATCTTCAAGCTTTTACTTTATTACCATTGTATTGTGTGTCTTTCTTTTATTTATCTCTTTGGTATCTTCAAGCTTTTACTTTATTACCATTGTATTGTGTGTCTTTCTTTTATTTATCTCTTTGGTATCTTCAAGCTTTGACTTTATTACCATTGTATTGTGTGTCTTTCTTCTATTTATCTCTTTGGTATCTTCAAGGTTTGACTTTATTACCATTGTATTGTGTGTTTTTCTTCTATTTACCCTTTTGGTATCTTCAAGCTTTTACTTTATTACCATTGTATTGTGTGTTTTTCTTCTATTTACCCCTTTGGTATCTTCAAGCTTTTACTGTATTACCATTGTATTGTGTGTCTTTCTTCTATTTATCTCTTTGGTATCTTCAAGCTTTGACTTTATTACCATTGTATTGTGTGTCTTTCTTCTATTTATCTCTTTGGTATCTTCAAGCTTTGACTTTATTACCATTGTATTGTGTGTTTTTCTTCTATTTACCCCTTTGGTATCTTCAAGCTTTTACTTTATTACCATTGTATTGCGTGTCTTTCTTCTATTTACCCCCTTGGGGTCTTCAAGCTTTTACTTTATTACCATTGTATTGTGTGTTTTTCTTCTATTTACCCCTTTGGTATCTTCAAGCTTTTACTTTATTCCCATTGTATTGTGTGTCTTTCTTCTATTTATATCTTTGGTATCTTCAAGCTTTTACTTTATTACCATTGTATTGTGTGTCTTTCTTTTATTTATCTCTTTGGTATCTTCAAGCTTTGACTTTATTACCATTGTATTGTGTGTCTTTCTTCTATTTATCTCTTTGATATCTTCAAGCTTTTACTTTATTACCATTGTATTGTGTGTCTTTCTTCTATTTATCTCTTTGGTATCTTCAAGCTTTTACTTTATTACCATTGTATTGTGTGTCTTTCTTTTATTTATCTCTTTGGTATCTTCAAGCTTTTACTTTATTACCATTGTATTGTGTGTCTTTCTTCTATTTATCTCTTTGGTATCTTCAAGGTTTGACTTTATTACCATTGTATTGTGTGTTTTTCTTCTATTTACCCTTTTGGTATCTTCAAGCTTTTACTTTATTACCATTGTATTGTGTGTTTTTCTTCTATTTACCCCTTTGGTATCTTCAAGCTTTTACTGTATTAACATTGTATTGTGTGTCTTTCTTCTATTTATCTCTTTGGTATCTTCAAGCTTTGACTTTATTACCATTGTATTGTGTGTCTTTCTTCTATTTATCTCTTTGGTATCTTCAAGCTTTGACTTTATTACCATTGTATTGTGTGTTTTTCTTCTATTTACCCCTTTAGTATCTTCAAGCTTTTACTTTATTACCATTGTATTGCGTGTCTTTCTTCTATTTACCCCTTTGGTATCTTCAAGCTTTTACTTTATTACCATTGTATTGTGTGTTTTTCTTCTATTTACCCCTTTGGTATCTTCAAGTTTTTACTTTATTACCATTGTATTGTGTGTCTTTCTTCTATTTATCTCTTTGGCATCTTCAAGCTTTGACTTTATTACCATTGTATTGTGTGTTTTTCTTCTATTTACTCCCTTGGGGTCTTCAAGCTTTGACTTTATTACCATTGTATTGCGTGTTTTTCTTCTATTTACCCCTTTGGTATCTTCAAGCTTTTATTTTATTACCATTGTATTGTGTGTCTTTCTTTTATTTATCTCTTTGGTATCTTCAAGCTTTGACTTTATTACCATTGTATTGTGTGTCTTTCTTCTATTTATCTCTTTGGTATCTTCAAGCTTTGACTTTATTACCATTGTATTGTGTGTTTTTCTTCTATTTACCCCTTTGGTATCTTCAAACTTTTACTTTATTACCATTGTATTGTGTGTTTTTCTTCTATTTACCCCTTTGGTATCTTCAAGCTTTTACTTTATTACCATTGTATTGTGTGTTTTTCTTCTATTTACCCCTTTGGTATCTTCAAGCTTTTACTTTATTACCATTGTATTGTGTGTCTTTCTTTTATTTATCTCTTTGGTATCTTCAAGCTTTGACTTTATTACCATTGTATTGTGTGTCTTTCTTCTATTTATCTCTTTGTTATCTTCAAGCTTTTACTTTATTACCATTGTATTGTGTGTTTTTCTTCTATTTACTCCCTTGGGGTCTTCAAGCTTTGACTTTATTACCATTGTATTGTGTGTTTTTCTTCTATTTACCTCTTTGGTATCTTCAAGCTTTTACTTTATTACCATTGTATTTTGTGTTTTTCTTCTATTTACCCACTTGGGGTCTTCAAGCTTTTACTTTATTACCATTGTATTGTGTGTCTTTCTTCTATTTATCTCTTTGGTATCTTCAAGCTTTTACTTTATTACCATTGTATTGTGTGTCTTTCTTTTATTTATCTCTTTGGTATCTTCAAGCTTTTACTTTATTGCCATTGTATTGTGTGTCTTCCTTCTATTTACCCCCTTGGGGTCTTCAAGCTTTTACTTTATTACCATTGTATTGTGTGTCTTTCTTTTATTGATCTCTTTGGTATCTTCAAGCTTTTACTTTATTACCATTGTATTGTGTGTTTTTCTTCTATTTACCCCTTTGGTATCTTCAAGCTTTTACTTTATTATCATTGTATTGTGTGTCTTTCTTCTATTTACCCCCTTGGGGTCTTCAAGCTTTTACTTTATTACCATTGTATTGTGTGTCTTTCTTCTATTTATCTCTTTGGTATCTTCAAGCTTTTATTTTATTACCATTGTATTGTGTGTCTTTCTTTTATTTATCTCTTTGGTATCTTCAAGCTTTTACTTTATTACCATTGTATTGTGTGTCTTTCTTTTATTTATCTCTTTGGTATCTTCAAGCTTTGACTTTATTACCATTGTATTGTGTGTCTTTCTTCTATTTATCTCTTTGATATCTTCAAGCTTTGACTTTATTACCATTGTATTGTGTGTTTTTCTTCTATTTACCCCTTTGGTATCTTCAAGCTTTGACTTTATTACCATTGTATTGTGTGTTTTTCTTCTATTTACCCCTTTGGTATCTTCAAGCTTTTACTGTATTACCATTGTATTGTGTGTCTTTCTTCTATTTATTTCTTTGGTATCTTCAAGCTTTGCCTTTATTACCATTGTATTGTGTGTCTTTCTTCTATTTATCTCTTTGGTATCTTCAAGCTTTGACTTTATTACCATTGTATTGTGTGTTTTTCTTCTATTTACCCCTTTGGTATCTTCAAGCTTTTACTTTATTACCATTGTATTGCGTGTCTTTCTTCTATTTACCCCTTTGGTATCTTCAAGCTTTTACTTTATTACCATTGTATTGTGTGTTTTTCTTCTATTTACCCCTTTGGTATCTTCAAGCTTTTACTTTATTACCATTGTATTGTGTGTCTTTCTTCTATTTATCTCTTTGGTATCTTCAAGCTTTGACTTTATTACCATTGTATTGTGTGTTTTTCTTCTATTTACTCCCTTGGGGTCTTCAAGCTTTTACTTTATTACCATTGTATTGTGTGTTTTTCTTCTATTTACCCCTTTGGTATCTTCAAGCTTTTACTTTATTACCATTGTATTGTGTGTCTTTCTTTTATTTATCTCTTTGGTATCTTCAAGCTTTGACTTTATTACCATTGTATTGTGTGTCTTTCTTCTATTTATCTCTTTGGTATCTTCAAGCTTTGACTTTATTACCATTGTATTGTGTGTTTTTCTTCTATTTACCCCTTTGGTATCTTCAAGCTTTTACTTTATTACCATTGTATTGTGTGTCTTTCTTCTATTTATCTCTTTGGTATCTTCAAACTTTTACTTTATTACCATTGTATTGTGTGTTTTTCTTCTATTTACCCATTTGGTATCTTCAAGCTTTTACTTTATTACCATTGTATTGTGTGTTTTTCTTCTATTTACCCCTTTGGTATCTTCAAGCTTTTACTTTATTACCATTGTATTGTGTGTCTTTCTTCTATTTATCTCTTTGGTATCTTCAAGCTTTTACTTTATTACCATTGTATTGTGTGTTTTTCTTCTATTTACTCCCTTGGGGTCTTCAAGCTTTGACTTTACTACCATTGTATTGCGTGTTTTTCTTCTATTTACCCCTTTGGTATCTTCAAGCTTTTACTTTATTACCATTGTATTGTGTGTTTTTCTTCTATTTACCCACTTGGGGTCTTCAAGCTTTTACTTTATTACCATTGTATTGTGTGTCTTTCTTCTATTTATCTCTTTGGTATCTTCAAGCTTTTACTTTATTACCATTGTATTGTGTGTCTTTCTTTTATTTATCTCTTTGGTATCTTCAAGCTTTTACTTTATTGCCATTGTATTGTGTGTCTTTCTTCTATTTATCTCTTTGGTATCTTCAAGCTTTTACTTTATTACCATTGTATTGTGTGTTTTTCTTCTATTTACTCCCTTGGGGTCTTCAAGCTTTTCCTTTATTACCATTGTATTGTGTGTCTTTCTTCTATTTATCTCTTTGGTATCTTCAAGTTTTTACTTTATTACCATTGTATTGTGTGTCTTTCTTCTATTTATCTCTTTGGTATCTTCAAGTTTTTACTTTATTACCATTGTAATGTGTGTCTTTCTTCTATTTATCTCTTTGGTATCTTCAAGTTTTTACTTTATTACCATTTTATTGTGTGTCTTTCTTCTATTTATCTCTTTGATATCTTCAAGTTTTTACTTTATTACCATTGTATTGTGTGTCTTTCTTCTATTTACCCCCTTGGGGTCTTCAAGCTTTTACTTTATTACCATTTTACTGCGTGTCTTTCTTTTATTTATCTCTTTGGTATCTTCAAGCTTTTCATGTATTCCCATTGTATTGTGTGTCTTTCTTCTATTTACCCCCTTGGGGTCTTCAAGCTTTTACTTTATTACCATTGTATTGTGTGTCTTTCTTTTATTGATCTCTTTGGTATCTTCAAGCTTTTACTTTATTACCATTGTATTGTGTGTTTTTCTTCTATTTACCCCTTTGGTATCTTCAAGCTTTTACTTTATTACCATTGTATTGTGTGTCTTTCTTCTATTATTTCTCTTTGGTATCTTCAAGCTTTTACTTTATTACCATTGTATTGTGTGTTTTTCTTCTATTTACCCCTTTGGTATCTTCAAGCTTTTACTTTATTACCATTGTATTGCGTGTCTTTCTTTTATTTATTTCTTTGGTATCTTCAAGCTTTGACTGTATGCCCATTGTATTGTGTGTCTTTCTTCTATTTACTCCCTTGGGGTCTTCAAGCTTTGACTTTATTACCATTGTATTGTGTGTCTTTCTTTTATTTATCTCTTTGGTATCTTCAAGGTTTGACTTTATTACCATTGTATTGTGTGTCTTTCTTCTATTTACTCCCTTGGGGTCTTCAAGCTTTTACTTTATTACCATTGTATTGCGTGTCTTTCTTCTATTTACCCCTTTGGTATCTTCAAGCTTTGACTTTATTACCATTGTATTGTGTGTCTTTCTTTTATTTATCTCTTTGGTATCTTCAAGCTTTTACTTTATTACCATTGTATTGTGTGTCTTTCTTTTATTTATCTCTTTGGTATCTTCAAGCTTTTACTTTATTACCATTGTATTGTGTGTCTTTCTTTTATTTATCTCTTTTGTATCTTCAAGCTTTTACTTTATTACCATTGTATTGTGTGTCTTTCTTCTATTTATCTCTTTGGTATCTTCAAGCTTTTACTGTATTCCCATTGTATCGTGTGTCTTTCTTCTATTTACCCCCTTGCGGTCTTCAAGCTTTTACTTTATTACCATTTTATTGCGTGTCTTTCTTTTATTTATCTCTTTGGTATCTTCAAGCTTTTCCTGTATTCCCATTGTATTGTGTGTCTTTCTTCTATTTACCCCCTTGGGGTCTTCAAGCTTTTACTTTATTACCATTGTATTGTGTGTCTTTCTTTTATTGATCTCTTTGGTATCTTCAAGCTTTTACTTTATTACCATTGTATTGTGTGTTTTTCTTCTATTTACCCCTTTGGTATCTTCAAGCTTTTACTTTATTACCATTGTATTGTGTGTCTTTCTTCTATTTATCTCTTTGGTATCTTCAAACTTTTACTTTATTACCATTGTATTGTGTGTTTTTCTTCTATTTACCCCTTTGGTATCTTCAAGCTTTTACTTTATTACCATTGTATTGCGTGTCTTTCTTTTATTTATTTCTTTGATATCTTCAAGCTTTGACTGTATGCCCATTGTATTGTGTGTCTTTCTTCTATTTACTCCCTTGGGGTCTTCAAGCTTTGACTTTATTACCATTGTAGTGTGTGTCTTTCTTCTATTTATCTCTTTGGTATCTTCAAGCTTTGACTTTATTACCATTGTATTGTGTGTCTTTCTTCTATTTATCTCTTTGGTATCTTCAAGCTTTGACTTTATTACCATTGTATTGTGTGTCTTTCTTCTATTTACCCCTTTGGTATCTTCAAGCTTTGACTTTATTACCATTGTATTGTGTGTCTTTCTTTTATTTATCTCTTTGGTATCTTCAAGCTTTGACTTTATTACCACTGTATTGTGTGTCTTTCTTCTATTTACTCCCTTGGGGTCTTCAAGCTTTGACTTTATTACCATTGTATTGTGTGTCTTTCTTCTATTTACCCCTTTGGTATCTTCAAGCTTTGACTTTATTACCATTGTATTGTGTGTCTTTCTTTTATTTATCTCTTTGGTATCTTCAAGCTTTGACTTTATTACCATTGTATTGTGTGTCTTTCTTTTATTTATCTCTTTGGTATCTTCAAGCTTTTACTTTATTACCATTGTATTGCGTGTCTTTCTTCTATTTACTCCCTTGGGGTCTTCAAGCTTTGACTTTATTACCATTGTATTGTGTGTCTTTCTTCTATTTACCTCTTTGGGATCTTCAAGCTTTTACTTTATTACCATTGTATTGCGTGTCTTTCTTTTATTTATTTCTTTGGTATCTTCAAGCTTTGACTGTATGCCCATTGTATTGTGTGTCTTTCTTCTATTTACTCCCTTGGGGTCTTCAAGCTTTTACTTTATTACCATTGTATTGTGTGTCTTTCTTCTATTTATCTCTTTGGTATCTTCAAGCTTTTACTTTATTACCATTGTATTGTGTGTCTTTCTTCTATTTATCTCTTTGGGGTCTTCTAGCTTTTACTTTATTACCATTGTATTGCGTGTCTTTCTTTTATTTATCTCTTTGGTATCTTCAAGCTTTTACTTTATTACCATTGTATTGTGTGTCTTTCTTCTATTTATCTCTTTGGTATCTTCAAGCTTTTACTTTATTACCATTGTATTGTGTGTCTTTCTTCTATTTATCTCTTTGGTATCTTCAAGCTTTTACTTTATTACCATTGTATTGTGTGTCTTTCTTCTATTTACCCCTTTGGTATCTTCAAGCTTTGACTTTATTACCATTGTATTGTGTGTCTTTCTTTTATTTATCTCTTTGGTATCTTCAAGCTTTGACTTTATTACCAATGTATTGTGTGTCTTTCTTCTATTTACCCCTTTGGTATCTTCAAGCTTTGACTTTATTACCATTGTATTGTGTGTCTTTCTTTTATTTATCTCTTTGGTATCTTCAAGCTTTGACTTTATTACCATTGTATTGTGTGTCTTTCTTCTATTTACCTCTTTGGGATCTTCAAGCTTTTACTTTATTACCATTGTATTGCGTTTCTTTCTTTTATTTATTTCTTTGGTATCTTCAAGCTTTGACTGTATGCCCATTGTATTGTGTGTCTTTCTTCTATTTATCTCTTTGGTATCTTCAAGCTTTTACTTTATTACCATTGTATTGTGTGTCTTTCTTCTATTTATCTCTTTGGTATCTTCAAGCTTTTACTTTATTACCATTGTATTGTGTGTCTTTCTTCTATTTATCTCTTTGGTATCTTCAAGCTTTTCCTTTATTACCATTGTATTGTGTGTCTTTCTTCTATTTACCCCTTTGGTATCTTCAAGCTTTGACTTTATTACCATTGTATTGTGTGTTTTTCTTCTATTTACCCCTTTGGTATCTTCAAGCTTTGACTTTATTACCATTGTATTGTGTGTTTTTCTTCTATTTACCCCTTTGGTATCTTCATGCTTTTACTTTATTACCATTGTATTGTGTGTCTTTCTTCTATTTACTCCCTTGGGGTCTTCAAGCTTTTACTTTATTACCATTGTATTGTGTGTCTTTCTTCTATTTATCTCTTTGGTATCTTCAAGCTTTTACTTTATTACCATTGTATTGTGTGTCTTTCTTCTATTTATCTCTTTGGGGTCTTCAAGCTTTTACTTTATTACCATTGTATTGCATGTCTTTCTTCTATTTACTCCCTTGGGGTCTTCAAGCTTTGACTTTATTACCATTGTATTGTGTGTCTTTCTTCTATTTACCTCTTTGGTATCTTCAAGCTTTTACTTTATTACCATTGTATTGTGTGTCTTTCTTCTATTATTTCTCTTTGGTATCTTCAAGCTTTTACTTTATTACCATTGTATTGTGTGTTTTTCTTCTATTTACCCCTTTGGTATCTTCAAGCTTTTACTTTATTACCATTGTATTGTGTGTCTTTCTTCTATTATTTCTCTTTGGTATCTTCAAGCTTTTACTTTATTACCATTGTATTGTGTGTTTTTCTTCTATTTACCCCTTTGGTATCTTCAAGCTTTTACTTTATTACCATTGTATTGTGTGTCTTTCTTCTATTATTTCTCTTTGGTATCTTCAAGCTTTTACTTTATTACCTTTGTATTGTGTGTTTTTCTTCTATTTACCCCTTTGGTATCTTCAAGCTTTTACTTTATTACCATTGTATTGCGTGTCTTTCTTTTATTTATTTCTTTGGTATCTTCAAGCTTTGACTGTATGCCCATTGTATTGTGTGTCTTTCTTCTATTTACTCCCTTGGGGTCTTCAAGCTTTGACTTTATTACCATTGTATTGTGTGTCTTTCTTTTATTTATCTCTTTGGTATCTTCAAGGTTTGACTTTATTACCATTGTATTGTGTGTCTTTCTTCTATTTACTCCCTTGGGGTCTTCAAGCTTTTACTTTATTACCATTGTATTGCGTGTCTTTCTTCTATTTACCCCTTTGGTATCTTCAAGCTTTGACTTTATTACCATTGTATTGTGTGTCTTTCTTTTATTTATCTCTTTGGTATCTTCAAGCTTTTACTTTATTACCATTGTATTGTGTGTCTTTCTTTTATTTATCTCTTTGGTATCTTCAAGCTTTTACTTTATTACCATTGTATTGTGTGTCTTTCTTTTATTTATCTCTTTTGTATCTTCAAGCTTTTACTTTATTACCATTGTATTGTGTGTCTTTCTTCTTTTTATCTCTTTGGTATCTTCAAGCTTTTACTGTATTCCCATTGTATCGTGTGTCTTTCTTCTATTTACCCCCTTGCGGTCTTCAAGCTTTTACTTTATTACCATTTTATTGCGTGTCTTTCTTTTATTTATCTCTTTGGTATCTTCAAGCTTTTCCTGTATTCCCATTGTATTGTGTGTCTTTCTTCTATTTACCCCCTTGGGGTCTTCAAGCTTTTACTTTATTACCATTGTATTGTGTGTCTTTCTTTTATTGATCTCTTTGGTATCTTCAAGCTTTTACTTTATTACCATTGTATTGTGTGTTTTTCTTCTATTTACCCCTTTGGTATCTTCAAGCTTTTACTTTATTACCATTGTATTGTGTGTTTTTCTTCTATTTACCCCTTTGGTATCTTCAAGCTTTTACTTTATTACCATTGTATTGCGTGTCTTTCTTTTATTTATTTCTTTGATATCTTCAAGCTTTGACTGTATGCCCATTGTATTGTGTGTCTTTCTTCTATTTACTCCCTTGGGGTCTTCAAGCTTTGACTTTATTACCATTGTAGTGTGTGTCTTTCTTCTATTTATCTCTTTGGTATCTTCAAGCTTTGACTTTATTACCATTGTATTGTGTGTCTTTCTTCTATTTATCTCTTTGGTATCTTCAAGCTTTGACTTTATTACCATTGTATCGTGTGTCTTTCTTCTATTTACCCCCTTGCGGTCTTCAAGCTTTTACTTTATTACCATTTTATTGCGTGTCTTTCTTTTATTTATCTCTTTGGTATCTTCAAGCTTTTCCTGTATTCCCATTGTATTGTGTGTCTTTCTTCTATTTACCCCCTTGGGGTCTTCAAGCTTTTACTTTATTACCATTGTATTGTGTGTCTTTCTTTTATTGATCTCTTTGGTATCTTCAAGCTTTTACTTTATTACCATTGTATTGTGTGTTTTTCTTCTATTTACCCCTTTGGTATCTTCAAGCTTTTACTTTATTACCATTGTATTGTGTGTTTTTCTTCTATTTACCCCTTTGGTATCTTCAAGCTTTTACTTTATTACCATTGTATTGCGTGTCTTTCTTTTATTTATTTCTTTGATATCTTCAAGCTTTGACTGTATGCCCATTGTATTGTGTGTCTTTCTTCTATTTACTCCCTTGGGGTCTTCAAGCTTTGACTTTATTACCATTGTAGTGTGTGTCTTTCTTCTATTTATCTCTTTGGTATCTTCAAGCTTTGACTTTATTACCATTGTATTGTGTGTCTTTCTTCTATTTATCTCTTTGGTATCTTCAAGCTTTGACTTTATTACCATTGTATTGTGTGTCTTTCTTCTATTTACCCCTTTGGTATCTTCAAGCTTTGACTTTATTACCATTGTATTGTGTGTCTTTCTTTTATTTATCTCTTTGGTATCTTCAAGCTTTGACTTTATTACCACTGTATTGTGTGTCTTTCTTCTATTTACTCCCTTGGGGTCTTCAAGCTTTGACTTTATTACCATTGTATTGTGTGTCTTTCTTCTATTTACCCCTTTGGTATCTTCAAGCTTTGACTTTATTACCATTGTATTGTGTGTCTTTCTTTTATTTATCTCTTTGGTATCTTCAAGCTTTGACTTTATTACCATTGTATTGTGTGTCTTTCTTTTATTTATCTCTTTGGTATCTTCAAGCTTTTACTTTATTACCATTGTATTGCGTGTCTTTCTTCTATTTACTCCCTTGGGGTCTTCAAGCTTTGACTTTATTACCATTGTATTGTGTGTCTTTCTTCTATTTACCTCTTTGGGATCTTCAAGCTTTTACTTTATT
The DNA here is from genome assembly GCA_963383655.1 of Bathymodiolus septemdierum. Lineage (NCBI taxonomy): Eukaryota > Metazoa > Mollusca > Bivalvia > Mytilida > Modiolidae > Bathymodiolus > Bathymodiolus septemdierum. The sequence goes on from OY726525.1 coordinate 68,053,157, forward strand.
ACCATTGTATTGCGTGTCTTTCTTTTATTTATTTCTTTGGTATCTTCAAGCTTTGACTGTATGCCCATTGTATTGTGTGTCTTTCTTCTATTTACTCCCTTGGGGTCTTCAAGCTTTTACTTTATTACCATTGTATTGTGTGTCTTTCTTCTATTTATCTCTTTGGTATCTTCAAGCTTTTACTTTATTACCATTGTATTGTGTGTCTTTCTTCTATTTATCTCTTTGGGGTCTTCTAGCTTTTACTTTATTACCATTGTATTGTGTGTCTTTCTTTTATTTATCTCTTTGGTATCTTCAAGCTTTTACTTTATTACCATTGTATTGTGTGTCTTTCTTCTATTTATCTCTTTGGTATCTTCAAGCTTTTACTTTATTACCATTGTATTGTGTGTCTTTCTTCTATTTATCTCTTTGGTATCTTCAAGCTTTTACTTTATTACCATTGTATTGTGTGTCTTTCTTCTATTTACCCCTTTGGTATCTTCAAGCTTTGACTTTATTACCATTGTATTGTGTGTCTTTCTTTTATTTATCTCTTTGGTATCTTCAAGCTTTGACTTTATTACCAATGTATTGTGTGTCTTTCTTCTATTTACCCCTTTGGTATCTTCAAGCTTTGACTTTATTACCATTGTATTGTGTGTCTTTCTTTTATTTATCTCTTTGGTATCTTCAAGCTTTGACTTTATTACCATTGTATTGTGTGTCTTTCTTTTATTTATCTCTTTGGTATCTTCAAGCTTTGACTTTATTACCATTGTATTGTGTGTCTTTCTTCTATTTACCTCTTTGGGATCTTCAAGCTTTTACTTTATTACCATTGTATTGCGTTTCTTTCTTTTATTTATTTCTTTGGGGTCTTCAAGCTTTTACTTTATTACCATTGTATTGCATGTCTTTCTTCTATTTACTCCCTTGGGGTCTTCAAGCTTTGACTTTATTACCATTGTATTGTGTGTCTTTCTTTTATTTATCTCTTTGGTATCTTCAAGCTTTGACTTTATTACCATTGTATTGTGTGTTTTTCTTCTATTTACCCCTTTGGTATCTTCAAGCTTTGACTTTATTACCATTGTATTGTGTGTTTTTCTTCTATTTACCCCTTTGGTATCTTCAAGCTTTTACTTTATTACCATTGTATTGTGTGTCTTTCTTCTATTTACTCCCTTGGGGTCTTCAAGCTTTTACTTTATTACCATTGTATTGTGTGTCTTTCTTCTATTTATCTCTTTGGTATCTTCAAGCTTTTACTTTATTACCATTGTATTGTGTGTCTTTCTTCTATTTATCTCTTTGGGGTCTTCAAGCTTTTACTTTATTACCATTGTATTGCATGTCTTTCTTCTATTTACCTCTTTGGGATCTTCAAGCTTTTACTTTATTACCATTGTATTGCGTGTCTTTCTTTTATTTATTTCTTTGGTATCTTCAAGCTTTGACTGTATGCCCATTGTATTGTGTGTCTTTCTTCTATTTACTCCCTTGGGGTCTTCAAGCTTTGACTTTATTACCATTGTATTGTGTGTCTTTCTTCTATTTACCTCTTTGGTATCTTCAAGCTTTTACTTTATTACCATTGTATTGTGTGTCTTTCTTCTATTTATCTCTTTGGTATCTTCAAGCTTTTACTTTATTACCATTGTATTGTGTGTCTTTCTTCTATTTATCTCTTTGGGGTCTTCAAGCTTTTACTTTATTACCATTGTATTGCGTGTCTTTCTTTTATTTATCTCTTTGGTATCTTCAAGCTTTTACTTTATTACCATTGTATTGTGTGTCTTTCTTCTATTTATCTCTTTGGTATCTTCAAGCTTTTACTTTATTACCATTGTATTGTGTGTCTTTCTTCTATTTATCTCTTTGGTATCTTCAAGCTTTTACTTTATTACCATTGTATTGTGTGTCTTTCTTTTATTTATCTCTTTGGTATCTTCAAGCTTTTACTTTATTACCATTGTATTGCGTGTCTTTCTTCTATTTACTCCCTTGGGGTCTTCAAGCTTTGACTTTATTACCATTGTATTGTGTGTCTTTCTTCTATTTACCTCTTTGGGATCTTCAAGCTTTTACTTTATTACCATTGTATTGCGTGTCTTTCTTCTATTTACTCCCTTGGGATCTTCAAGCTTTGACTTTATTACCATTGTATTGTGTGTCTTTCTTCTATTTACCTCTTTGGGATCTTCAAGCTTTTACTTTATTACCATTGTATTGCGTGTCTTTCTTTTATTTATTTCTTTGGTATCTTCAAGCTTTGACTGTATGCCCATTGTATTGTGTGTCTTTCTTCTATTTACTCCCTTGGGGTCTTCAAGCTTTTACTTTATTACCATTGTATTGTGTGTCTTTCTTCTATTTATCTCTTTGGTATCTTCAAGCTTTTACTTTATTACCATTGTATTGTGTGTCTTTCTTCTATTTATCTCTTTGGGGTCTTCAAGCTTTTACTTTATTACCATTGTATTGCGTGTCTTTCTTTTATTTATCTCTTTGGTATCTTCAAGCTTTTACTTTATTACCATTGTATTGTGTGTCTTTCTTCTATTTATCTCTTTGGTATCTTCAAGCTTTTACTTTATTACCATTGTATTGTGTGTCTTTCTTCTATTTATCTCTTTGGTATCTTCAAGCTTTTACTTTATTACCATTGTATTGTGTGTCTTTCTTCTATTTATCTCTTTGGTATCTTCAAGCTTTTCCTTTATTACCATTGTATTGTGTGTCTTTCTTCTATTTACCCCTTTGGTATCTTCAAGCTTTGACTTTATTACCATTGTATTGTGTGTTTTTCTTCTATTTACCCCTTTGGTATCTTCAAGCTTTTACTTTATTACCATTGTATTGTGTGTCTTTCTTCTATTTACCCCTTTGGTATCTTCAAGCTTTGACTTTATTACCATTGTATTGTGTGTCTTTCTTCTATTTACCCCTTTGGTATCTTCAAGCTTTGACTTTATTACCATTGTATTGTGTTTCTTTCTTCTTTTTATTTCTTTGGTATCTTCAAGCTTTGACTTTATTACCATTGTATTGTGTGTCTTTCTTTTATTTATCTCTTTGGTATCTTCAAGCTTTGACTTTATTACCATTGTATTGTGTGTCTTTCTTCTATTTATCTCTTTGGTATCTTCAAGCTTTTACTTTATTACCATTGTATTGTGTGTCTTTCTTCTATTTATCCCTTTGGTATCTTCAAGCTTTTACTTTATTACCATTGTATTGCGTGTCTTTCTTCTATTTACCCCTTTGGTATCTTCAAGCTTTTACTTTATTACCATTGTATTGTGTGTGTTTCTTCTATTTATCTCTTTGGTATCTTCAAGCTTTTACTTTATTACCATTGTATTGTGTGTCTTTCTTCTTTTTATCTCTTTGGGATCTTCAAGCTTTTCCTTTATTACCATTGTATTGTGTGTCTTTCTTCTATTTATATCTTTGGTATCTTCAAGCTTTTACTTTATTATCATTGTATTGTGTGTCTTTCTTCTATTTACCCCTTTTGGGTCTTCAAGCTTTTACTTTATTACCATTGTATTGCGTGTCTTTCTTTTATTTATCTCTTTGGTATCTTCAAGCTTTGACTTTATTACCATTGTATTGTGTGTCTTTCTTCTTTCTACCCCTTTGGTATCTTCAAGCTTTTACTTTATTGCCATTGTATTGTTTGTTTTTCTTCTATTTACCCCTTTGGTATCTTCAAGCTTTTACTTTATTACCATTGTATTGTGTATCTTTCTTCTATTTACCTCTTTGGGGTCTTCAAGCTTTTACTTTATTACCATTGTATTGCGTGTCTTTCTTTTATTTATCTCTTTGGTATCTTCAAGCTTTGACTCTATTACCATTGTATTGTGTGTCTTTCTTCTATTTACCCCCTTGGGGTCTTCAAGCTTTTACTTTATTACCATTGTATTGCGTGTCTTTCTTTTATTTATCTCTTTGGTATCTTCAAGCTTTGACTTTATTACCATTGTATTGTGTGTCTTTCTTCTATTTACCCCCTTGGGGTCTTCAAGCTTTTACTTTATTACCATTGTATTGCGAGTCTTTCTTTTATTTATCTCTTTGGTATCTTCAAGCTTTGACTTTATTACCATTGTATTGTGTGTCTTTCTTTTATTTATCTCTTTGGTATCTTCAAGCGTTTACTTTATTCCCATTGTATTGTGTGTCTTTCTTCTATTTACTCCTTTGGTATCTTCAAGCTTTTACTTTATTACCATTGTATTGTGTGTCTTTCTTCTATTTATCCCTTTGGTATCTTCAAGCTTTTACTTTATTACCATTGTATTGTGTGTCTTTCTTCTATTTACTCCTTTGGTATCTTCAAGCTTTTACTTTATTACCATTGTATTGCGTGTCTTTCTTTTATTTATCTCTTTGGTATCTTCAAGCTTTTACTTTATTACCATTGTATTGTGTGTCTTTCTTCTATTTATCCCTTTGGTATCTTCAAGCTTTTACTTTATTGCCATTGTATTGTGTGTTTTTCTTCTATTTACCCCTTTGGTATCTTCAAGCTTTTACTTTATTACCATTGTATTGTGTGTCTTTCTTCTATTTACCTCTTTGAGGTCTTCAAGCTTTTACTTTATTACCATTGTATTGTGTGTCTTTCTTTTATTTATCTCTTTGGTATCTTCAAGCTTTTCCTTTATTACCATTGTATTGTGTGTCTTTCTTCTATTTATCTCTTTGGTATCTTCAAGCTTTTACTTTATTACCATTGTATTGTGTGTCTTTCTTCTATTTACTCCTTTGGTATCTTCAAGTTTTTACTTTATTACCATTGTATTGTGTGTCTTTCTTTTTTTTTTATCTCTTTGGTATCTTCAAGCTTTTACTTTATTACCATTGTATTGTGTGTCTTTCTTCTATTTACCCCCTTGGGGTCTTCAAGCTTTTACTTTATTACCATTGTATTGTGTGTCTTTCTTTTATTGATCTTTTTGGTATCTTCAAGCTTTTACTTTATTACCATTGTATTGTGTGTTTTTCTTCTATTTACCCCTTTGGTATCTTCAAGCTTTTACTTTATTATCATTGTATTGTGTGTCTTTCTTCTATTTACCCCCTTGGGGTCTTCAAGCTTTTACTTTATTACCATTGTATTGTGTGTTTTTCTTCTATTTACCCCTTTGGTATCTTCAAGCTTTTACTTTATTACCATTGTATTGTGTGTCTTTCTTCTATTTATCTCTTTGGTATCTTCAAGCTTTTACTTTATTACCATTGTATTGTGTGTCTTTCTTTTATTTATCTCTTTGGTATCTTCAAGCTTTGACTTTATTACCATTGTATTGTGTGTCTTTCTTCTATTTATCTCTTTGATATCTTCAAGCTTTTACTTTATTACCATTGTATTGTGTGTCTTTCTTCTATTTATCTCTTTGGTATCTTCAAGCTTTTACTTTATTACCATTGTATTGTGTGTCTTTCTTTTATTTATCTCTTTGGTATCTTCAAGCTTTTACTTTATTACCATTGTATTGTGTGTCTTTCTTTTATTTATCTCTTTGGTATCTTCAAGCTTTGACTTTATTACCATTGTATTGTGTGTCTTTCTTCTATTTATCTCTTTGGTATCTTCAAGGTTTGACTTTATTACCATTGTATTGTGTGTTTTTCTTCTATTTACCCTTTTGGTATCTTCAAGCTTTTACTTTATTACCATTGTATTGTGTGTTTTTCTTCTATTTACCCCTTTGGTATCTTCAAGCTTTTACTGTATTACCATTGTATTGTGTGTCTTTCTTCTATTTATCTCTTTGGTATCTTCAAGCTTTGACTTTATTACCATTGTATTGTGTGTCTTTCTTCTATTTATCTCTTTGGTATCTTCAAGCTTTGACTTTATTACCATTGTATTGTGTGTTTTTCTTCTATTTACCCCTTTAGTATCTTCAAGCTTTTACTTTATTACCATTGTATTGCGTGTCTTTCTTCTATTTACCCCTTTGGTATCTTCAAGCTTTTACTTTATTACCATTGTATTGTGTGTTTTTCTTCTATTTACCCCTTTGGTATCTTCAAGTTTTTACTTTATTACCATTGTATTGTGTGTCTTTCTTCTATTTATCTCTTTGGTATCTTCAAGCTTTGACTTTATTACCATTGTATTGTGTGTTTTTCTTCTATTTACTCCCTTGGGGTCTTCAAGCTTTGACTTTATTACCATTGTATTGCGTGTTTTTCTTCTATTTACCCCTTTGGTATCTTCAAGCTTTTACTTTATTACCATTGTATTGCGTGTCTTTCTTCTATTTACCCCCTTGGGGTCTTCAAGCTTTTACTTTATTACCATTGTATTGTGTGTTTTTCTTCTATTTACCCCTTTGGTATCTTCAAGCTTTTACTTTATTCCCATTGTATTGTGTGTCTTTCTTCTATTTATCTCTTTGGTATCTTCAAGCTTTTACTTTATTACCATTGTATTGTGTGTCTTTCTTTTATTTATCTCTTTGGTATCTTCAAGCTTTGACTTTATTACCATTGTATTGTGTGTCTTTCTTCTATTTATCTCTTTGATATCTTCAAGCTTTTACTTTATTACCATTGTATTGTGTGTCTTTCTTCTATTTATCTCTTTGGTATCTTCAAGCTTTCACTTTATTACCATTGTATTGTGTGTCTTTCTTTTATTTATCTCTTTGGTATCTTCAAGCTTTTACTTTATTACCATTGTATTGTGTGTCTTTCTTTTATTTATCTCTTTGGTATCTTCAAGCTTTGACTTTATTACCATTGTATTGTGTGTCTTTCTTCTATTTATCTCTTTGGTATCTTCAAGGTTTAACTTTATTACCATTGTATTGTGTGTTTTTCTTCTATTTACCCTTTTGGTATCTTCAAGCTTTTACTTTATTACCATTGTATTGTGTGTTTTTCTTCTATTTACCCCTTTGGTATCTTCAAGCTTTTACTGTATTACCATTGTATTGTGTGTCTTTCTTCTATTTATCTCTTTGGTATCTTCAAGCTTTGACTTTATTACCATTGTATTGTGTGTCTTTCTTCTATTTATCTCTTTGGTATCTTCAAGCTTTGACTTTATTACCATTGTATTGTGTGTTTTTCTTCTATTTACCCCTTTGGTATCTTCAAGCTTTTACTTTATTACCATTGTATTGCGTGTCTTTCTTCTATTTACCCCCTTGGGGTCTTCAAGCTTTTACTTTATTACCATTGTATTGCGTGTCTTTCTTTTATTTATCTCTTTGGTATCTTCAAGCTTTGACTTTATTACCATTGTATTGTGTGTCTTTCTTCTTTCTACCCCTTTGGTATCTTCAAGCTTTTACTTTATTGCCATTGTATTGTTTGTTTTTCTTCTATTTACCCCTTTGGTATCTTCAAGCTTTTACTTTATTACCATTGTATTGTGTATCTTTCTTCTATTTACCTCTTTGGGGTCTTCAAGCTTTTACTTTATTACCATTGTATTGCGTGTCTTTCTTTTATTTATCTCTTTGGTATCTTCAAGCTTTGACTCTATTACCATTGTATTGTGTGTCTTTCTTCTATTTACCCCCTTGGGGTCTTCAAGCTTTTACTTTATTACCATTGTATTGCGTGTCTTTCTTTTATTTATCTCTTTGGTATCTTCAAGCTTTGACTTTATTACCATTGTATTGTGTGTCTTTCTTCTATTTACCCCCTTGGGGTCTTCAAGCTTTTACTTTATTACCATTGTATTGCGAGTCTTTCTTTTATTTATCTCTTTGGTATCTTCAAGCTTTGACTTTATTACCATTGTATTGTGTGTCTTTCTTTTATTTATCTCTTTGGTATCTTCAAGCGTTTACTTTATTCCCATTGTATTGTGTGTCTTTCTTCTATTTACTCCTTTGGTATCTTCAAGCTTTTACTTTATTACCATTGTATTGTGTGTCTTTCTTCTATTTATCCCTTTGGTATCTTCAAGCTTTTACTTTATTACCATTGTATTGTGTGTCTTTCTTCTATTTACTCCTTTGGTATCTTCAAGCTTTTACTTTATTACCATTGTATTGCGTGTCTTTCTTTTATTTATCTCTTTGGTATCTTCAAGCTTTTACTTTATTACCATTGTATTGTGTGTCTTTCTTCTATTTATCCCTTTGGTATCTTCAAGCTTTTACTTTATTGCCATTGTATTGTGTGTTTTTCTTCTATTTACCCCTTTGGTATCTTCAAGCTTTTACTTTATTACCATTGTATTGTGTGTCTTTCTTCTATTTACCTCTTTGAGGTCTTCAAGCTTTTACTTTATTACCATTGTATTGTGTGTCTTTCTTTTATTTATCTCTTTGGTATCTTCAAGCTTTTCCTTTATTACCATTGTATTGTGTGTCTTTCTTCTATTTATCTCTTTGGTATCTTCAAGCTTTTACTTTATTACCATTGTATTGTGTGTCTTTCTTCTATTTACTCCTTTGGTATCTTCAAGTTTTTACTTTATTACCATTGTATTGTGTGTCTTTCTTTTTTTTTTATCTCTTTGGTATCTTCAAGCTTTTACTTTATTACCATTGTATTGTGTGTCTTTCTTCTATTTACCCCCTTGGGGTCTTCAAGCTTTTACTTTATTACCATTGTATTGTGTGTCTTTCTTTTATTGATCTTTTTGGTATCTTCAAGCTTTTACTTTATTACCATTGTATTGTGTGTTTTTCTTCTATTTACCCCTTTGGTATCTTCAAGCTTTTACTTTATTATCATTGTATTGTGTGTCTTTCTTCTATTTACCCCCTTGGGGTCTTCAAGCTTTTACTTTATTACCATTGTATTGTGTGTTTTTCTTCTATTTACCCCTTTGGTATCTTCAAGCTTTTACTTTATTACCATTGTATTGTGTGTCTTTCTTCTATTTATCTCTTTGGTATCTTCAAGCTTTTACTTTATTACCATTGTATTGTGTGTCTTTCTTTTATTTATCTCTTTGGTATCTTCAAGCTTTGACTTTATTACCATTGTATTGTGTGTCTTTCTTCTATTTATCTCTTTGATATCTTCAAGCTTTTACTTTATTACCATTGTATTGTGTGTCTTTCTTCTATTTATCTCTTTGGTATCTTCAAGCTTTTACTTTATTACCATTGTATTGTGTGTCTTTCTTTTATTTATCTCTTTGGTATCTTCAAGCTTTTACTTTATTACCATTGTATTGTGTGTCTTTCTTTTATTTATCTCTTTGGTATCTTCAAGCTTTGACTTTATTACCATTGTATTGTGTGTCTTTCTTCTATTTATCTCTTTGGTATCTTCAAGGTTTGACTTTATTACCATTGTATTGTGTGTTTTTCTTCTATTTACCCTTTTGGTATCTTCAAGCTTTTACTTTATTACCATTGTATTGTGTGTTTTTCTTCTATTTACCCCTTTGGTATCTTCAAGCTTTTACTGTATTACCATTGTATTGTGTGTCTTTCTTCTATTTATCTCTTTGGTATCTTCAAGCTTTGACTTTATTACCATTGTATTGTGTGTCTTTCTTCTATTTATCTCTTTGGTATCTTCAAGCTTTGACTTTATTACCATTGTATTGTGTGTTTTTCTTCTATTTACCCCTTTAGTATCTTCAAGCTTTTACTTTATTACCATTGTATTGCGTGTCTTTCTTCTATTTACCCCTTTGGTATCTTCAAGCTTTTACTTTATTACCATTGTATTGTGTGTTTTTCTTCTATTTACCCCTTTGGTATCTTCAAGTTTTTACTTTATTACCATTGTATTGTGTGTCTTTCTTCTATTTATCTCTTTGGTATCTTCAAGCTTTGACTTTATTACCATTGTATTGTGTGTTTTTCTTCTATTTACTCCCTTGGGGTCTTCAAGCTTTGACTTTATTACCATTGTATTGCGTGTTTTTCTTCTATTTACCCCTTTGGTATCTTCAAGCTTTTACTTTATTACCATTGTATTGCGTGTCTTTCTTCTATTTACCCCCTTGGGGTCTTCAAGCTTTTACTTTATTACCATTGTATTGTGTGTTTTTCTTCTATTTACCCCTTTGGTATCTTCAAGCTTTTACTTTATTCCCATTGTATTGTGTGTCTTTCTTCTATTTATCTCTTTGGTATCTTCAAGCTTTTACTTTATTACCATTGTATTGTGTGTCTTTCTTTTATTTATCTCTTTGGTATCTTCAAGCTTTGACTTTATTACCATTGTATTGTGTGTCTTTCTTCTATTTATCTCTTTGATATCTTCAAGCTTTTACTTTATTACCATTGTATTGTGTGTCTTTCTTCTATTTATCTCTTTGGTATCTTCAAGCTTTTACTTTATTACCATTGTATTGTGTGTCTTTCTTTTATTTATCTCTTTGGTATCTTCAAGCTTTTACTTTATTACCATTGTATTGTGTGTCTTTCTTTTATTTATCTCTTTGGTATCTTCAAGCTTTGACTTTATTACCATTGTATTGTGTGTCTTTCTTCTATTTATCTCTTTGGTATCTTCAAGGTTTAACTTTATTACCATTGTATTGTGTGTTTTTCTTCTATTTACCCTTTTGGTATCTTCAAGCTTTTACTTTATTACCATTGTATTGTGTGTTTTTCTTCTATTTACCCCTTTGGTATCTTCAAGCTTTTACTGTATTACCATTGTATTGTGTGTCTTTCTTCTATTTATCTCTTTGGTATCTTCAAGCTTTGACTTTATTACCATTGTATTGTGTGTCTTTCTTCTATTTATCTCTTTGGTATCTTCAAGCTTTGACTTTATTACCATTGTATTGTGTGTTTTTCTTCTATTTACCCCTTTGGTATCTTCAAGCTTTTACTTTATTACCATTGTATTGCGTGTCTTTCTTCTATTTACCCCCTTGGGGTCTTCAAGCTTTTACTTTATTACCATTCTATTGTGTGTTTTTCTTCTATTTACCCCTTTGGTATCTTCAAGCTTTTACTTTATTCCCATTGTATTGTGTGTCTTTCTTCTATTTATCTCTTTGGTATCTTCAAGCTTTTACTTTATTACCATTGTATTGTGTGTCTTTCTTTTATTTATCTCTTTGGTATCTTCAAGCTTTGACTTTATTACCATTGTATTGTGTGTCTTTCTTCTATTTATCTCTTTGATATCTTCAAGCTTTTACTTTATTACCATTGTATTGTGTGTCTTTCTTCTATTTATCTCTTTGGTATCTTCAAGCTTTTACTTTATTACCATTGTATTGTGTGTCTTTCTTTTATTTATCTCTTTGGTATCTTCAAGCTTTTACTTTATTACCATTGTATTGTGTGTCTTTCTTTTATTTATCTCTTTGGTATCTTCAAGCTTTGACTTTATTACCATTGTATTGTGTGTCTTTCTTCTATTTATCTCTTTGGTATCTTCAAGGTTTGACTTTATTACCATTGTATTGTGTGTTTTTCTTCTATTTACCCTTTTGGTATCTTCAAGCTTTTACTTTATTACCATTGTATTGTGTGTTTTTCTTCTATTTACCCCTTTGGTATCTTCAAGCTTTTACTGTATTACCATTGTATTGTGTGTCTTTCTTCTATTTATCTCTTTGGTATCTTCAAGCTTTGACTTTATTACCATTGTATTGTGTGTCTTTCTTCTATTTATCTCTTTGGTATCTTCAAGCTTTGACTTTATTACCATTGTATTGTGTGTTTTTCTTCTATTTACCCCTTTAGTATCTTCAAGCTTTTACTTTATTACCATTGTATTGCGTGTCTTTCTTCTATTTACCCCTTTGGTATCTTCAAGCTTTTACTTTATTACCATTGTATTGTGTGTTTTTCTTCTATTTACCCCTTTGGTATCTTCAAGTTTTTACTTTATTACCATTGTATTGTGTGTCTTTCTTCTATTTATCTCTTTGGTATCTTCAAGCTTTGACTTTATTACCATTGTATTGTGTGTTTTTCTTCTATTTACTCCCTTGGGGTCTTCAAGCTTTGACTTTATTACCATTGTATTGCGTGTTTTTCTTCTATTTACCCCTTTGGTATCTTCAAGCTTTTATTTTATTACCATTGTATTGTGTGTCTTTCTTTTATTTATCTCTTTGGTATCTTCAAGCTTTGACTTTATTACCATTGTATTGTGTGTCTTTCTTCTATTTATCTCTTTGGTATCTTCAAGCTTTGACTTTATTACCATTGTATTGTGTGTTTTTCTTCTATTTACCTCTTTGGTATCTTCAAGCTTTTACTTTATTACCATTGTATTGTGTGTTTTTCTTCTATTTACCCCTTTGGTATCTTCAAGTTTTTACTTTATTACCATTGTATTGTGTGTCTTTCTTCTATTTATCTCTTTGGTATCTTCAAGCTTTGACTTTATTACCATTGTATTGTGTGTTTTTCTTCTATTTACTCCCTTGGGGTCTTCAAGCTTTGACTTTATTACCATTGTATTGCGTGTTTTTCTTCTATTTACCCCTTTGGTATCTTCAAGCTTTTACTTTATTACCATTGTATTGCGTGTCTTTCTTCTATTTACCCCTTTGGTATCTTCAAGCTTTTATTTTATTACCATTGTATTGTGTGTCTTTCTTTTATTTATCTCTTTGGTATCTTCAAGCTTTGACTTTATTACCATTGTATTGTGTGTCTTTCTTCTATTTATCTCTTTGGTATCTTCAAGCTTTGACTTTATTACCATTGTATTGTGTGTTTTTCTTCTATTTACCCCTTTGGTATCTTCAAGCTTTTACTTTATTACCATTGTATTGTGTGTTTTTCTTCTATTTACCCCTTTGGTATCTTCAAGCTTTTACTTTATTACCATTGTATTGTGTGTCTTTCTTTTATTTATCTCTTTGGTATCTTCAAGCTTTGACTTTATTACCATTGTATTATGTGTCTTTCTTCTATTTATCTCTTTGTTATCTTCAAGCTTTTACTTTATTACCATTGTATTGTGTGTTTTTCTTCTATTTACTCCCTTGGGGTCTTCAAGCTTTGACTTTATTACCATTGTATTGTGTGTTTTTCTTCTATTTACCTCTTTGGTATCTTCAAGCTTTTACTTTATTACCATTGTATTTTGTGTTTTTCTTCTATTTACCCACTTGGGGTCTTCAAGCTTTTACTTTATTACCATTGTATTGTGTGTCTTTCTTCTATTTATCTCTTTGGTATCTTCAAGCTTTTACTTTATTACCATTGTATTGTGTGTCTTTCTTTTATTTATCTCTTTGGTATCTTCAAGCTTTTACTTTATTGCCATTGTATTGTGTGTCTTCCTTCTATTTACCCCCTTGGGGTCTTCAAGCTTTTACTTTATTACCATTGTATTGTGTGTCTTTCTTTTATTGATCTCTTTGGTATCTTCAAGCTTTTACTTTATTACCATTGTATTGTGTGTTTTTCTTCTATTTACCCCTTTGGTATCTTCAAGCTTTTACTTTATTATCATTGTATTGTGTGTCTTTCTTCTATTTACCCCCTTGGGGTCTTCAAGCTTTTACTTTATTACCATTGTATTGTGTGTTTTTCTTCTATTTACCCCTTTGGTATCTTCAAGCTTTTACTTTATTCCCATTGTATTGTGTGTCTTTCTTCTATTGATCTCTTTGGTATCTTCAAGCTTTTACTTTATTACCATTGTATTGTGTGTCTTTCTTTTATTTATCTCTTTGGTATCTTCAAGCTTTGACTTTATTACCATTGTATTGTGTGTCTTTCTTCTATTTATCTCTTTGATATCTTCAAGCTTTTACTTTATTACCATTGTATTGTGTGTCTTTCTTCTATTTATCTTTTTGGTATCTTCAAGCTTTTACTTTATTACCATTGTATTGTGTGTCTTTCTTTTATTTATCTCTTTGGTATCTTCAAGCTTTTACTTTATTACCATTGTATTGTGTGTCTTTCTTTTATTTATCTCTTTGGTATCTTCAAGCTTTGACTTTATTTCCATTGTATTGTGTGTCTTTCTTCTATTTATCTCTTTGATATCTTCAAGCTTTGACTTTATTACCATTGTATTGTGTGTTTTTCTTCTATTTACCCCTTTGGTATCTTCAAGCTTTGACTTTATTACCATTGTATTGTGTGTTTTTCTTCTATTTACCCCTTTGGTATCTTCAAGCTTTTACTGTATTACCATTGTATTGTGTGTCTTTCTTCTATTTATCTCTTTGGTATCTTCAAGCTTTGCCTTTATTACCATTGTATTGTGTGTCTTTCTTCTATTTATCTCTTTGGTATCTTCAAGCTTTGACTTTATTACCATTGTATTGTGTGTTTTTCTTCTATTTACCCCTTTGGTATCTTCAAGCTTTTACTTTATTACCATTGTATTGCGTGTCTTTCTTCTATTTACCCCTTTGGTATCTTCAAGCTTTTACTTTATTACCATTGTATTGTGTGTTTTTCTTCTATTTACCCCTTTGGTATCTTCAAGCTTTTACTTTATTACCATTGTATTGTGTGTCTTTCTTCTATTTATCTCTTTGGTATCTTCAAGCTTTGACTTTATTACCATTGTATTGTGTGTTTTTCTTCTATTTACTCCCTTGGGGTCTTCAAGCTTTTACTTTATTACCATTGTATTGTGTGTTTTTCTTCTATTTACCCCTTTGGTATCTTCAAGCTTTTACTTTATTACCATTGTATTGTGTGTCTTTCTTTTATTTATCTCTTTGGTATCTTCAAGCTTTGACTTTATTACCATTGTATTGTGTGTCTTTCTTCTATTTATCTCTTTGGTATCTTCAAGCTTTGACTTTATTACCATTGTATTGTGTGTTTTTCTTCTATTTACCCCTTTGGTATCTTCAAGCTTTTACTTTATTACCATTGTATTGTGTGTTTTTCTTCTATTTACCCATTTGGTATCTTCAAGCTTTTACTTTATTACCATTGTATTGTGTGTTTTTCTTCTATTTACCCCTTTGGTATCTTCAAGCTTTTACTTTATTACCATTCTATTGTGTGTCTTTCTTCTATTTATCTCTTGGTATCTTCAAGCTTTTACTTTATTACCATTGTATTGTGTGTTTTTCTTCTATTTACTCCCTTGGGGTCTTCAAGCTTTGACTTTATTACCATTGTATTGCGTGTTTTTCTTCTATTTACCCCTTTGGTATCTTCAAGCTTTAACTTTATTACCATTGTATTGTGTGTTTTTCTTCTATTTACCCACTTGGGGTCTTCAAGCTTTTACTTTATTACCATTGTATTGTGTGTCTTTCTTCTATTTATCTCTTTGGTATCTTCAAGCTTTTACTTTATTACCATTGTATTGTGTGTCTTTCTTTTATTTATCTCTTTGGTATCTTCAAGCTTTTACTTTATTGCCATTGTATTGTGTGTCTTCCTTCTATTTATCTCTTTGGTATCTTCAAGCTTTTACTTTATTACCATTGTATTGTGTGTCTTTCTTTTATTTATCTCTTTGGTATCTTCAAGCTTTTACTTTATTACCATTGTATTGTGTGTTTTTCTTCTATTTACTCCCTTGGGTTCTTCAAGCTTTTCCTTTATTACCATTGTATTGTGTGTCTTTCTTCTATTTATCTCTTTGGTATCTTCAAGTTTTTACTTTATTACCATTGTATTGTGTGTCTTTCTTCTATTTATCTCTTTGGTATCTTCAAGTTTTTACTTTATTACCATTGTAATGTGTGTCTTTCTTCTATTTATCTCTTTGGTATCTTCAAGTTTTTACTTTATTACCATTTTATTGTGTGTCTTTCTTCTATTTATCTCTTTGATATCTTCAAGTTTTTACTTTATTACCATTGTATTGTGTGTCTTTCTTCTATTTACCCCCTTGGGGTCTTCAAGCTTTTACTTTATTACCATTTTACTGCGTGTCTTTCTTTTATTTATCTCTTTGGTATCTTCAAGCTTTTCATGTATTCCCATTGTATTGTGTGTCTTTCTTCTATTTACCCCCTTGGGGTCTTCAAGCTTTTACTTTATTACCATTGTATTGTGTGTCTTTCTTTTATTGATCTCTTTGGTATCTTCAAGCTTTTACTTTATTACCATTGTATTGTGTGTTTTTCTTCTATTTACCCCTTTGGTATCTTCAAGCTTTTACTTTATTACCATTGTATTGTGTGTCTTTCTTCTATTATTTCTCTTTGGTATCTTCAAGCTTTTACTTTATTACCATTGTATTGTGTGTTTTTCTTCTATTTACCCCTTTGGTATCTTCAAGCTTTTACTTTATTACCATTGTATTGCGTGTCTTTCTTTTATTTATTTCTTTGGTATCTTCAAGCTTTGACTGTATGCCCATTGTATTGTGTGTCTTTCTTCTATTTACTCCCTTGGGGTCTTCAAGCTTTGACTTTATTACCATTGTATTGTGTGTCTTTCTTTTATTTATCTCTTTGGTATCTTCAAGGTTTGACTTTATTACCATTGTATTGTGTGTCTTTCTTCTATTTACTCCCTTGGGGTCTTCAAGCTTTTACTTTATTACCATTGTATTGCGTGTCTTTCTTCTATTTACCCCTTTGGTATCTTCAAGCTTTGACTTTATTACCATTGTATTGTGTGTCTTTCTTTTATTTATCTCTTTGGTATCTTCAAGCTTTTACTTTATTACCATTGTATTGTGTGTCTTTCTTTTATTTATCTCTTTGGTATCTTCAAGCTTTTACTTTATTACCATTGTATTGTGTGTCTTTCTTTTATTTATCTCTTTTGTATCTTCAAGCTTTTACTTTATTACCATTGTATTGTGTGTCTTTCTTCTATTTATCTCTTTGGTATCTTCAAGCTTTTACTGTATTCCCATTGTATCGTGTGTCTTTCTTCTATTTACCCCCTTGCGGTCTTCAAGCTTTTACTTTATTACCATTTTATTGCGTGTCTTTCTTTTATTTATCTCTTTGGTATCTTCAAGCTTTTCCTGTATTCCCATTGTATTGTGTGTCTTTCTTCTATTTACCCCCTTGGGGTCTTCAAACTTTTACTTTATTACCATTGTATTGTGTGTCTTTCTTTTATTGATCTCTTTGGTATCTTCAAGCTTTTACTTTATTACCATTGTATTGTGTGTTTTTCTTCTATTTACCCCTTTGGTATCTTCAAGCTTTTACTTTATTACCATTGTATTGTGTGTCTTTCTTCTATTTATCTCTTTGGTATCTTCAAACTTTTACTTTATTACCATTGTATTGTGTGTTTTTCTTCTATTTACCCCTTTGGTATCTTCAAGCTTTTACTTTATTACCATTGTATTGCGTGTCTTTCTTTTATTTATTTCTTTGATATCTTCAAGCTTTGACTGTATGCCCATTGTATTGTGTGTCTTTCTTCTATTTACTCCCTTGGGGTCTTCAAGCTTTGACTTTATTACCATTGTAGTGTGTGTCTTTCTTCTATTTATCTCTTTGGTATCTTCAAGCTTTGACTTTATTACCATTGTATTGTGTGTCTTTCTTCTATTTATCTCTTTGGTATCTTCAAGCTTTGACTGTATTACCATTGTATTGTGTGTCTTTCTTCTATTTACTCCCTTGGGGTCTTCAAGCTTTGACTTTATTACCATTGTAGTGTGTGTCTTTCTTCTATTTATCTCTTTGGTATCTTCAAGCTTTGACTTTATTACCATTGTATTGTGTGTCTTTCTTCTATTTATCTCTTTGGTATCTTCAAGCTTTGACTTTATTACCATTGTATTGTGTGTCTTTCTTCTATTTACCCCTTTGGTATCTTCAAGCTTTGACTTTATTACCATTGTATTGTGTGTCTTTCTTTTATTTATCTCTTTGGTATCTTCAAGCTTTGACTTTATTACCACTGTATTGTGTGTCTTTCTTCTATTTACTCCCTTGGGGTCTTCAAGCTTTGACTTTATTACCATTGTATTGTGTGTCTTTCTTCTATTTACCCCTTTGGTATCTTCAAGCTTTGACTTTATTACCATTGTATTGTGTGTCTTTCTTTTATTTATCTCTTTGGTATCTTCAAGCTTTGACTTTATTACCATTGTATTGTGTGTCTTTCTTTTATTTATCTCTTTGGTATCTTCAAGCTTTTACTTTATTACCATTGTATTGCGTGTCTTTCTTCTATTTACTCCCTTGGGGTCTTCAAGCTTTGACTTTATTACCATTGTATTGTGTGTCTTTCTTCTATTTACCTCTTTGTGATCTTCAAGCTTTTACTTTATTACCATTGTATTGCGTGTCTTTCTTTTATTTATTTCTTTGGTATCTTCAAGCTTTGACTGTATGCCCATTGTATTGTGTGTCTTTCTTCTATTTACTCCCTTGGGGTCTTCAAGCTTTTACTTTATTACCATTGTATTGTGTGTCTTTCTTCTATTTATCTCTTTGGTATCTTCAAGCTTTTACTTTATTACCATTGTATTGTGTGTCTTTCTTCTATTTATCTCTTTGGGGTCTTCTAGCTTTTACTTTATTACCATTGTATTGCGTGTCTTTCTTTTATTTATCTCTTTGGTATCTTCAAGCTTTTACTTTATTACCATTGTATTGTGTGTCTTTCTTCTATTTATCTCTTTGGTATCTTCAAGCTTTTACTTTATTACCATTGTATTGTGTGTCTTTCTTCTATTTATCTCTTTGGTATCTTCAAGCTTTTACTTTATTACCATTGTATTGTGTGTCTTTCTTCTATTTATCTCTTTGGTATCTTCAAGCTTTTCCTTTATTACCATTGTATTGTGTGTCTTTCTTCTATTTACCCCTTTGGTATCTTCAAGCTTTTACTTTATTACCATTGTATTGTGTGTTTTTCTTCTATTTACCCCTTTGGTATCTTCAAGCTTTTACTTTATTACCATTGTATTGCGTGTCTTTCTTTTATTTATTTCTTTGGTATCTTCAAGCTTTGACTGTATGCCCATTGTATTGTGTGTCTTTCTTCTATTTACTCCCTTGGGGTCTTCAAGCTTTGACTTTATTACCATTGTATTGTGTGTCTTTCTTTTATTTATCTCTTTGGTATCTTCAAGGTTTGACTTTATTACCATTGTATTGTGTGTCTTTCTTCTATTTACTCCCTTGGGGTCTTCAAGCTTTTACTTTATTACCATTGTATTGCGTGTCTTTCTTCTATTTACCCCTTTGGTATCTTCAAGCTTTGACTTTATTACCATTGTATTGTGTGTCTTTCTTTTATTTATCTCTTTGGTATCTTCAAGCTTTTACTTTATTACCATTGTATTGTGTGTCTTTCTTTTATTTATCTCTTTGGTATCTTCAAGCTTTTACTTTATTACCATTGTATTGTGTGTCTTTCTTTTATTTATCTCTTTTGTATCTTCAAGCTTTTACTTTATTACCATTGTATTGTGTGTCTTTCTTCTATTTATCTCTTTGGTATCTTCAAGCTTTTACTGTATTCCCATTGTATCGTGTGTCTTTCTTCTATTTACCCCCTTGCGGTCTTCAAGCTTTTACTTTATTACCATTTTATTGCGTGTCTTTCTTTTATTTATCTCTTTGGTATCTTCAAGCTTTTCCTGTATTCCCATTGTATTGTGTGTCTTTCTTCTATTTACCCCCTTGGGGTCTTCAAGCTTTTACTTTATTACCATTGTATTGTGTGTCTTTCTTTTATTGATCTCTTTGGTATCTTCAAGCTTTTACTTTATTACCATTGTATTGTGTGTTTTTCTTCTATTTACCCCTTTGGTATCTTCAAGCTTTTACTTTATTACCATTGTATTGTGTGTCTTTCTTCTATTTATCTCTTTGGTATCTTCAAACTTTTACTTTATTACCATTGTATTGTGTGTTTTTCTTCTATTTACCCCTTTGGTATCTTCAAGCTTTTACTTTATTACCATTGTATTGCGTGTCTTTCTTTTATTTATTTCTTTGATATCTTCAAGCTTTGACTGTATGCCCATTGTATTGTGTGTCTTTCTTCTATTTACTCCCTTGGGGTCTTCAAGCTTTGACTTTATTACCATTGTAGTGTGTGTCTTTCTTCTATTTATCTCTTTGGTATCTTCAAGCTTTGACTTTATTACCATTGTATTGTGTGTCTTTCTTCTATTTATCTCTTTGGTATCTTCAAGCTTTGACTGTATTACCATTGTATTGTGTGTCTTTCTTCTATTTACTCCCTTGGGGTCTTCAAGCTTTGACTTTATTACCATTGTAGTGTGTGTCTTTCTTCTATTTATCTCTTTGGTATCTTCAAGCTTTGACTTTATTACCATTGTATTGTGTGTCTTTCTTCTATTTATCTCTTTGGTATCTTCAAGCTTTGACTTTATTACCATTGTATTGTGTGTCTTTCTTCTATTTACCCCTTTGGTATCTTCAAGCTTTGACTTTATTACCATTGTATTGTGTGTCTTTCTTTTATTTATCTCTTTGGTATCTTCAAGCTTTGACTTTATTACCACTGTATTGTGTGTCTTTCTTCTATTTACTCCCTTGGGGTCTTCAAGCTTTGACTTTATTACCATTGTATTGTGTGTCTTTCTTCTATTTACCCCTTTGGTATCTTCAAGCTTTGACTTTATTACCATTGTATTGTGTGTCTTTCTTTTATTTATCTCTTTGGTATCTTCAAGCTTTGACTTTATTACCATTGTATTGTGTGTCTTTCTTTTATTTATCTCTTTGGTATCTTCAAGCTTTTACTTTATTACCATTGTATTGCGTGTCTTTCTTCTATTTACTCCCTTGGGGTCTTCAAGCTTTGACTTTATTACCATTGTATTGTGTGTCTTTCTTCTATTTACCTCTTTGGGATCTTCAAGCTTTTACTTTATTACCATTGTATTGCGTGTCTTTCTTTTATTTATTTCTTTGATATCTTCAAGCTTTGACTGTATGCCCATTGTATTGTGTGTCTTTCTTCTATTTACTCCCTTGGGGTCTTCAAGCTTTTACTTTATTACCATTGTATTGTGTGTCTTTCTTCTATTTATCTCTTTGGTATCTTCAAGCTTTTACTTTATTACCATTGTATTGTGTGTCTTTCTTCTATTTATCTCTTTGGGGTCTTCTAGCTTTTACTTTATTACCATTGTATTGCGTGTCTTTCTTTTATTTATCTCTTTGGTATCTTCAAGCTTTTACTTTATTACCATTGTATTGTGTGTCTTTCTTCTATTTATCTCTTTGGTATCTTCAAGCTTTTACTTTATTACCATTGTATTGTGTGTCTTTCTTCTATTTATCTCTTTGGTATCTTCAAGCTTTTACTTTATTACCATTGTATTGTGTGTCTTTCTTCTATTTATCTCTTTGGTATCTTCAAGCTTTTCCTTTATTACCATTGTATTGTGTGTCTTTCTTCTATTTACCCCTTTGGTATCTTCAAGCTTTGACTTTATTACCATTGTATTGTGTGTCTTTCTTTTATTTATCTCTTTGGTATCTTCAAGCTTTGACTTTATTACCAATGTATTGTGTGTCTTTCTTCTATTTACCCCTTTGGTATCTTCAAGCTTTGACTTTATTACCATTGTATTGTGTGTCTTTCTTTTATTTATCTCTTTGGTATCTTCAAGCTTTGAC
Source organism: Bathymodiolus septemdierum (assembly GCA_963383655.1). Classification (NCBI taxonomy): domain Eukaryota; kingdom Metazoa; phylum Mollusca; class Bivalvia; order Mytilida; family Modiolidae; genus Bathymodiolus; species Bathymodiolus septemdierum. The sequence continues at coordinate 68,074,575 of OY726525.1, forward strand.
TTTATTACCATTGTATTGTGTGTCTTTCTTTTATTTATCTCTTTGGTATCTTCAAGCTTTGACTTTATTACCATTGTATTGTGTGTCTTTCTTCTATTTACCTCTTTGGGATCTTCAAGCTTTTACTTTATTACCATTGTATTGCGTGTCTTTCTTTTATTTATTTCTTTGGTATCTTCAAGCTTTGACTGTATGCCCATTGTATTGTGTGTCTTTCTTCTATTTATCTCTTTGGTATCTTCAAGCTTTGACTTTATTACCATTGTATTGTGTGTCTTTCTTCTATTTATCTCTTTGGTATCTTCAAGCTTTTACTTTATTACCATTGTATTGTGTGTCTTTCTTCTATTTATCTCTTTTGTATCTTCAAGCTTTTACTTTATTACCATTGTATTGTGTGTCTTTCTTCTATTTATCTCTTTGGTATCTTCAAGCTTTTACTGTATTCCCATTGTATCGTGTGTCTTTCTTCTATTTACCCCCTTGCGGTCTTCAAGCTTTTACTTTATTACCATTTTATTGCGTGTCTTTCTTTTATTTATCTCTTTGGTATCTTCAAGCTTTTCCTGTATTCCCATTGTATTGTGTGTCTTTCTTCTATTTACCCCCTTGGGGTCTTCAAGCTTTTACTTTATTACCATTGTATTGTGTGTCTTTCTTTTATTGATCTCTTTGGTATCTTCAAGCTTTTACTTTATTACCATTGTATTGTGTGTTTTTCTTCTATTTACCCCTTTGGTATCTTCAAGCTTTTACTTTATTACCATTGTATTGTGTGTCTTTCTTCTATTTATCTCTTTGGTATCTTCAAACTTTTACTTTATTACCATTGTATTGTGTGTTTTTCTTCTATTTACCCCTTTGGTATCTTCAAGCTTTTACTTTATTACCATTGTATTGCGTGTCTTTCTTTTATTTATTTCTTTGATATCTTCAAGCTTTGACTGTATGCCCATTGTATTGTGTGTCTTTCTTCTATTTACTCCCTTGGGGTCTTCAAGCTTTGACTTTATTACCATTGTAGTGTGTGTCTTTCTTCTATTTATCTCTTTGGTATCTTCAAGCTTTGACTTTATTACCATTGTATTGTGTGTCTTTCTTCTATTTATCTCTTTGGTATCTTCAAGCTTTGACTGTATTACCATTGTATTGTGTGTCTTTCTTCTATTTACTCCCTTGGGGTCTTCAAGCTTTGACTTTATTACCATTGTAGTGTGTGTCTTTCTTCTATTTATCTCTTTGGTATCTTCAAGCTTTGACTTTATTACCATTGTATTGTGTGTCTTTCTTTTATTTATCTCTTTGGTATCTTCAAGCTTTGACTTTATTACCATTGTATTGTGTGTCTTTCTTCTATTTACCCCTTTGGTATCTTCAAGCTTTGACTTTATTACCATTGTATTGTGTGTCTTTCTTTTATTTATCTCTTTGGTATCTTCAAGCTTTGACTTTATTACCACTGTATTGTGTGTCTTTCTTCTATTTACTCCCTTGGGGTCTTCAAGCTTTGACTTTATTACCATTGTATTGTGTGTCTTTCTTCTATTTACCCCTTTGGTATCTTCAAGCTTTGACTTTATTACCATTGTATTGTGTGTCTTTCTTTTATTTATCTCTTTGGTATCTTCAAGCTTTGACTTTATTACCATTGTATTGTGTGTCTTTCTTTTATTTATCTCTTTGGTATCTTCAAGCTTTTACTTTATTACCATTGTATTGCGTGTCTTTCTTCTATTTACTCCCTTGGGGTCTTCAAGCTTTGACTTTATTACCATTGTATTGTGTGTCTTTCTTCTATTTACCTCTTTGGGATCTTCAAGCTTTTACTTTATTACCATTGTATTGCGTGTCTTTCTTTTATTTATTTCTTTGGTATCTTCAAGCTTTGACTGTATGCCCATTGTATTGTGTGTCTTTCTTCTATTTACTCCCTTGGGGTCTTCAAGCTTTTACTTTATTACCATTGTATTGTGTGTCTTTCTTCTATTTATCTCTTTGGTATCTTCAAGCTTTTACTTTATTACCATTGTATTGTGTGTCTTTCTTCTATTTATCTCTTTGGGGTCTTCTAGCTTTTACTTTATTACCATTGTATTGCGTGTCTTTCTTTTATTTATCTCTTTGGTATCTTCAAGCTTTTACTTTATTACCATTGTATTGTGTGTCTTTCTTCTATTTATCTCTTTGGTATCTTCAAGCTTTTACTTTATTACCATTGTATTGTGTGTCTTTCTTCTATTTATCTCTTTGGTATCTTCAAGCTTTTACTTTATTACCATTGTATTGTGTGTCTTTCTTCTATTTATCTCTTTGGTATCTTCAAGCTTTTCCTTTATTACCATTGTATTGTGTGTCTTTCTTCTATTTACCCCTTTGGTATCTTCAAGCTTTGACTTTATTACCATTGTATTGTGTGTCTTTCTTTTATTTATCTCTTTGGTATCTTCAAGCTTTGACTTTATTACCAATGTATTGTGTGTCTTTCTTCTATTTACCCCTTTGGTATCTTCAAGCTTTGACTTTATTACCATTGTATTGTGTGTCTTTCTTTTATTTATCTCTTTGGTATCTTCAAGCTTTGACTTTATTACCATTGTATTGTGTGTCTTTCTTTTATTTATCTCTTTGGTATCTTCAAGCTTTGACTTTATTACCATTGTATTGTGTGTCTTTCTTCTATTTACCTCTTTGGGATCTTCAAGCTTTTACTTTATTACCATTGTATTGCGTGTCTTTCTTTTATTTATTTCTTTGGTATCTTCAAGCTTTGACTGTATGCCCATTGTATTGTGTGTCTTTCTTCTATTTATCTCTTTGGTATCTTCAAGCTTTGACTTTATTACCATTGTATTGTGTGTCTTTCTTCTATTTATCTCTTTGGTATCTTCAAGCTTTTACTTTATTACCATTGTATTGTGTGTCTTTCTTCTATTTATCTCTTTGGTATCTTCAAGCTTTTCCTTTATTACCATTGTATTGTGTGTCTTTCTTCTATTTACCCCTTTGGTATCTTCAAGCTTTGACTTTATTACCATTGTATTGTGTGTTTTTCTTCTATTTACCCCTTTGGTATCTTCAAGCTTTGACTTTATTACCATTGTATTGTGTGTTTTTCTTCTATTTACCCCTTTGGTATCTTCAAGCTTTTACTTTATTACCATTGTATTGTGTGTCTTTCTTCTATTTATCTCTTTGGTATCTTCAAGCTTTTACTTTATTACCATTGTATTGTGTGTCTTTCTTCTATTTATCTCTTTGGGGTCTTCAAGCTTTTACTTTATTACCATTGTATTGCATGTCTTTCTTCTATTTACTCCCTTGGGGTCTTCAAGCTTTGACTTTATTACCATTGTATTGTGTGTCTTTCTTCTATTTACCTCTTTGGGATCTTCAAGCTTTTACTTTATTACCATTGTATTGCGTGTCTTTCTTTTATTTATTTCTTTGGTATCTTCAAGCTTTGACTGTATGCCCATTGTATTGTGTGTCTTTCTTCTATTTACTCCCTTGGGGTCTTCAAGCTTTGACTTTATTACCATTGTATTGTGTGTCTTTCTTCTATTTACCTCTTTGGTATCTTCAAGCTTTTACTTTATTACCATTGTATTGTGTGTCTTTCTTCTATTTATCTCTTTGGTATCTTCAAGCTTTTACTTTATTACCATTGTATTGTGTGTCTTTCTTCTATTTATCTCTTTGGGGTCTTCAAGCTTTTACTTTATTACCATTGTATTGCGTGTCTTTCTTTTATTTATCTCTTTGGTATCTTCAAGCTTTTACTTTATTACCATTGTATTGTGTGTCTTTCTTCTATTTATCTCTTTGGTATCTTCAAGCTTTTACTTTATTACCATTGTATTGTGTGTCTTTCTTCTATTTATCTCTTTGGTATCTTCAAGCTTTTACTTTATTACCATTGTATTGTGTGTCTTTCTTTTATTTATCTCTTTGGTATCTTCAAGCTTTTACTTTATTACCATTGTATTGCGTGTCTTTCTTCTATTTACTCCCTTGGGGTCTTCAAGCTTTGACTTTATTACCATTGTATTGTGTGTCTTTCTTCTATTTACCTCTTTGGGATCTTCAAGCTTTTACTTTATTACCATTGTATTGCGTGTCTTTCTTCTATTTACTCCCTTGGGATCTTCAACCTTTGACTTTATTACCATTGTATTGTGTGTCTTTCTTCTATTTACCTCTTTGGGATCTTCAAGCTTTTACTTTATTACCATTGTATTGCGTGTCTTTCTTTTATTTATTTCTTTGGTATCTTCAAGCTTTGACTGTATGCCCATTGTATTGTGTGTCTTTCTTCTATTTACTCCCTTGGGGTCTTCAAGCTTTTACTTTATTACCATTGTATTGTGTGTCTTTCTTCTATTTATCTCTTTGGTATCTTCAAGCTTTTACTTTATTACCATTGTATTGTGTGTCTTTCTTCTATTTATCTCTTTGGGGTCTTCAAGCTTTTACTTTATTACCATTGTATTGCGTGTCTTTCTTTTATTTATCTCTTTGGTATCTTCAAGCTTTTACTTTATTACCATTGTATTGTGTGTCTTTCTTCTATTTATCTCTTTGGTATCTTCAAGCTTTTACTTTATTACCATTGTATTGTGTGTCTTTCTTCTATTTATCTCTTTGGTATCTTCAAGCTTTTACTTTATTACCATTGTATTGTGTGTCTTTCTTCTATTTATCTCTTTGGTATCTTCAAGCTTTTCCTTTATTACCATTGTATTGTGTGTCTTTCTTCTATTTACCCCTTTGGTATCTTCAAGCTTTGACTTTATTACCATTGTATTGTGTGTTTTTCTTCTATTTACCCCTTTGGTATCTTCAAGCTTTTACTTTATTACCATTGTATTGTGTGTCTTTCTTCTATTTATCTCTTTGGTATCTTCAAGCTTTTACTTTATTACCATTGTATTGTGTGTCTTTCTTCTATTTATCTCTTTGGTATCTTCAAGCTTTTACTTTATTACCATTGTATTGTGTGTCATTCTTCTATTTATCTCTTTGGGGTCTTCAAGCTTTTACTTTATTACCATTGTATTGCGTGTCTTTCTTTTATTTATTTCTTTGGTATCTTCAAGCTTTGACTGTATGCCCATTGTATTGTGTGTCTTTCTTCTATTTACACCCTTGGGATCTTCAAGCTTTTACTTTATTACCATTGTATTGTGTGTCTTTCTTCTATTTATCTCTTTGGTATCTTCAAGCTTTGACTTTATTACCATTGTATTGCGTGTCTTTCTTCTATTTATCTCTTTGGTATCTTCAAGCTTTGACTTTATTACCATTGTATTGTGTGTCTTTCTTTTATTTTTCTCTTTGGTATCTTCAAGCTTTGACTTTATTACCATTGTATTGTGTGTCTTTCTTCTATTTACTCCCTTGGGGTCTTCAAGCTTTGACTTTATTACCATTGTAGTGTGTGTCTTTCTTTTATTTATCTCTTTGGTATCTTCAAGCTTTTACTTTATTACCATTGTATTGTGTGTTTTTCTTCTATTTACCCCTTTGGTATCTTCAAGCTTTTACATTATTACCATTGTATTGTGTGTTTTTCTTCTATTTACCTCTTTGGGGTCTTCAAGCTTTTACTTTATTACCATTGTATTGCGTGTCTTTCTTCTATTTATCCCTTTGGTATCTTCAAGCTTTTACTTTATTACCATTGTATTGTGTGTTTTTCTTCTATTTACCTCTTTGGGGTCTTCAAGCTTTTACTTTATTACCATTGTATTGCGTGTCTTTCTTTTATTTATCTCTTTGGTATCTTCAAGCTTTGACTTTATTACCATTGTATTGTGTGTCTTTCTTCTATTTACCCCCTTGTTGTCTTCAAGCTTTGACTTTATTACCATTGTATTGTGTGTTTTTCTTCTATTTACCTCTTTGGGGTCTTCAAGCTTTTACTTTATTACCATTGTAGTGTGTGTCTTTCTTTTATTTATCTCTTTGGTATCTTCAAGCTTTGACTTTATTACCATTGTATTTTGTGTTTTTCTTCTATTTACCCCTTTGGTATCTTCAAGCTTTTACTTTATTACCATTGTATTGTGTGTTTTTCTTCTATTTACCTCTTTGGGGTCTTCAAGCTTTGACTTTATTACCATTGTAGTGTGTGTCTTTCTTTTATTGATCTCTTTGGTATCTTCAAGCTTTTACTTTATTACCATTGTGTTGTGTGTTTTTCTTCTATTTACCTCTTTGGGGTCTTCAAGCTTTTACCTTATTACCATTGTAGTGTGTGTCTTTCTTTTATTTATCTCTTTGTTATCTTCAAGCTTTGACTTTATTACCATTGTATTGTGTGTCTTTCTTTTATTTATCTCTTTGGTATCTTCAAGCTTTGACTTTATTACCATTGTATTGTGTGTTTTTCTTCTATTTACCCCTTTAGTATCTTCAAGCTTTTACTTTATTACCATTGTATTGTGTGTTTTTCTTCTATTTACCTCTTTGGGGTCTTCAAGCTTTTACTTTATTACCATTGTAGTGTGTGTCTTTCTTTTATTTATCTCTTTGTTATCTTCAAGCTTTGACTTTATTACCATTGTATTGTGTGTCTTTCTTCTATTTACCCCTTTGGTATCTTCAAACTTTTACTTTATTACCATTGTATTGTGTGTCTTTCTTTTATTTATCTCTTTGTTATCTTCAAGCTTTTACTTTATTACCATTGTATTGTGTGTTTTTCTTCTATTTACCTCTTTGGGGTCTTCAAGCTTTTACTTTATTACCATTGTAGTGTGTGTCTTTCTTTTATTTATCTCTTTGTTATCTTCAAGCTTTGACTTTATTACCATTGTATTGTGTGTCTTTCTTCTATTTACCCCTTTGGTATCTTCAAGCTTTGACTTTATTACCATTGTATTGTGTGTCTTTCTTCTATTTACCCCTTTGGTATCTTCAAGCTTTTACTTTATTACCATTGTATTGTGTGTCTTTCTTTTATTTATCTCTTTGGTATCTTCAAGCTTTGACTTTATTACCATTGTATTGTGTGTTTTTCTTCTATTTACCCCTTTGGTATCTTCAAGCTTTTACTTTATTACCATTGTATTGCGTGTCTTTCTTCTATTTACCCACTTGGGGTCTTCAAGCTTTGACTTTATTACCATTGTATTGTGTGTCTTTCTTCTATTTATCTCTTTGGTATCTTCAAGCTTTTACTTTATTACCATTGTATTGTGTGTTTTTCTTCTATTTACCTCTTTGGGGTCTTCAAGCTTTTACTTTATTACCATTGTATTGTGTGTCTTTCTTTTATTTATCTCTTTGTTATCTTCAAGCTTTGTCTTTATTACCATTGTAGTGTGTGTCTTTCTTTTATTTATCTCTTTGTTATCTTCAAGCTTTGTCTTCATTACCATTGTAGTGTGTGTCTTTCTTTTATTTATCTCTTTGTTATCTTCAAGCTTTGACTTTATTACCATTGTATTGTGTGTCTTTCTTCTATTTATCTCTTTGGTATCTTCAAGCTTTGACTTTATTACCATTGTATTGTGTGTCTTTCTTCTATTTACCCCTTTGGTATCTTCAAGCTTTTACTTTATTACCATTGTATTGTGCGTCTTTCTTCTATTTATCTCTTTGGTATCTTCAAGCTTTGACTTTATTACCATTGTATTGTGTGTTTTTCTTCTATTTACCCCTTTGGTATCTTCAAGCTTTTACTTTATTACCATTGTATTGCGTGTCTTTCTTTTATTTATCTCTTTGTTATCTTCAAGCTTTGACTTTATTACCATTGTAGTGTGTGTCTTTCTTTTATTTATCCCTTTGGTATCTTCAAGCTTTTACTTTATTACCATTGTAGTGTGTGTCTTTCTTTTATTTATCTCTTTGATATCTTCAAGCTTTTACTTTATTACCATTGTATTGTGTGTCTTTCTTTTATTTATCTCTTTGGTATCTTCAAGCTTTTACTTTATTACCATTGTATTGTGTGTCTTTCTTCTATTTACCCCTTTGATATCTTCAAGCTTTTACTTTATTACCATTGTATTGTGTGTTTTTCTTCTATTTACCCCTTTGGTATCTTCAAGCTTTTACTTTATTACCATTGTATTACGTGTCTTTCTTCTATTTACCCACTTGGGGTCTTCAAGCTTTTACTTTATTACCATTGTATTGTGTGTCTTTCTTTTATTTATCTCTTTGGTATCTTCAAGCTTTTACTTTATTACCATTGTATTGTGTGTCTTTCTTTTATTTATCTCTTTGGTATCTTCAAGCTTTTACTTTATTACCATTGTATTGTGTGTTTTTCTTCTATTTATCTCTTTGGTATCTTCAAGCTTTTACTTTATTACCATTGTATTGCGTGTCTTTCTTCTATTTACCCCCTTGGTATCTTCAAGCTTTTACTTTATTACCATTGTATTGCGTGTCTTTCTTCTATTTACCCCCTTGGGGTCTTCAAGCTTTGACTTTATTACCATTGTATTGTGTGTCTTTCTTTTATTTATCTCTTTGGTATCTTCAAGCTTTGACTTTATTACCATTGTATTGTGTGTCTTTCTTCTATTTATCTCTTTGGTATCTTCAAGCTTTTACTTTATTACCATTGTATTGTGTTTCTTTCTTCTTTTTATTTCTTTGGTATCTTCAAGCTTTTACTTTATTACCATTGTATTGTGTGTTTTTCTTCTATTTACCCCTTTGGTATCTTCAAGCTTTTACTTTATTACCATTGTATTGTGTGTCTTTCTTCTATTTACCCACTTGGGGTCTTCTAGCTTTTACTTTATTACCATTGTATTGTGTGTCTTTCTTTTATTTATCTCTTTGGTATCTTCAAGCTTTTACTTTATTACCATTGTATTGTGTGTCTTTCTTCTATTTATCTCTTTGGTATCTTCAAGCTTTTACTTTATTACCATTGTATTGTGTGTCTTTCTTCTATTTACCTCTTTGGGGTCTTCAAGCTTTTACTTTATTACCATTGTATTGTGTGTCTTTCTTGTATTTACCCCCTTGGGGTCTTCAAGCTTTTACTTTATTACCATTGCATTGCGTGTCTTTCTTTTATTTACTTCTTTGGTATCTTCAAGCTTTAACTGTATGCCCATTGTATTGTGTGTCTTTCTTCTATTTACCCCCTTGGGGTCTTCAAGCTTTGACTTTATTACCATTGTATTGTGTGTCTTTCTTTTATTTATCTCTTTGGTATCTTCAAGCTTTGACTTTATTACCATTGTATTGTGTTTCTTTCTTCTATTTACCCCTTTGGTATCTTCAAGCTTTGACTTTATTACCATTGTATTGTGTGTTTTTCTTCTATTTATCCCTTTGGTATCTTCAAGCTTTCACTTTATTACCATTGTATTGTATGTCTTTCTTCTATTTATCTCTTTGGGGTCTTCAAGCTTTGACTTTATTACCATTGTATTGTGTGTTTTTCTTCTATTTACCCCTTTGGTATCTTCAAGCTTTTACTTTATTACCATTGTATTGTGTGTCTTTCTTCTATTTATCTCTTTGGTATCTTCAAGCTTTTACTTTATTACCATTGTATTGTGTGTCTTTCTTCTATTTACCCCTTTGGTATCTTCAAGCTTTGACTTTATTACCATTGTATTGTATGTCTTTCTTCTATTTATTTCTTTGGGGTCTTCAAGCTTTGACTTTATTACCATTGTATTGTGTGTTTTTCTTCTATTTACCCCTTTGGTATCTTCAAGCTTTTACTTTATTACCGTTGTATTGTGTGTCTTTCTTCTATTTATCTCTTTGGTATCTTCAAGCTTTGACTTTATTACCATTGTATTGTGTGTCTTTCTTTTATTTATCTCTTTGGTATCTTCAAGCTTTTACTTTATTACCATTGTATTGTGTGTCTTTCTTCTATTTATCTCTTTGGTATCTTCAAGCTTTGACTTTATTACCATTGTATTGTGTGTTTTTCTTCTATTTACCCCTTTGGTATCTTCAAGCTTTTACTTTATTACCATTGTATTGTATGTCTTTCTTCTATTTATCTCTTTGGTATCTTCAAGCTTTTACTTTATTACCATTGTGTTGTGTTACACGATCTTTAGTTTTATGTGTATGTGTAGTAGATCATTGTTTGTCCTGTTTTGCCATTGTGTTGTCCGTCCTCCGATTTATGAATTCGTATTACCCCTTTCGGCGTTGGTATGTTGAAACTCTTCTTAAGAAAAGCTGTTATTCATTTCCCAATAGGCTCCTATGTTAAAAACTGTCCCGTGTCGGGGAGCTAAAACACTTTGTTGCTCACCTTTCATTCTGTTTTGAGGAAACCTTATACAGAACTTTCCATAGGTGCTTCCTACCAATTTTGTTTTTCATTTGGCAACTGAGTTTCAGAGGAGAAGAATTTTAAGAAATTAACCAATCAGAAACAAAAATTGTCTGTGGTGGCCATGTTTTTTAACCGATCAAGATAAAATGAGCAATTTTAATAGAAGATCTTCCATAGATTATTCCCATAGCTACTAAGTTTTCTGTTCAATTGGACAAGCAGTTTTGGAGGAGAACATTAAAATGTGAAAAGTTAACGGACAACGGACGCCAAGTGATGGCAAAAGCTCATATTTCCATTGGCAAGGTGAGCTAAAAACTTGATGCAAGAAGAAATATTCTTACAATGTACTAAAGTTTATATTTGACATGTGAGCCAATCAGGATCTTATTTCAGTGTTGATTCGCACCAAACCAGACATTTGAAAAGTGAGAATTTAAATATAATGTGGTTCATTCTGTGTCAGCGATTTTGATTAGAAAATTAAAATTTGAAAAGGCCATCAATGACAAAGAGAGGTTAAAGTGAGCGACAACTTCCATGATTCTTTATAATTAGGTTAGATAGTGTTGACGAAAAGAACAAACGGACAACAGACGACAGACGCCAGGTGATTATGAAAATTGCTATGTTCTTTCTCTATGTGTGTACAAATTGTAAAAATTGTTTGTGTGTGTTGTTTCTGAAAGATCAGGTTTAACTAATAACCACCATTAATAATTTATACACATAAGATCATTATTAATTTAAAATCGCTAGATTAATTAGTGCTTAACATCACTTGTAGCAATATTTTACCAATGAGATGGTGGTTGGTGGTTTATGGTGAAGGAAACCGGAATATCGATAAAACCACTGACCTGCAATAAATCTCTAAAACTTGATAACCTAAACATGATAAAGATGTATAGAGTACACCTCGCCATAAGCGGGAATCGAACGCACAACTTTAGTGGAGATAGATAATGTCTTGTAAAATGCGATTTTCCTCATTTTATTAATAAGGCAAAATATGAGGTTAAGCTGTTCAAGTCCCACTGGCTAAGATACGACCGTTTTTTAATGAGCTGCATTCTCCTAAAAATGTACTATGCATGCTTTATATTCAATAAAATAATGTTTTAACTCATTTTCGTGTTGATATATGTGAGAAAGAATGGGTGAGAGAACGATATTTGTTGACGAATTCCAGGATGCTGAATCAAAAGATGGCGACTGATTAATTATCGGCAAATTTACGGAGTCTGTCGAATGATCCAATCGTAACTACTCGGCCATATACAATTGCCGAATGATCGTGTTGTTCCAACTATAAATAAACAGCGATGGAAGAGGTAAGCACATGTACTCTTTTCTCACTATATTATTCTTTTATTTCAAATGTTTTCCTGATAAAAAGTGGTCATTTCGCATGGTTTTAAAAAAGAAAAGTACGTTAGTAATTTGTGCATAGCTCGAGAGAGGAGAAATAAAGTTAGCGGATAATTGTAAAAAAAAACGTATTTTGACAAAATTGGGGTACGATAAGGGAAATACCAAGTGAACAATAAATATGTTGTATTCGTAAAAAAAACCTGAATGAATCCGCATTATTCACTAAATAATGTTCGCAAATTAAATATTTTAAGATTTTATCTTTATTATATTTGCTATCAGTTTGAAGAACTTGCAAAGTGTAACCGTCCTTACGGAAATCGTACCGTTTAGGCTCTTTCATTTCTGTTAGTCCTCTAAATTCTTTGATTTTCTGTTTTCTAAATGTTTTGACTCTAAGTGTATCGAGGTTACATAAATTGTCGAAGTTACCCTATACAACAATAAATTGTACTGTAATTTCTGTACTACAGTCATCTGTCAAAAGTATTGGGAAATGTAAAAAAAAAAAATCCCTGCATAATCAACCAAAACAATTTTTTTTTTTTTTTTTGGTTCATTTCCTCATGATGTTGTTATGAATGATTTTTATTTGTACATAATTTGACACAACACATAAAAATTAACTGATTTTCCTATATATTTCAACTAAAAATATATCCTAAAAATTTAAATCATGGAAAAAGTATGTACAAATAAAAACCACTCATATAAACATAATGAACAAATAAACAAACAAAATATAGACAATTTTGAATGTTTTGGTGTAAAATTTGTTAAAATTTATCCAGAAATGACTTCACAATAATTTTTTGAAAAAATATGGTTTTAGTTGATTATATATGGATTTTTTTGGGACATTTTCCAATACTTTTGACAGATGACTGTATTTTGTTTGGTCCTCATTTTTGGTTGCCATAAAAGATTGAATTAAAGATCTTTTGATTTATTCATACAAGATGATAAAAACATTCTATTTATTTTAGAATTCAGATCAATCACGCAGCCTTCATTTATCTTCAATTTATTGGAGCAAGAAAATGAAAGAAATCCAGATCCATCCTGCTCCTCAGCCTGGTCAACCTGACTGGTGCACCTGCACCTATTTCATGGAGATGCCAGAGGGAGAGAAAGTGTGTTGCAAGAACAGTGAGAGGTGCCACTTAAGAATGCATGTAAATATTATTTTTTTCATATGCTTTTACTATTCTGTTGCATTTTAGTTTTTAGTTTTGTGGTTACACCAGTATTGACTTTGCCATCACCATGTAATCTGTTGTTTGTATGCAACATACCATCTAATGTTTAAACATGTATTTACCATTTAAATAAAATGAAATATGGGGTAAGCAACCAACAAATCACACAAGAATAATCCTCGGAATTAAATACAAGACAGGTTATCATACAGCCCTCAACAAGCAAAAACCCACATCTCATGACAAACTGTTGATGGCCCCTCAAATAAAGCATAACTGAGAAAGTATTCATCCAGCACCACAACATCTTTTTCAAACTAGCTTATCTGAATGAAGTGATGTATTACAACGGAAAACTATGGATTGTTTCTCATCTATATTTTTCCTTTCTTTTCAGGATTTCTATACTAGTTTTGGAGGTTGTTGCTCGCCATAGAGATGATGTTCTGACACAACCTCCAGATCAAGATTACAACAGAGACAGAAGACACACTGCGTAAACAATACATTTTGTGACGACATGGCTATTGGGAGCAGGAAACAGGCATGTTGTACCAAGTTGCTGTGTATGGCGGATAAGGGGAAAATATCCAGACCCACTTGGACAGTATGTTGGCTTCATGCCTGGAAGACTCGGATAGATAATCCAAAATAAAATTATTTTCTGTGCCAAGTTTATTTACACACTTTGTTTGTTTGCAATTTTTTGTGAAGGCAAGTAGTCAACAACAGTATGAAGCAACATTATTGATGGGATGGTTTCTCATTGACACTTGCCCCATATACACATGTATATCTTGTCATACATATATAAAACTAGAGGCTCAGTGGGCTGACCCTGTGTCGTTCTCCTTTCATTCTGCTTATATCGGACCTGCTGTTAGTTTACCCATGTTTCAATTGGTATTGTGTCAGGAGTTTAAAAAACTGCAATAGGAACTGATTTATTGAAGGAATACAATTGCCTTTGTTTACAGGTGAATCCTATTGTTGGGCATTTAAACTTCTTATTGTATGACTGGAAGAGAGAAGTCAATCACCCATTGATTAAAACTCCCTAGAAAAATATTCAACTCATCTTATATATGCATAGATGTATATGTACATGACCTATAGAAAGAAATACTGTCATTACCGTTGCATAATATGCATCGATGCATAATATGCACCCCTCTTGGCCTTGAAATCTCCAGAAAAAAATAGTTGGTGTCTATAATGCCATTTTAAGTATATGTTTGACATTAGAGAAATAGGGAAAACTTTAATTTTGAAAATTATTTGCCACAAGTAAAAAGATTCATTCTGGTTGCAAATAATCTGGTTACATGGTTAAATATATGCATTGAGAAAACAAAACAAACTTAAACTTAGTTTTTAATTAAATTGTTTTCTAAAAATCAAACATTATTCAGGGGCCGTTGTGGTCATGATCATATGGTAGTTGGATTTGCAACTACCTATGCAATCAGTGCATATCACCACTGAAGTAGTAAGTTTGAATCCCGCACATGGTTAGGTGTACTCGATATAACATTTTGTGATAAAGTTTTATCAGTGACATGCGGCAGGTCTGTGGTTTTCTCCAGGTACTCTGGTTTCCTTTACCAATAAAACTGACAGCCACGATATAGCTGAAATATTGTTGAAAGTGGCATTAAATACCATGATCAGAACCCTCAAACATCATTCAAAAATTGTAGGGTTTCTAATCACAGGAACCATGTTAATGGAAATGTTGAGAGAAAGGAAAATCATTATACAAAAAAAAATTAAGGTACAAATTTTAATCAGAAAAGTAATAAATGCAAATAACATGAACTCCTACAAAACACTTTATATAATTTTAATGAATATATCCACAATGCTTAAAATATCATTACAAGTGTGTTCAACAGCAGAGTATCAACCACAAAAATTATAAGTCATCTTCTAATTGGTTTATTGTCTCCCATCATTATAAATGCTGATTAGCCAAACACAGAGCACCCATGTTTCAAGTAATAATGACCAATCTTTATAGAGGACCATGTGACGACCATGTTTGTTAACGGATTGGGACGAAATGAGCAATCTTTATAGAGGACCTTCCATAGATGCTTCCTACCAAGTTTCAGTTCATTTGGCCATGCGGTTTCAGAGGAGAAGATTTTTCTACATCGGCCAATAAGAAACAAGAATTGCCTGTGGTGGCCATGTTTATTAATGGATCGGGACAAAATGAGCAATCTTTATAAAGGACCTTTCATAGATGCTTCCTATCAAATTCAAAAAATCAAAATCCAGTTCATTTGGCCGAGGGGTTTCAGAGGAGAAGATTAAAATGTGAAAAGTTAACGGACAAGTGATAGCAAAAGCTCGCATTGCCTTCGGCAAGGCGAGCTAAAACATCCTATAATGCTCCATTAAGAATGGTAGACTAAGAGGATTGCAGGCCAAAGGATATCTCTATTGAAAAACTGACAAAATCTTGAAAACTAAACTTGTGCAATAAAAATAAAATTGAGATTAAGGTTATAGTGCTGGTGCAAGACTGACTTGTACAGCACAAGTATCAAATACCCTTGAAGTATCTCTGATAGTCCATGGCAAATTGACCTAGTCACAAAAACTTGAACACTCAATTGTTGACTCCATTATTAGCATACCTATGTTATTAGCATAATAACTAAACATGACCTAACAGGTATGTTATTAGCATACCTATGTCTCAGCCAAAACAATACCAACAAAAGGCAATGCATGTTTTGGATATATTTTTTGCTGAATGAAAAACGCAACAAAGAAAAAACTTCATAATTTGTAACTTTCTGTAAGAAATTTGATACAATAATATACAGGCAATTTTGATAAATTCAGTACTTGTGGACACACGCACATCTAAATACAAATGGTGACAAAGAACAAATGGGTGATTTTCAAAAAAATGAAGACTTTGTGTGACATAGAGGGTGAAATTTCAAATTGGACAAATTGACATAATTTTGGTCGTAAAATAATGTCAATATGATATATTTTTCAGATTCAGTTGCTCAGTGCAATATATGAAGAAGAAAAAAATTCAACTTTTATTAGCAACAAAGTGTTAAAATGATAACAAATACAGACTTACTTCCTCAGAGGTATCATTTTCTTTTGGGTATGGCAAGAGACCTAAATGTATTTCCATTTGATAATGATATGAAATAGGCACATTTTGGTACCAAACTTTGTATATATCATGAGAAAACAGTTTCAGTATATCAAAGAAACACTATTTTTACTGTTTATTTTAAAAAATCTGGTAATTAAAGTTTTCATACAAGCATAACAAATATGATCTAATGAGGTTTAATAGTTGTAAATCAATTAGTCATATATGCCTAATAAATATAACAAAAGTTAAGTTAAGTTGATCATTGGTGGTATAAACTAGAGGTAACCAAATGAAAATACTGTCCATTTTTTTATGTTTTGTCACACTCCTGACACATTTTTCTAAAAGATAAATACACCTAATATCAAGCTAAATGCAATCATTTTTGGTCACAATAACTTTTTTAAGTAGTAGTACATAATATATTTTGACTGAAAAAAGGTTTCCCTTGAATATATTTCATTTTTGCATTGTTATGATGTTATTTCAATCATATTTTATCATATTCTAAGTAATACTATCATAATTATAAAATCTTTTCAAGAGTATAGTGCTTATTGAGAATTAAATAATTCCCCGAGACAATTACAAGCAGTTTTATGGAGGCTATATGCTTACAAAATAATCTATTTCTTAAATAAAATTGTCACACTCCTGACTCCCTCTTGAAAATAATATAACCAACTTATTCTTTCCAAACTAAAAGTTTTATTTCTTCAAAAGCTTATATTTCTTACAGTTAACAGTAAATATTAAAAGAAGATTCAAAATTATGTTTTTGCTTTTTCTAATGATGAGTGTGCTAATTATTTGCCCTTTAGGAATTTATCTTATCAAAAATGGTTAAAATGGATTTGAAATTTATTAAAACTAGTAATGGATCATCTTTTCTTAGTATAAAATTACTTTTTAGTGGTTTTCAAATTAGTTTCCCCATGTTTCTCAATGATTTACTCTGCAAAAAAACTTCCTACTGCAATTGCAATCGACATTTAATGTTTTTATGCCAGGAGTGTGACATATTACTGTTGAATGAAAAATTATTGATAAATTTTCAAAAATGCTATATCAAAAGAATGAAAATATTTTATGAAAGGCAAGATATATTAAAGTAAGTATTCTGTTTATCTTAAGCAACATACATCAATTTTTCATTTGGAAAAAAATCCATATTTTGACATGTTTTAAGAAAACATAACCCTTTATCATCACTTATTATGAGAAAGGTGTCATGCAATATACAAAAATACTATAATTATTACTTATTGTTTATATGTAATTAAATTGAAAACATTGTGGAAGTTTGTAGAAGCATGGTTTATTATTTTTTTTATTTAAAAGATATGCCTATTAAAAGTGTCACACTCCTGACATTAGTTATTTTGATTTCCTAGCTATGCTATGTCATATATCAGAGCTATTTCCAACTTTTTTTCTTTGATTGGGTCTGGAGCTTTTGGAAAATAAAGAAAATTGTGAACTATTAAAGCATACAACATAGTACTATACAACTAAGATCAAATGTCACACTCCTGACATTTTTTGTGTCTCTCCTTATGCAAGCCCAATTTTACAACTATCATATTCATTCAGTCTAATACTACTAAATTATTATAACTAATGTTTTTTTACAACATATTTTGACTTTTCTGAACTAATTAGTCTCAACAATGAAAATCTATTAAGGTTTAAATTGACATTTGTACAATTTTCCAAGTTAAATTTATTCGCGTACACTAATTTAAAAAAATAAATAATTTTTTGTCGCAAAATCATAGGGTCACAAACCATCTAGATATTTGAAGTAAAATGGTACGAAATTATAGAATACCATCTTTCTTTAATATATTTTTTATTTAATTTTTTCTATCATCAAGGTAAGTTAAGGCAATTTAAAGTTTGTCACACTAAAACGTCACACTCCTGACAAATTTGACCAGTTTTTAGAGGATAACTTTTTAACCGGAAGAGCAATCTCCATGACACTTTGCATGAAGATAACTGTTACCATTGTGCTTGTTTTAAGATATTTACCTTTCTTCCATATCATTTAATATTCAAATTATTCTCTGAAAATGAAAAGTCTTCATTTTTTTGAAAATCACCCAAATGTTATAACATATACGAAAGTATGAATTGTAAGGAACACATTACAAAAGAAATAGATGACAACATATAGTATTTGACGTGTCAACTTATTATGACAAAAAAAAATATGGAGTAGATGCACACACAAGACATAATTCTAATATTTACACATCAAAATAGCCTGTATCGCTCACCTGACAATAATAAGCCCTCTTAAGAATATTTGCATGCCGAATACATCTAAGTTAATAATCAAATCTCATATGATAGGGTTCTATGTTAAAACTATGTCTGCTCATGGCAGCCATCTTGGATGGGGGTCGTGGTCACCGGACACAATTTTGAAAGTATACTACCCAAAGACCATCCATGCCATGTTTGCTTTAAATTGGCTGACTGGTATCAGAGGACAAGACTTTTTATACAATTTTCCCATAGGGTCCTATGCTAAAACCATGTCCGCTCACGGTGGCCATTTTGGACCAAGATCAGGGTCACCTGACACAATTTTGAAAATTAACCACTTAAGGACCATCCATGCAATGTTCGCTTTAAATTGGCTTTCTGGTTTCAGAGGAGAAGATTTTTAAACATATTTCCCATAGGGTCCTATGTTCAAACTATGTCCGCTGATGGCGGCCATTTTGGATGGAGGTCTAGGTCACTGGATATAATTTTGGAAGTTAACCATTTGAGGACCATCCATGCCATGTTTGCTTTAAATTGGCTGACTGGTTTCAGAGGACAATTTTTTTAAACATTTTCCCCATAGGGTCATATATATATGTTAAAACTATGTCCACTGACGGTGGCCATCTTGATGGAGGTCGCTGTCACAGGACATAACTTTGAAAGTTGACCACCTAAGGACCATTCATGCCATTTTTGCTTTAAATTGACTTACTGGTTTCAAAGAAGACTTTTAAACATTTTTTCCATAAGGTCCTATGTTAAACTAAGTCGAGTCATGGCAGCCATCTTGAATTTCCAATCGGCAAACGATTCACAAGTTTAGTACAGGACCACCCAATGATCATTCCTGCAAAGTAACAATTCAATTGGCTTGGTGGTTTCTGAAAAGAAGATTTTTAAAATTTCAGCCAATGAGAACACATTATGGACCCTGGCAGCCATGTTGAATTTCAAATCGGCACCAAGAACACAAATCTGGTAGAGGACCATCCAATGAACATTTCTGGCAAGTTTGGTTCAAATTTGTTCAGTGGTTTCAGAAGCTAACGTGTGAAATGTGAAAAGCTAACGGACTCCTAGCCATGACAAAAGCTCACATGGCCTATGGCCAGGTGGGCTAATTAAAGAGGGATCATCCTATCTTCAAGATAATATATGTACAAAGTTTCTCTGTCATTATAACATTGATCAAAATCTGTATCACACTGGTAAAAAGGAATTAATGACCAGACCATGTGTAATCTATGGCTGTGTCCATATCTTCTGTAGATACTCTTGATCTCTTCTCTGCTATAATTTCTGCAGTTGGTGGTGGGCGCTTAGGAGCTATTGTAGCTGACAGTCGCCTTGGATCATCTCTCTCTAAAATAACTTGTTGGTTCATTCCCACTGCATCTCCCAAGCGAGTTTCTATTATACCTCTCATTATGGATGGTACATGAGGGTAAGATTTTTCTGTTTTTACGTCATAGGCTGACCATCTACACCCTTTTTTGCTGTAATGTCTATGAAACCTGAAATATAGATACTGCATATTAAGTATGAAATTGAGACCTATTTTCTCATTTTTTTCATAGAGATATTTGTAAATTTTGGTGTGCTGAAAAGGAGGACTGTTGAGATGTAGCAAAACATGCCTATCCCAACTCTGGATAATTGTTTTTTTTTTCATGTTTAGATCAAATGGTGTAAGTGTTTTTCACATACTTCTAGCTTATGGACCAGAAAGAGCCCACTTGATGATGTGGGTGTGAGACCATAAAGAGCTCACTTGACAATGTGGGTGTGGGACCATAAAGAGCTCACTTGACGATGTGGGTGTGAGACCATAAAGAGCCCACTTGACGATGTTGGTGCAAGACCATAAAGAGCCCACTTGACGATGTGGATGTGAGACCATAAAGAGCCCACTTGACGATGTGGGTATGAGACCATAAAGAGCTCACTTGACGATGTGGGTGTGAGACCATAAAGAGCCCACTTGACGATGTGGGTGTGAGACCATAAAGAGCTCACTTGACGATGTGGGTGTGAGACCATAAAGAGCCGACTTGACGATGTGGGTGTGAGACCATAAAGAGCCCACTTGACGATGTGGGTGTGAGACCATAAAGAGCTCACTTGATGATGTGGGTGTGAGACCATAAAGAGCTCACTTGACAATGTGGTTGAGGACATTGTTGGAGTGTACTCATTTTGAAGGCTGTTTGGTGACATTTTTGTGTAGTTTGTTCCGGCCTTGTCAGTTTTGGGGTCGTCTCATTGACATTTCCCATACACCTCCTTTTGTTCTAACTATGCAAAAGCAATCGATATCAATAGGCAGTTTACTTTGTACAAGAATATCTGTTACCATTATACTAATGAAATTTACCTTATTGTTCCATCTTTGTTTGTCGTGACTGCACGACCACAATGTGCATTATGGTCTAGGGCAGCCAATTCATTCCTCGCCCTGTATGCTGGAGGCTTGTACGCATTCCTTTTTGAAGCATACTTGAGGATCATGTTGTGAAAGTTTTCCAACTCTGATGTACTTCTGAAATTAAACATTTACAAAATATTATTATAAGATGCTTACCATATCTTGTATCCTCAAAGAAAATTAGCTTTCACAACTACACAGTACATGTACTACTTAATGCTATTTGACCCAGTCATTGAATATTTGTTTAGTTCGGAGGCCATAAGGAGCTCACACAACAGTGTGGCTATGTATTATCAGTACTTACTATTGAAGGCTGCTTGGTGACTTTTTTGGTAAATATGCTCTGCATTGTTTGTTTTGAGGTAACTGTTTTGTTGACATTAACTCTTACCCCCACCCCCTTATTCTATGCAACAATTAGCTCCCATTAAAAGTCAGTAATTTATCAGATACTCAACATGCTCAAAGAAATTATGCAATTTTCGGATTAATGGCAATTACCTGCAGTTCAAGTAGTAAGGAATCTTTTGCAGCAGTCGTTTATTCATGACTATGTCTCTCAAAGCCTTATGTGGTGCACTTCCTTTCTTCAACCATCCTTTCTCCCTATCTACATTCAGTGGTCCATGTTTACAGGCACTTTCTCCAGAATTGCTGTATGATAGAATCCATTCATGTTCATTTACCACATGATGGACTATTCCAAACCAATTAACCTGAAAAGTTTAACACGATTATAGTAAATATATTTTTTTGGCAAATGCATATAAAACTAGAGGCTCAGGTGAGCCTGTATCGCTCACCTGACATAAATAAGTCCTCTTAAGAATGTCTGCATGCTGAATACATCTAAGTTACTATTCAAATCCCATACTGCCATAGGGTTCTATGTTAAAACTATGTCTGCTCATGGCAGCCATCTTGGATGGAGGTCGTGGTCACCGGACACAATTTTGAAAGTATACTACCCAAGGACCATCCATGCCATGTTTGCTTTAAATTGGCTGACTGGTTTCAGAAGAGAAGACCTTTAAACAATATTCCCATAGGGTCCTATGTTAAAACTATGTCTGCTGACAGCGGCCATTTTGAACCGAGATCGGGATTACTGAACACAATTTTGGAAGCTGACCACCTAAGGACCATCGATGACATGTTTGCTATATTGGCTTACTAGTTTCAGAGGAGAAGATTTTAAAACATTTTTTCCCATAGGGTCCTATGTTAAAACTACAGTATGTCTGCTGAAGGTGGCCATCTTGGATGGAGGTCAGGGTCACTGGACACAATTTTGAAAATTGACCACTTAAGGACCATCCATGCCATGTTTGCTTTAAATTGGCTGACTGGTGTCAGAGAAGAAGATTTTAAAATATATTTCCCATAGGGTCCTATGTTAAAACTATGTTCGCTGATGGCTGCCATCTTGGATGGAGGTCGAGGTCAAAGGACATAATTTTGAAAGTTGACCACCTAAGGACCATTCATCCCATGTTTGCTTTAAACTGACCTACTGGTTTCAGAGAAGACTTTTAAACATTTTTTCCTTTGGGTCCTATGTTAAAATTAAGTCGAGTCATGGTGGCCATCTTGAATTTCCGATCAGCAAACAATTCACAAGTTTAGTACAGAACCACCCAATGATCATTCCTGCAAAGCCACAATTCAATTGGCTTAGTGGTTTCTAACAAGAAGATTTTTAAAATTTCGACCAATCAGAACACGTTATAGGCCCTGGCAGCCAAGTTGGATTTCCGATCACAACCAACAACACAAATTTTGTATATGACCATCCAATGAACATTTCTGCCAAGTTTGGTTCAAATCTGTTTTGTGATTTCAGAAAAAAAGATGAAAATGTGAAATTCCCATAGGGTCCAATGTTAAACTAAGTCGAGTCATGGCGGCCATCTTGAATTTCCGATCGGCAAACGATTCACACCTTTAGTACAGGACCACCCAATGATCATTCCTGCAAAGTCACAATTCAATTGGCTTAGTGGTTTCTAACAAGAAGATTTTTAAAATTTCGACCAATCAGAACACATTATGGACCCTGGCAGCCATGTTGGATTTCAAATCAGCACCAAAAACACAAATCTGGTAGAGGACCATCCAGTGAACATTTCTGGCAAGTTTGGCTGATTTCTGTTCAGCGGTTTCAGAGAGGAAGATTTAAATGTGAAAAGCTCTTGGAACAGACAGAGGTAAAACTACAGTATACCCCCCTCGGGTGGAGCGGGGGTATAATAAAAGGATATTTGATACATAGGTTTATGCGTCATGTCTTTCAAATTTCGCTCTTTCATACCATCATAACTCATCACAAAGGCATTCTAATTAGCGAATGTTGTACACAACTGAATTACTTGAACCCATAAAAACCTACCTTAAATTCTTCGACAGAACCAGATATATCTGCACAGTGCCAATAGTGGTTGACAACGTCACGTGACCATTCTAGTAATGGTTTAGTCTGCTTGTCCTGTCCAGCCTGAAATGTCCAATAAATATATTGTTATTCAGAAGGAACAAACAAAATATCATCTAGTGTTTATAAATATGAGTTGCACTATCAAATGCAATTATGTCACATTTATTACATACATGTATGCCATATGACTATTATCAGCATACACCAAAAAGTTAGTGGTCCATGTTAACATGAGCCTGCCACAGAATCATTGTATGATAAAATCAACTCATGTTTATTAACCATGTCATAAGTTTGATGTTTAATATACTACAAACATAACTGCTATCCTATATATTTTAACAAGATTCTGTTTATTTCATAATTTTCTTATGTATCACTGATAGATTTAAAATGAGCATGTTGCATTTTGGCTGGGGCTCCATCCAAATTGTGCTGCACTATTGTAGGTCATAACGCATGCTTTTAATTGAATATAAAATAATGGACAATCCAAAAATACCTTTACTATTTTTTTTCAGAGATTCTTAGCACCATGCCAAATATCAAATGAGTGCTTAATATTTGGTTTTTCTTTTTCTGAAAAAGAGGGAAAAATTCAATATTGATCTTTACATAAAAACACATACTATTTATTATAAAAGAAGATATAGCATTGTTTTTGTGTAAAATTATAGTTTCTTACAATTGCTTCATTTGAAAAATAATGTTAATGATACAATGTACTTGCACACAAAAAAAGTGCAACAAAATAAATGCTCTAAAACTAAACACATCAATATGAAAGTATTAGATCGATATGTTTGTTTTAAAGCTGATATAATTATTTTAATAAATAAAATGTGTTAGTACAAATACCTAATTCACATGGCATTAACAATTGACACTATTAGAAAGTTTGCAATATATGATGGAAAGTCAACAGCTTGACATGTGGTGTTAGTTTTATATGATGGAAAGTCAACAGCTTGACATGTGGTGTTAGTTTTATATGATAGAAAGTCAACAGCTTGACATGTGGTGTTAGTTTTATATGATAGAAAGTCAACAGCTTGACATGTGGTGTTAGTTTTATATGATAGAAAGTCAACAGCTTGACATGTGGTGTTAGTTTTATATGATAGAAAGTCAACAGCTTGACATGTGGTGTTAGTTTTATATCATGGAAAGTCAACAGCTTGACATGTGATGTTAGTTTTATATGATGGAAAGTCAACAGCTTGTCATGTGGTGTTAGTTTTATATGATAGAAAGTCAACAGCTTGACATGTGATGTTAGTTTTATATGATAGAAAGTCAACAGCTTGACATGTGGTGTTAATTTTATATGATGGAAAGTCAACAGCTTGACATGTGGTGTTACTTTTATATGATGGAAAGTCAACAGCTTGACATGTGGTGTTGGTTTTATATGATAGAAAGTCAACAGCTTGACATGTGGTGTTAGTTTTATATGATAGAAAGTCAACTGCTTGTCATGTGGTGTTAGTTTTATATGATAGAAAGTCAACAGCTTGTCATGTGGTGTTAGTTTTATATGATAGAAAGTCAACAGCTTGACATGTGGTGTTGGTTTTATATGATAGAAAGTCAACAGCTTGACATGTGGTGTTAGTTTTATATGATGGAAAGTCAACAGCTTGTCATGTGGTGTTAGTTTTATATGATGGAAAGTCAACAGCTTGACATGTGGTGTTAGTTTTATATGATAGAAAGTCAACAGCTTGACATGTGGTGTTAGTTTTATATGATAGAAAGTCAACAGCTTGACATGTGGTGTTAGTTTTATATGATAGAAAGTCAACAGCTTGACATGTGGTGTTGGTTTTATATGATAGAAAGTCAACAGCTTGACATGTGGTGTTAGTTTTATATGATAGAAAGTCAACAGCTTGTCATGTGGTGTTAGTTTTATATGATAGAAAGTCAACAGCTTGACATGTGGTGTTAGTTTTATATGATGGAAAGTCAACAGCTTGACATGTGGTGCTAGTTCTATATAATAGAAAGTCAACAGCTTGACATGTGATGTTAGTTTTATATGATAGAAAGTCAACAGCTTGACATGTGATGTTAGTTTTATATGATGGAAAGTCAACAGTTTGACATGTGGTGTTAGTTATATATGATAGAAAGTCAACAGCTTGACATGTGGTGTTAGTTTTATATGATGGAAAGTCAATAGCTTGACATGTGGTGTTAGTTTTATATGATAGAAAGTCAACAGCTTGACATGTGGTGTTAATTTTATATGATAGAAAGTCAATAGCTTGACATGTGATGTTTGTTTTATATGATAGAAAGTCAACAGCTTGACATGTGATGTTAGTTTTATATGATGGAAAGTCAACAGCTTGACATGTGGTGTTAGTTTTATATGATAGAAAGTCAACAGCTTGACACGTGATGTTAGTTTTATATGATGGAAAGTCAACAGCTTGACATGTGGTGTTAATTTTATATGATAGAAAATCAACAGCTTGACATGTGGTGTTAGTTTTATATGATAGAAAGTCAACAGCTTGACATGTGGTGTTAGTTTTATATGATAGAAAGTCAACAGCTTGACATGTGATGTTAGTTTTATATGATAGAAAATCAACAGCTTGACATGTGATGTTAGTTTGATATGATCGAAAGTCAACAGCTTGACATGTGGTGTTAGTTTTCTATGATAGAAAGTCAACAGTTTGACATGTGGTGTTAGTTTTATATGATGGAAAGTCAACAGCTTGACATGTGGTGTTAGTTTTATATGATAGAAAGTCAACAGCTTGACATGTGGTGTTAGTTTTATATGATGGAAAGTCAACAGCTTGACATGTGATATTAGTTTTATATGATGGAAAGTCAACAGCTTGACATGTGGTGTTAGTTTT
Organism: Bathymodiolus septemdierum; assembly: GCA_963383655.1. Classification (NCBI taxonomy): domain Eukaryota; kingdom Metazoa; phylum Mollusca; class Bivalvia; order Mytilida; family Modiolidae; genus Bathymodiolus; species Bathymodiolus septemdierum. The sequence goes on from OY726525.1 coordinate 68,100,578, forward strand.
ATATGATGGAAAGTCAACAGCTTGACATGTGGTGTTAGTTTTATGATGGAAAGTCAACAGCTTGACATGTGGTGTTAGTTTTATATGATAGAAAGTCAACAGCTTGACATGTGATGTTAGTTTTATATGATGGAAAGTCAACAGCTTGTCATGTGGTGTTAGTTTTATATGATGGAAAATCAACAGCTTGACATGTGGTGTTGGTTTTATATGATAGAAAGTCAACAGCTTGACATGTGGTGTTAGTTTTATATGATAGAAAGTCAACTGCTTGTCATGTGGTGTTAGTTTTATATGATAGAAAGTCAACAGCTTGTCATGTGGTGTTAGTTTTATATGATAGAAAGTCAACAGCTTGACATGTGATGTTAGTTTTATATGATAGAAAGTCAACAGCTTGTCATGTGGTGTTAGTTTTATATGATAGAAAGTCAAGAGCTTGTCATGTGATGTTAGTTTTATATGATAGAAAGTCAACAGCTTGACATGTGGTGTTAGTTTTATATGATAGAAAGTCAACAGCTTGTCATGTGGTGTTAGTTTTATATGATAGAAAGTCAACAGCTTGACATGTGGTGTTGGTTTTATATGATAGAAAGTCAACAGCTTGACATGTGGTGTTGGTTTTATATGATAGAAAGTCAACAGCTTGAAATATGGTGTTGGTTTTATATGATAGAAAGTCAACAGCTTGACATGTGGTGTTGGTTTTATATGATGGAAAGTCAACAGCTTGACATGTGGTGTTAGTTTTATATGATAGAAAGTCAACAGCTTGACATGTGATGTTAGTTTTATATGATGGAAAGTCAACAGCTTGACATGTGGTGTTAGTTTTATATGATGGAAAGTCAACAGCTTGTCATGTGGTGTTAGTTTTATATGATAGAAAGTCAACAGCTTGACATGTGATGTTAGTTTTATATGATAGAAAGTCAACAGCTTGTCATGTGGTGTTAGTTTTATATGATAGAAAGTCAACAGCTTGACATGTGGTGTTGGTTTTATATGATAGAAAGTCAAGAGCTTGACATGTGCTGTTGGTTTTATATGATAGAAAGTCAACAGCTTGACATGTGGTGTTGGTTTTATATGATGGAAAGTCAACAGCTTGACATGTGATGTTAGTTTTATATGATGGAAAGTCAACAGCTTGACATGTGGTGTTAGTTTTATATGATAGAAAATCAACAGCTTGACATGTGGTGTTAGTTTTATATGATGGAAAGTCAACAGCTTGACATGTGGTGTTAGTTTTATATGATAGAAAGTCAACAGCTTGACATGTGGTGTTAGTTTTATATGATAGAAAGTCAACAGCTTGACATGTGGTGTTGGTTTTATATGATAGAAAGTCAACAGCTTGTCATGTGGTGTTAGTTTTATATGATAGAAAGTCAACAGCTTGTCATGTGGTGTTAGTTTTATATGATAGAAAGTCAACAGCTTGACATGTGATGTTAGTTTTATATGATAGAAAATCAACAGCTTGACATGTGATGTTAGTTTTATATGATAGAAAGTCAACAGCTTGACATGTGGTGTTAGTTTTATATGATAGAAAGTCAACAGCTTGACATGTGGTGTTAGTTTTATATCATGGAAAGTCAACAGCTTGACATGTGATGTTAGTTTTATATGATGGAAAGTCAACAGCTTGTCATGTGGTGTTAGTTTTATATGATAGAAAGTCAACAGCTTGACATGTGATGTTAGTTTTATATGATAGAAAGTCAACAGCTTGACATGTGGTGTTAGTTTTATATGATGGAAAGTCAACAGCTTGACATGTGGTGTTAGTTTTATATGATGGAAAGTCAACAGCTTGACATGTGGTGTTGGTTTTATATGATAGAAAGTCAACTGCTTGTCATGTGGTGTTAGTTTTATATGATAGAAAGTCAACAGCTTGTCATGTGGTGTTAGTTTTATATGATAGAAAGTCAACAGCTTGACATGTGGTGTTGGTTTTATATGATAGAAAGTCAACAGCTTGACATGTGGTGTTAGTTTTATATGATGGAAAGTCAACAGCTTGTCATGTGGTGTTAGTTTTATATGATGGAAAGTCAACAGCTTGACATGTGGTGTTAGTTTTATATGATAGAAAGTCAACAGCTTGACATGTGGTGTTAGTTTTATATGATAGAAAGTCAACAGCTTGACATGTGGTGTTAGTTTTATATGATAGAAAGTCAACAGCTTGACATGTGGTGTTGGTTTTATATGATAGAAAGTCAACAGCTTGACATGTGGTGTTAGTTTTATATGATGGAAAGTCAACAGCTTGTCATGTGGTGTTAGTTTTATATGATGGAAAGTCAACAGCTTGACATGTGGTGTTAGTTTTATATGATAGAAAGTCAACAGCTTGACATGTGGTGTTAGTTTTATATGATAGAAAGTCAACAGCTTGACATGTGGTGTTAGTTTTATATGATAGAAAGTCAACAGCTTGACATGTGGTGTTGGTTTTATATGATAGAAAGTCAACAGCTTGACATGTGGTGTTAGTTTTATATGATAGAAAGTCAACAGCTTGTCATGTGGTGTTAGTTTTATATGATAGAAAGTCAACAGCTTGACATGTGGTGTTAGTTTTATATGATGGAAAGTCAACAGCTTGACATGTGGTGCTAGTTCTATATAATAGAAAGTCAACAGCTTGACATGTGATGTTAGTTTTATATGATAGAAAGTCAACAGCTTGACATGTGATGTTAGTTTTATATGATGGAAAGTCAACAGTTTGACATGTGGTGTTAGTTATATATGATAGAAAGTCAACAGCTTGACATGTGGTGTTAGTTTTATATGATGGAAAGTCAATAGCTTGACATGTGGTGTTAGTTTTATATGATAGAAAGTCAACAGCTTGACATGTGGTGTTAGTTTTATATGATAGAAAGTCAATAGCTTGACATGTGATGTTTGTTTTATATGATAGAAAGTCAACAGCTTGACATGTGATGTTAGTTTTATATGATGGAAAGTCAACAGCTTGACATGTGGTGTTAGTTTTATATGATAGAAAGTCAACAGCTTGACACGTGGTGTTAGTTTTATATGATGGAAAGTCAACAGCTTGACATGTGGTGTTAATTTTATATGATAGAAAATCAACAGCTTGACATGTGGTGTTAGTTTTATATGATAGAAAGTCAACAGCTTGACATGTGGTGTTAGTTTTATATGATAGAAAATCAACAGCTTGACATGTGATGTTAGTTTTATATGATAGAAAATCAACAGCTTGACATGTGATGTTAGTTTGATATGATCGAAAGTCAACAGCTTGACATGTGGTGTTAGTTTTCTATGATAGAAAGTCAACAGCTTGACATGTGGTGTTAGTTTTATATGATGGAAAGTCAACAGCTTGACATGTGGTGTTAGTTTTATATGATAGAAAGTCAACAGCTTGACATGTGGTGTTAGTTTTATATGATGGAAAGTCAACAGCTTGACATGTGATATTAGTTTTATATGATGGAAAGTCAACAGCTTGACAGGTGGTGTTAGTTTTATATGATGGAAAGTCAACAGCTTGACATGTGGTGTTAGTTTTATGATGGAAATTCAACAGCTTGACATGTGGTGTTAGTTTTATATGATAGAAAGTCAACAGCTTGACATGTGATGTTAGTTTTATATGATGGAAAGTCAACAGCTTGTCATGTGGTGTTAGTTTTATATGATGGAAAATCAACAGCTTGACATGTGGTGTTGGTTTTATATGATAGAAAGTCAACAGCTTGACATGTGGTGTTAGTTTTATATGATAGAAAGTCAACTGCTTGTCATGTGGTGTTAGTTTTATATGATAGAAAGTCAACAGCTTGTCATGTGGTGTTAGTTTTATATGATAGAAAGTCAACAGCTTGACATGTGATGTTAGTTTTATATGATAGAAAGTCAACAGCTTGTCATGTGGTGTTAGTTTTATATGATAGAAAGTCAAGAGCTTGTCATGTGATGTTAGTTTTATATGATAGAAAGTCAACAGCTTGACATGTGGTGTTAGTTTTATATGATAGAAAGTCAACAGCTTGTCATGTGGTGTTAGTTTTATATGATAGAAAGTCAACAGCTTGACATGTGGTGTTGGTTTTATATGATAGAAAGTCAACAGCTTGACATGTGGTGTTGGTTTTATATGATAGAAAGTCAACAGCTTGAAATATGGTGTTGGTTTTATATGATAGAAAGTCAACAGCTTGACATGTGGTGTTGGTTTTATATGATGGAAAGTCAACAGCTTGACATGTGGTGTTAGTTTTATATGATAGAAAGTCAACAGCTTGACATGTGATGTTAGTTTTATATGATGGAAAGTCAACAGCTTGACATGTGGTGTTAGTTTTATATGATGGAAAGTCAACAGCTTGTCATGTGGTGTTAGTTTTATATGATAGAAAGTCAACAGCTTGACATGTGATGTTAGTTTTATATGATAGAAAGTCAACAGCTTGTCATGTGGTGTTAGTTTTATATGATAGAAAGTCAACAGCTTGACATGTGGTGTTGGTTTTATATGATAGAAAGTCAACAGCTTGACATGTGCTGTTGGTTTTATATGATAGAAAGTCAACAGCTTGACATGTGGTGTTGGTTTTATATGATGGAAAGTCAACAGCTTGACATGTGATGTTAGTTTTATATGATGGAAAGTCAACAGCTTGACATGTGGTGTTAGTTTTATATGATAGAAAATCAACAGCTTGACATGTGGTGTTAGTTTTATATGATGGAAAGTCAACAGCTTGACATGTGGTGTTAGTTTTATATGATAGAAAGTCAACAGCTTGACATGTGGTGTTAGTTTTATATGATAGAAAGTCAACAGCTTGACATGTGGTGTTGGTTTTATATGATAGAAAGTCAACAGCTTGTCATGTGGTGTTAGTTTTATATGATAGAAAGTCAACAGCTTGTCATGTGGTGTTAGTTTTATATGATAGAAAGTCAACAGCTTGACATGTGATGTTAGTTTTATATGATAGAAAATCAACAGCTTGACATGTGATGTTAGTTTTATATGATGGAAAGTCAACAGCTTGACATGTGGTGTTAGTTTTATATGATAGAAAGTCAACAGCTTGACATGTGGTGTTAGTTTTATATGATGGAAAGTCAACAGCTTGACATGTGGTGTTAGTTTTATATGATAGAAAGTCAACAGCTTGACATGTGGTGTTAGTTTTATATGATAGAAAGTCAACAGCTTGACATGTGGTGTTAGTTTTATATGATGGAAAGTCAACAGCTTGACATGTGATATTAGTTTTATATGATGGAAAGTCAACAGCTTGACATGTGGTGTTAGTTTTATATGATGGAAAGTCAACAGCTTGACATGTGGTGTTAGTTTTATGATGGAAAGTCAACAGCTTGACATGTGGTGTTAGTTTTATATGATAGAAAGTCAACAGCTTGACATGTGATGTTAGTTTTATATGATAGAAAGTCAACAGCTTGACATGTGGTGCTAGTTCTATATGATAGAAAGTCAACAGCTTGACATGTGGTGTTAGTTTTGCCAATTGTGAAGGATGTACAGTGAGCTTGTTTTGTATTTTATTTCAGAGTCTTCTACATTTGTTTGTGGCTTCTCGTCATTGATATTTACCCCATAGTTCATTTATTTCTATAACTCATTTTACACAGTCTTAAGTCCATGGCAGCAACATTTAATACTTACTCATATAAGATTCAATTTGAACATGTGCATCTGTCACAATTTCAACTATCTTGACATGCTTTCCTAGGAGATATTGCAGCCCTTTAACAAAGCAAGCCTTCTCTAAAGAAATGCTTTTTCCATCTGTCTGTCTTTTGTCCATCGTTATTGTGCAGAATTTTTTTTTTGTTGTCAACTCCATAAATGTATATGAACAGTATTGAATTGAATGTGCAGGGCTATCCATTCTCCCATCTCCTAAAAAAACATTATTTATTGTAACAAATAAAATATTAAGACTTATTGTACAATAGATTAAACAAGATGAACTGTGAGCTAATGCTCACTTATGATACCCCCCGCTCTTCGGCAAACAGGAAGTAGGAATCTGACGGGTCAAAAAACGCTTCCCACGATATGGGGTGCCTATATGAACCTTGTGACCAAATATCAGATTTCTGCCATCAATAGTTGCTGAGAAAAATGCAACTAAAAATGGGCATATACAAAATGTATGTTTAATGAGTATAAAAATCAACAAAGTCGGTAAATAGGAAGTAGGAATCTGACGGGTCCAAAAACACTTCCCACGATATGGGGTACTTATATGAAGCTTGTGACCAAATATCAGATTTCTGCCATCAACAGTTACTGAGAAAAATGTGACGAAAAATATATTGGACGGACGGACAGAGGTAAAACAGCATACCCCTCTCCCCCTTCGGGGAGCGGAGGTACAATTTTTTTCAAAATGAAGTTAACTAGAGAAAGTTGATCTGGTGATCACCGATACCCCCGCATTCCAAATTTTGAGCGAGGGTATGGTACTTCACAATGTGTTAAAGTTTGAAAAGATTTGGTTGAGCCATACCTTAAATATCATTCGGAAACCTAAAAAGTCCCTATTTCCTAAGAGAAAAAGGGCCACAACTCATCAACGGTAAATGTGAAATACATCGTAATCACACTTAACCTGTATTTTATGGTACACAGCAATGTGTGAAAGTTTAAAAAGATTTGGTCGAGCGGTACTTTAATTATTATCCGGAAATCAAAAGTGTGACGGACATGAGGATCTCTATATACCCCTGACTCTCGTCGAGCGGGGGTATAAAAAAGATTTCTCAGATATATAAAACTTAAATTCGTGTGTATTATTTACAAAATTTTACTTGGTCCTGACATCAGTTTTAATAGTCATTTGGATTTTTTTCACATATTGTCTTACATTTCTTAGGTCTGTATCTATTTTTCTATTCCTATTCGTTAGTAAATTGGTTATTAAAGCAATACAGCATGCTAGCATTTAATATGCATCAATTTCTGTCTTTGTTTTTATTGAAGTCATGCAGATTGTTTCTTTGAAAAATAAAGTATTGATGGATTCATTTTTGTGATTTTACCCCACATCAATACAAAAAGGCTATATCGCAGCCCTTTGAAAAATGTAAATCATGCAAAAAGAACAAACCTAAGAGGATCACTTCTTGGTCCCTGAACTGGCTAATAACAGATTCCTGTTCCTGTATCCAAAATCTGTCAATAGATGGAATCATGTAAGTTCTTTGAATTTTGTGAAAAGTGGAGCTTGAAACAATTGGCAGTTTAAGAAATTTTGATAAAGTTGCAATTTTCTGGTAGTTGTTCCCAGATAACAGTATGACAACTGACAATAACAAGTCTCCACTATGTAATCCTCGGTTAAGAATAGGCTGCGAACACCACTTGTGAGCTAGATGGCCATTCTTACAGACCTATAAATAAAGTAAACAAACTTAATTAATAATCTGTTCTAATCTGTAAGTTAAAATTTTAGCAACAGAAAATAATCTAAGCATTTGTTTATAATTATAGAAGTGCACTGATGTTAGCAAATAGACAATTTTTTCATGTAAAAACCAACAACTGTACAAAATTTGGCTTATTTAATCTTTTAGCTCTGTGTTCGTGTTTTCATGTTGCTATCACCATAAAGTAGTTTGTTGACAATGGTACAGGGTTCATACACCTTTTTTGTGAGAAAATTCCATGACTTTTCAAGGATTTTTTTAGTTTTTCCAGGACCGACTTTAAGAAAACTGTCAACGAGTATAAGTGAAATTTTGAGTAATCACATTATTTATTATGTTCTAACCTTTGTATATGAGTATATAAGAAATTATCCATCATAAACCGCACACTTGGTAGCCATTTATGCCAACGTGACCTGAACTACTATCAAAATGGAAGTGGCCCGTTGGACAATGAGACAATTACAACCCTTTCAGTTTTCTATTTCAATTTATAACTTAATTCTAGTATAGCTTGGATGTCCAGCTGGTTTTTTTTAAGTTGTTGAATTAGAGATTCATCAAATAAGAGAACATATATATCTTCTTTTTTATCTTTCTTTTGATTGATTCCATCAAATATGGACGAATTCCAAAGACTGCCAAAGAGCATGCTTCGGTTCTCCAAGAGCCATTTGTTTGCTATCATATCGTCTGAGAACATACTTTGAAAAACCTGTACAATGTCTGTATAACTTATGAAAGAAAAGTGGCTTTTTACCATGTTTAATGTCAAAATTATATCTCCACTTTTGTGAAATCTGTTGTTACCACAGACTCCTCCAATAATTTTTTTGTAGGCTGAACATTGGCTGGTTCCACTTGATTATTAACCCACACTGACACTCTCAAATTGCTTTTTATCTATATATATATATGTTCAGTGTTTTGTTGACTAAATGTGACTTTTAAGTCCACTCTTCCTCCTATGTTACTGATGTTAATATCCTTTAAACACACATTACATGATGCAGCTTTAAATGTATTCTGTATTTGAGACAGACACTTATATTCTGGCTTTTCAAGCCATTTAATTTTAAAAGAAGAGTTTCCAGCCATTTTGTGGCAAAAACTACAACATGCTGTATTTGTATGTGGAAGCTGTCATTTTTAAAATATGGAAATACACACCTCATAAGCGAGCTATATTATAAAATTGGTAGACGATTTATTTTTAGAAAAATCATAATGTTTAGTGTTCCTCTGGGCTCTTCTTCAAGGGCAGTTTCACCCATATTCGAAAAATAAAATTCCTTTTGACCAAATGAGCCTTTTGCCTTTCTCTCACTACTTCCCACATCCAACCATCTTTTTATATTCAGGGTTATCTAACCGCTTGATCTGAAAATGGTAGTTGCCTGACATTTTAAAAGCCAAAAGTACGTTTTCCAATATCTGGTTTCCTACTGCAACACTGTTTAATGCAGGAAACTGTAGTACATTAGGAAACCAGTCTATACATCCGGTTGCATATTTTTACAAATAATTTTAAAGAAACGAACTTAAAATCCTTATTTTACATTTACCGCAACTGGTGCCTTGTTTCAAGTACGTCAAAGGAAACAGTTACGACAGAAATCGGGAGAATCTCTTAATTTTAGATGCTTGAATACATTTAATAAAGATTACAGCTCAAATAATAATTTTCCATGACTATTCAAGGACTTTTCGATAAAATACAGTTTTCCATGACTTTTAAAGGCCTTTATTTTACAAAATAAAAATCAATGACTTTTCCAGGATTCCATGACCCGTACGAACCCTGACGGTAAAAAGAATATTCCCTCATTTTTTGTTTACTGCTTTTATCTTAACTGTAATGTATATTAGTAGTTTTCTCGTTGGTTAAGGTCTCACAACGACTTCAACATGAAAACAACAATAAAAGCATTGTAAATATGTTTTATCCTATATTGATCTCGGTTTTGTGTCATATAGTTGTAACAACATTTCAAATCTGAGAATTATCATTAGATCATATTTGAAATTATTTTAGAGTAAACTTAATTACCATATTAAGCTGTAATTTTGATGGGGTGAGGACTTACCCATTTAAAGTATACTACTGATGAAACAGTTTCTTGTGAGATCACAGCTTCCTCCTTGCAGTCTTTCACTTTACAAGTTTTCTGCATGCAGGTGTTTGCCAATGTCATCAACTGACTTGAAAAGACAAGGAATATTGTATCATCCAACATGTCATCAATATCTGTGTTATCTCATATCCGTATTACCCCTGGACCTAATTCAACCTCTGGTTCATCAGCTGTATCTTCATTGTCATCCGTATCTTCCTCATCAGAGTAAACATCTTTAATATTATTATTATGGTCCATCCTAAAAGGAATTAAAGAGATTTTGATATATCTGTCAGATTCTTATTTATAAATATACTTTTTAATTTTGACAATCTATATCATATAACTGTAAGCTATGTTGAAAATTAACTCATAATTATATATACAACAACTGTGAGCATTTCAAGCATATTATGTCACATATGTGTCAACAATCCTATATGAATAATTCTCTCTTCTTAGGGAACAAATACATGTATGACTAGTTTCAAGACACAGTGCCATATGCAGGGGTTTCAAAGTTTTTTAAAATAGGAGGTACTTCTTTAATTTTAGGAGATACCTAAAAAATTAGGCTGAGGGCTGTATGGGGTCCAGGGGCCGGAAGCTCCTGAAATCTAGCATTTTGTGGACCAAAAAATGTACTTCAGAGACTGCAAAACATTAAGTGTTTTTGAAAGAAAAATCCCATTAACTTTAGAGTTCAGATTTCACCAAGAGTGAAGACCATGCATAATGCCTGGATTTCCCCCCCGAACAAAAACGATTCACAGGAAGACATTTATTAACATTTGAATCACAAAAGTTAAATTATTTTGGAAAAAAAGTGGGGCTGACGTTTTGACATTACAATGTAATTCGTATTTGAGCCATGTCCGGTCCTTTTTCAAGATTTCTAGTAATTTTCTATCCCTTATCTCCTCGTACCCCCTTTTAACAAGAAAACTGCAGCAGAGCTGCGAAAGGAGTTGATTAAAAAAAATACATAAATCAAATCAAAGTATCCAATATCTCATTTTATTTAACTAAAAATGTTTCGTCGTATTTCAAGATTATATAGGATTAAACACTGGTTTTTATTAGGAAATTATCTATGCATAAACTCCGGCAGCTCACTCACAAACATAATTTCCTAAAAACATAGTGTTTAATCCTTATAATTCTTATTCTTGGACATCGTGTTTCTTTTCGACGCTAAATACTATTAAAGAAATACCCAAGGAGAGCCTCAAACAATGGACATACAATACACATACGATTGCAAGTAAACTGAAAAAAATTCGCTAAATGTTATTGACGACTTTAGGACATAGCCAACATGACGTCATTTGAAGACTTCCAGTTCGAAACGTAAAGATTAGACGTTATTTGGCTTCGTGTACGCTTCAAGTTTGATACAATTTAACTAAAATAAAATTTCACGGTAAGCTTTTTAATTATTTTTGTGCATTGTTGTAAATATGACATGTAGGATTTCACTTGGTAAATACCAGTTATAATTAACTTCCGGCAATGTGTTGCCATGGGATCCATTCCGACTATGCTGTTTTCGTGCCTCAGTCACGAAGATTTTTGAAATTTTTTCGTTAATTTTTTTGACTAGTAAATCAATTTTTTTATATCAATATAAGATATGCCTTCGATATGAAAACTTAATGTTTCTTTGTCTATGAAAATAAAGGGCGAATCAACTTCCGTCAAGGTGTTGCCATGGGACCCATTTCCAACATTTAATGTGGCCGTGCTGATTCATTTTTTTGTTCATATTGGGTGTGCCTTCGGCACGACGATTTTATTTCTTTATTCGTAGTATTCGTGCCTTCGGCACGACACAAAGTTTATTATTTATTTTATTTACGAAACCTTCAATGACAACTCTGCCTTCTTCAGGTTCGAAAGTAAAACTCTGTTTTCTATTTGAATGATATAGTCGTGCCCAAGGCACGAAAACGTAAGTTTTAATTCTCAATACAATTTTATAAAGTCATTATTTTTATTTGATTTGTTTCGTGTTGGTCGCGCCTTCGGCACGACAAAGATGTTCAATTACGAAAACAGACAAATGGCTTAAGCTCCTAACACTTCCGCTTCCGATTTCAAAGTGTTTACAAGTATCAACCATGTTCGCTTCGCTCACAGCTGGGTTGATAAAAAAATGTTTTTTCAGCACACTTTCATTTCTGTGAACAACCGCGGTAGGGCCCCGTCAAAATATGTAAATAAATTAGCCATAGGTTTTTATTTTTTCATACCGAAAGTTAAACAATATGGACGGAGATAAGCAACAAGACAGTACGCCCCAGAATGATTTGATCCTGGGTTTTAAATGGATAAAGAAAATCGCACAAAATATTGTGTAGTCATATATTCATAATACATAATGATCATACTTATATTACTGAAGATTACACTAAATTGTGTTTGAACATAATTTGTAATCGGTATTTTTTTATTTTGAAATGATGTCAGCTTTGTTCCGGTCCGAATTTTACACAAGGATGACAAGATATTTGGGCAAAAACATATCTATTTACCGCATGGGCAAACTGCTATTTACGATTCTAAGGTAAAGTTATTTCTAAAACAGGGAATATCCCATCAACTTGGTCGTGACGCAGTTGTTCGATTTGAATGCGAGAATTCAGCAATTGACGTGTTCATTAATTTTTTATGCAAAATATTCCACAAGCCTATCGACCATCGTACTTGTGGTTTTGAACATCGCTAATTTTGGGGGGCTTAGTAATTTCTGCCGGTACTATACACGATCTCAGACGGATAAAAGTACCGGGTACCGACCCACTTTGAAACCCCTGGCCATATGGTTCTCTCTATATCTTGTTCATTAGGCATGCTAGGTGTATTGTGAGGGAATATTTACCCTGAATATGCATTGTTAAAATCTTACAGCTGGCAAATTTAATTAATTTGACCAAATTGATATATGAAACAATATATTACCTCAGCGTCCAATTTAAGCTTGATTCATAATCATCATCCGACATCTCACCTTCCAAATTGTGTTCCATTATTTCTGATGCTGTAATTGTAAGACTGAAAAAAAAATCATTACATAGGAATAAAATAAAGGGAAGGGGTAAATGTCAATGACACAACAACTCTATGACAAACAGAATCTAAAACACGTAAAAAAGAGGTTGCCACACAGCCTTTCTTCAATGAGCACAAACTCACACTACAAGTCCAGCTCTTTATGGTCAACAAAAAAACAAAAAACAAATGTGAAAACATTCCTCCAACACTACAACATTACTGACATAAACACTTATTAAAACACAAAAAGACGATAAACATCCTCAGACATCCATTGACAAAGGTTCACTTGGGACAGGCACATAAATGTGTTGCAGGGTAAAACGTCTTGCGAGATCTCAACCCTCCTCTATACCTTCATCAGGGCTCACGTTGGAGGGCGAATCAGGCGAAAAAGTCGCCTTGTGGCTGCTCACTTCACTTTGTACTAGTGCCAATAGAGAAGTGGAAGTCGCCCTGTATTTTTACCAAGTCGCTTTGCTAATTTTAACTGTTTTAACGGTAAAACATCGGCATATTTTTACTACAAAATTTTCGTTTTTCAAACCGCCATTGTAAAGGGACGTAATCGAAACAGTTACGAATATGAAAACTGTACTACGGATCTGTACTCTGGAAAATAACGTCGGTATTGTTTAATTTCATTTATTTGAGGTTTGATCATGATGGCGGCTATCGAAAAGGATTGTTAACTTTGTGGATATGATTAGTTTCTTAATTAATATCAATCAATGATTAAAGAGAAGCAATGTAAATAATATACTCATTAAAATTTAATTAAATAATTTGCGGTTTCACAGCTTGTGATAAAATTTATTATTCAATTTTATTTATTTATTATTTATTGGACAATAGTTGACTATCATATATGTGCCTTTATTATCTGCACGACAAAACAAAGAATCTGAAAAGGGTTTATTTAATACAAACAAACAAAAAACAAATACAAGGACATACGTGTACAATGTATGTAAATCAGAGAGATGATATGCTAACAAAAACAAGGAATTAAACAACTACTGAATATACCTTAATGCATAACAAGTACATTATAACATACGAATGCCACGATAATGCCCCGCGAATGTGAAAAGTGGTACAATAATAGAAATATTTTGACTTCTCCCTGTACTCTCACCACTTCTCCCTGTTGTCTCTCACATCTCTTTTGTCAGCACCTGAAAGAGAAGTCACTTCTCCCTCTGATTTCAAAGTAGTGGGAGCCCTGCCTTCATCATACTCTAATGAAACAATGCCAAATGCAGAGCAATTCATGCTTACCCTTTCTGAGCACCAAACGATACAACCCGTTCTTGTGCGAGTTTACATGGCTTATGCTTTAGTTTTGGTCGTGTTTGTGTCAAATTATGTGGTTGTTTTATTTTCTTTCGATATTGTTACAAAGGTACTAATTTCGCCATGTATTTTTCTGCTTATAGATTATATTATTTCACATTTACTCAATACCTATTTTTCCCAAAATCTGAACTCGAGTTTTTATAATTGTGTGTCAAACTGTCAAGAACGGGGATGATCGAAACAGCGACATTTATGGGTTTTTTTAAATAGCGACATCAAAACGGCGAATATTTAATATATCAAAACAGCGACCTTTACCTGTATTTAATAATACTTTAAAATGGCTCTTAACTTTATGCAGCCATGGTCGTCATGTATACTACCCAATCAGCAGTCATCATTCCTATAAAGTATCAAAAGTTTTTCCTTGTAGTTTCAGAGGAGAAGATTTTTGAAAATCGGCCCATCAGAATCAAGAATTGCCACAGGCAGCCATGTTTTTCATCCAATTGGCATGTAATGAGGAAACTTTGTAGAGGACCTTCCATACATTATTCGTGTCAAGTTTGGTTCCATTTGGCCCAGTGGTTTCAGAGGAGAAGATGAAATTGTGAAAAGTTAACGACGGATGATGACCACGGATGCCAAGTGATGACAAAAAAACCTATTGTCCCCTGCTCACCAACAGGCAGATGAAAGTAGGATGAATATTATGTCCGAAATAAAAGTAGCAGTAGATAAAATAAACTTTTTTAAACTGTTCCATGATTTAAACTTTTAAAATCATCGCAAGCACTAGTATAGTAAAATCCTACAAGTTAATAACTGGTTGAACTCTGTGCGCCACAAGTTTGACAAATTCTTGTCGTGATATTTCACTATTTTGATATTGTGTCTGAATATTTTGCTTAATTTCTCTATCATATCCCCTTTCACCTGTCAAAATCAAATTAACTTAATGTCACTATTTTGATATATAATTTTCAAATTGGTAATTAAAATTGTCGCCGTTTTGATATATGGGTAATATCGCTATTTTGATATACCGCCGTCATGAATACTCACTCAAATGGATTAATAAAATTGCTGGATTTGTCAAATGCTTTTTTAGTGGAATATTTTCTGACAGCAATGCCCGACATTTCAACTTCTGTCCTAAAACAAAAAAAATATATAACTGACATGTGTCGCTGTTACACAATAGCCTGGCTTTGTAAATTACAAAAAAGAGTGCACTGACTCGACTCGCAGCCGCAAGTAATAAAGTTTACCAATTGCTTGCCCATGGTCGGTGGTTCTCTCCGGCTTCCTCCACCACTAAAATTGGTCGTCATGATATAGCTGAAATATTGTAAAAAGTGGCGTTAAAACACCAAAAATTAAAATCATCTTACACAATACTTGGATTTTACTTGAGTAAATCTCTATTTTATTCAATGTAATGAAATATTGTCAGATTTGTCAAAACTAAAGTGCATATCAGGCATCTACATTAACATATTTTTCAACTTGTCCCTTCGAACAACTAACTAAAAAAAGTACTTGTCCGACTCAATCTTTTAGTTGTCCGAAAAAATTTATAAAAATTACAAAAACTAGAGAATAATTATCCAGGGCTCCCACTACTTTCAAATTAGAGGGAGAAGTGACTTCTCTTTCAGAGAGCTCACAGGGAGAAGTGGGAGAAAACAGAGAGAAGTGGGGAGACTTCTGGGAGAAGTCAATTGTGATTAATCGAAACATTGTTTCGCAAACCCTCTGACGTTACCGTGCCCAAATTTAGTAAATAGTTAAAGCTGCATTAACTGATTTGTTCTGGGTTTTTTTTTATTCATAACTACCTTAAGGACATATATTCAATGTCACATTTTTATTTCTGTCTACCTTGATTGGAGTCTTGCATACCAGTGATTTTTATATGTACCCCCACCCTCCTTTTCCTTTTGAAATATTACTGTGTTGTGATCCAATACCACACAAATTGTAATAGCTCATATTTGTGTTATATAAATCCTTGTTTCTGGTAAAAAAAACATACCTAGATACTATATACACCAGTATCTAGGTATATTTTTTTTTACCAGAAACAAGTGCCTGTGATATAGATAAAGCAAAGTATTTTATTTAAATTCACAGAGAAATAAAAAATTTAGTGGATCTTTTCAACCAGATTAGGAAAAAGCTTGTAATATTTGTCCATTTCAAAGGTTTCAATATTTCCCAAAATCCTAAATCAAGTCCTCTATCGTATTTTGCACAAAAGAGAAGTTTAAATTTGGCACCAAATTGATATCTTATAATTTTTACGTGTCCGTTCCGGAGTGATTCTGGTTCTTATATTTCAAATATTTATATTTCCGTTCATTAAAGCGTTAATTTTGTCAATGTCCTTGAACTTCATCAAAGCATGGAGGAACGATAAATACAATAAAATAGTTTTGATCTGGCGTTTCACTTTAGTTTTAATCAAAATAAATTATGGACAAATTGGAGATCAAACAGGGCTCTTTTATACAACAAACCTAGTATTTTATACCAGTGGAAATAGATTTGTCCGTCATACCGGCACGCTTGGGAATCTCTGATTTTTTCACTTGTCCCGTCGGACAACCGTAATACAAGATCTACTTGTCCGACGTCAGTTTTCACTGGTACCGGACAATCGAACAAACGTTAATGTCGAGCCCTGCATATATGAAAATTAAAAGCATCATTCATGGTGTAAATATATAGATTTCACAGCAAGACCCTGTTGATTTATAGCGTATTTTATTAATACAAAAATGTATAATTATCTCCCACGAGCAAAGCTCTGTACTTAGCTAAATTTGGCATTACTGTTCAGGCCCTTCATTGTTCTCTGAGTCACAGTCTTTCAACTGCTTTTTTTCTTCTTCAATTTTTCAAATGTTTTCATTCTAGCTGTACGAAAGTGACATAATTGTTTAAAATACCATAAACAGCAATACAATTTATATATACCTTCACTACTATGTTGTTTTATTAAACTTACATTCTACCAATCTCATGTTCTGATGCTGAAATCTCAGAAACATCTGCAACAGTAATGTTGGGCTTCTGATGGCCACGTTCTGGAGTGGACGTAAAAGCAGCACATGCTGTATTATCATACAATGGCACACTTGTGGCAAGCACACTATCATCTTGTAATTTTTGCTGTTTGTGTCTCCTGAGTTTTCTCATCATAGCTGAAATTGACAATAGCCTAGGAATATTGCAAAATTGTAAAATGACAAAAGTAATGAAGATCTGTGATAGATATATAGTGCGACTACTAGTACAGTTAGGGGCAGAAGCCCATTTCCAAAATGCCTTGATTGTGGAGCAAATACTTTACTTTACACTAATTTGCGATTTACATTGTACTCCGTTACTGATTATACTCACAACGATACATGTACCCCCCCCCCCTCCCCAATGTTTGCCACAAAGGTTGTTAGAATATATGCTTAATAAAAATATTAAAGAATTAAAGCAATATTCGATACAAAACACCAAAGAACATTGCTTGCAATTTAGGACGCCGTATTAAAAGCGATAATATTATTTTTTTTTTAATTCCCTTTGACTGGCCTCAATATTTTCGTCTCGATTTTACCGTTGGTATTTTTCAGGTTTCATCACCTATTTCGAAGTAAATAACATACATTTAAGATATAGATGATAAATAAATATATATTTCCTTCGATGTTTTCACCTACGGAATAAATTTATAACTTCTATCAGCCACAATGTACGATTTATTTTTATCGTTAAAATGTAAACATTGCACTTACCAGTCCAAAAGTATTTTCGACACTTCAGCGTTGGTTTTCACTCGTAGAACTGATCTGAGCTCATTCCAACGATCACACTGGTCTCCAATCCATATCCTGCTCAGATTACTCAATTTAGCATTCGATTCTCTTTTCCGGTGTTTTCTTTCTGAATCTGGAAATCTTCTCTTTGAACCACCCTTCGAACTAGATTCCGACATGTTTCTTTCATAGACAACAATCTCAATACGCATGCGTAGCGTTCAAGTTCAACAGAGGTTGTATGAATACGGAAAATCTTCGGTGGGAATTATTGCATGACAGGACTTAATTCTCGCTACTTGTTTCCCCCTTTATTATAATATATAGTAATGCGAGCTGAAAAACCAATTTTATTGCGTTTTTTTAATGTTTTAACAAGTATAAATGATTTTATTATTAAAAGAATTTTGTTTTTATTTTTAGTCAAATATATCGTCGTGTATTGTAAAGTCGAGGGTCGGTTATTTTGCATATTCATTAGATGACGTCGTAGCGAGCACGTGCCCTGTGACTGTTAAGCAATAATAGTGATGACCTAGTTGGAAATTACCAAGTATCTTAACAAAAATGAGATTCAAACAGATAAAATAACATAAGAAAGCCTCAAGATGCCAATTTCCGCCATTTTTGCTAATGCCCATTTTCAAAAACAATTTCTGTGCCGTTGTTAGAGCCTTGGGTCACAAGGGTCACGGACGGCTGCTTTGTTTACAAACTTGGGTTAAAGGTTATATGACTGAATTTGGACTCGTGGGTTTAATCAATTGAGGAAAATGTCTCACAAAACATGTGATTTCTTATTTATCTAACCTGTAAAATGTAAAAAATCTGACAATGAGTGAAACAAAATAACAACTTGTAGCCTTTCAAAACACTTGGTCATATGACTTTAACATATGGATAATAGACAGAATGTATATTGTGTTTAATATAGTTATAATGTATTGACCCACATTGTTGTTATTTGCTGTTTGAAATAGTGAACTAAAATGAACTAAAATGAACAGCTGAAAAAACTTTATGTGAAAAATATGTTTTTCTGCTGAGACAAATTAGACAATTTTAGTGTAATGCCAGGTTTTTTTACATTATATGACACTGAAAAAAGATGTTTTTAGCTGTGATTGTTATTACAAATTGCTATCTTAATTATAGTTGAAAAAATTGAATTGGTATCATATTTCATTTATTCACAACCGTATGCAAATATGGAGTCTCGACTTTACAATACACTCTACAAAACATGGTGGAAATACCCTCCAAGTTTCAGATGGATTTTTAATCACTTGCTAAGGATGCAAAAATAATGTAATCGGTACCAAAAGAGACTATAGGTATGTTTATTATTGATTATGTTATCTATAGAATAGTTGCAGTTATTTTAAAAATGTTTTGAGACAAAATAGTCTTAAGGTCTCGACTTTACAATACACAAGGATATAGACAGTGGGACTTTAAAGATGAACATTATATGGAACAGCAAGTAATTTATGTCGAGGTGTACTTGATACAACATTAAGTGATAAAGTTTGTCAGTGACTTGCGACAGGTCTGTAGTTTTCTCTGGGAACTCTGTCAGCAATAAAACTGATCGCAATGATATAATTAAAATATTGTTGAAAGTGGCGTTAAATACCATAAACCATAAAACCTTAATATATATTATCTAGATTTTTATTTTTATTTAATTTTAGGCCAAAAAAAAAATGTGTGTGTTTCCGATTGCCATGATATATCTGTTATGTATTGGACTTATAATAAATGTGTATTTGATATGCTATAAATAGACACATTGTACAGGTTATACTTTATATGTAAATTGTATGTATGAAATATTCTATTAAAACATGCTATACATTGTCCAAATATTGTGAATGATCCAAATGTTTTAAATGATCACAATATTGTTAATAGTCCAAAGGTTGTGAATGGTCCAAATATTGTTAATAGTTCAAATGTTGTAATATATAATTATGTCTACTTATAATTAACAGTTTTGTAAGTCATTGCTAAATATTATATCAGTGGTTTGTGACTTGTCAATACCATCTTGTCCACAAAATAAACAAAAAATATTTTATTTACAAAATATAAAAATCCTTCATCTACAAAATATAAACTAATACAGTCTTATTTCTACTTATATTTAACAGTTTTGTAAGTCAGTGTTAAATGTTATATCACGTGGTTTGTCCAATTAAATGTTATATCACGTGGTTTGTGACTTGTCAATATCATTCACGTCCTCAAAATATAAAAATCGAGAAAGCATCAGAGATGCAACAGCCGAGTTGCAAGTCAAAATCATTTGGTGTTGTTTTATAAATTAGTAAGAAACTAAAGAATAAATGTATGTATGATGGATTGGAAATATTTTCCTATGTAATATAAAAACTATTCAAGATATCATCAAGTTTCAGAGGACAAAAAATAAATTATGATAATGATGATAACAGATGTTATTTTGTAGCAGTTGTTTGTTTTAAATGACAGAGGAGAAACAGTGACAAAATCATATGAATGAAAGAAGAGAAAATAAACTGGTTTTTTTTAAACATCTTACAATTAATACTATTAGAGAGGTATCTGCAACCATACAAATTTATGGTCTGTCCAATATGCCTCTTGTATGCCTACACTTGCATCAATGTTGGTATGCGAACATAACTTTGGAAGAGGGTCACCCAAGGAACAATTGGGCAAAGTTTGGCTAAAATTGACAAAATGGTTTCAGAGATATGTGTAATTCTCAAAAAAAATTCCGGTAGGGGATGTGGTGACCCCGGGCCTCAACTCTTGAGACATTTAATTTGTTTATTCACCCTGATCATAAATATATACGGCTTAGGGGTGGGGATCTCAACCATTATAAAGTTCACTTCAGATAGGGAGTGAGGTATGACTCCCCGGGTCCTGAGCTATAAGGCATTAAATTTGCCTAGTCACCCTGATCATAATTTATAAATATATATGGTTTAAGGGTGCGGATCTCAACCATTAAACAGTTCACTTCTGGTAGGGGGTGGGGTATGACCCCTCGGGGTCTGAGCTATAAGGCATTTATTTGGCCTAGTCACCCTGATCATAAATATATATGGATTAGGGGTGGGGATCTCAACCATTAAAAAGTTCACTTCAGGTAGGGGGTGTGGTATGACCCCCCGGGGTCTGAGCTATAATGCATTTAATTTGCCTAGTCACCCTGATCATAAATATATATGGTTTAGGGTGGGGATCTCGGTCACATTTTTTTCAACAGATTCCTCCGCAGGGTGGGGCTGAGCCCCGGGGATAAAAAATGTTGAATGCACAACTTCACTTTGACATCTCCACCCATACCAAATATTAAGTTTCTATCTTTTGTAGTTTCAGAGAAATGTGTAATTCTCAAAATATGTACTTTTTCTATAAAAAAAAACCATGATTTTTCAAGAAAAAAACAATAGATTAATCTGAATTTGGAACTCGCTCTAAATAATAGTGTAATAATGCTTCCTACCAAAAATTATGTTGATCGGTCAAAAATTAAGAGCGCTATCGCGTTAACGAAGATAATTCTCAAAATATGTACTTTTTCAATAAAAAAAACCCATGATTTTACAAGAAAAAAACAATAGATTAATCTGAATTTGGAACTCGCTCTAAATAATAGTGTAATAATGCTTCCTACCAAAAATTATGTTGATCGGCTAAAAACTAAGAGCGCTATCGCGTTAACGAAGATAGGCTAACATACGCCCGCCCGCCTTTAGCCAAAACATATGCCGGCTGCATCAACAAATATAGTCAAAATATAAAATCATTCATTTACAAAATGTAAAAATCCTTCAACAAAATATAAAAATCCTTCATCTAAAAAATATGAAAATCCTTCATTTACAAAATATAAAAATCTTTCATTTACAACTATAAACTAATACAGTCTTACCTCCTTCATTTATAATGAACAGTTTTGTAAAGTCATTGTTAAATGTTATACCACCTGGTCCGTCAACACCATCATGTTTACTTAATACTATATCACGTAATGTTCCATCTGGTGACAACCTGTGTATGTCGTCTGAATCTTCTCCACTTATGTATACATGACCTTGTTGATCCACAGCCAGTCCTTCATATCCTGATATGTCGTATCTATATATAACGTGGCCATCTAAATTGATACAACACAATCTCCCTGACTGTCTTAACAACAACTGATCATTCCTTTCATTATAGAATAAGTTGTAATTAATACCACCACCAGTTGTTATCTCTCTTACACGAGATCCATCCGTATTTAAAATTAAAACTTTATCTTCTCCACCGATGTAAATTTTGTCCTTTACAGCAGTGACACCTGAACACCATTCTCCTATCTTTATCTTGTTGTCCTTTGTATTGTTAGTAGTGTTGATAAATTGTATGGATTCCTCATATGGAAGAGTAACTACTGCTTTATCGGTACATGGTACAACAGTAATACACCAAGGTTGACTGGTAAACGATATTTCATCTTCATAGGTTTTGTAATCCTTGTATATATATACCTTCTGATGAGAATAATCATAATTACAAAGTAGTAATTTGTTGTCAGAAGTGACAGCCATGTCTGTTAAATTGTATTGTACGCCATGTTTTAAATTAATTTCACCTTCTGTGATGAATTCGGTCAGTGTTTGTCTTCTATCGAGTTTTACCTGTTGATGTTGTGCTTTCATTGATTTATATTTAATAGGACAAGGTCGGGTAATTTGTGACAATGATCCGATTGTTTCAATGTTGACATTCTTAATTTCTTTAAACTCCATGTCAATTTCATTAATAGCAGACGTCATGTCATGAATCTTCTTGTCTGTTTTCTGAATGTTTGTTATTTGTTTTCGTAAAGTTAAAAATAGCTGATTATTAGAGCCGTGTTCTTTTTGGAATTCTACTTCTTGCTTATTGTCTTTTAAAATCGATGTTAATTGACAAATTTCATGTTTTTCACTGTTTATTTTCTCCTCATGTTTTTCCTGTACAGACGCTACTTCAGTTATTAATCTTTCTTTAATGTCGTCTAGATATTTTGGAACTTTTGATTTAGCTGCACTGATTTGTTTTATTATCAATGACTTCTTCTGTTTCAATAATTTTAGATTCTCGTCTCTATTTTCTTCCATTTTCTGCAATGTTTCAGTCATATATTCTTGTTCTTCTAACGTATCGGAAAGTAAAGATGAATTTCTGACGTTCTTTGAAGCAGAGTCTAAAGGTAAAACAGACTCACAAGACCTATGGCTATCCGAAAGACAAGCTCTACAGCATACAACATCATGTTGACTACAGAAATAATCAATCTGGACGTCTGTGTGTATTTCACAGTTTATTTTAGAAGATGGTGGTATTCTTGATCCCACCGACGACAAATCAATTACATGATGAGATCTAAATTCCTCACAACGCAGATGCCATTCAGTGCATTCTGTGCATAGCTTTTTTTCACAGTCCGAACAATATTTTTCAGCAACAAACCTTTTGTTTTTTTCTGAACATGGATCACAAATTGTTTCCATGATGGATCTACAAGTAGAAATATTATGACATTGATTATTTATAAAAAAAAAATCTTAACATTTTTAATAAAAAAAAATCAACATTATAATCTTGATATATCGACTTTTTAAATCTCTAATAGCTCGACTGTTATTCGTCCAATCCGATGTTTTCTGTGCATTATGCATATG
This sequence comes from Bathymodiolus septemdierum, assembly GCA_963383655.1. Classification (NCBI taxonomy): domain Eukaryota; kingdom Metazoa; phylum Mollusca; class Bivalvia; order Mytilida; family Modiolidae; genus Bathymodiolus; species Bathymodiolus septemdierum. The sequence continues at coordinate 68,124,044 of OY726525.1, forward strand.
CAGTGGAGTAGCAAAGGGTTACAGATGCGAAGATTAAGCTTTAGTAATGCATCGGAAGGTGTGTGTGGGGGGGGGGGAGGAGGAGGGGGCGGGGTCATTTGGAGTTGACACGAGGGGTGAAAGCTTGCAAAAATAACACGTAAATAAATAAAAACAAAAAAAACAAACAAACACAGAGGCTGGAAACTTAACATTTTGTTTTTGCTTTCATGCTGAAAATCCAGTTGCTAATTAAATTTCTGCCATAAGCTAACAAGTGAAGTAGTCATCCTCCTTTTTCTCACCCACTTACCAAAGTGCTGGGAATGCCCTACTATGCCCATGATTTAAATGCAGAGCACTACGCAAATCTAACGAGGTTTGGTGTGTAGTCCTGGGGTTAAAGCTAATGAAAATGTGCAATAAAAAGCAATACATATATTTTATCTGCACGTTTATGGGTATGTTTTATAGATCGTTGTTTGTCCTTTTTCTTTTGGCCATTGTGTTGTCTGTTCTTCTTCGATATACGGATTCTGATTACCCCTTTGGTATCTTCAAACTCTTCTTTGAACAGTAACCACATTTTGTCAAGTACAAAAGGATCAAACAAATGTCCACAATTCAGGAATTTTGTGTATAAATTGATGACTCTTTATTCTTGTCTCTTACCTCTCTCGGAAAAAAAAATAAAAATGTAATACTATATTTAAGAAATAATTCATGGCAGGCATAGAGTTGTGCAAATTTACACATGGGCTGGGCCTTTATATTCGAATCTTAAAAGTGCAAATTTACACATGGACTGGGCCTTTATATTCGATTGATTGATTGATTGATTGATTGATTGATTGATTGATTGATTGATTGATTGATTGATTGATTGATTGATTGATTGATTGATTGATTGATTGATTGATTGATTGATTGATTGATTGATTGATTGATTGATTGATTGATTGATTGATTGATTGATTGATTGATTGATTGATTGATTGATTGATTGATTGATTGATTGATTGATTGATTGATTGATTGATTGATTGATTGATTGATGTTTAACGTCAAGCCAGCAATTTTTCAGCTATATTCAGGACGAGAACATTTTAAAAATGTAAACGCCACGGGACTCGAAACAAGGAAAGGTGATGGGTAGGGACGGATAATTTTGCCAGTGCAACAGGTCTCTTATGGACCACTCATCATGAGCATAATGCTCATAATGAGCTGTTACACTGGGTTCTTTAACGTGCGGAGAGGGTGGCAATCTCTCAACACGGGACCTCGGTTTTATTTACGTCTCATCCGCAGGACGGTTGCACATCCGACGGACGCCCCTTCCAGCCGAAGAAGCTCTCGTCTCATTTCTATACCCCGGGGTTCCCGCGGGGTTGACCCCCTTTTAGAGGACTAGTGCCTCTAGGGTGGAGAAACCTGGTGCCTATTCTACACCCGGCAAATAAAAGAAACATTAAAAAGATAAAAATTTACCCCGAGCGATAGCGGGTGGTAGAATCTAAGAATATAAAGGCCCAGCCCATGTGTAAATTTGCACAACTCTATGCCTGCCATGAATCATTTCGATTCTAATAGGACAAATACGGTAATTTTTAGCCATTCGTGAACTGTATACAGACGGCATTTGGTGGCTGTTCCATTTACCTCCTTCGGAAATTTTTATTTTGATTTTGAATTATTTGTATTTGAACGAGATATTTTAAAACAAAGATATGGATGTTAACACGAAAAACATATTTATTGTGTATTTTCCAACAGATTTAATTGAACAATTCCTGCGTAAAAATATTTTATTTAGTTCATTCGTTCATCATTTCGAGCGCTAACAAAATGGCGTGTGAGTTATGAGTTATGGGTGATTTTTATTTGTACATAAATTAAACACAACAAATAAAAATTGACTTTGATTTTCCTATATATTTCAACTAAAAATAAATCCTAAAAATAAAAAATCATGTAAAAATTATGTACAAATATAAACCACTCATATAAACATAATGAGCAAATAAACAAACAAAATATAGACAATTCCGAATGTTTTGGTGTAACATTTCTTAAAATTTATCCAGAAATGACTTCACAATATTTTTTTGAAAAAATATGGTTTTGGTTGATTATCTAGGGATTTTTTTTACATTTCCGAATACTTTTGACAGATGACTGTGTTTGTGTATATAACTTTATTCTCTAAACTAATAAATGTTGCAAAGGTTACAGAGTGAGAGTGTTCAAATCAATACAAAGTAAATACATATCATTACATTAATTATCAAGATTATGTGTGTACTTGCTCCCGGCCTTTTCGTTATCAATAATCATAGATAGTAGGGTTAAAATTATTGACAACGAAAGTCCGGGAGCAAGTCCCTGTGATCCACGTGGACGTTTGCATGCGAACAACACAAAGTCAATAGTCCTATATAACATACGACTTCACATTCCAAGTTCATATTTTACGTTTTCATTGGGATTTTTTCATTTTTTATTACTCGCAGTCGCAAGTGATAAAGCTTACCAATTGCTTGCTCATGGTCGGTGGTTCTCTCCGTCTTCTTCCACCACTAAACTGGTCGCCATGATATAGCTGAAATATTGATGAAGGTGGCGTTAAGCACCATAAATCAAATCAATCAATCATTTTATATTTCATGCGGAGGCAGCAAATAGGAAACAAACAGTAAATATCGCCACCCGCGGTACTATGTGATAGGAATACACAAGTCAAATGATGTCTTGTTTCATAAAATGTTGTCATCTTCCTATCAATGTAATCAATCCATAATCATTGTATTAAATTCTTTGTTAATTGTTCTGCCCGAAAGGGATCCTTAATTGGAAATAAAAATATGTGTATTGTATTGTATTGTATTGTATTGTATTGTTGTTCCAGAGAGATAAATTCGTATACAATGCATTGCACAAACACGCAACAATGTTATTCTTAACTGTTTTCAGCAAAATGTCGTTAATTGCATATAAAATGAAGAAAATATATTTACCAATTCAAATTTCACGTCTGCTTCTGCAAAGTTCTGGTTAATGGAAATTTGAAAAATGAAGCGTTAATAGACGTCACGTCTCAGACGTGTGCAAAAGTGATTTTGGTCACGTAGTCCATTGCCTTATGGTAGATGGGGTGTCTATTTTTTTATCCATAGATTATTGATTTTTTAAAGTAAACTTCCTTGTAATATGCCCTTCCAAATAAAAAAGATAAAAAATGAGGGTCACCGGCATTCCAAGATAAAAATTTTACTTTGAAAATTGAAGGGAAAATGGCATTTTGGAGCAACATTTATAGACAATGAAGGAAAAAACGTTATTGGATGCATTTATCTGATGAACATATCAATTTCTAATCCATAGAATTTTTTTGTAATGGAAAACATTCAGTCATTTTCCCCCCAGGTGGCGTCGCTGTACCAACGGTGGTTAGGAAACGTTTGTTTTCCAATAAACTCTTGTAACCAATGTAATCAAATGGCAATATCATTACCTACGTGGTGTCCTTGATCTGAAACGTTGCGTAATATGACGGTAGGCACAGCCTATGGAGAGCACAGAAGTGAACATAATAGATTTTAATTTGATATTTCCAATACCTTTTTTTCTAGTTTATTTCACAGTGACCGGTAACAACCATAGCCTATAGGGCCCAATGTCTGCAATGGCAATGTACAATTGCATGCACGTGGTTTTTTTAACTTCATTTGGTGTCTAATGACATAAAATTGCACACGAGGTTTTTTTTAACTTCATTTGGTGTCTAATGACATAAAATTGCACACGAGTTTTCAGACTAAATTGAACCTGATTGAAAATTGTACACGTATTTTTTTCACTGTATAGGGTCTAACCATGTACATGTGCGTACTCGCTTTTGCTTCAAAAACAATGCAAGAAGAGTTTTAAGATCCCCAAGCGCAAGGGCAGGCAATACAATGGCCAAAAGAAAAAGGACAATCACTGATCTACAAAACATTTCCCCTACAGCGATATAAATTTTTCACAGGAAACAAAAATCAGATTTTTATTTTTTGGACATAAGAAAAAAATCAGTAATTTCCCTTCAAATTTTTATCATAAATTTCTTGTTGAGAACTGTAGGGCCGGATTAATGATATTTGTGCATCTTTCGTCGTGTAAATTTATTTTGTTTCTTTAAAATTCACCACATAATTAATATATTTTTTTCTTCAGAAAAAAACATCCTAAAAGTTAAATGGTCGTCCCCTTAATGACATGAGTGTGTGTCTCGTCCGTGTCCATGCAGCTTCGTATAATGCGAACCGCATCGGAGGCGTAATGGTTAGAGTGCTCGCCTCGATTACGGTAGATCGTGGGTTCGAGCCCCGATCGGGTCATACCAAAGACTATACAAATTGATATTTGTTGCTTCTCTGGTAAGCACGCAGCATTAAGGAGAAAGAGCAAAGACTGGTCGACTCGGAATCAGGATAATGTGTCCGAGTGGGGCGACATGTCTATCCGCGGACTGTGGCCTTAGTGATCTAGCACTATAAAAATCCAACTCAGCGTGTTGTTCTAGTACAAAGCGGACCTCATCATCATCTCATTGAAAATTAACTTGTTCTCGCCATGATATAGCTGAAAAATTGCTGAATTGGCGTTAAGCAACAACAATCACTCGTATAATACGTGTCCGGATTTCAAGATCCTAAGTTATGCAAGAAAGTTCAACAGTTTAATTATTGCTTCTGATTCGCGGATTTGTCCCGATAAGATTGATTCCTTAAAAAGTAAACCTTCAAAGAGATAAGTTGCATTTTAATGATTGGTGCTTTTATCATTCATATGATTTTCTTCTATCATCATATGTAGCACTATCATGTAATTTAATCAACACCGCCCAAATATATTTTGTATTTAGTGTAGAGGTTGTTAAATAGCTTGTATTACCGTTGAAATGAAACAGTACACTTCTTGTTTCGTGACGGTCAGTTTTATTCGGCCCGTGGTGGAGGAATCCGGAGTTTCCTGAAAAAACCACCGACCTGCCGCAAGTCACTGATAAACATTATCACATAGAAATCACATTATTATTATTACCAATTAATAATAGTCAAGCGACTGTTGATGAAAAAGAAAATCCACACATGACTGTTGATGAAAATAAAATGGGATAATATGAAGCATTATCTATAATACGACCCAGGTATTCAGGTTTGAATTGTTTTTTCAGCAAAATCTTCAGAATGTTTGATGCCTTTATTTGAATGGCTTAAGATAAAGCTGAAAACATAAATTTTTAATTTTGCTTTTTTCAATTTTCGCAAAATTAGAGCCCACACGAACAGTTTGACTAAAAAAGGCAAAATTAACACCCCTTCGAAAATAACCACTTAAATAGAAGATTAATAAATGTAGATAGTTATGTTTGAGACAGAATATGTTTTTAACATCATGTTGGGGATCAGTGAGTAATTGTTGTTTACGGCAATTTTTCAGCTATATCACGACGAGAACAAGTTAATTGTCCATGAGATGAAGACGAGGTCCAAACACGCTTAGTTGTTTTTTTTTATAATATATATATCTTAAAAATGATATAGAGGTGCATATTTTTTATTAATAAAGTTATATATCTTAAAGACAAACCACTGTGGTTGGAATCCGGAACAGAACAGTACATAAAATTCGCCAAGAATAATTAATGTATGTGAAATTGATCGAAATTATTTGATTCTAACCATTAATAAACGATTATTTACCATGAAAGTAGAAAATCAGATACAACAAAACTAGGAAACCAACATGAAAATCTTTTAAAAAGGGAAATACAAATAATGAATGTGAACAAATATCAAACTTTGTTTAACAACGTACGTACACGTGTACTATAGTTTCCCCATTCTACAGTTATTGTACGTATGCTATGCGTATTTACTAATTATAAAATTATTGAAAATATTGATTTTTGCTCATGGTGAACATAAGAAAAAAATAATAAGAATGTTTTCAATTTTATTTTATATTCACATTCACAGTTAGTAACAGGTGCCCGTGACCCAGATATGATTGCAACGTTGTTCTTGTCTTATTTCAACGTAATGACGTGATCACTTTAGTAATTTAGTAAGATGGTTACAACTTATGATGCATTTGTTGTTAACTTGAGGAATATTGTTATACAAATACAAAATAATTATTGTTGGATAATTAGATAGAAATTGTGTTTAAAATAATAGTTTACATAGCCCGGTACCAACGTCTCGAGCGACACCTGTTGAGTAAATTTGGGTGAATGTTCTCCATTGAATGGTTCAAATGTTTCTTAAAAAGATAAAATTCATAAATTGGTGGGTCACATTCCAAATAAAAAAGATGTAAGTAAAATTATACAAGAAAATAGACAAAAAAGGGAGTTAACTCTTTGTTCAATCTGAATGGATTTGCAAATTTACAGTCGGGCCATAACTTTTTTGTCTCTTCAGATAGGTCTGATATTTGGTATGTAGGTGTACAATCATGAGAGGTTGTGTCATGTACCAACATGACCACATTTTGTCTTTGACCTTTTACCTTTAGGTCAAATAATTGATATTTTTTAAGCGTTATGGTGTCCGAGTCATAACCTTTTTGACTTTTACGATAGATTAATGATATTTGGTATGTAGGTGTACCGTGTATAATCATGAGACGGTGTGTCGTGTTCCATCGTGACCTCAGTTTGACCTTTGACTTTAAGGTCAAATAATTGATATTTTGTAAGTGTGTTTGTGTCTGAGCAATACCTTTTTCCATTTTTAGATAGGTTAATGATATTTTGTATGTGGTTGTATATTGATGAGACAGTGTCTCACGTACCATCATGATCACAGTTTGACCTTGACCTTTGACCTTGAGGTCAAATATTTTACTTGAGAGTTTTATGAAACAATTCTAGTTTTCTTTGAAAATTATGGCCGGATTTTGAGAATTAATTCTTGTTTTTAATGAAATAACTAGCTTATGATGAGCAGAACATTTCAGATTTAACAAAAAAAGAATGTGAAGCTGGTGAGGATTAGACTATTTTTGTCATAAGAAACAATTATCTGCAATTTTTTGGTCTGGGGGACTCACCTTTTTGGGGGGACACGGATTTTGAGAATCAAGTCTTGTTTATGCAATAATTTATGCAAACATTATTTGGATGAATTTTAATTTTATGTGTGTACATTTGAAACTTATTTTTACCTTGTTGGAATATGAAATAAATGCCTGAAACCATTGGTTTTTTTTCAAAGCATTTGAATAAAAAAAAATGCACCTATGTACTGTACAAGCTAATTCCTATAAAACTATGCTGTGTTCAAGGATTGTAATGAAATGTGCATATAAACGGCTAGTACAAGTACACTGCATGGATACATATAATTATTTACCCTGAATTTTCATATGTTTTTCAGCATACAAATACAGGGATAATAATATCAATTCAAAGGTGATATTCTTTTATTAATATAAATGTTAAATCTGCTAGTGGTGTTTTGTTTTGTTCTCAAACTAGCTGCAATAATGTAGCTCCTGTGACAAACTTGTGTCTCGGCAGAGCTACAACGCGGTCCCATTCGTCACAATGGAGCAAAAAAAAAGTTGCAGTTGAAACATAAAAACTCACTATTTACGCTTCAAACATTTCATTATAACAATTACTGATGATCCCAGTCCTTGTTTAATCGGTTTGGCTGAGAAATATATGCTTTTCAAAGTTAGCAACAGCCTTGTTCAAATTTATCGATCGTTTTCCATAACCGGAAACTACGGAAGGCGGAGCTTTTCTAAATATGGTATTTCTTATTACAAGCTGATGTAAACATTCCAATCGTAACTACTCGGCCATTCTCGCTACCCTGTTATGTGCAGGGTAGCGAGAATGGCCGAGTAGTTACGATTGGTAACCATTCACGCCTAAATCGCCAAATATGGTATCGACATCCAAATAGTGAGGCCGGAAATGACGAAATTCAAAATTTTCAAAGAGAAGTTTTTTATTTTGTGGGAATTACATTCTAAAATACTGTTAGGTGATAAAAACTTGTTATAATAATGGACAAAAGGAAAGGTTATGTCTTATTATTGATAAATGCAGGCGTCAGAAGCTCTGTAAGCGAGCGCAAAAAATCTCGGCGGCTGCTCCATTACGTGTAATGGCATCCCGTTATAACCCTTGCGAGTAAGCGAGCATTTAGGGTTTTATTATTAGAACTATTCTCAAACCAGTCCTTGAATTAATTATTATGTACATTACAAATTATTCATCACTATTTCCCATGACTAATTAATCAAAATGTCGGAGGTCTGAAATGCTGGACACAATTTTAGAAGGGGACTACCCAAGGATCATTTCAGCAAAGTTTGGTTGAGATTGGCTCAGTAGTTTCAGAGAAGAAGAATTTTTTTAATTTCATCCCCCCTTTTTCTATTTTAAGCTTGACGGCCATCTTGGTTGTAAGTCGGGATCATCGGACACAAATTTGGAAGGGGGCCACCCAAGGACCATTCCACCAAAGTTTGGTTGCAATTGGCCCAGTGGTTTCTGAGGAGAAAATTAACATGTGAAATGTGGACGGACGGACGACGGACGAAAAGTGATGACAATAGCTCACATGGTCTAAAGGCCAGGTGAGCTAAAAAAAGAATATTTGTTAAACTACTCCTTGCAATATAACTGCAGTTAAAATTTGAGCTCACTTTGACTTATACTAAAGCAGCAATGGACAATTGAAGACATTTCTATTTTTCTAGCAACAGCAGCCATCTTGAATGGAGGACGGGGCTGTCGGACACAATTGTGTAAGGGACCAACACAGGGACCATCCCTGCCAGGTTTGGTTTAATTTGGTTCAGCGGTTTCAGAGAAGAAGATTTAAATGTGATCTTTTATCAAAATATGCCTAATTTGCATAATCGGTATAAATCGCCTGAAAGAAAAATTGTGTCTTAATATTCTAAACCATTTTCGGCAGATGTTGGTAGTATTCAAATATTTTGTAGGATCAGACTGACGGAAGATATTTCAAAACCTTTGTACACGGAACCACTGTAATATTTGGTCATTTTGTGATGATATGCATGCATATCAAATTAACCAATGCTTAAACTGTAAATAATAGCTTAAGGATACGATATGCTATATTTTTTTCGTAGTGTTGGAAAAAAGGTGGATATATTCTGTACCCGAGTACCTGTGGCCAAATATTCTCTTCTCTTACTATGTAAAAAAATATTCTTTTCTTTATATTTTTTCACAATGTATCTATAGATATTTTGTATAATTTCTGTTTTTCTTCTCTTGGGTAGTAAGATGAATAAACAAAAGGGTACTGATAGAAATAATTAACACTAACAGAAATAAGGAAAAACTAATGCGTTCCTTGTTCCTTGCAGCACATCATGGTTAGAAAGTGTTCGTTACTTAGACAAAGTAATTATAAATGCAAAAAATGTATAAAAATGAAAAATGTTAATGTTCAACTATCTTTTCTTATCAGAGACATATGTGCCGGTGGCAAGGGACACATGCCCTCCTTGTTTCGAGTCCCATGGCGTTTAAATTTTTAAATGTTCTCGTCCTGAATATAGCTGAAAAATTGCTCGCTGGACGTTAAACACCAATCAATCAATCAATATTGATAACGAAAGGCCGGGAGCAAGTCCCTGTGATCTCCTCCTAGTTATTGTACGTGTACTATAGATGCGCATTAAAAAATATTGATGACATTGTCATCTTTGTGTGTCAGTTGTGACCCAAATACGATTGCAATGCTGACCTTTACTTGTTGCAACATAAAATCACAGGGGCTAGGTGCGTCCGAAAAAAAAAAGAAAAAAAAATACTATATAATATTTTTTTTTTTTTTCTTCCGGACGCACCTAGCCCCTGTGCGTAAAATATGACGTGATGAAAAAAATATTAACATGACGATGAATGGTGGCCAGATTCGTTTTTATTTACGCATTTATTGTAGAACATTAGGAATATTGTGGTACATGTACAAATAATCTTGGAGACAGGAATTGTGTTTGGATTTCTTTCAAGTTGGTAAGTCATATAACGAAATGTCAATATAAATCTGGAGTTCGACAGTGAAATGCAGTTGGGCGTGACATAAAATGTCCATACGTCAATAAATGACCAGATTCGAGTTGTCTTAAGAGTCTTAAGTTGTTGACTGATTATGAGTTTTGAATTTCCCTTTGTAAGATTGTTCGGAGTTCGGTAATTTTGTTATTACCCTTATTCATATTGATAAAAAAAATGAACAGTTGTTGTCCTTAATGATAGTCCATGTTAAGGGAACGACCATTTATGATTTAACTTGAAGGGGGGGTTATGTTTTTTTTCTAAAAAAATATTCTGATTCCCAATGTTGCTGAAAAATATATTCTGATTTTGGTGGAGGGAAAAAAAAATAATCGAATTCAGAGTTTTTGTCATATAACCTAATGTTAAATTCTGGAAAAAAAAATATTCTAATTCTTGTGTTGTCCGAAAAAAAAATTCTGAACGAAACACAAAACCAAATCGCATTTTCAATTATTTTCAATTTGAAAATTTGACCAAAAACCTTGCAATAAAACACGCGCTCCTCAGAAAATCTGTGAAATATTTTGATACATCTACTACTTTTTTCTGTACTATGAATATATCCAATTTCCAGAAAGATGCTACTATTACGATAAGTATTGCTTAAAACTATTTGAATTTGATCATAGAATATGACTATCTACAAGGCATGATAACTAATAAAACGCTTAAAAATTGGCTGGTTAATAAAAGTATTAATAAATGGGTGTTTTCATAATGGACCGGTTACATGTCCAAGGTTAGTCATAATGGCCCAGGCCAAGGAAGGTTGTATTGGCCCGAGCCAATTAGCAAAATACACAGGCGGGTATATACCTCATGCACAACAACACCAACGCCCATAGTAGTTCACGGAAAGACACAGCCCAATCCTATTTAAGTAACTAAAATAAACCTCAATTTCTAGTAGCCCATCCAAATTTTTAGGAGCCTTGGCCAACTGGGCCCCTGCTAATGTCCATCCCTGAGTATTTGATGTTTTGATGGAGTAGTATGTCGTTAATGTTTCCTTTTTATGGGGTGTGTTTTTTTGCAAGCCTACATTTGTATATCTCAATAGCGAAACGACCTTCACTCACAATACTACCCGATATGCATAATGATATGCATAAGGCAGTATCATCAAATTTCAGGGTTGCATTTGTGGTAATGGGAATCGATGTTCGGTGGGTTTCCAGGGAAAGGAGGGATGTTGTTTCTTATCACAAATGGATGACAAGTCCTAACTTTTTCGATTTTGGAGTTTCCTGTTCAACTTTTATTTCACACCGGGCTTTATTTTTATCTAGCATTTGATTTGTTTAAACTTCGGAAAAATGGAGAAAATGTCTTTTCACAAGGACCAAAATAGCTTCCAGATGTAAAATGCATCCTCTTTCCGTTGAAAACTAATCTGATAGTATACATTCTTATATATATATCTTCGTAAAGTGACATTTCCTCTATATAAAGAATGAGGTTGTTATTAGAGCAGAATTTATTCAAATTCTACATTACTGATTAGTGGTGCACCTGATTTGTCGAAATCATTATTTTTCCAATAACAATGCATAGCTCGGGCGTCTTAGGTTTGTCGAAAATACTATTTTGCCAAAATAATGGAAATACTGAGATGATGAATAAATGTCCACGAGACAACGATCCGACAAAACAGCAAATTACAAAGCCTCATTTATATACATAACGCCCAGCATTCTTGTCAAAATAAGTTTCATATTGGATCCTATATCGATAACACCAATAGTTTACAAAAATCAAGTAAGTGGCTATGGTTTCTGGACTAAATTTTTCATGGTTTTCTCATACACTGTATTTCTCAACAATATGTTTTTAAGATACAGGGGCGTATCCAGAATTTCAGGTTAGAGAAAAAATAATAATAATAATCGGCGGGCTGAGCGAGGCGAGAAATGTTTTTGGCATCAAGATTTCATGCAAAAAATCGAATTTTTTCTATTTGTAGGGGGGGGGGGGGCATACGCGCCAAACCCCCGTCTGACTAGTAATTCATATATCTATTAGGATATTTTGAACCATTCATTTACAAAGCAAAAATTCTAACTTTTAGGTGGTAATCAGTTGGATTAGAGTCAAGGTCTCAATGTCCGCCAAATGACAATGAGTTCCATTCAAACTCCATATTATTTCTAAGGACAATAATGTATGCTTTAAAACAATATAGATACTTTACTGATCTATTCTAGGTCTACATGCCCGTGCCCAGACATTTTCAAATGGGTGTGATTCCTATGGGAAATTGGATTTTAGTGAATTTTCTCCACAGATTTAATATGCTCTTTTAAAACTGAGGCAAGGGGGGGGGGGGGGGGGTATTTATTCAAATATAACAATGTTTATCAAAGTTTTGGTGAAATGGTTTAAAAAAACAAAAGTACATACGTTATCTATAAAACTTTCAATTAGTGAACTTCAGATAGTTAAACCTTCGGACGTCTTGTTTTAAATTTTTGCCTTAGTATTCCTCATACGACATGTATCTGAAACAAAAATTCGCCTCTAAGGGACCAGACAATATGGACCAGTGCAAAAGGCCATGGGACAAAGATATTTTTGCAACTTTTTGTTTTCATGGGACCTCAGTCACGTTTTCTTGGCAGAATTTGGTAAAACCTATATTATTTTCTTTGAAATTAGGCATGGGACATGTAGTTTTTTTCATAAATATTGAACCACAGGCCTGTGTATTGAACATGGGACATCACAAAAGTATGATTTAGTGAAGTATGATCGTCTGCTCTACAATAAATGATGCGGCGGAGAAACTATTAGGTAGGTCTCTATCCATAAATACCGCAAAGGTCAAGCGAAAACCGTACACGAAAAAAAAAACCGATTTGTTTACATTTGTGCCGAAAATTGCATTGGAAGCCTTCCCTTTATTATAGCAGTGACACTATATTTTTTTTTCACATTGACCCTACATTTTATTCATTGAACGTCGAGTGCCTGTGGTATGACATATATACAATAAATACAATCAAACAGTAGTTTCTATCCATGCCGGGTTTCTGACATGATATAAGTTAGAAGGTAAGTCACTCTTCTTTGTTTACATTGGGGTACCTGTTATGCATTCATCTTAAATTTAGTGAATTAAAAAGGCCTACCTTTCTGGAAATTGGCTTATTCCTTCTCTGTATATATTATTCTCCCTGAAAACACATCAATATTTATTTACAGCAGCTGACAACTCTCCATGGAACATTTTTCCATTTGCGATTTTCAGACGACATTTTTGAAAACTCGGAATTAAAGCTACGGAAGTGTCGATATTAGCAACATCTGCTGGTCATTTGAAATATTGACGATACAGTAAAACGCGAGAGTTCCGGGTAAAAAGTTCGGGAATTTTTTAGCGCAAAATTTAATTTTACCCATGTACAGTGCTCCCTCGTTAAACCACCACCTTCTGTGCAGTCGGTAGTTTGGCGATAAACTGAGGGACATTGAAAACCAGAAGTCATGTAATCTAGAGACACATCGAAAAGATAATTATGTTATCGATGGATAACTCATGAGATACAAATGTACGCAAATGGAAAAGTTTGAAGCGCCATTTTTATAAGGTGTGACTTTTTACCCAAATACAGCTTCAAATTATATTATTTCTATTATTTTGAGATGTTTTATGAATAATTAATGATTTATTAGCTCCTCTATCGTTATTTTTTCATGAATTTCAACAAAATAGTCAGTTCTTACGGACAATATCAAACTATCCCGATCTCGGTCGATTAAGAATTTCCCTGCTATAGCTATATTAATTTACCTTTTCTAAAGAGAGACAACCCTTACAAAAATGAATCCCGGTTCTTGAAAAGAGGGAATAATAGTAATATAAAGCTTAGTATTCTGTACCTTTGCCTTAATTGTCAAAATATGCAATGAGACAAAACTGTTTATCTTAGGAAGATGTACATCCTCCTCTTTTTTGGTTATCAGACATACCAGTTTTTGTTACCAAAGAATGGGAAATAAATAACTCAACTTCATTTATGTACAGATAACAAAAAATTACCCATAATGTATTAAAGTTTTTCCAGTTAAATATAAATGAAGCTTTACAGAAAATGACAGACCCAACATTTTTTTTTTTAATTTGTTGCAAGTGGCCAGGTTTTACTCTTTTTTTTTCTTTTTTTTTAAACAAAATAAGATGAATAAATAAAATAACTAAAAGAGTGTTGGATGAAATATATTTGTTGTATGTAAGTAACACATACCATATGAATTTTGAGTGTGTTTGGGTGCATTTGTATGTGTTGGAAGTGGCCATGTGGGTGTATCGATGTTTATAATTCTCATATCCGAACATCCAGGTATTTAATAATTCATTGGGGTGAGGACAGCAGGAATCCTCTAGATTTTACCTAGATTCCAATGGAAAATTTGAATTTTATTTTCTTAATTTAAAATAAATCCGTCAGATATAAATTGACGAAAATCAAACTAGATATCTGATTTAGTGTTTATCAGGACCAGAGGTGATTTTAATTAAAATATTTAACTTCTGTTGGAAAATAGCGAATAAATTAATATACATTGGAGTCTATGTAGAATCCCGAGGATTTTGCTTGGCTTCACCTCCAGATATTTTCTTCATCTCAAAATTGATAATCATTGATTGGTCAATTACATTTTGTGATGTCACTCCGAAATCGAGAATACTAATAGTTATAAAATTGATCATTTTGATTACTCTTGTGACAAATTTATGAAATTTGAATTTTTTAATGAAAAATAATTCATATAGAACCTTTAACTAATACAATAAATACGATTTTATGGTGTATTTGGGTAAAGTCACACCCATTTTTATATAGGAAAACTCCCAATATCAGCATTAACGCTTTTATTAGCTCACCTGACCCAAAGGGTCATGTGAGCTGTTGCCATCACGTGGCGTCCGTCGTCCGTCGTCCGTCGTACGTCGTAAACTTTTTCAAAAATCTTCTCCTCTGAAAGTACTAGACCAATGGAAACCAAACTTGGTCTGAATCATCACTAGGGTTTCTAGTTTCAAAATTGTGTCCGGTGATGTCGTGCACCAACCAACATGGCCGCTGTTACTAAAAATAGAACATATTGTAAAATTGCAGGTTTTGGGTAATAACTCAAAAACGGTTAATAACATCAAAAATCTGACACGTGGTTAAAATGACCAGCACATCAAGATCTACCTACCCTGCAATTTTGAAGTAAATCTGATTACCCATCTTGGAGTTAATGCCCTTTTTTCATCAAATTTGTAAAATTTTAATACTTTTCGTCTTATATTTCAAAAACTATAAGAGATAAAGGTTAACTTTAAAATGCAAAAATGTGCAGCATATCAAGATCTACCCACCCTGCAATTTTGCTGTAAATCCCAATACCCATTTTGAAGTTATTTTCCTTTTTTCATCAAATTTTCTAAATTTTAATACTTTTCGTCCTTTATTTCAAAAACTATAAGAAACAGATGGTAAGTTAAAACTGCAAACATGTTCAGCATGTCAAGATCTACATACCCTGCAATATTGAAGTAAATCTGATTACTCATCTTGGAGTTATTGCCCTTTTTTCATCATTTTTTTTTTTATTTTAATACTTTTCGTCTTATATTTCAAAAACTATTTAGAGATAGATGTTAAGTTTAAATTGCAAAATTGTGCAGCATGTCTAGATCTACCTACCCTGCAATTTTGAAGTAAATTCCATTACCCATTATGATCGATTATGCAAATTAGAAAAAAGGAGGGATGAAATTTAAAAAAATCTTCTCCTCTGAAACTACTGAGCCAATCTCAACCAAACTTTGCTGAAATGATCCATGGTTGCTCTCCTTTCAAAATTGTGTCCGTCAGCGCCGTCCTGTATCCAAGATGGCCGCCATTACTAAAGATAGAAATTTCTTCAAATGGTCAAAACTGCTCTATTTTAAGCCAGAAATTGTCCAAATTTGAACTGTATAAGCATAATGATGAGGTTTTTAACATATATTACGGGATTTTTTATGAACTTTGAACTTTTGCCGATTTTGACCGATTATGCAAATTTGAAAAAAGGGGGGATGAAATTTAAAAAAAAATCTTCTCCTCTGAGACTACTGAGCCAATCTCAACCAAACTTTGCTGAAATGATCCTTGGGTGGTCTCCTTTCAAAATTGTGTCCGTCAGCGCCGTCCTGTATCCAAGATGGCCGCCATTACTAAAAATAGAAATTTCTTCAAATGGCCAAAACTGCTCTGTTAAGCCAGAAAGTGTCCAAATTTGAACTGTATAAGCATAATGATGAGCTTTTTAACATATATTACGGGATTTTTTATGAACTTTGAACTTTTGCCGATTTTGACCGGTTATGCAAATTTGAAAAAAGGAGGGATGAAATTAAAAAAAAAAATCTTCTCTGAAACTACTGAGCCAATCTCAACTAAACTTTGCTGAAATGATCCTTGGGTGGTCCCCTTTCATAATTGTGTCCGTCAGCGCCGTCCTGTATCCAAGATGACCACGATTACTAAAAATAGAACTTTCTTCAAATGGCCAAAACTGCTCTATTTTAAGCCAGAAAATGCCCAAATTTGAACTGCATAAGCATACTGATGAGCTTTTCAACGTGTATTACAGGATTTGTTATGAACTTTGAACTTTTGCCGATTTCGACCGATTATGCAAATTAGAAAAAAGGACGATGAAATAAAAAAAAATCTTCTCCTCTGAAACTACTGAGCCAATCTCAACCAAACTTTGCTGAAATGATCCTTGGGTGGTCCCCTTTCAAAATTGTGTCCGTCAGCGCCGTCCTGTATCCAAGATGGCCGCCATTACTAAAGATAGACATTTCTTCAAAAGGCCAAAACTGCTCTATTTTAAGCCAGAAATTGTCCAAATTTGAACTGTATAAGCATAATGATGAGCTTTTTAACATGTATTACGGGATTTTTTATGAACTTTGAACTTTTGCCGATTTTGACCGATTATGTAAATTTGAAAAAAGTGGGGATGAAATTTAAAAAATCTTCTCCTCTGAAACTACTGAGCTAATCTCAACCAAACTTTGCTGAAATGATCCTTGGGTGGTCGCCTTTCAAAATTGTGTCCGTCAGCGCCGTCCTGTATCCAAGATGGCCGCCATTACTAAAAATAGAAATTTCTTCAAATGGTCAAAACTGCTCTGTTAGGCCAGAAAATGCCCAAATTTGAACTGTATAAGCATAATGATGAGCTTTTTAACATATATTACGGGATTTTTTATGAACTTTGAACTTTTGCCGATTTTGACCGATTATGCAAATTTGAAAAAAGGGGGGATGAAATAAAAAAAAATCTTCTCCTCTGAAACTACTGAGCCAATCTAAACCAAACTTTGCTGAAATGATCCTTGGGTGGTCCCCTTTCAAATTTGTGTCCGTCAGCGCCGTCCTGTATCCAAGATGGCCGCCATTACTAAAAATAGAAAATTCTTCAAATGATCAAAACTGCTCTATATTAAGCCAGAAATTGTCCAAATTTGAACTGTATAAGCATAATGATGAGGTTTTAAACATATACTACGGAATCTTTTTTGAACTTTGAACCTTTGCCGATTTTGACCGATTATGCAAATTTGAAAAAAGGGGGATGAAATTTAAAAAAATCTTCTCCTCTGAAACTACTGAGCCAATCTCAACCAAACTTTGCTGAAATGATCCCTGGGTGGTCCCCTTTCATAATTGTGTCCGTCAGCGCCGTCCTGTATCCAAGATGGCCCCCATTACTAGAAATAGAAATTTCTTCAAATGGTCAAAACTGCTCTATTTTAAGCAGAAATTGTCCAAATTTGAACTGTATAAGCATAATGATGAGCTTTTTAACATGTATTACGGGATTTTTATGAACTTTGAACTTTTGCCGATTTTCACCGATTAGGCAAATTAGAAAAAAGTGGGGATGAAATTAAAAAGAAATCTTCCCCTCTGAAACTACTGAACCAATCTCAACCAAACTTTGCTGAAATGATCCTTGGGTGGTCCCCTTTCAAAATTGTGTCCGTCAGCGCCATCCTGTATCCAAGATGGCCGCCATTACTAAAAATAGAAATTTCTTCAAATGGCCAAAACTGCTCTATATTAAGCCAGAAAGTGCCCAAATTTGAACTGCATAAGCATAATGATGAGGTTTTTAACATATATTAGGGGATTTTTTATGTACTTTGAACTTTTTGCCGATTTTGACCGATTATGCAAATTAGAAAAAAGGGGATGAAATTTTGAAAAATCTTCTCCTCTGAAACTACTGATCCAATCTCAACCAAACTTTGCTGAAATGATCCTTGGGTGGTCCCCTTTCAAAATTGTGTCCGTCAGCGCCGTCCTGTATCCAAGATGGCCGCCATTACTAAAAATAGAAATTTCTTCAAATGGCCAAAACTGCTCTATTTTAAGCCAGAAAGTGCCCAAATTTGAAATGTATAAGAATAATGATGAGCTTTTTATTATGTATTACAGGATTTTTTATGAACTTTAAACTTTTGCCAATTTTGACCGATTATGCAAATATGAAAAAAGGGGGGATGAAATTTTAAAAAGTCTTCTCCTCTGAAACTACTGAGCCAATCTCAACCAAACTTTGCTGAGATGATTCTTGGGTGGTCCTCTTCTAAATTTGTGTCCGCCATTACAAAACACCGACCAATTTGGCCACCACAGCCGAACTTAATTTAACATAGGACCCAATGGGAAATTCCCATAAAAATCTTCTTGTCTGAAACCATTTGCTCAATAAGAACAAAATTTTGATGAAATAGTCATTGGATGGTTCTCTTCCAAAAATGTGTCCGGCGGTTCGGCCCTTCGATCAATTTTATTTTTTTTATTTTAATACTTTTCGTGTTATATTTCAAAAACTATAAGAGAGAGATGTTAAGTTTAAATTGCAAAAATGTTGAGATCTACCTACCCTGCAATTTTGAAGTAAATCTGATTACCCATCTTGGAGTTCTTGTCTTTTTTTTTCATCAAATTAAAAAAAAATAATAATACTTTTCGTCTTATATTTCAAAAATTATAAGCTTAAATTGCAGAAATTTGCAGCATGTCAAGATCTTCCTACCCTGCAATTTTGAAGTAAATCCCATTACCCATTTTGGAGTTATTGCCATTTTTTCATCAATTTTAATACTATCATCTTATATCTCAAAAACTATTAGAGATAGAGGGAAAGTTTAAACTGCAACAATGTTCAGCATGTCAAGATCTAAAAAAAATTTCCCACAGTTAAAAATGTGCGACAACTGTGAAGAGTTATTCCTCTTGAAATGCATTTTTTTGTTGACTCACTGTTTTTGGTTACTCAAATAATCAAAGGGAAGCAACTCTATTACAAAATGTGAAGTAGGAAAAGCTAAATTTTGAGAATCATTGACATATATGTTTTTTACAGCAATTGTGATAACTTATATTGAAGGGGGAACCCCTACCCAAATTTTTTTGTAGAAGGGGTCTGCAATGACGAAGGCTTCATTTGTTAATTTTTTTTACCGAAGTTATCAAGTTTTATTGACTGATGTTGTTATTATACCCATGTGAGCTATACAGGCTCCTGTGAGCCTCTAGTTACTATTTTATTTGATGCATTTACATATATAGCTAATTGGCATATTTAGACCCTTTCACAACTGCTAGCTGTTATTTTCCAGTGGACTGGATGAAGGGGAAACACACGCTTTCCCACTGAATGACATCAGGAAAAATCAAGCAAAAATGAACTTTTCTACTCCATTCTCGCAAGAAATTTAAAGCTCCACGGTCATCTTGAAATGGTCTTATTGCTTGCTCAAATTTAAAAAAATAATAATTTCTATGAAACCTTCTTTTTCATGCACTTGTAAACTACCATTTTGCCTCAGAATACACCATTTTGTGAAAGTGAAAACAAAAGTACACCACCCCCTTCCCCCCCCCCCCCCCAATTTAATCATGTAGCCGCTTCAAATTACAATTCAGCCTATTCAATACAATCTTATTGAATACCCTGCACAAGAGTAATCAAAATGGTCAATTTTATATAACTATTAGTATTCTCGATTTCGGAGTGACATCACAAAATGTAATTGACCAATCAATGATTATCAATTTTGAGATGAAGAAAATATCTGGAAGTGAAGCCAAGCAAAATTCTCGGGATTCTACGTAGACTCCAATGTATATTAATTTATTCGCTATTTTCCAACAGAAGTTAAATATTTTAATTAAAATCACCTCTGGTCCTGATAGACACTAAATCAGATATCTAGTTTGATTTTCGTCAATTTATATCTGACAGATTTATTTTAAATTAAGAAAATAAAATTCAAATTTTCCATTGGAATCTAGTGAAATCGTCGGTTCGACTGTTAGAAACCAAAATATTTGTTCATTAAATAAAAGAAATATACAATATTTATTCACTCTTTTATCTTAAAGATTTTTAAAATCCACAATTATACAAAAAACAATGCATTTGGCAGGGGTTATCTAAAACTAGGGGAATGAAACGAATTTATCTGAATTTATCATTGATCGGTGTCAATTCTACGCTTAGCTTATTATTATTTGATGTTCGATTAAACGTTTAAATGATAGAGATATTTCAATTTAAAAATCTAGAGACACATCGAAAAGATAATTATGTTATCGATGGATAACTCATGAGATACAAATGTACGCAAATGGAAAAGTTTGAAGCGCCATTTTTATAAAGTGTGACTTTTTACCCAAATACAGCTTCAAATTATATTATTTCTATTATTTTGAGATGTTTTATGAATAATTAATGATTTATTAGCTCCTCTATCGTTATTTTTTCATGAATTTCAACAAAATAGTCAGTTCTTACGGACAATATCAAACTATCCCGATCTCGATCGATTAAGAATTTCCCTGCTATAGTTATATTAATTTACCTTTTCTAAAGAGAGACAACCCTTATAAAAATGAATCCCGGTTCTTGAAAAGAGGGAATAATAGTAATATAAAGCTTAGTATTCTGTACCTTTGCCTTAATTGTCAAAATATGCAATGAGACAAAACTGTTTATTTTAGGAAGATGTACATCCTCCTCTTTTTTGGTTATCAGACACACCAGTTTTTGTTACCACAGAATGTGAAATAAATAACTCAACTTCATTTATGTACAGATAAAAAAAAATCACCCATAATGTATTAAAGTTTTTCCAGTTAAAAATAAATGAAGCTTTACAGAAAGTGACAGATCAATATTTTTTTTTTTTAATTTGTTGCAAGTGGCCAGGTTTTACTCTTTTTTTTTCTTTTTTTTTAAACAAAATAAGATAAATAAATAAAATAACTAAAAGAGTGTTGGATGAAATATATTTGTTGTATGTAAGTAACACATACCATATAAATTTTGAGTGTGTTTGGGTACATTTGTATTTGTTGGAAGTGGCCATGTGGGTGTATCGATGTTTATAATTCTCATATCCGAACATCCAGGTATTTAATAATTCATTGGGGTGAGGACAGCAGGAATCCTCTAGATTTTACTTAGATTCCAATGGAAAATTTGAATTTTATTTTCTTAATTTAAAATAAATCCGTCAGATATAAATTGACGAAAATCAAACTAGATATCTGATTTAGTGTTTATCAGGACCAGAGGTGATTTTAGTTAAAATAATTAACTTCTGTTGGAAAATAGCGAATAAATTAATATACATTGGAGTCTATGTAGAATCCCGAGGGTTTTGCTTGGCTTCACCTCCAGATATGTCGCCGCTTCAAAAGAGTGAAATCGTCGGTTCGACTGTTAAAAACTAAAATATTTGTTCATTAAATAAAAGAAATATGCAATATTTATTCACTCTTTCATCTTAAAGATTTTTAAAATCCACAATTATACAAAAAAACAATGCATTTGTCAGGGGTTATCTAAAACTAGGTGAATGAAACGAATTTATCTGAATTTATCATTGATCGGTGTCAATTCTACGCTTAGCTTATTATTATTTGATGTTCGATTAAACGTTTAAATGATAGAGATATTTCAATTTAAAAATCTAGAGACACCTCGAAAAGATAATTATGTTATCGATGGCTAACTCATGAGATACAAATGTACGCAAATGGAAAAGTTTGAAGCGCCATTTTTATAAGGTGTGACTTTTTACCCAAATACAGCTTCAAATTATATTATTTCTATTATTTTGAGATGTTTTATGAATAATTAATGATTTATTAGCTCCTCTATCGTTATTTTTTCATGAATTTCAACAAAATAGTCAGTTCTTACGGACAATATCAAACTATCCCGATCTCGATCGATTAAGAATTTCCCTGCTATAGTTATATTAATTTACCTTTTCTAAAGAGAGACAACCCTTACAAAAATGAATCCCGGTTCTTGAAAAGAGGGAATAATAGTAATATAAAGCTTAGTATTCTGTACCTTTGCCTTAATTGTCAAAATATGCAATGAGACAAAACTGTTTATTTTAGGAAGATGTACATCCTCCTCTTTTTTGGTTATCAGACACACCAGTTTTTGTTACCACAGAATGTGAAATAAATAACTCAACTTCATTTATGTACAGATAAAAAAAAATCACCCATAATGTATTAAAGTTTTTCCAGTTAAAAATAAATGAAGCTTTACAGAAAGTGACAGATCAATATTTTTTTTTTTTAATTTGTTGCAAGTGGCCAGGTTTTACTCTTTTTTTTTCTTTTTTTTTAAACAAAATAAGATAAATAAATAAAATAACTAAAAGAGTGTTGGATGAAATATATTTGTTGTATGTAAGTAACACATACCATATAAATTTTGAGTGTGTTTGGGTACATTTGTATTTGTTGGAAGTGGCCATGTGGGTGTATCGATGTTTATAATTCTCATATCCGAACATCCAGGTATTTAATAATTCATTGGGGTGAGGACAGCAGGAATCCTCTAGATTTTACTTAGATTCCAATGGAAAATTTGAATTTTATTTTCTTAATTTAAAATAAATCCGTCAGATATAAATTGACGAAAATCAAACTAGATATCTGATTTAGTGTTTATCAGGACCAGAGGTGATTTTAGTTAAAATAATTAACTTCTGTTGGAAAATAGCGAATAAATTAATATACATTGGAGTCTATGTAGAATCCCGAGGGTTTTGCTTGGCTTCACCTCCAGATATGTCGCCGCTTCAAAAGAGTGAAATCGTCGGTTCGACTGTTAAAAACTAAAATATTTGTTCATTAAATAAAAGAAATATGCAATATTTATTCACTCTTTCATCTTAAAGATTTTTTAAATCCACAATTATACAAAAAAACAATGCATTTGTCAGGGGTTATCTAAAACTAGGTGAATGAAACGAATTTATCTGAATTTATCATTGATCGGTGTCAATTCTACGCTTAGCTTATTATTATTTGATGTTCGATTAAACGTTTAAATGATAGAGATATTTCAATTTAAAAATCTAGAGACACATCGAAAAGATAATTATGTTATCGATGGATAACTCATGAGATACAAATGTACGCAAATGGAAAAGTTTGAAGCGCCATTTTTATAAGGTGTGACTTTTTACCCAAATACAGCTTCAAATTATATTATTTCTATTATTTTGAGATGTTTTATGAATAATTAATGATTTATTAGCTCCTCTATCGTTATTTTTTCATGAATTTCAACAAAATAGTCAGTTCTTACGGACAATATCAAACTATCCCGATCTCGGTAGATTAAGAATTTCCCTGCTATAGCTATATTAATTTACCTTTTCTAAAGAGAGACAACCCTTACAAAAATGAATCCCGGTTCTTGAAAAGAGGGAATAATAGTAATATAAAGCTTAGTATTCTGTACCTTTGCCTTAATTGTCAAATTATGCAATGAGACAAAACTGTTTATCTTAGGAAGATGTACATCCTCCTCTTTTTTGGTTATCAGACATACCAGTTTTTGTTACCAAAGAATGGGAAATAAATAACTCAACTTCATTTATGTACAGATAACAAAAAAATACCCATAATGTATTAAAGTTTTTCCAGTTAAATATAAATGAAGCTTTACAGAAAATGACAGACCCAACATTTTTTTTTTAATTTGTTGCAAGTGGCCAGGTTTTACTCTTTTTTTTTCTTTTTTTTTAAACAAAATAAGATAAATAAATAAAATAACTAAAAGAGTGTTGGATGAAATATATTTGTTTTATGTAAGTAACACATACCATATGAATTTTGAGTGTGTTTGGGTACATTTGTATGTGTTGGAAGTGGCCATGTGAGTGTATCGATGTTTATAATTCTCATATCCGAACATCCAGGTATTTAATAATTCATTGGGGTGAGGACAGCAGGAATCATCTAGATTTTACCTAGATTCCAATGGAAAATTTGAATTTTATTTTCTTAATTTAAAATAAATCCGTCAGATATAAATTGACGAAAATCAAACTAGATATCTGATTTAGTGTCTATCAGGACCAGAGGTGATTTTAATTAAAATATTTAACTTCTGTTGGAAAATAGCGAATACATTAATATACATTGGAGTCTATGTAGAATCCCGAGGATTTTGCTTGGCTTCACCTCCAGATATGTCGCCGCTTCAAACGAATGAAATCGTCGGTTCGACTGTTAGAAACTAAAATATTTGTTCATTAAATAAAAGAAATATACAATATTTATTCACTCTTTCATCTTAAAGATTTTTAAAATCCACAATTATACAAAAAACAATGCATTTGTCAGGGGTTATCTAAAACTAGGGGAATGAAACGAATTTATCTGAATTTATCATTGATTGGTGTCAATTCTACGCTTAGCTTATTATCATTTGATGTTCGATTAAACGCTTAAATGATAGAGATATTTCAATTTAAAAATCTAGAGACACCTCGAAAAGATAATTATGTTATCGATGGCTAACTCATGAGATACAAATGTACGCAAATGGAAAAGTTTGAAGCGCCATTTTTATAAGGTGTGACTTTTTACCCAAATACAGCTTCAAATTATATTATTTCTATTATTTTGAGATGTTTTATGAATAATTAATGATTTATTAGCTCCTCTATCGTTATTTTTTCATGAATTTCAACAAAATAGTCAGTTCTTACGGACAATATCAAACTATCCCGATCTCGATCGATTAAGAATTTCCCTGCTATAGCTATATTAATTTACCTTTTCTAAAGAGAGACAACCCTTACAAAAATGAATCCCGGTTCTTGAAAAGAGGGAATAATAGTAATATAAAGCTTAGTATTCTGTACCTTTGCCTTAATTGTCAAAATATGCAATGAGACAAAACTGTTTATCTTAGGAAGATGTACATCCTCCTCTTTTTTGGTTATCAGACATACCAGTTTTTGTTACCAAAGAATAGGAAATAAATAACTCAACTTCATTTATGTACAGATAACAAAAAATTACCCATAATGTATTAAAGTTTTTCCAGTTAAATATAAATGAAGCTTTACAGAAAATGACAGACCCATAATTTTTTTTTTAATTTGTTCCAAGTGGCCAGGTTTTACTCTTTTTTTTTCTTTTTTTTTAAACAAAATAAGATAAATAAATAAAATAACTAAAAGAGTGTTGGATGAAATATATTTGTTGTATGTAAGTAACACATACCATATGAATTTTGAGTGTGTTTGGGTACATTTGTATTTGTTGGAAGTGGCCATGTGGGTGTATCGATGTTTATAATTCTCATATCCGAACATCCAGGTATTTAATAATTCATTGGGGTGAGGACAGCAGGTATCCTCTAGATTTTACCTAAATTCCAATGGAAAATTTGAATTTTATTTTCTTAATTTAAAATAAATCCGTCAGATATAAATTGACGAAAATCAAACTAGATATCTGATTTAGTGTCTATCAGGACCAGAGGTGATTTTAATTAAAATATTTAACTTCTGTTGGAAAATAGCGAATAAATTAATATACATTGGAGTCTACGTAGAATCCCGAGGATTTTGCTTGGCTTCACCTCCAGATATTTTCTTCATCTCAAAATTGATAATCATTGATTGGTCAATTACATTGTGTGATGTCACTCCGAAATCGAGAATACTAATAGTTATAAAATTGATCATTTTGATTACTCTTGTGACAAATTTATGAAATTTTAATTTTTTTATGAAAAATAATTCATATAGAACCTTTAACTAATACAATAAATACGATTTTATGGTGTATTTGGGTAAAGTCACACCCATTTTTATATAGGAAAACTCCCAATATCAGTATTAACGCTTTTATTATTATTTTATTTTATGCATTTACATATATAGCTAATTGGGATATTTAGACCCTTTCAAAACAACTGCTAGCTGTTATTTTCCAGTGGTCTGGAAGAAGGGGAAACACACGCTTTCCCACTGAATGACATCAAGAAAAATCAAGCAAAAATTAACTTTTCTACTCCATTCTCGCAAGAAATTTAAAGCTCCACGGCCATCTTGAAATGATCTTATTGCTTGCTAAAATTTAAAAAATAAATCATTTCTATGAAACCTTCTTTTTCATGCACTTGCAAACTACCTTAAAAATGCCTCAGAATGCAACATTTTGAATGAAAGTGAAAAAAAAAATTACCCCCCCCCCCCCCCATTTTATCATGTAGCCGCTTCAAATTTCAATTCAGCCTGTTCAATACAATCTTATTGAATACCCTGTTAATGTCACTATATCCCTGAAAAAGATTTCATCACCTATCCATTGATATTAGAAGAACAAAACTCCTTTAAAATCATTGGAACATATGCTGAGCAATTTTCTGAAATGGGGAACTTTGCCCTGACAATATGGAATAGTACCTGTATCCCTTGCTTTAGCACTTTTGATCACATTTTTTTTGTGCTTCATGGATTAAAAACAGGTTGGTTTTTTTTATTCATTGAAGCTTAATTTTATTTGTTACCCAAATATATTTTTTACCTATGACTACAGTTTGTGGGACGGGGGGAGACATATGTTTTTGCCCGCAAAAACAAACTAATCTTTTTATATTTTTATATTTATCAAAGTCAACTTGATATTACATATTGTCATCTTTAAGATATATTTTTTTTTAATTTATGTTTTGTTTAATGACACCCATTTGCAACTTTTCCAACAACCATGAAGTTTATGCAAGCAAGAATAATACATAATGTTTATATGAAATTTCATAATTTATAAGCCCTAAATATATTTTTCTTAAATTATTTATTTTTAATTTTTGATATTAATTTTATTCCTGTAAATGATACGTAATAGACCATGTTATGAGACAAAATCATGTCCTAATCACATTTTTGGTCACTTAATATTATCATTTAATAAATAATTCATTTTCACTAAAAGATAATAATTATCTTTTAAATAAATAAATAATTATACACATATAAATATTGAACAATATTATAAAACAATAATACGGTCCGAGTTGTCTTAGCATACGGGACGACTAGTCCTCGCTTACGGGCCGACTTGTCCTCGCTTACGGGCCAACTTGTCTCGGTCAGAGTTGTCTGGCATTCCTCCTGATAGGTATACCCAAATAGTCTGCATTGATTAAAAGTAGCCCGAGGCTGATTCTAGTAAAAATGTATGCGGGCCTATAAAAATAGCAACTACAGGGCATGGTTTACCAGTTGAACGATTCAGGCTCCTCAGAGACTCTTGTTCATGAAAAGTCCTCTATTCTTTTATCAGTAAAAGTACACAAAAACGCATGTGACATATAAACCCGTGGACATATTACTGTAGTTCATATGCCGTATTTGCCAAATAAATGCACACAAAAACTCACGTGACATTTAAAGCCATACTTGCACATTACTGTAGTTCATATGCTGTTTTTGCTGGAGAGGTTGAAATTTATATGCCAATTATTAATGTACCAAATATCACAGTAGTTTCTGGCATGAAGTACATGTATAATAATGTAATTTATTACATGTATTAATCAAGATAATATTTTTTTTTCTATTCTTATTTTCAGCTGTTTGCAGAATATGCAGACAAGCATAAAAAGCAACTTAGCATTAGTATGGGGATTGAAGACGAAATTAGAGGTAATAACATTAAGGACGAAGTACGTAAATTTTACTTATTAGAAAGAGAATGGATATCGGGATATGTCACAAATGCACCAGCATATCACTATAAACAAGCTGTAACTATTGAAATATAATACATTCAGATATCCCCACGAGGCCTTCAACATGTGGAACCCACATCCAATAGGGAACTTTGAATGGCTTGGACAAAAACAGTAATAATCATGGTCACAGCACAATGATAACTCATGTGTGGAAAACAGCCCAAGGCCACCCATGTATATTTGTTCAGCAAAATAGATGTCACACTTAACTCCAAAACATTTAAAAGAACCAAGCTTTGAAAAAAACACACACAAGACTCACAAAGTATACAAACAACACAGAGTAATTCAAATGAACAAATAACCAATATTGCACAATTTTCATCCAGGACTGTAATCTTACTATAACTCTCATTTATTATATTTATCACTCACTATATCAATATGCAAATGATGGTGCTCAGGGAAAAATATTTGGCATAAAGGGCCAACCCCTTGTAAAATACTGCTAAATTTAGACACCCATGAATTATTTCTCAATTAGTCTGCAGTACTTGTTCAATAAATAATACCTTTGTATTTAACAGGTAAAATTAGACTGATTATCCCATCCAGCATTGAAAAGAATGATACAGAAACAGACATGATAGAGCCTGCATCTCGTATGCTTGGTATGTAGTTATGTACATGACTATACATCTATAGAGTAAATTTCAAGAAAATGAAACAGTGGGTATTGATTATTACATTGCATTTTTCATATCGGATCGCATATGATCATAAGTCAAAAGTCAAGATCACAGTGGAACTTACCAATTTTCAGGTGGGTTTTCCTTGTCAACACTAGACTCAACATGATCAACATCCTTTAATGAATTTTTACTACCATTAATTCAAATGAAGTCCCAGCTAATAAAAAAAGAACATATATGGAGAAATGCCACAAATACATCAGTATATCACCAAAAGAAATAAAAATAAACAAAGCAGATCACTGTGACTCATAATTTCGCTTCATTGACTTGCATTAAAACTTACATCTGAGTTCATATCTCAGCAACTATAAATGGTAGGATCATCCAACCTTGTATACAGATGCATCTGGGATGGTACATGTAGGTTAACATCCAACTAAAAGTAGGTCGCAGCTCACTGTGACCCATATTTTCCACTCCATTGACCTACATTAAAGTTTACGACCAAGTTTTCTTAGCAACTATACATAGTACCAAGCAAAAGTAGGTCACTGTGACTCACCTTTTCTTCAAAGATGAACCATCTGACAATGTCCAACTTTGTAATCATTGATTACCTATGTTTATTTGCTGTTGGCTAATGAGATTGTAGTGACTCCATTTAGTATTGGAATTTTAGCATTTCCGTTTTATTCATTTTAGATGTACATTGTATTTACATTTTTCAGGTCTTAGAACCGTCCAAAGAGCCTGACACCAAAAAGTCATCCTTTCGAACTCAAAGGCAACACACCTTGTACTGTTTAGAACCAGATTGTATGAAACGGCTCACTAAGGAAAGTCAATTACTTCGGCATCTAGCAATTGGTCAACATTTATATGACAAGGAAGAAGATGATACAACTGTTGAGAAAACAAAACGAATGTGGGCGGAAAGATGTTCATCATTACGCCATAATCAACTAAATCTGACCGCTGACACTGTGAATATTGATGATGATCAATTTGTAGAAAATGTTGGGTATGCTCTCAAGAAGCAAAGAAAGAACACTAGATTTCCTGTTAAAGTGAAAGAATATCTAAATAAATTGTTTGAAATAGGTGAAATATCTGGAAAAAAGGCCAGTCCATATACTGTGGCCAAGCAAATGCGATACGAAAGGGATGAAGCTGGCAAAAGATGTTTTGCTCCTTCGTGGATATTTTGCGGGTTTGTCTGTGAAGAAACAAAAAGAAAGAAATACAGTGAAGCTCTCAGGGAAACGGCTCAAACTTGATGAGGCTGTAGATGACGAAGATCTGCAAAATGCAATCAGTGCCATTGCTGCATTAGAACATTCCGAAACTGTATCAACTGTTACAACTGAAGTACAAGAATCAGATGATTAATTATACTTTACTTTGAAATATGGCTAGGGAATAATGATGTCATTGCTGAAGTCTGTGTGACACATTTTTGGACGAATTGCAAATGTTTCACAATAATTGCAGTATTACTTTGTACATTAGTCAATAAGAAAACGGTTATTTTCAGGTAGAAAACCGTGTACACTGGTCCCTTACAACAATTATATGGGTCCTTTTTGCACATTTTCCAATTGAGATCTTTTCAAATTATTATTCTGCAAACTTTTCTTATAGCAATTATTATTAATAATAATATAGGAAAATATTTGCTTACCAGGCAAAAAATAAAAAAAGAAAGAAATTGCGAATTTTTGGTCACTACTTCAAAATTGGTCTTATTCCAAAAGCGATCAGTATCCATAAAATTCCATTTGGTCAAATGAAGTTTATTGATAAAAGTATCTTATGCCAAACTTTCATTAATTTTGAGACGTTTTATCAGTTTCTGAGAATTTTTAAAAATAATTGATTTTTTAGCCTTTTTCATAATTTTTATCAAGTAAATTTAGAGTTATCTCCCCTTTCGCTATTGATATAATGTTCTGAAAATACTGTGTTATAAATTTTCAGTTTATAGTTAGCTTACATGCACAAAAAGAATATTGAATATAAATTTGTCAATTATTAATAAAAATATATATTTTTCCAGTAATGTGTGATTTTCTTTGAGATTTTTTATAGATTGGCACACTGCCAATAGGTGTCGCTTTATCACGTGACATGGTGCACAAAATCATTTTAATTCTGTGATTTCCTACTATGGTGGTCACTATCTACCTCTGACCCAAATATGAATAAAATTTGCCAACCTTGCATGTATAGGTCATTGCATGGTTTTCTCATGGACTTGCACTTTAAAATCAAAGTTTTGATCGATCCGAGTAAATATTAGACCACCCACGTAAATTCTGCAAAAATAAAACAAAGCAAAAACACACCAAGGCGAGTTTTTCTACATCGACTGCAAATGATCCAAAAAATAAATTTGATATTTTCGGAAAATATTGTAGTTCAAAATTAAGTCAAATTTATTTGATAATCATCTTTTACTAATCCGTATTTAGAAAGGTGTTTATCTAATAATCTGGACACGCTTGAAAAAAGTGCTGTGTTTATTTACATGTCGTCACGATTTACGGAATTGACGCAGTTGCAAATGAAATAGATGTCGTTTTGAAATATTTTGACTTGGGAATGAAAATACAAGATTTTAATTAAAATTTCGCGAAATGTTGTTGACGACTTTGGTCTATGTTAGTATGAATAACATGACGTCATGACTTTGATAGCGAGATGTCATTCTGATTAAATTAACAATGTAAGCACCTTTTATTACTTAAATACGATTTTGGAAGTTCATGATATCATTTTAGTTTTAAAATCATTTATTGGAGACTTTTTTTTTTATTTTTGGCATTCTCTCCGTGACATACCAATTTTTATCAACTTCCGAACGAAAGGATTTCAATTTCATCATTAGGCAGATGCACATGCTCATGTTGCTATATTCGATGTGTCTGGTCAATAAACAAGAATATTTTCCCTCAGTATCTTGAATTGCATGGATGTGTTATATTGCCACCCCCCCCCCCCCCCCCCCCCCCCATGTTGGCGTGGGGAGAATATAGCACATCCAGGGAATTCAAGGTTCCTCGTGAAAATATTCTTGCATAGTGACCACAATGGGATAGATGCGATAAAGGAAATCACCAAACTTTCAATTATTTAGCGACAGGACATCATCTACATAGGTCTGGCTACCTGTTTCCCCTTTATCTGCAGATACACCTGTATAGAATCTGCCTCGTACGCTTAAAGGAATTCGGTGAGACCGGGAGCACAGTTAGAACCCATAAGAATGTCGACTGTCTGTTGAAAAACACTCACACCAAAACAAAGCAAAGATGTTGTCAATCAACTCAAGCATTTTGATGATATCAATTTCAGAGAAATCTTTGGGAGTATCAGAGTGGCTTTTTAAAAAAAAAAAAGATGTGTGCCTATTTAAGACACTGTAACTTGTATCTACTTGGAACAATTATTTTAATCTGTCTTTTCGCTTCCAGTATAGAATAATAGAAAAGAAGAACTCAAGTAATTGGTGAAATTTCTTACGATAGAGCAACACATCTGTCGAGATACTATTGTGTTGTAGAAAAGAGAACTGTGGTAATTGTGTAAGACAGTTGAGGTAGTACAACACAACTATCTAGATAATATTGTGCTATGAAAAGGAATACGTCGGTAATTGTGTAAGACAGTTGAGGTAACCCAGCACACCTGCCGAGATAATTTGTGTTATTAAAATTAGAACTTCTGTAATTGTGTAAGTCAGTTAATGTTGCACAACGCAACTATCTAGATAATATTGTCCTATGAAAAGGTAAACTTTGGTAATTGTGTCAGCCTGTTATGGCAGTACAACACAGCTGTATTGAAAATATTCATTATCAAAGGAACACTCTAGTACGATATCAGGTCAAATCGGCGCCCGGTCATTTCGGCACCTATCTACATAGTCAAATCGGCAACTAAGGTTGGTTAGTTTGGCACCTGTCATGGTCAATTCGGCACCAGTATTAAAAATAATTTAGTAATAATAAAATATTTATATAGAAATAAAAAAAGAAAGTTGGATTTATTAGCTAGTACCAAATATAATATATACAGTCAATCAACGAATTTTAGTTTAGTTATTACGATTAAATTTGATTGCGTTTAATTAATTTTAATTATTTCCTTTCATTAAATAAATACTTGTAATATAAATTCAATACATCTAACATGCCGCGTGATTAACATTAGATGTCTTTCTTTTAAATATACTCTGGAAATCAATCTTGTACATGTATTCATCTCAGTTCTGAATGAAACGTCTAAAAATATATGATTATGCAAACAAATCAAACCTCGTTAAAGAAATAAATAATTAAATTAAACAAATCAATAAACATCAGTGGTCCGTGTTCATGTCGCCAGTTCGGACGAACAACGACGTGGAGGGATGGCACAACAGACTAAAACAGCAACGTCGTAACTCGGGGACCTTTGCCGGCCTTTCTACCACCTGGTGAGAGAACTGTATGCAAAATCAACAGACATCCCCATAGAATTTAACCTGGTATCAGAGGGGAGATTAAAGCGTTGCCAACGCAAATGGAGTAGATAGATCCAAGGACAAGTATTCGGGCTATCGAAGCAGTATTTTCGTCGTGAAATTACCGCTAGTCAGCTGCTCCGGGAATGCGCCTTTGTGTATAGACCACCAGCACAATAAATAAATTGACTATATTGTTCTATCTGTCATTGTTATTTATGATATTGCAAAATAAATAAAATTAATAAATGCAATTTATTAACTCTGAATATTGTTTCTTTTTTTTATTATTATATACATTGTGAAGCAGAATATGAACATTTTACAGATAACATGTTTCATTCAAATACATATCTACATTTAAATATTAATCACTAAAATATCAATAAAATTATAATTTTCCAATGTACAAATTAAAAATATATACATAAGTGCCGAATAGACTATCGGAAGGTGCCGATTTGACAAAGTTCCATTTAACTTGGGGCCGAAATGACTAACCTAGGTGCCGAAGTGACTTGAATTCTCTAGTACTTGTTTAGATAATATTGTGTTATAAAAAGGAAAACTTCGGTAATTAAGTAAGTCATTTATGGTAAAATAACACAACTGTCTAGAATATTTTGTTGTAAAACGGAGAGCTTTGATTATTGTGTAAATCAGTTTATGACAGCACAACACAGCTGTAGAGAAAATTATGTACTATTTCGTACCATACATGTATATTACAATATAAATGAATAATAAGCATATGACGTTTTGATCTCAAATATAAGCTAGGTAGATGAAACAGAAACTAACAACTAGTTAGGTAGATATAACCTAGAAACAAGCGATTAGTTAGGTAGATATAACATAGAAACAAGGGATTAGATAGGTAGATATAACCTAGAAACAAGCAATTAGTTTGGAAGCTGTATCCTAGAAACAAATGATTATTTAGGTTTATATATGCCGAACACTTGTTAAAGAAACCAAAGCACACAAATTGACAATTTGCTGCAAATTATAATATATTTATTTGTATTTACCTTTTTATTTCATTCTCTGTATGAAATACCTGTCTACAAATCCACAGTCGATGGAAAAATGAAGTTTCCGTGACAATGAAGTGCTATTTCACATGACAAGACAAAAACCTACAATAAAGATAAAATCTAAAGGCAATCCTTCAGTAAGTTTAACAAAAAGGTAGATTTATAGGTATCTTAATTGTCTTAATATTATATTTAATTAATCTTTTTGAATAGAAGACGATAATTAGATTGTTAGAGGGGGGATGGTTAATTCATTATATACTAAGCCCTGCCAGGTTAAAGTTTTGTTTAATTTCGTGATATTACAGATATATTGGTTTTGAAAGATTACAATAAATGCCTAAATATCAGACATTTACAATTATTTATATTTTACGAAATATAAATGGACATAAATGAAATTCTAGTATCTAAGCTTAGCAAAAATTAAATGAACATCGATACAAAAAAATGTAGTATTTATGAATCTAATACTTTTGACCTCTAAACGACGTACATATGAAATAAGATTGTTTTCTCCCTGTTGAAAGTAGCATTAAAACACCACAAAACCAACCAACAGAAGAAATGAAATAAATAAATACAATAAGTAAAAATAAGGTGATAATAAAAACAACATGAATAATTCCAGTATGACAATCCGCCCATCCAACCAAATATATTATTCGCTTGGTAAAAAAAAAACTGAAAACAAGCCATGCAAGTGTTCGTTAAACCACGTGGTCACAAAGCTCTTCACAAGTTGGATTAGGTCCAATGTCTAAGCAGTAAGTGTTCATTGTCTTATCCAGTGTGATATATACAACAGGTCTGTATTATTGTCATTTCGCTACGTGGCATCAGTTGTCTATTTATTTAGCCGGTGATCATTTGATCATTTTGAAGGACAGAGATTCAATCTGATATGGTCAAATGTCAATAAGAAGTCTTCCATACTATCACTGACACGCTTTGTGTTACATCAATGTACGACTCCTTTTGATATATTCAAACATGTTAAGTATCACAAAAAAAACAGCAAAAGCAAAACATAGGAACGGTTACAAAACACAATACCAAAATCGTAGAAAGATGCAAAATAGTTAACTCTAATACGCAAATACATGACCGCTCACTTTCATGAGTTACAAGATAGTATAGTTTAGTAATATTCATGTTGTTTGTTCAATCTTTAGGTTTCTGCTGAGTGTTTTGTATTGGTTTTCTAAAACTTTGATGTCAATGAAAAGTAAAAGTAACCAATGAATTAATTACCATTTAATGTTCTTCTTGAGCACCTGAGATAACCACTGCTACTAGTGTGGTTTGTGTTGCTCAATCTTGGGGGTTTTATGTTGTCTATAGATAACGATTGTTTGTTTGTTTTTTTTTGTTTTTTTTGTCATTTTTCTCCTGGCCGTTTCGAAACTTCCGGAACACATAAGATCATCCCATGCATTTTAGTGGGTTTGTGTAGTTCAATTTTTAGTTTTCTGTGCAGTGTTTGGCCGATCATTATTTGTGCTGTCCTTTTAATTTTATATTGATCAAATTATATGTATTTACAAGTAATTACGAACTAATTTCCATTTCCTCCTTACATTAATCTGATTGTATTAATATATAACATGTATATGTATATACTGGTATAGTACTATTTTCATTATTACAAGGTAAATATTAAGTGTCTGTTGAAATGTAATAGTCGAGTAAAAAGGACCACAATGAAATCTGGAATTGTTACAAATTTGTGATTTAAGATTCGAAAATAAAATGTTAAAACACAATATGGATTTAGAAGCATATTTTAATCTGAACGTCACAGATTACTATATTATTACAGTACATTTCAACTTCAATAACTCAAGATTCAGTTTAAATCGTTTTAACTTAAAAACCATGTACTGAAAATTCACGAATATTGTGATGAAATACTTTAAAGCATTTTGCGTCTATGAGCGAAAATAAATCAGCAAAGAAATAAACTCGAACGACAGGTGCCACTCGTTTGTCCTTTTGTCCCTGTTCTTTTGGCCATTGTGTTGTCTGTCCTTCTCTTTTTCTATTGTCTATTGTATTGTCTGTTCTTCTATTTACGGATTCTGATTACCCCTTTAGTATCTTCAAACTCATCTCCAATATTTCATTGATAAAACGTATTTTTATATGAAATGAGTAGAACACAATCAGAGGTGACGAACAATTATATCCACTTAAATGTACATTCAAACAAAACATTTCTTCATGGAGATTATAAATTTATATATTTAAACAAAGTGTTGCAAAAATTTTCGACGGCACAACTGTCTTCGTCAGTTGCAAAACATAAACTGCTTAGAGATACAAAAAAAACAATAAGACGTCATAACATCTGATCGTGTTATTATGACGTCGTAAAAAATTACTAAAAATGATCCTGAACATTATGAATAAATAAAATACACAAAGCTCAAGATCAAACTTTGTGTAATCTAACACCTGTTAGACTAATTATTTTCTTCTGTTTATACCCTCTTGTTGAGTGTTACACATTTTAATAAACAGTGATTCACGGGTCTGTCTATATATTGTGTTATTTTTTCTTGAAATTTCTATTCCTGCATATCTGAAATCGTCGATTGAATGGTCTTTTGAATTAAAATGTATTGAAACCGGCTTGTCATATTTTTTAAATGTTCTGATATCAGAAAGATGATTTTGTATCCGATCCTTTAACATTGTTTCTGTTTCACCCACATAAACTATGTGCTTACATTTTTTACAGTGGACCGCATAAACTACATTTGATGTTCTGCAGTTTATTTTCTTATTGATCTTAATAACCCTCCCGGATCTTGTTTTCAATTCTCCCCTAAAACTTTTTTCACAGATGACACATTTTCGTCCACATTTTCCTTGTAGTCTTGATTCTGGCAATGGGTTCTTCTTTAATACCTTTGCAGTCTTTTATAAATATATAAAACTATGAAATAATAATTCTATGCAAATTTCAGCCAAAAAACCATGAACTTTTTAATTTCTGCTTTTATTCACTGTAGAAATAATAATAGAACTACTTTATTGATTTATTGCTCTGGTATGTGTTTGACGTCAATGAACGAATATCAAGTTCTCTGAATTATCCTGATAATTCCCATTTGCAACGACGACAGAACTTCATGAAAACGGCTGTTTGTCATTTACATGCGTAATTAAGAGACGGAAACAGTATTTCCTGTCAATATTTTCGGTGTACCTATAAGTGGGCTGAACCAATTAAAAATCCTCAAATATATGTTAAAATGACGTAAAATTTTGTATTTCCAGAAAAACAATTACTAGACCTACTCTGCGGAATATTTTCGAATAGAGTTTCACGATTGAAATAAATAAAGATGAATAATTACTCAGACATCTCGAATTATGGTATGTACAACAAGATGATGTGGATTTAATTGTTACCCATCGTCCATGGGAATCACGCTTGTAGTCGTCACAGGAAGTGGCACGCTAAGCATCACACCATAAAGTCTTCAATTTCCATGACATTCACTAAATCTGTAAGTTGTTTTACATTAAATTCCTATTTCTTGACATTATCGTTTTGTCTTAAAAGAAAAGAAAGGACAACGTTAATTTAATATTATACATAAAACACATGTGTTATTAGGGATGTTGCACAAATTGACATGCCTACATTATTCGACGTACGTACGTATGGGAATCGTTTATTAATAATGTCCTTCAAACGAAGTTTGGGAAACATATTGTGTTTGCTCCGTTTCTTATTATGGCTCCCAAATGTAGTTTGTGAAACATATTACTTTTGCTCTGTTTCTTATTATTATTATTATTCTTATTATTCCACTTTCGCACAATTTTGTCCAGCACTTTTCTCGGAGATTCCTTGATCAAACTTTATGAAACCTTATAGAAATAACATATCCCATGTGAAGTTGTGCCTTTAAGTGTTGATTTTTTCAAAATGACTGCCGTTGCCATGGAAAAAAATGGGGAAAAAAACACACAAATGATCATAGCAGGTTACTCGCCGAACAGAAATTGATGAAACTTGATAGGAACAACATCCACTTCTAGTGGAACGAGATAAGCCAAAAAAATCGGAATAGGTTGGACAAACTTTGTCGCAGTTGCCATGGAAACAAAAAAGTGTGGATTTAAAAAAAATTTGGATTCCTGTCATCAAACTTTATGAAACTTTGTAGGAATATCTACCGTAGTATGCGGCAGCTTTTGGGGGTTGAAAAAAATGGCGGCCGTTGCCACGGTAAACCAACATGCAAAAAAGAGGTCCACCCAAGGACCATTCCACCAAAGTTTGAATGCAATTGGCCCCGTGGTTTCTGAGGAGAAGATTAAAATGTGAAATGTGGACGGACGGACGACGGACGAAAAGTGATGACAATAGCTCACATGGTCTAAAGGCCAGGTGAGCAAAAAACGGAATATATGTTAAACTACTCCTTGGAATGTAGCTGCAGTTAAAATTTGAGCTCACTTTGACGTATACTAAAAAAAGCAGCAAGGGACAATTGAAGACATTTATATTTTTTTAGCAACAGCAGCGGAGGGCGGGGCTGTCGGACATAATTTTGTAAGGGACCCACACAGGGACCATCCCTCCCAGGTTTGGTTTAATTTGGTTCTGCTGTTTCAGAGAAGAAGATTTAAATGTGAACTTTTATCAAAATATGCCTAATTTGCATAATCGGTATAAATAGGCTGAAAGAAATATTTCACAGAAAAACCCGGAATATATGTTAAACTACTCCTTGTCATTTAGCTGCAGTTAAAATTTGAGCTGATTTTGACTTATACTAAAGCAGCAATGGACAATTCAAGAAATTATATTTTTAGTAACAGCAGCCATCTTGAATAGAGGGCGGGACTGTCGGACACAATTTTGAAAGGGACCCACTCAGGGACCATCTCTGCCAGGTTTGGTTTAATTTGGTTCAGCGGTTTCAGAGGAGAAGATTTAAATGTGATCTTTTATCAAAATATGTCTAATTTGCATAATCGGTATAAAACGGCTGAAAGAAAAATTTCACAGAAAATCCCGGAATATATGTTAAACTACTCCTTGTCATGTAGCTGCAGTTTAAATTTGAGCTCATTTTGACTTATACTAAAGCAGCAATGTACAATTAAAATTTCATCCCCCCTTTTTTCTATTTTTAGCTTGGCGGCCATCTTGGCTGTAAGCCGGAATCACCGGACACAATTTGGGAAGGGGGCCATCCAAGAACCATTCCACCAAAGTTTGATCTAAATTGGCTCAGTGGTTTCTGAGGAGAAGATTAAAATGTAAAAAGTTTACGACAGATAACGACGACGACGACGACATAGGACGGACAACGAACGAAACCTGATGGCAAAATCTCACATGGCCTTTGGCCAGGTGAGCTAACAAGGTTTATGGAGCTCATGCCTAAAAAAGCTGTCCATAAACTTGCATAATATCCTAAATCACTCCCTCCACATGTGTATTTGATTTGTTGAAAACTTTGTTTTTAGTTTTGACTAGTTTAAGTGGATATCCAATTTAATATAAATGAGGGGGACAAAGACTCAATCATAAAGTTTACTCCAAACGACCACTTTAAACCCACCACTGATATCAATATTTTTAAAGAACTGTTATTAAGTTCTGTGCATGTATGTTGGTAAAAATAATACCAAAATTTTAAATAATAATATCACATAATGTTAATTTACATGTAGGACCATTGATCTTTTTCACTTAGTAAGGACAATCTTGTAATTGGTATGTTGATGTAAATAAAAAAGGTTTATCTGATATTTCAATGGGAGTATACTAATATTGTTATGCTGATTAAAGTATATGTGCTAACGGGGAAGTCTTTGTTACGATTCGCAAAAGTAAAATTAACAAATAATTAACAATCAATTATCATCTTTACATTTAATATAAACATTTCTAACTGATTTTATTAACATATAACATGCATATGATATAATGCAATAGTAATAAGTTAATTAGCACACGGTGAATATTAAGTGTATAATGAAATGTCTACAAAT
The DNA here is from genome assembly GCA_963383655.1 of Bathymodiolus septemdierum. Classification (NCBI taxonomy): domain Eukaryota; kingdom Metazoa; phylum Mollusca; class Bivalvia; order Mytilida; family Modiolidae; genus Bathymodiolus; species Bathymodiolus septemdierum. The sequence goes on from OY726525.1 coordinate 68,164,469, forward strand.
CCCCGTTCCATGGAAAAATGAAGCCTACGTGACAATAAAGTACTATTTCACATGACAAGACAAACACATACAATAAAGATCAAATCTACTAAAGGCCATCCTTCAATAAACGTAAGATTTTCAACCTTTAAATTTCAATAATTGGTATGAAATCTGACAGTTTACAGATACTGTAATTATCATTATATTAATCTTTTTAAATAGAAGACGACAATTAGATTGTTAGAGGGGGTATGGTTCATTATATATTAAGACTTGTTAGGTTAAAGGTTTTGTTTATTTTAGTGATATTAAAGATATGTTTGTCCCTCACATGTTTTAGTACAATAAATGGATTGACTCAAATTGATTTTTAAAGATTACAACCAAGTCATCAATATTTGATATTTACATATATTATATTTTCGAACTAGATTTCTTTTAATATTAGAAATTCACTATTTTGCGTCATTTTTTTCTATTCTAGCTTCACTTGTCACGCTCATCAGGAAATATAACCTCGTGCGGGATTTTTTCAATTTTATGATTTAAGATTCGAAAATAAAATGTTGAAACAAAATATGGATTTAGAAGCATATTTTAATTAGAACGTCACAGATTACTATATTAGTACAGTATATTTTAACTTCAATAACTTAAGATTCAGTTTAAATCGTTTTAACTTAAAAACCATGTACTAAAAATTCACGAATATTGTGACGAAAAACTTCAAAACATTTTGCGTCCATGAGCGAAAATAAATCAGCAAAGAAATAAACTCGAACGACAGGTGTCATTAATGGAGCAGGAACTGCTTACCCTTCTGAAGCACCCGAGTTCACCCACGGTTTTTAGTGGGGTTCGTGTTACGCGATCTTTAGTTTTATGTGTATGTTTTGTAGATAGTTGCTTGTCCTTTTGTCCCTGTTCTTTTGGCCATTGTGTTGTCTGTTCTTCTTCTATTTACGGATTCTGATTACCCCTTTAGTATCTTCAAACTCTTCTCCAATATTTCATTGATAAAACGTATTTTTATATGAAATGAGTAGAACACAATCAGAGGTGACGAACAATTATATCCACTTAAATGTAAATATATACAAATTACAGCCAAAAAATCATGAAGTTTTTAATTTCTGCTTTTATTCACTGTAGAAATAATAATAGAACTGCTTTATTGATTTATTGTTCTGATGTGTGTTTGACGTCAATGAACGAATATCAAGTTCTCTGAATTATCCTGATAATTCCCATTTGCAACGACGACAGAACTTCATGAAAACGGCTGATTCGTCATTTACATGCGTAATTAAGAGACGGAAACAGTATCTCCTGTCAATATTGTCGGTGTACCTATAAGTGGGCTGAACCAATTAAAACTCCTCAAATATATGTTAAAATGACGTAAAATTTAGTATTTCCAGAAAAACAATTACTAGACCGACTCTGCGGAATATTTTCGAATAGAGTTTTACGATTGAAATAAATAAAGATGAATAATTACTCAGACATCTCGAATTATGGTATGTACAACAAGATGATGTGGATTTAATTGTTACCCATCGTCCATGGTAATCACGCTTGTAGTCGTCACAGGAAGTGGCACACTAAGCATCACACCATAAAGTCTTCAATTTCCATGACATTCACTGAATCTGTAAGTTTTTCACATTAAATTCCTATTTCTTGACTTTATCGTTTTGTCTTAAAAGAAAAGAAAGGACATAACGTTAATGTAATATGATTCATAAAACACATGTGTTATTAGGGATGTTGCACAAATTGACACGCCTACATTATTCGACGTACGTACGTATGGGAATCGTTTATTAATTATGTCCCCCAAGACATATTGTGTTTGCTCCGTTTCTTATTATGGCTCCCAAACGTAGTGTGTGAGACATATTACTTTTCCTCTGTTTCTTCTTCTTCTTATTATTATTATTATTATTCTTATTATTCCACTTTCCGCAAAATTTTGTCCAGCACTGTTCTCGGAGATTCCTTTATCAAACTTTATGAAACCTTGTAGAAATATCATATACCATGTGAAGTTGTGCCTTTAAGTGTTGATTTTTTTCAAAATGGCTGCCGTTGCCATGGAAACGGTAATAATGCTAAAAAATGAAAAAAAACAACAAAAATGATCATAGCAGGTTACTCACCGAATAGAAATTGATGAAACTTAACAGGAACAACATCCACATCTAGTGGAACGAGATAAGCCAATAAAATCAGAATCAGTTGAACAAACTTTGCCGCAGTTGCCATGGAAACACAAAAGAGGAGATTTAAGAAATTTTGGATTCCTGTCATCAAACTTCATGAAACTTTCTAGGAATATTGACCGTAGTGTGTGGCAGCTTTTGGGGATTGAACAAAATTCAAAATGGCGGCCGTTGCCATGGTAACCAACATGCAAAAATGTTAAATTCACTCCGTACAGTGGATCCTTTTGAAAATTGACAAAAAAATAGATCATCACTCAAAGTTGTGCTCTTTGTTTTTAAAATTTTCGAAATAGCCACTATTTCAAAATGGCCATCAATATAAAAAAACAAAAATTTAAAATAAATTGCTAAAAATTCAAAAATGAAAAGATTTCAATGGAAATGGAAATCTACAGGCAGTAAAACATGCTGCACCATATGGCGACCATTTTGGTTTGCTATGGCGGCCACTTTGAATCCAAAATGTCCGCCAAAATACAAAAATCCTCCGATTTGGGCAAAATTTGATTTCCAAGTGGATTATGATGTTGCAAATTGATATCCATTGTTTGGGAGCCATGTTATGATCCTTCAGATCATATCATATCTTGTTATTCTTATTATTATTCTTCTTCTTCTTTCTTTCTTTCTTTCTTTCTTTCTTTCTTTCTTTCTTTCTTCCGTCAAAAGTTTGTCCGACACATTTTTCGGAGATGCTTTGATCAAACTTTATGAAACCTTGTAGGAATATCATATGCCATGTGAAGTTGTGCTTTTAAGGCTTGATATTTCCAAAATGGCTGCCGTTGCCATGGAAACGGCCAAAATGCTAAAAAAATGAAAAACACAAAAATGATCATAGCAGGTTACTCGCCAAACAGAAATTGATGAAACTTGATAGGAACAACAACCACATCTAGTGGAACGAGATAAGCCAAACAATTCGGAATTGGTTAGACAAACTTTGCCGCAGTTGTCATGGAAACAAAAAAGGGTGGATTTAAAAAAAATTGGGATTCCTTTCATCAAACTTCATCAAACTTTGCAGGAATATCCACCGTAGTGTGTGGTAGCTTTTGAGGGGTTGAAAAAATTCAAAATGGCGGTCGTTGCCATGGTAACCAAGGTGCAAAATTTTTTAAATTCACTCCAAACAGCGGATCCTTTTGAAACTTGACACAAAAATAGATCATCACTCAATGTTATGTTCTTTGCTTTTAAAATTTTCAAAATGGCCGCTCTTTCAAAATGGCCTGCAATATACAAATTAAAAGAATTGTTAAAAATTCAAAAATTCAAAGATTTCAATGGAAATGGATATTTACAGGGAGTAAGACATGCTGCACCATATTGTGACCATTTCGGTTTGCTATGGCGGCCATTTTGAATCCAAAATGACCGCCAAAATACAAAAATCCTCCGATTTGGGCGAAAGTTGGTACTACTATAGACATGATAGAGTCAAAAACTGGGCTCTAATTATTTCTTACTATGTTCTCACACTATTCTTCATTCATACCACTAGTACTTGTATTGTTCGTTTGAGGGACATTTGTAGCGCTCTGCGTTACAGTAACCAATATTTGTTTTTGATAAAGTCGAGATGCGTCGTATTATCGTTGTAATATGCAATTCTAAAGTATATACTAGAACATACTGTCGATGAAATACAATTTCCGTTACTAAACATGATTTATCGGTAGAAATAACTGAGATGCACTCGTTTGGGTAAGATGAAGCTCGTTATGTCAAGATTTCTTTTTCTTATCTCGACTTAAGTTTGTGACCTTGACAATAACAACTATGTTTATTTATAGATTTAAAAATTTGATACAGATATAAAACGCCCAACGAATTATGATATTTGATTATTGACTTTGTTTGGAGGGATTGTATTTTAATATTCAAATCTATGAAGGTGATGCTTAAATCACATTTCTGTGTCTCTGCGAGTAAATTAAAGAATATGTTTGTATAAACATATTTATTGATGATAAACTGGTATAATATTACAATACACACAAAATTTGTTTGAACATGACAGGATTCGGAAACAAGCTAAGCTTATACTAATCCGTCTCCTATGAATTATAATTGACTAATATAGCAAACAAGTTATAGAACATGCTACATGACAAATCTAAAAAAAAACAATAATAAACAGTGGAATAACAAAACATAAAGATATGAAATTAGTATTACAGATGAAATGCAACTTAGAATTATGATGTAAATCTTTTGCTTTTAAGAATAAAATTCTGTACCTTGATAAAAATGTCTATATTTTGATCTACACTTAAGGTGTCTGACCCCTTTAGTAGAAGATTAAGATCAATAGTAACCGGATAATTGATTGTATACATGAGTTCATTACGTAAAACAGTATATTTTTTGCACGATATCAAAAAGTGGGATGTAGACTCGACATGACCAAATGCACAATTAGGGGAATCCACCAGATTTCGAATGAACAGGTGCTCATTTAATGAGCTACTGTTCATTCTTAACCTGGCGTGCAAAATTTGACCCAATCGAGTGCCACTGTCATAATGTGCAGAGCATTTGCTATTTTGGGTTTTAATACGCTCTTTAAAAATATTCAGGGACCTTGAATTTCAAGTATCTATTGAGAGTCTATTCCATAATTTAATGGATGATGGAAGGAAGTAATCTGAATAGAATTTAGTTTTTGAACTTATTTCTAGAATATTCGTAGACTGACGAGTGTTATGGTTGTGTAGATTGTCAACTCTATCAGGCAACACATTTCTCAAATATCCAGGTGCTTGATTGTTAACTATTTTATAAAGTAAAATCAAATTATGTTTTTCCCTTCTTTCCAAAAGTTTTTCCCATCCCGTTTCCTCGTATAGTTTCTGAATAGACGTTAATTTTGTATCACCCGTAACAATTCGTGCAGCTTCGCTCTTGACATTTTCGATTTTATTTATCAAATAGTGAGTCTGCGTATCCCAAACAACATCCCCATATTCCAAAATGGGTCTAATAAAAGAGAATTACATCTTTTCTAAAGTAAGTCTGTTCAGTTTAAAACGGACTTTCCTTAACATGCTTAATCGTGTATAAGCCTTCTTAACAATGTAGTCAATGTGATCGTGCCACAACCCATTGTTAGAAAAGTATAATCCTAAATGTTTATGATTTGTACCTTGTTGAAGAATTTGACTGTTCATTTCCAGTGGGGGAGTGGAGTGTTTTTTTTAATTTTCTAGAAATAACCATAGTCTCCGTTTTCTGGGGATTGAATTTTACAAGCCAGTTTACCGACCACTGATGGATTTTTTCAAGATCTCTATTAATAATGTAGGCTGCGTTTTGAGGAGTATCAACAGTTACATAAAGACTAGTGTCATCTGCGAATAATTTAATGCTCGCTTTGATATCAGTTACAATATCATTTATAAATAATAAAAATAGAAGAGGGCCTAATATAGAACCCTGGGGAACCCCCGCATTTATAGTCTCCCACTCGGAATTTGACCCGTTTAAAACCACCCGTTGGGACCGTCCAGAAAGATACCTTTCAAACCATACTAAAAGATTGCCACATATTCCATACTGTTTTAGTTTAAACAATAATTCCTTATGCCATACCCGGTCAAAGGCTTTACTAATGTCACAGAATACAACTCTGATTTCTTTCCCACTGTCTAAAGCCCTCCCAAAGTCATTTGAAATATTTACCAACTGATTTATCGCGGAATCGCCAAATGTAAAGCCAGATTGATTAGATGTAATAATATTGTTTAGCAATAAAAAATTATAAACATACTTATAAACGCAGCGCTCCATACATTTAGGAATAACACTTCACAGGGAAATTGGCCTGTAATTTTTTACATCATTAGGATTGTTGTTCTTATAGACCGGGGTTACATTAGCTTTTTTCCAGTCGCTGGGTAGCACACCAATTGATAACGATAAATTAAAAAGTTTACATAAAGGATATTTTAGTTGATGAGCCGCCTCTTTTAGAAGTCGCGGGTTAATCAAATCTGGACCAGAGGCCTTACTAGGATTTAATATTGATAAAACGTCTTCAACATCAGTTTCGCTTATTTCAATATCACAAAGCTGGTTTTTGGGAAGAGAAAGTTCGGGAAGTACGGCCTCAGAGTCGTCAAGATCAGTTTGCATAGCAAAGAGATTATTGAACTCATTCGCTTTTTTTTTGGTTCATTTACTCATGATGTTGTTATGAGTGATTTTTATTTGTACATAATTTAACACAATAAATAAAAATTAACTGATTTTCAACTAAAAATAAATCCTAAAAATTTAAATCATGGAAAAAGTATGTACAAATAAAAACCACTCATATAAACATAATGAACAATTAAACAAACAAAATATAGACAATTTTGAATGTTTTGGTGTAAAATTTGTTAAAATTTATCCAGAAATGACTTCACAATAATTTTTTGAAAAAAATATGGTTTTAGTTGATTTTATATGGATTTTTTTTTTGACATTTTCCAATACTTTTGACAGATGACTGTATTTTGTTTGGTCCTCATTTTTGGTTGCCATAAAAGATTGAATTAAAGATCTTTTGATTTATTCATACAAGATGATAAAAGCATTCTATTTATTTTAAAATTCAGATCAATCACGCAGCCTTCATTTGTCTTCAATTTATTGGAGCAAGAAAATGAAAGAAATCCACATCCATCCTGCTCCTCAGCCTGGTGCACCTGCACCTATTTCAGGGAGATAAAGTGTGTTGCAAGGAGAACAGTGAGAGGTGCCACTCAAGAATGCATGTAAATATTATTTTTTTCATATGCCTTTACTATTCTGTTGCATTTTATTTTTGACAGTTTTGTGGTTACACCAGTATTGACTTTGCCATCACCATGTAATCTGTTGTTTGTATGCAACATACCATCTAATGTTTAAACATGTATTTACCATTTAAATAAAATGAAATATGGGGTAAACAACCAACAAATCACACAAGAATAATCCTCGGAATTAAATACAAGACAGGTTATCATACAGCCCTCAACAAGCAAAAACCCACATCTCATGACAAACTGTTGATGGCCCCTCAAATAAAGCATAGCTGGGAAAGTATTCATCCAGCACCACAACATCTTTTTCAAACTAGTTTATCTGAATGAAGTGATGTATTACAACGGAAAACTATGGATTGTTTCTCATCCATGTTTCCTTTCTTTTCAGGATTTCTATACCATAGTTTTGGAGGATGTTGCTCACCAGAGATGATGTTCTGGCACAACCTCCAGATAAAGATTACAACAGACAGAAGACACACTGCGTAGACAGTACATTTTGTGGCGACATGGCTATTTGGGAGCAGGAAACAGGCATGTTGTACCAAGTTGCTGTGTATGGCGGATAAGGGGAAAATATCCAGACCCACTTGGACAGTATGCTGGCTTCATTCCTGAAAGACTCGGATAGATAATCCAAAATAAAATTATTTTCTGTGCCAAATTTATTTACTTTGTTTGTTTACAATTTTGTACATCTGTTTTGCAGTGAAGGCAAGTAGTCAACAACAGTATGAAGCAACATTATTGATGTGATGGTTTCTCATTGACACTTCCCCCATATACACATGTATATCTTGTCATACATATACAAAACTAGAGGCTCAAGTGGGCTGACCCTGTGTCGTTCTCCTTTCATTCTGCTTATATCGGACCTGCTGTTAGTTTACCCATGTTTCAATTGGTATTGTGTCAGGAGTTTAAAAAACTGCAATAGGAACTGATCTATTGAAGGAATACAATTGCCTTTGTTTACAGGTGAATCCTATTGTTGGACATTTAAACTTCTTATTGTATGACTGGAAGAGAGAAGTCAATCACCCATTGATTAAAACTCCCTAGAAAAATATTCAATTCATCTTATATATGTATAGATGTATATGTACATGACCTATAGAAAGAAATACTGTCATTACCGTTGCATAATATGCATTGATGCATAATATGCACCCCCTCTTGGCCTTGAAATCTCCAGAAAAAACTAGTTGATGTCTATAATGCCATTTTACGTATTTTTTTGACATTAGAGAAATAGCGAAAACTTTAATTTTGAAAATTATTTGCCACAAGTAAAAAGATTCATTTTGGTTGCAAATAATCTGCTCTGGTTTAACATGGTTAAATACATGTATTGAGAAAACAAAACAAACTTAAACTTAGTTTTTAATTCAATTGTTTTCTAAAAATCAAACATTATTCAGGGGCCGTTGTGGTCATGATCATATGGTAGTTGGATTTACAACTACCTATGCAATTAGTGCATTTCACCACTGAAGTACTAAGTTTGAATCCCACACATGGTTAGGTGTACTTGATATAACATTTTGTGATAAAGTTTATCAGTGACATGCGGCAGATCTGTGGTTTTCTCCAGGTACTCTGGTTTCCTTTACCAATAAAACTGACAGCCACGATATAGCTGAAATATTGTTGAAAACGGCATTAAATACCATGACCATAACCCTCAAACATCATTCAACAAATGTAGGGTTTCTAATTACAGGAACCATGTTAATGGAAATATTGAGAGAAAGGAAAATCATTATACAAAAAAAAATTAAGGTACAAATTTTAATCAGAAAAGTAATAAATGCAAACAACATGAACTCCTACAAAACACTTTATATAATTTTAATGAATATATCCACAATGCTTAAAATATCATTACAAGTGTGTTCAACAGCAGAGTATCAACCACAAAAATTATAAGCAAGCTTAAATATGTCATCTTCTAATTGGTTTATTGTCTCCCATCATTATAAATGCTGATTAGCCAAACACAGAGCACCCATGTTTCAAGTAATAATGACCAATCTTTATAGAGGACCATGTGGCAACCATGTTTGTTAACGGATTGGGACGAAATGAGCAATCTTTATAGAGGACCTTCCATAGATGCTTCCTACCAAGTTTCAGTTCATTTGGCCAAGCGGTTTCAGAGGAGAAGATTTTTTTACATCGGCCAATAAGAAACAAGAATTGCCTGTGGTGGCCATGTTTATTAATGGATCGGGACAAAATGAGCAATCTTTATAAAGGACCTTTCATAGATGCTTCCTATCAAATTCAAAAAATCAAAATCCAGTTCATTTGGCTGAGGGGTTTCAGAGGAGAAGATTAAAATGTGAAAAGCTAACGGACAAGTGATGGCAAAAGCTCACATTGTCTTTGGCAAGGCGAGCTAAAACATCCTATAATGCTCCATTAAGAATGGTAGACTAAGAGGATTGCAGGCCAAAGGATATCTCTATTGAAAAATTGACAAAATCTTGAAAACTAAACTTGTGCAATAAAAATAAAATTGAGATTAAGGTCATAGTGCTGGTGCAAAACTGACTTGTACAGCACAAGTATCAAATACCCTTGAAGTATCTCTGATAGTCCATGGCAAATTGACCTAGTCCCAAAAATTGAACACTCAATTGTTGACTATTATTAGCATACCTATGTTATTAGCATAATAACTAAACATGACCTAACGGGTATGTTATTAGCATACCTATGTCTCGGCCAAAACAATACCAACAAAAGGCAATACATGTTTTGGATATATTTTTTGCTGAATAAAAAACGCAACAAAGAAAAAACTTCATAATTTGTAACTATCTGTAAGAAATTTGATACAATAATATACAGGCAATTTTGATAAATTCAGTACTTGTGGACACACACGCACTCATCTAAATACAAATGGTGACAAAGAACAAATGTTATAACATATACGAAAGTATGAATTGTAAGGAACACAATACAAAAGAAATAGAGGACAACATATAGTATTTGTCGTGTCAACTTATTATGACAAAAATAAAAGGATATGGAGTAGATGCACACACAACATAGTTCTAATATTTACACATCAAAATAGCCTGTATTGCTCACCTGACATAAATAAGCCCTCTTAAGAATATCTGCATGCCAAATACATCTAAGTTAATAATCAAATCTCATATGATAGGGTTCTATGTTAAAACTATGTCTGCTCATGGCAGCCATCTTGGATGGAGGTCGTGGTCACCGGACACAATTTTGAAAGTATACTACCCAAAGACCATCCATGCCATGTTTGATTTAAATTGGCTGACTGGTATCAGAGGACAAGATTTTTTATACAATTTTCCCATAGGGTCCTATGTTAAAACCATGTCCGCTGACGGTGGCCATTTTGGACCGAGATCAGGGTCACCGGACACAATTTTGAAAATTGACCACTTAAGGACCATCCATGCCATGTTCGCTTTAAATTGGCTTTCTGGTTTCATCAGAGAAGATTTTTAAACATATTTCCCATAGGGTCCTATGTTCAAACTATGTCCGCTGATGGCGGCCATTTTGGATGGAAGTTAACCATTTGAGGACCATCCATGCCATGTTTGCTTTAAATTGGCTGACTGGTTTCAGAGGACAAATTTTTTAAATATTTTTCCCATAGGGTCGTATATATATATGTTAAAACTATGTCCACTGACGGTGGCCATCTTGGATGGAGGTCGCTGTCACAGGACATAACTTTGAAAGTTGACCACCTAAGGACCATTCATGCCATGTTTGCTTTAAATTGACTTACTGGTTTCAGAGAAGACTTTTAATTTTTTTTTCCATAAGGTCCTATGTTAAACTAAGTCGAGTCATGGCGGCCATCTTGAATTTCCAATCGGCAAACGATTCACAAGTTTAGTACAGGACCACCCAATGATCATTCCTGCAAAGTAACAATTCAATTAGCTTGGTGGTTTCTGACAAGAAGATTTTTAAAATTTCAGCCAATGAGAACACATTATGGACCCTGGCAGCCATGTTGAATTTCAAATCGGCACCAAAAACACAAATCTGGTAGAGGACCATCCAATGAACATTTCTGGCAAGTTTGGTTCAAATCTGTTCAGAAGTTTCAGAAGCTAACGTATGAAATGTGAAAAGCTAACGGACGCCTAGCCATGACAAAAGCTCACATGGCCTATGGCCAGGTGAGCTAATTAAAGAGGGGTCATCCTATCTTCAAGATAATATATGTACAAAGTTTCTCTGTCACTATAACATTGATCAAAATCTGTATCACACTGGTAAAAAGGAATTAATGACCAGTCCATGTGTAATCTATGGTTGTGTCCATATCTTCTGTAGATACTCTTGATCTCTTCTCTGCTATAATTTCTGCAGTTGGTGGTGGGGGTTTAGGAGCTATTGTAGCTGACAGTCGCCTTGGATCATCTCTCTCTAAAATAACTTTTTGGTTCATTCCCACTGCATCTCCCAAACGAGTTTCTATTATACCTCTCATTATGGATGGTACATGAGGGTAAGATTTTTCTGTTTTTACGTCATAGGCTGACCATCTACACCCTTTTTGCTGTAATGTCTATGAGACCTGAAATATAGATACTGCATATTAAGTATGAAATTGAGACCTATTTTCTCATTTTTTTCATAGAGATATTTGTAAATTTTGGTGTGCTGAAAAGGAGGACAGTTGAGATGTAGCAAAACATGCCTATCCCAACTCTGGATAATTGTTTTTTTCATGTTTAGATCAGATGGTGTAAGTGTTTTTCACATACTTCTAGCTTATGGACCAGAAAGAGCCCACTTGACGATGTGGGTGTGAGACCATAAAGAGCTCACTTGACAATGTGGGTGTGGGACCATAAAGAGCTCACTTGACGATGTGGGTGTGAGACCATAAAGAGCCCACTTGACGATGTGGGTGCAAGACCATAAAGAGCCCACTTGACGATGTGGGTGTGAGACCATAAAGAGCTCACTTGACGATGTGGGTGTGAGACCATAAAGAGCTCACTTGACGATGTGGGTGTGAGACCATAAAGAGCCCACTTGACGATGTGGGTGTGAGACCATAAAGAGCCCACTTGACGATGTGGGTGTGAGACCATAAAGAGCTCACTTGATGATGTGGGTGTGAGACCATAAAGAGCCCACTTGATGATGTGGGTGTGAGACCATAAAGAGCTCACTTGATGATGTGGGTGTGAGACCATAAAGAGCCCACTTGATGATGTGGGTGTGAGACCATAAAGAGCTCACTTGATGATGTGGGTGTGAGACCATAAAGAGCTCATTTGATGATGTGGGTGTGAGACCATAAAGAGCTCACTTGACAATGTGGTTGAGAACATTGTTGGAGTGTACTCATTTTGAGGGTTGTTTGGTGACATTTTTGTGTAGTTTGTTCCGGCCTTGTCAGTTTTGGGGTCGTCTCATTGACATTTCCCATACACCTCCTTTTGTTCTATCTATGTAAAAGCAATCGATATCTATATGCAGTTTACTTTGTACAAGAATATCTGTTACCATTATACTAATGAAATTTACCTGATTGTTCCATCTTTGTTTGTCGTGACTGCACGACCACAATGTGCATTATGGTCTAGGGCAGCAAATTCATTCCTCGCCCTGTATGCTGGAGGCTTGTACGCATTCCTTTTTGAAGCATACTTGAGGATCAAGTTGTGAAAGATTTCCAACTCTGATGTACTTCTGAAATTAAACATTTACAAAATATTATTATATGATCCTAACCATATCTTGTATCCTCAAAGAAAATTAGCTTTCACAACTACACAGTACATGTACTACTTAATGCTATTTGACCCAGTCATTGAATATTTGTTTAGTTCGGAGGCCATAAGGAGCTCACACAACAGTGTGGCTATGTATTATCAGTACTTATTGTTGAAGGCTGCTTGGTGACTTTTTTTGTAAATATGCTCTGCATTGTTTGTTTTGAGGTAACTGTTTTGTTGACATTAACTCTTACCCCCACCCCCTTATTCTATGCAACAATTAGCTCCCATTAAAAGTCAGTAATTTATCAGATACTCAACATGCTCAATGAAATTATGCAATTTTCGGATTAATGGCAATTACCTGCAGTTCAAGTAGTAAGGAATCTTTTGCAGCAGTCATTTATTCATGACTATGTCTCTCAAAGCCTTATGTGGTGCACTTCCTTTCTTCAGCCATCCTTTCTCCCTATCTACATTCAGTGGTCCATGTTTACAGGCACTTTCTCCAGAATGGCTGTATGATAGAATCCATTCATGTTCATTTACCACATGATGGACTATTCCAAACCAATTAGCCTGAAAAATTTAACACGATTATAGTAAATATATTCTTTTTGCAAGTGCATATAAAAAAACCAAGATGAAACGTGAGCTAAAGCTCACTTATGATACCCCCGCTATATCTTGGAACAGACAGAGGTAAAACTACAGTATTCCCCCCTCCCTCCTCGGGTGGAGCGGGGGTATAATAAAAGGATATTTGATACATAGGTTTATGCGTCATGTCTTTCAAATTTCGCTCTTTCATACCATCATAACTCATCACAAAGGCATTCTAATTAGCGAATATTGTACACAACTGAATTACTTGAACCCAAAAAAACCTACCTTAAATTCTTCGACAGAACCAGATATATCTGCACAGTGCCAATAGTGGTTGACAACGTCACGTGACCATTCTAGTAATGGTTTAGTCTGCTTGACCTGTCCAGCCTGAAATGTCCAATAAATATATTGTTATTCAGAAGGAACAAACAAAATATCATCTAGTGTTTATAAATATGAGTTGCACTATCAAATGCATTATGTCACATTTATTACATACATGTATGTCATACGACTATTATCATCATACACCAAAAGGCTAGTGGTCCATGTTAACATGAGCCTGCTACAGAATCACTGTATGATAAAATCAACTCATGTTTATTAACCATGTCATAAGTTTGATGTTTAATATACTACAAACATAACTGTTATCCTATATATTTTAACAAGATTCTGTTTATTTCATAATTTTCTTATTTATCACCGATAGATATAAAATGAGCATGTTGCATTTTGGCTGGGGCTCCATCCAAATTGTGCTGCACTATTGTAGGTCATAACGCATGCTTTTAATTGAATATAAAATAATGTACAATCCAAAAATACCTTTACTATTTTTTTTCCCGAGATTCTTAGCACCATCCCAAATATCAAATGATTGCTTAATATTTGGTTTTTCTTTTTCTGAAAAAGAGGGAAAAATTAAATATTGATCTTTACATAAAAACACATACTATTTATTATAAAGGAAGATATAGCATTGTTTTTGTGTAAAATTATAGTTTCTTACAATTGCTTCATTTGAAAAATAATGTTAACGAATGTACTTGCACACAAAAAAAGTGCAACAAAATAAATGCTCTAAAACTAAACACATCAATATGAAAGTATTAGATCGATATGTTTGTTTTAAAGCTGATATAATTATTTTAATTAATAAAATGTGTTAGTACAAATATCTAATTCACATGGCATTAACAATTGACACTATTAGAAAGTTTGCAATATATGATGGAAAGTCAACAGCTTGACATGTGGTGTTAGCTTTGCCAATTGTGAAGGATGTACAGTGAGCTTGTTTTGTATTTTATTTCAGAGTCTTCTACATTTGTTTGTGGCTTCTCGTCATTGATATTTACCCCATAGTCTTAATTCCATGGCAGCAACATTTAATACTTATTCATATAAGATTCAATTTGAACATGTGCATCTGTCACAATTTCAACTATCTTGACATGCTTTCCTAGGAGATATTGCAGCCCTTTAATAAAGCAAGCCTTCTCTAAAGAAGTGCTTTTTCCATCTGTCTGTCTTTTGTCCATCGTTATTATGCAGAAAATATTTTTTGTTGTCAACTCCATAAATGTATATGAACAGTATTGAGCTGAATGTGCAGGGCTATCCATTCGCCCATCTCCTAAAAAAACATTATTTATTGTAACAAATAAAATATTAAGACTTATTGTACAATAGATTAAACAAGATGAACTGTGAGCTAATGCTCACTTATGATACCCCCCGCTCTTCGGCTAACAGGAAGTAGGAATCTGACGGGTCAAAAAACGCTTCCCACGATATGGGGTACCTATATGAAGCTTGTGACCAAATATCAGATTTCTGCCATCAATAGTTGCTGAGAAAAATGCAACTAAAAATGGGCATATACAAAATGTATGTTTAATGTGTATAAAAATCAACAAAGTCGGCAAACAGGAAGTAGGAATCTGATGGGTCCAAAAACGCTTCCCACAATATGGGGTACTTATATGAAGCTTGTGACCAAATATCAGATTTCTGCCATCAACAGTTACTGAGAAAAATATATTGGACAGACGGACAGAGGTAAAACAGCATACCCCCCCCCCCCCCCCTTTCGGGGAGCAGGGGTATACAATTTTTCAAAATGAAGTTAACTAGAGAAAGTTGATCTGGTGATCACAGATACCCCCGCATTCCAAATTTTGAGCGAGGGTATGGTACTTCACAATGTGTTAAAGTTTGAAAAGATTTGGTTGAGCCATACCTTAAATATCATTCGGAAACCTAAAAAGTCCCTATTTCCTAAGAGAAAAAGGGCCACAACTCATCAACGGTAAATGTGAAATACATCGTAATCACACTTAACCTGTATTTTATGGTACACAGCAATGTGTGAAAGTTTAAAAAGATTTGGTCGAGCGGTACTTTAATTATTATCCGGAAATCAAAAGTGTGACGAACGGACATGAGGATCCCTATATACCGACTCTCGTCGAGCGGGGGTATAAAAAAGATGTCTCAGATATATAAAACTTAAATTCGTGTGTATTATTTACAAAATTCTACTTGGTCCTGACATCAGTTTTAATAGTCATTTGGATTTTTTTCACATATTGTCTTAAATTTCTTAGGTCTGTATCTATTTTTCTATTCCTATTCGTTAGTAAATTGGTTATTAAAGCAATACAGCATGCTAGCATTTAATATGCATCAATTTCTGTCTTTGTATTTATTGAAGTCATACAGATTGTTTCTTTGAAAAATAAAGTATTGATGGATTTATTTTTGTGATTTTACCCCACATCAACACAAAAAGGCTATATCGCAGCCCTTTGAAAAATGTAAAACATGCAAAAAGAACAAACGTAAGAGGATCACTTCTTGGTCCCTGAACTGGCTAATAACAGATTCCTGTTCCTGTATCCAAAATCTGTCAATAGATGGAATCATGTAAGTTTTTTGAATTTTGTGAAAAGTGGAGCTTGAAACAATTGGCAGTTTAAGAAATTTTGATAAAGTTGCAATTTTCTGGTAGTTGTTCCCAGATAACAGTATGACAACTGACAATAACAAGTCTCCACTATGTAATCCTCGGTTAAGAATAGGCTGTGAACACCACTTGTGAGCTAGATGGCCATTCTTACAGACCTATAAATAAAGTAACAAACTTAATTAATAATCTGTTCTAATCAGGGTTCGACATTAACTTTTTGACCAACTTGTCCATTCGGGCAAGTGCCATATTGATTTTACTTGCCCGAAACTGTAAACTACTAGCCCGAATTCTTAAGTACCATATATGCATGTAGTGCAGAACTATGCAATCTACAATGACCGGTCATAGAGTAGAATAACCCCTCATATTAATTATTTACACCTTATAATGTGGGCATAGTGTTAGTGCATCATTTGGCTATATGATTACATACCTATCAATTTGCGGGAATATGACAGTTTTATAAATACGGGTGATTGATGAGGATTTCTGAAATATTTTTGTTAGAAAATTTAAGCATAAATGTTCCTTATTATAGACTGACAACGACTGTATAGTTTGTTTGAATTTTTATTCCAGTAATCTATCACGCTTTCAATATTTTGATCACAAAGGCAATACATATCAGGGATAATTTTCTAAAATTAGAACACCGCAAATAACTTGAGCTTTTCATTGGCCGGCAAAAATAAATACGATGTTGATGCAGCGCCGCCTCTTAATTAGGCATTCGCGATTGGCTAATATAAATAACACGATCTTTATTTGAGAAAGGGGAATTCCGTAGTAAACAAAATGGCGTAAAATACACGATACATACGACACAATGTTTAGGTAAAATTCGCAGCGACTTCCAACACTGAATAATTCAATATTAATTATTTTGCTCTTCAGGAATTGAACATATCACCGAATCATTTTCACTTGCCCAATCGGACAAGTTGGGTGCCGTTTTAACTTGCCGGAAGACGCATTTCACTTGCCCCGGCAATCGGACAACCGTTAATGTCGAACCCTGCTAATCTGCAAGTTAAAATTTTAGCAACAGAAAATAATCTAAGCATTTGTTGATAATTATAGAACTGCACTGATGTTAGCAAATAAGACAATTTTTTCATGTAAAAACCAACAACTGTACAAAATTTGGCTTATTTAATTTTTTAGCTCTGTGTTCGTGTTTTCATGTTGCTATCACCATAAAGTAGTTTGTTGACAACAGTAAAAAGAATATTCCCTCATTTTTATTTAACAGCATTTATCTTAACTGGTAAAAAAAAAATGCATTCATCTTAACTGACAACTGTAATGTATATTAGTAGTTTTCTCGTTGGTTAAGGTCTCACAACGACTTCAACATGAAAACAACAATAAAAGCATTGTAAATATGTTTTAGCCTATATTGATCTCGGTTTTGTGTCATATAGTTTTAACAACATTTCAAATCTGAGAATTATCATTAGATCATATTTTAAATTATTTTAGAGTAAACTTAATTACCATATTAAGCTGTAATTTTGATGGGGTGAGGACTTACCCATTTAAATTATACTACTGATGAAACAGTTTCTTGTGAGATCACAGCTTCCTCCTTGCAGCCTTTCACTTTACAAGTTTTCTGCATGCAGGTGTTTGCCAATGTCATCAACTGACTTGAAAAGACAAGGAATATTGTATCATCCAACATGTCATCAATATCTGTGTTATCTCGTATCCGTTTCAATCCTGGACCTAATTCAACCTCTGGCTATCAGCTGTATCTTCCTCCTCAGAGTAAACATCTTTAATATTATTATTATGGTCCATCCTAAAAGTAATTAAAGAGATTTTGATATATCTGTCAGATTCTTATTTATAAATATACTTTTAAATTTTGACAATCCATATCATATAACTGTAAGTTATGTTGAAAATTAACTCATAATTATATATACAACAACTGTGAGCATTTCAAACATCTTATGTGTCAACAATCCTATATGAATAATTTTCTCTTCTTAGGAAACAAATACATGTATGACTAGTTTCATGACCCAGTGCCATATGGTTCTCTCTATATCTTGTTCATTAGGCATGCTAGGTGTATTGTGAGGGAATATTTACCCTGAATATACATTGTTAAAATCTTACAGCTGGCAAATTTAATTAATTTGACCAAATTGATATATGAAACAATATATTACCTCAGCATCCAATTTAAGCTTGGTTCATAATCATCATCCGACATCTCACCTTCCAAATTGTGTTCCATTATTTCTGATGCTGTAATTGCAAGACTGAAAAAAAAAATCATTACATAGGAATAAAATAAAGGGAAGGGGTAAATGTCAATGACACAACAACTCTATGACAAACAGAATCTAAAACATGTAAAAAAGAGGTTCCCACACAGCCTTTCTACAATGAGCACAAACTCACACTACAAGTCCAGCTCTTTATGGGCAACAAAAAAACAAAAACCAAATGTGAAAACATTCCTCCAACACTACAACATTACTGACATAAACACTTATTAAAACACAAAAAGATGATAAACATCCTCAGACATCCATTGACAAAGGTTCACTTGGGACAGGCACATAAATGTGTTGCAGGGTAAAACGTCTTGCGAGATCTCAACCCTCCTCTATACCTTCATCAGGGTTCACGTTGGAGGGCGAATCAGGCGAAAAAGTCGCCTTGTGGCTGCTCACTTCACTTTGTACTAGTGCCAAAAGAGAAGTGGAAGTCGCCCTGTAATTTTACCAAGTTGCTTTGCTAATTTTAACTGTTTTAGCGGTAAAACATCGGCATATTTTTACTACAAAATTTCCGTTTTTCAAACCGCCATTGTAAAGGGACGTAATCGATACAGTTACGAATATGAAAACTGTACTACGGATCTGTACTCAGGGAAAATAACGTCGGTATTGTTTAATTTCATTTATTTGAGGTTTGATCATGATGGCGGCTATCCAAAGGGATTGCTAACTTTGTGGATATGATTAGTTTCTTAATTAATATCAATCAATGATTAAAGAGAAGCAATGTAAATAATATACTCATTAAAATTTGATTAAATAATTTGCGGTTTCACAGCTTGTGATAAAATTTATTATTCAATTTTATTTATTTATTATTTATTGGACAATAGTTGACTATCATATCAAAACAAAGAATCTGAAAAGGGTTTATTTAATACAAACAAACAAAAAACAAATACAAGGACATACGTGTACAATGTATGTAAATCAGAGAGATGATATGCTAACAAAAACAAGGAATTAAACAACTACTGAATATACCTTAATGCATAACAAGTACATTATAACATACGAATGCCACGATAATGCCCCGCGAAAGTGAAAAGTGGTACAATAATAGAAATATTTTGACTTCTCCCTGTACTCTCACCACTTCTCCCTGTTGTCTCTCACATCTCTTTTGTCAGCACCTGAAAGAGAAGTCACTTCTCCCTCTGATTTCAAAGTAGTGGGAGCTCTGCCTTCATCATACTCTAATGAAACAATGCCAAATGCAGAGCAATTCATGCTTACCCTTTCTGAGCACCAAACGATACAACCTGTTCTTGTGCGAGTTTGCATGGCTCATGCTTTAGTTTTGGTCGTGTTTGTGTCAAATTATGTGGTTGCTTTATTTTCTTTCGATATTGTTACAAATGTACTAATTTCGCCATGTATTTTTTTGCTTATAGCTTATATTATTTGACATTTACTCAATACCTATTTTTCGCAAAATCTGAACTCGAGTTTTTATAATTGTGTGTCAAACTGTCAAGAACGGGGATGATCGAAACAGCGACATTTATGTTTTTTTTAAATAGCGACATCAAAACGGCGAATATTTAATATATCAAAACAGCGACCTTTACCTGTATTTAATAATACTTTAAAATGGCTCTTAACTTTATGCAGCCATGGTTGCCATGTATACCACCCAATCAGCAGCCATCATTCCTATAAAGTATCAAAAGTTTTTCCTTGTAGTTTCAGAGGAGAAGATTTTTGAAAATCGGCCCATCAGAATCAACAATTGCCACAGGCAGCCATGTTTTTCATCCAATTGGCATGAAATGAGGAAACTTTGTAGAGGACCTTCCATACATTATTCGTGTCAAGTTTGGTTCCATTTGGCCCAGTGGTTTCAGAGGAGAAGATGAAATTGTGAAAAGCTAACGACGGATGATGACAACAGACGCCAAGTGATGACAAAAAAAACTAGTGTCCCCTGCTCACCAACGGGGAGATGAAAGTAGGATGAATATTATGTCCGAAATAAAAGTAGCAGTAGATAAAATAAACTTTTTTAAATTGTTCCATGATTTAAAACTTTTAAAATCATCGCAAGCACTAGTATAGTAAAATCCTACAAGTTAATAACTGGTTGAACTCTGTGCGCCACAAGTTTGACAAATTCTTGTCGTGATATTTCACTATTTTGATATTGTGTCTGAATATTTTGCTTAATTTCTCTATCATATCCCCTTTCACCTGTCAAAATCAATTTAACTTAATGTCACTATTTTGATATATAATTTTCAAATTGGTAATTAAAATTGTCGCCGTTTTGATATATGGGTAATATCGCTATTTTAATATACCCCCGTCATGAATACTCACTCAAATGGATTAATAAAACTGCTGGATTTGTCAAATGCTTTTTTAGTGGAATATTTTCTGACAGCAATGCCCGACATTTCAACTTCTGTCCTAAAACCAAAAAAATATATAACTGACATGTGTAGCTGTTACACAATAGCCTGGCTTTGTAAATTACAAAAAAGAAGTGCACTGACTCGACTCGCAACCACAAGTAATAAAGTTTACCAATTGCTTGCCCATGGTCGGTGGTTCTCTCCGGCTTCCTCCACCACTAAAACTGGTCGTCATGATATAGCTGAAATATTGTAGAAAGTGGCGTTAAAACACCAAAAATTTAAATCATGTTACACAATACTTGCATTTTACTTGAGTAAATCTCTATTTTATTCAATGTAATGAAATATTGTCAGATTTGTCAAAACTAAAGTGCATATCAGGCATCTACATTAACATATTTTTCCACTTGTCCCTTCGGACAACTAACTAAAAAAAAGTACTTGTCCGACTCAATCTTTTAGTTGTCCGAAAAAATTAATAAAAATTACAAAAACTAGAGAATAATTATCCAGGGCTCCCACTACTTTCAAATTAGAGGGAGAAGTGACTTCTCTTTCAGAGAGCTCACAGGGAGAAGTGGGAGAAAACAGAGAGAAGTGGGGAGACTTCTGGGAGAAGTCAATTGTGATTAATCGAAACATTGTTTCGCAACCCCTCTGACGTTACCCTGCCCAAATTTAGTAAATAGTTAAAGCTGCATTAACTGATTTGTTCTGGGTTTTTCTTTATTCATAACTACCTTAAGGACATATATTCAATGTCATATTTTTATTTCTGTCTACCTTGATTGGAATCTTGCATACCAGTGATTTTTATATGTACCCCCACCCTCCTTTTCCTTTTGAAATATTACTGTGTTGTGATCCAATACCACACAAATTGTAATAACTCATATTTGTGTTATATAAATCCTTGTTTCTGGTAAAAAAAATATACCTAGATACTACATACACCAGTATCTAGGTATATTTTTTTTTACCAGAAACAAGTGCCTGTGATATAAATAAAGCAAAGTATTTTATTTAAATTCACAGAGAAATAAAAATTTTAGTGGATCTTTTCAACCAGATCAGGAAAAAGCTTGTAATATTTGTCCATTTCAAAGGTTTCAATATTTCCCAAAATCCTAAATCAAGTCCTCTATCGTATTTTGCACAAAAGAGAAGTTTAAATTTGGCACCAAATTGATATCTTATAATTTTTACGTGTCCGTTCCGAGTGATCCTTGTTCTTATATTTCAAATATTTATATTTCCGTTCATTAAAGCGTTTCTGAGATTACAAGATCTACTTGTCCTCTGATTTTTTCACTTGTCCCGTCGGACAACCGTAATACAAGATCTACTTGTCCGACGTCAGTTTTCACTGGTACCGGACAATCGGACAAACGTTAATGTCGAGCCTTGCATATATGAAAATTAAAAGCATCATTCATGGTGTAAATATATAGATTACACAGCAAGACCCTGTTGATTTATACCGTATTTTATTAATACAAAAATGTATAATTATCTCCCATGAGCAAAGCTCTGTACTTAGCTAAATTTGGCAATACTGTTCAGGCCCTTCATTGTTCTCTGAGTCGCAGTCTTTCAACTGCTTTTTTTCTTCTTCAATTTTTCAAATGTTTTCATTCTAGCTGTACGAAAGTGACATAAATTGTTTAAAATACCATAAACAGCAATACAATTTATATATACTTTCACTACTATGTTGTTTTATTAAACTTACATTCTACCAATCTCATGTTCTGATGCTGAAATCTCAGAAACATCTGCAACAGTAATGTTGGGCACGTTCTGGAGTGGACGTAAATGCAGCACATGCTGTATTATCATACAATGGCACACTTGTGGCAAGCACACTATCATCTTGTAATTTTTGCTGTTTGTGTCTCCTGAGTTTTCTCATCATAGCTGAAATTGACAATAGCATAGGAATATTGCAAAATTGTAAAATGACAAAAGTAATGAAGATCTGTGTCACAGACTGTGATAGATATATAGTGCGACTACTAGTACAGTTAGGGGCAGAAGCCCATTTCCAAAATGCCTTGATTGTGAAGCAAATACTTTACTTTACACTAATTTGCGACTTACATTGTACTCCGTTACTGATTATATTCACAACAATACATGTACCCCCCCCCCCCCCCCAATGTTTGCCACAAAGGTTGTTAGAATATATGCTTAATAAAAATATTTAAGAATTAAAGCAAAATTCGATACAAAACACCAAAGAACATTGTTTGCAATTTAGGACGCTGTATTAAAAGCGATAATTTGGGGCTTTTTTTAAATCCCTTTGACTGGCCTCAATATTTTCGTCTCGATTTTACCGTTGGTATTTTACAGGTTTTATCACCTATTTCGAAGTAAATAACATACATTTAAGATATAGATGATAAATAACTATATATTTCCTTCGATGTTTTCACCTACGGAATAAATTTATAACTTCTATCAGCCACAATGTACGATTTATTTTCATCGTTAAAATGTAAACATTGCATTTACCAGTCCAAAAGTATTTTCGCCACTTCAGCGTTGGTTTTCACTCGTAGAACTGATCTGAGCTCATTCCAACGATCACACTGGTCTCCAATCCATATCCTGCTCAGATTACTCAATTTAGCATTCGATTCTCTTTTCCGGTGTTTTCTTTCTGAATCTGTAAATCTTCTCTTTGAACCACGCTTCGAACTAGATTCCGACATGTTTCTTTCATAGACAACAATCTCAATACGCATGCGTAGCGTTCAAGTTCAACAGAGGTTGCATGAATACGGAAAATCTTCGGTGGGAATTATTGCACGACAGGACTTAATTCTCGCTACTTGTTTCCCCCTTTATTATAATATATAGTAATGCGAGCTGAAAAACCAATTTTATTGCGTTTTTTAAATGTTTTAACAAGTTTAAATGATTTTATTATTAAGCGAATTTTGTTTTTATTTTTAGTCAAATATATAGACAGTGGGACTTTAAGGATGAACATTATATGGAACAGCAAGTAATTTATGTCGAGGTGTACTTGATACAACATTAAGTGATAAAGTTTGTCAGTGACTTGTGACAGGTCTGTAGTTTTCTCTGGGAACTCTGTCAGCAATAAAACTGATCGCCATGATATAATTAAAATATTGTTGAAAGTGGCGTTAAATACCATAAACCATAAAACCTTAATATTTATTATCTAGATTTTTATTTAATTTTAGGCCACAAAAAAATGTGTGTTTCCGATTGCCATGATATATCTGTTATGTATTGGACTTATAATAAATGTGTATTTGATATGCTATAAATAGACACATTGTACAGGTTATACTTTATATATAAATTGTATGTATGAAATATTCTATAAAAACATGCTATACATTGTCCAAATATTGTGAATGATCCAAATGTTTTAAATGATCACAATATTGTTAATAGTCCAAAGGTTGTGAATGGTCCAAATATTGTTAATAGTTCAAATGTTGTAAATTGTCCAAATGTTGTAAATGATCACAATATTGTTAATAGTTCAAATGTTGTAAATGACCAAATTGTTGTAAATTGTCCAAATGTTGTAAAACATCCAACAGTTGTTAATTGTCCATATAAATGAGCAGAATGTTCTAATTTGTCCAACTGTTGTAAGTGATCCAAATGTTGTAATTAAATGTTAAAAAAACAAACCCCAACACATTTTGGGAACAATTCCAAAATCAACTACTAGTATTTTGGTACTTCCCTGGCTTGGTACAGGTACTTCAACGTAAATGAGCAAAATTTCCAAGCTTCACCTCAAAATGTACAATGTTAGCAATAATCCTTTAATTAGCATCCTTTATACTCCAATAATTAACACAAATCAAATTAAAATTATCCAGTAAAATTAATTAGACCTATATTTTACTACTTTTATCTACAGTATACTCACGAGGAAACATATTGTTATCACAAAGTAAAAAACAATCTTCATTTAAATCTATCAACTAATTAATATATAATTATTTCTACTTATAATTAACAGTTTTGTAAGTCATTGTTAAATATTATATCAGTGGTTTGTGACTTGTCAATACCATCTTGTCCACAAAATAAACAAAAAATATTTTATTCACAAAATATAAAAATCCTTCATCTACAAAATATAAACTAATACAGTCTTATTTCTACTTATATTTAACAGTTTTGTAAGTCAGTGTTAAATGTTATATCACGTGGTTTGTCCAGTTAAATGTTATATCACGTGGTTTGTGACTTGTCAATACCATTCACGTCCTCAAAATATAAAAATCGAGAAAGCATCAGAGATGCAACAGCCGAGTTGCAAGTCAAAATCATTTAGTCTTGTTTTATAAATTAGTAAGAAACTAAAGAATAAATGTATGTATGATGGATTGGAAATATTTTCCTATGTAATATAAAGACTTCAAGATATCATCAAGTTTCAGAGGACAAAAAATAAATTATGATAATGAGGATAACAGATGTTTTTTTAAAACATCTTACAATTAATACTATTAGAAAGGTATCTGCAACCATACAAATTTATGGTCTGTCCAATATGCCTCTTGTATGCCTACACTTGCATCAATGTTGGTATGCGAACATAACTTTGGAAGAGGGTCACGCAAGGAACAATTGGGCAAAGTTTGGCTAAAATTGACAAAATGGTTTCAGAGATATGTGTAATTCTCAAAAAAACTTCCGGTAGGGGATGGGGTGACCCCGGGCCTCAACTCTTGGGGCATTTAATTTGTTTATTCACCCTGATCATAAATATATATGGCTTAGGGGTGGGGATCTCAACCATTATAAAGTTCACTTCAGATAGGGGGTGAGGTATGACCCCCCGGGTCCTGAGCTATAAGGCATTAAATTTGCCTAGTCACCCTGATCATAATTTATAAATATATATGGTTTAAGGGTGCGGATCTCAACCATTAAACAGTTCACTTCAGGTAGGGGTGGGGTATGACCCCCCGGGGTCTGAGCTATAAGGCATTTAATTGGCCTAGTCTCCCTGATCATAAATATATATGGATTAGGGGTGGGGATCTCAACCATTAAAAAGTTCACTTCAGGTAGGGGGTGGGGTATGGCCCTGGGGCCTGAGCTATAATGCATTTAATTTGCCTAGTCACCCTGATCATAAATATATATGGTTTAGGGTGGGGATCTCGGTCACATTTTTTTTAACAGATTTCCCCGCAGGGTGGGGCTGAGCCCCGGGGATAAAAAATGTTGAATGCACAACTTCACATTGGCATCTCCACCCATACCAAATATTAAGTTTCTATCTTTTGTAGTTTCAGAGAAATGTGTAATTCTCAAAATATGTACTTTTTCAATAAAAAAAAAACCATGATTTTTCAAGAAAAAAACAATAGATTAATCTGAATTTGGAACTCGCTCTAAATAATAGTGTAATAATGCTTCCTTCCAAAAATTATGTTGATCGGCTAAAAACTAAGAGCGCTATCGCGTAAACGAAGATAGGCTAACATACGCCCGCCCGCCTTTAGCCAAAACATCAACAAAATATAAAATCTTTCATTTACAAAATGTAAAAATCCTTCAAGAAAATATAAAAATCCTTCATCTATGAAATATAAAAATCCTTCATCTATAAAATATGAAAATCCTTCATTTACAAAATATAAAAATCTTTCATTTACAACTATAAACTAATACAGTCTTACCTCCTTCATTTATAATGAACAGTTTTGTAAAGTCATTGTTAAATGTTATACCCTGTGGTAAGACAACACCATCATGTTTACTTAATACTATTTCACGGAATGTTCCATCTGGTGACAACCTGTGTATGTCGTGTGAATCAAGTCCACTTATGTATACATGACCTTGTTGAT
Source organism: Bathymodiolus septemdierum (assembly GCA_963383655.1). Classification (NCBI taxonomy): domain Eukaryota; kingdom Metazoa; phylum Mollusca; class Bivalvia; order Mytilida; family Modiolidae; genus Bathymodiolus; species Bathymodiolus septemdierum. The sequence continues at coordinate 68,191,320 of OY726525.1, forward strand.
CCACAGCCAGTCCTCCATCTCTTGATATGTCGTATCTATATATAACGTGGCCATCTAAATTGATACAAAGCAATCTCCCCATCTGTCTTAACAACAACTGATCATTCCTTTTATTATACAATAAGCTGTAATTACGACCACCATCAGTTGTTATCTCTCTTACACGAGATCCATCTGTATTTAAAATTATAACTTTATCTCTGACACCGATGTAAATTTTGTCCTTTACAGCAGTGACACCTAGACATTCTCCTCCTATCTCTATCTTGTTGTCCTTTGTATTGTTAGTAGTGTTGATAAATTGTATGGATTCCTCCCATGGAAGAGTAACTACGGCTTTATCTGTACATGGTACCACGGTAATACAATAAGGTCCACTGGTCAACGATATTTCATCTTCATAGGTTTTGTAATCCTTGTATATATATACCTTCGGATCATCATCATCACAATTACAAAGTAGTAATTTGTTGTCAGAAGTGACAGCCATGGCTGTTAACTCGTATTGTACGCCATGTTTTAAATTAATTTCACCTTCTGTGATGAATTCGGTCAGTATTTGTCTTCTATCGAGTTTTACCTGTTGATGTTGTACTTTCATTGATTTATATTTAATAGGATAAGGTCGGGTAATTTGTGACAGTGATTCTAACGTATCGGAAAGTAAAGATGAATTTTTGACGTCCTTTGAAGCAGAGTCTAAAGGTAAAACAGACTCACAAGACCTATGACTATCCGAGAGACAAGCTCTACAGCATACAACATCATGTTGACTACAGAAATAATCAATCTGTACGTCTGTGTGTATTTCACAGTTTATTTTAAAAGATGGTGGTATTCTTGATCCCACCGACGACAAATCAATTACATGATGAGATCTAAATTCCTCACACCGCAGATGCAATTCAGTGCATTCTGTGCATAGCTTTTTTTCACAGTCCGAACAATATTTTTCAGCAACAAACCTTTTGTTTTTTTCTGAACATGGAACACAAATTGTTTCCATGATGGATCTACAAGTAGAAATATTATGACATTGATTATTTATAAAAAAAAAATCTTAACATTTTTAATAAAAAAAAAATCAACATTATAAATCTTGAAATATCGACTTTATAAATCTCTAATAGCTCGACTGCTATTCGTCCAATCCGATGTTTTCTGTGCATTATGCATATGCAGTGGAGTAGCAAAGGGCTACAGGTGCGAAGATTAAGCTTTAGTAATGAATCGAAAGGTGGGGGGGGGAGGGGGGGGGTCATTTGGAATTGACACGAGGGGTGAAAGCTTGCAAAAATAACACGTAAATAAATAAAAACAAAAAAACAAACAAACTGGAAACTTAACATTTTGTTTTTGCTTTCATGCTGAAAATCCAGTTGCTAATTAAACTTCTGCCATAAGCTAACAAGTGAAGTAGTCACCCCCCCTTTTTCTCACCCACTTACCAAAGTGCTGGGAATGCCCTACTATGCCCATGATTTAAATGCAGAGCACTAAGCAAATCTAGCGAGGTTTGGTGTGTAGTCCTGGGGTTGAAGCTAATGAAAATGTGCAACAAAAAGCAATACATATATTTTATCTGCACGTTTATGGGTATGTTTTATAGATCGTTGTTTGTCCTTTTTCTTTTGGCCATTGTGTTGTCTGTTCTTCTTCGATATACGGATTCTGATTACCCCTTTGGTATCTTCAAACTCTTCTTTGAACAGTAGCCACATTTTGTCAAGTACAAAAGGATCAAACAAATGTCCACAATTCAGGAATTTTGTATATAAATTGATGAATCTTTATTCTTGTCTCTTACCTCTCTCGGGAAAAAAAAAATTTAATACTATATTTAAGAAATAATTCATGGCAGGCATAGAGTTGTGCAAATTTACACATGGGCTGGGCCTTTATATTCGAATTTTATAAGTGCAAATTTACACATGGTCTGGGCCTTTATATTCGATTGATTGATTGATTGGTGTTTAACGTCCAGCGAGCAATTTTTCAGCTATATTCAGGACGAGAACATTTTAAAAATTTAAACGCCACGGGACTCGAAACAAGGAAAGGTGATCGGTAGGGACGGATAATTTTGCCAGTGCAACAGGTCTCTTATGGACCACTCATCATGAGCATAATGCTCATAATGAGCTGTTCCACTGGGTTCTTTAACGTGCGGAGAGGGTGGCAATCTCTCAACACGGGACCTCGGTTTTATTTACGTCTCATCCGCAGGACGGGTTGGTTGTGAATTTTTACATCCCGCACAACCGACGGACGCCCCTTCCAGCCGAAGAAGCTCTCGGTCTCATTTCTATACCCCGGGGTTCCCGCGGGGTTGACCCCCTTTTAGAGGACTAGTGCCTCTAGGGCGGAGAAACCTGGTGCCTATTCTACACCCGGCACACCCTCCATCAGGAGGGTGTACAAATAAAAGAAACATTAAAAGGATACAAATTTACCCCGAGCGAAAGCGGGTGGTAAAATCTAAGAATATAAAGGCCCAGCCCATGTGTAAATTTGCACAACTCTATGCCTGCCATGAATTATTTCGATTCTAATAGGGCAAATACGGTAATTTTTAACCATTCGTGAACTGTATACACACGGCATTTGGTGGCTTTTCCATTTACCTCCTTCGAAAATTTTTATTTTTATTTTGAATTATTTGTATTTGAACGAGATATTTTAAAACAAAGATATGGATGTTAACACGAAAAACATATTTATTGTGTATTTTCCAACAGATTCGATTGAACAATTCCTGCGTAAAAATATTTTATTTAGTTCATTCGTTCATCATTTCGAGCGCTAACAAAATGGCGTATGAGTTATGAGTTATGGGTGATTTTTATTTGTACATAATTTAAACACAACAAGTTTAATTGATTTTGATTTTCCTATATATTTCAACTAAAAATAAATCCTAAGAATAAAAAATCATGGAAAAATTATGTACAAATATAAACCACTCATATAAACATAATAAGCAAATAAACAAACAAAATATAGACAATTCCGAATGTTTTGGTGTAACATTTGTTAAAATTTATCCAGAAATGACTTCACAATATTTTTTTGAAAAAATGTGGTTTTGGTTGATTATATAGGGATTTTTTTTAACATTTCCGAATACTTTTGACAGATGACTGGGTTTGTGTATATAACTTTATTCTCTAAACTAATAAATGTTGCAAAGGTTACAGAGTGAGAGTGTTCAAATCAATACAAAGTAAATACATATCATTACATTAATTATCAAGATTATGTGTGTACTTGCTCCCGTCCTTTTCGTTATCAATAATCATCGATAGTAGGGTTAAAATTATTGACAACGAAAGTCCGGGAGCAAGTTCCTGCGATTCACATGGACGTTTGCATGCGAACAACACAAAGTCAATAGTCCTATATAACATACGACTTCACATTCCAAGTTCATATTTTACGTTTTCATTGGGATTTTTTCATTTTTTATTACTCGCAGTCGCAAGTGATAAAGCTTACCAGTTGCTTGCCCATGGTCGGTGGTTCTCTCCGGCTTCTTCCACCACTAAAACTGGTCGCCATGATATAGCTGAAATATTGCTGAAGGTGGCGTTAAGCACCAAAAATCAAATCAATCAATCATTTTATATTTCATGCGGAGGCAGCAAATAGGAAACAAACAGTAAATATCGCCACCCGCGGTACTATGTGATAGGACTACACAAGTCAAATGATGTCTTGTTTCATAAAATGTTGTCATCTTCCAATCAATGTAATCAATCCATAATCATTGTATTAAATTCTTTGTTAATTGTTCTGCCCGAAAGGGATCCTTAATTGGAAATAAAAATATGTGTATTGTATTGTATTTAAGAATTGAATGCATTCTTTTGAAGTTTCATTGGGGTATGAAAGCGTTGACCGAAGTACATTTTCAATGATGCGCGGTAGCGCTTCATGTTGAAAATCTAGTTCGATCAACGCTTTCATGCCCCAATGAAACTTCAAAAGAATGCATTCAATTCTTATAATTATATTTAAATCACACCAAAATTTAATATAGTTGAATTTTTCGTTGTGAATTTTATTTGTGTTAGATTATTTGCTGTTGGAAATTACTACGCCATTGATTGTTTACATCTGACGTCGTCATGGAGGCACGTGCAAGTTCGGATTTGAGTTTCATTTGGATATAATTACATTACTTCAGTTTTTCATTGAAATGTTACAATATGATTGGTTATGAAGTGGTCACATGATTATAAAAGTGATGTTTCATATCCAAATGAAACTCAAATCCGAACTTGCACGTGCCTCCATGACGACGTCAGATGTAAACAATCAATGGCGTAGTAATTTCCAACAGCAAATAATCTAACACAAATAAAATTCACAACGAAAAATTCAACTATATTAAATTTTGGTGTGATTTAAATATAATTATAAGAATTGAATGCATTCTTTTGAAGTTTCATTGGGGCATGAAAGTGTTGATCGGACTACATTTTCAACATGAAGCGCTACCGCGCTTCATTGAAAATGTACTTCGGTCAACGCTTTCATACCCCAATGAAACTTCAAAAGAATGCATTCAATTCTTAAATGAAACATCACTTTTATAATCATGTGACCACTTCATAACCAATCATATTGTAACATTTCAATGAAAAACCAGTCACTTGAAGTTTCAAAAATAAAAAAAAATAAGAAAACTTCGAAAAATTTTGGTCATCTATAATAAATAAGGGAAGTTATGAAATGCGTTTTTTGCGCCAACATGTAAACAATTATTAACTGACGATTGCCGGTGCCAAGGGGTGTGCTTTAACTGCCTTTGTCGACTCATGGTATATTTATTTACCCATCGGTAATGTTTTAACCTACAAGCATCCCCTATCTGCGACGATTCGACAACTTTTTCATCAATTTCGTGCCTATTTTCTATGAAACGGACTCCATGGCGGTAGTGTCCCGCAGTGAATGAAAACTTAGACTAAACGAGGAGTCAGAGTCGGAAAATTTCCGGATTATTCAAGAACGACAACTGATCATCAGCTGACAATGACGATCTCCAACATTGGAGGTGAATAGAGATCTATACAGATTACAGAATAGAAAAATGAGTACATGTAACAAGAGAAAAGCAGAAGAACCCAAAAGTAGTACAAGCGTCTTCAAATGTCCAGTGTGTAACAATTGCTTGGAAGAGGATCCTGAAACATTCGAAGAACAAAGCATTGCATGTGACTATTGTAACAATTGGTACCATTGTAAATGTGTATCTTTAACAGGAAATGAACCCTGCTTTTAAAAAAAAAAGTCCACAAAATGGAAATGTGCAAATTGCAAAGGTGGAGGAAAATTTAATAAAAAATAAAGTGCATAGTGCTTATAGCTGTCACTATCTTTTCGCCAATGATACAAAGATATTTAAAATAATAACGGGAGAAAATTATCAGAATATATTGCAATGAGTAAAAATCGATTCAGAACTATCATTTGAAAAACACATGTGAGAAAGTAATTAAAGCAAACTCAGATTTTGCAGCCATAAGAAGAACTTTCATGTACCTAAATGCTGTAACCTTTCTACCAATTTACAAAACTCTATACGAGGGGAACAGAGAATATCCTCAAATAAGGGTAATAACAAAATTACCGAATTCCGAACAATCTTACAAAAGGAAAGTCAAAACTCATAAGTATATAAACAGACAAAATCAGTCAACAACCGGAAAACTGTGAAAACCGTAATGATCCTGACTTGGTACATGCATTTCTAAAGAAATGGTGGGATGAATCAGATATCCTCAAAAAGATTACACCATGCAAAGCTCTTGAACCAAAATATGGCCAAAGTTTATGAGTAAAAGGACAATGGAGTAACAATTGATTCAGAACTATCATTTGAAAAACACATATGTGAGAACGTAATTAAAACAAACTCAGTTTTAACAGCCATAAGAAGAACCTTCAAGTACCTAAATGCTGTAACAACAAGAAAAGCAGAATCATCCCCCGTCATCTACAGTTGGCCATCAGAAACAACGAGGAATTGAACAAACTCCTGTCTGGTGTCACCATTGCCCAGGGTGGTGTTTTCTCAAACATCCAAGCCGTTCTGCCAAAAAAGACACAGAAAACCAAGCAATAAACAAGTGGATTGTAGTGTCTACACAAACAAAAAAAGAGTCTAAATTGTTGTTTTATCAATTGACCAAATTATACAGCTATGAACCCCAACCCCCCTCTCATTGGTTTATTCTTCACTAAACTGAGGAATATTATAGTAGCTGTTTTGAACAAACTTTACAAAGCATGTAAAAAAATTGAATTAATCATTAAGGAATTGAAAGTGAAATTTTCAGTCAGGTCAAGCTGAGGTCGAGGGTAAGTGTGAACATTTTCTAGACATGTTACAAACTAAATAAAAATGCTATATCGCACCATTGAAACTTGATATAAATTAATCATCATGATGAAAGGTTGCCTTCTGTTGATTTTCAAGGTCATAGGTTAAACTGAGCTCAAAATTAGTGTGAAAATCTTTTCAGTATGAAAATGGTGCAGATGAAACAAATATATATATATATATATATGCAGAATTGGTAAACCTCGCCTAACACGGTACATATAAGCACAATTGACAGTCATGTTCCTGACATGTACAAACATTTTCAAATGAAATATAGGATGGATGACCCCTTTTCAAAGTCTTATCTTAATCTTATCAGTGCAGTGTAGACTAAATGACTTGTCTGGACTCAACCAAACTTTGCATGCATAATCATTTTGAAGAAAGTAATACCCCTTTTGATTTTCAAGGGCAAAGGTCTAAACTTGACCATTCACATGGTGAAACAAGTTGCATGATACAAATACTATCAATCATATTTTATAAACAGTACTTGGATTTATATCTACATATCCAAACAGTGCATATCACTACGTAACATGATTCACATACATAGTGAGATGTACTCGGTACAAATTTTTGCAATCAAATTTGTCAGTGATTTGCAACAAATCCATGATTTTCTACATCAATAAAACTGACAGCCTCGATATAACTGAAATAACCCTATCAATTCGTATTAAGACTTAAAATATGATATCTTTTTGGTAAATAGAAACAAATAGTTTGAAATTTAGGAGTGAGTGATTGTTGTTTAACATCAGCTCAGCAATTTTTCAGCTCTATCATGGCAAGAACAAGTTAAATTTCAATGAGATGATGCTGATGTCTGCTTTGTACTAGACCAATATGCCTAGTTTGATTTTTATAATGCCAGCTCACTGAAACAACAGTCTGCGGTTAGACATTTCGCCCCACTCGGACACATTATTGTGATTCCAAGCCAACCAGTCTTTGCTTGCTGTGTGCTTAGCAGAGAAGCAACAAATACCAATTTTATAGTCATTGGTTTGTCCCGATGTGGGCTCGAACCCACGATCTACTGCAATCAAGGCTAGCATGCGAACCATTACACCACCGATGTGAAATATATATAAAATATTGTAATAAATGTCCCCCCACCCCTCCAGTAATATATATTTGTTCACTAAGAAATTGTCCCCCCCCCCCCCCCCCCCATTTTTCAGTATCTTTTAAGGCAACAACTGGGGACTGGGATTTTTTTGAAAAAAATATTTTAATGCCCTAACTGACTGAAAAGAAATGTAGATTTATCATTGTAGCTGCTGAATTTGAGTAGTCAATGTATTGTTTTTATGGAAAAATGTATTTTTGTTCCACATGAAAAGAAAACAATTTTTTGCTGTCTTCAAGAGAAAAAAATATTTTGACTGAGGAAGGTTCAGAAAAAAAAGTTACAAGCACAATGAAAATCCCAGCCACACCACCCCCCTCCCCCCCCCCCTCCCCCCTCCCCCCCCCCCCTCCCGATAAGAAAATGGTTGTTGCCTAATAAAATAATTGTCATTGGTCTTGGAACAAAATTTCATCTGGTGGAAGTCATGCCTTTACTGGCCCACCCCCTTTTTATTTCCTTGAATTGCGTTTTATATCAAATACAGTGACAGTTGTTATTTGTGTGTTTGCTGAAACTTGACTGCAAAAAGGAATTATAATGACTATATATTGTATATTCTTTACCAAGATGCTAGTTGTAACTGGTCATCTTCAAATTTTGTATGTCCCGCCATTCTAATGACTATATATAGTATATAATGCTAGTTGTAAATGGTCATCTTCAAATATTTTGTATATCCCGCCATTCTCAACTTTGAAATTATCTCCCTTGTTATTAGAAGTTTTCAATGATTTCACACATGTAAACGATAACAGTTAAAATCTTTATATTGTTTCAATAATTTTGTTATTTTTATTGATGCGTATTTACCAAAGCAGACGTTGGCCAGGAATGAGTTCGCAAAATGGCGACGTTATAAACATTTTAACAGAAAATTGAAATTTTTAAAGTAACATTTCATGCAATAAAAGTAATTTTCTTACCTTGAAACTCTAGTATTTTGTTATCTGACCCCTGCTTCTTAAAACACACCTGATCCGCCGAGGTATACTGTCATATAAACTCTGTATGTAGTGCAAACCCAAATCTGTCCAAATATCCAGAACAACACGTCTCAAGTCATTGACATTCTTTATTTCTCTAAGTCGTTTTTGTACCTGTATTTTTAGAACTTTCCACACATTTTCGATAATGTTAAGATCTGGGCTTTGTGGGGGCCAAAGAAGGGTACGAATTCCATTTTCATCTTTCCACTGATTTGCTCGTAAAGAGACATGACATGGCGCATTGTCCTCCTGGAAAATCCAAGATCTGTCAGAAAAGTGCCTGACAACAACCGGCCAAAGATTATCGTCTAAAACCGAAATATATTTATCGGTATTCATGTTACCATCAATAGCAACCAAAGTTCCAACTCCATAGTACGTAATGCAACCCCAAAACATAACAGAAGCACGGCAGGTTGTCTCAAAGTCGTCCAGCTGGCCAAGAGTGCAAGACAGTCGGTCGAAAACGCTCGTCGAGCTTCCTCCAAACATAGACTTTCCCATTTCTACCCAACATAATTTTTGTCTCATCACTAAATATTATGGATGACCAGTTATTCTGAATATTCCAGTGCAATTTCTGACGACAGAATCCCATTCTACGGTCACGATTTACACGTGATATTGTAATTTTCTTGCATATCATGCCTCGTTTGTAACCATCAAAGCACAGTCTCCTGCAAACAGTTCTTTCAGACACATTGCATCCAGTCCTGTTATTAAATCTAGCAGTTAAGTCCTTCAATGTTTGTCTTCGATTCCTTTTCACACTCCGAAAGAGAACCCGTTCATCCCTTGGGGTAGTTTTTTTATGACCTCCACTTCTCGGATTATTTTCTATGCTTCCTTTTTCGCGTGTCCGTTTTAAAAATTTCTGAATAGTTCTAGAGATAATTCCAGTAAATTCCTGAATTTTGTAGCTCGAAAACCCTTGGTGTGATAACGATAGTAGTATTTCTTTCTGCTCGGTTGTCAATTCCTTACCGTGTCTACCCATCTTTTCAGCAGACGATTTTTACCAAAGGGAAATAAATCTGATGAAAACTACGTAATCGTGGATATTTTAATTCAAAAACAATAACGGACAGGAAAAATTCGTTACGTTTGGATTCTAGATTTATGATAAGACCACATATGGACATTTAACACGATATCGATAAGTGCGACGTCGCCATTTCGCGAACTCATTCCTGGCCAACGTCTGTAGAAAGATGTAGTTTGATATTTATTGAAATTATTACCCGATTCACTGCGGTACACTACCGCCATGGAGTCCGTTTCATAGAAAATAGGCACGAAATAGATAGGGGATGCTTGTAGGTTAAAACATTACCGATGAGTAAATAAATATACCATGAGTCGACAAAGGCAGTTAAAGCACACCCCTTGGCACCGGCAATCGTCAGTTAATAATTGTTTACATGTTGGCGCAAAAAACGAAGTTTTCTTATTTTTTTTTATTTTTGAAACTTCAAGTGACTGGAAAAACTGAAGAAATGTAATTATTGTATTGTATTGTTGTTCCAGAGAGATAAATTCGCATAAAATACATTGCACAAACACGCAACAATGTTATTCTTAACTGTTTTCAGCAAAATGTCGTTAATTGCATATAAAATGAAGAAAATATAAAAAAAAATTACCAATTCAAATTTCACGTCTGCTTCTGCCAAGTTCTGGTTAATGGAAATTTGAAAAATGAAGCGTTAATAGACGTCACGTCTCAGACGTGTGCAAAAGTGATTTTGGTCACGTAGGCCATTGCCTTATGGTAGATGGGGTGTCTAATTTTTTATCCATAGATTTTTGACTTTTTAAAGTAAACTTCCTTGTAATATGCCCTTCCAAATAAAAAAGATAAAAAATGAGGGTCACCGGCATTCCAAGATAAAAATTTTAATTTGAAAATTGAAGGGAAAATGGCATTTTGGGGCAACATTTATAGACAATGAAGGAAAAAACGTTATTGGATGCATTTATCTGATGAACATATCAATTTCTAATCCATAGAATTTTCTGATTTTTTTGTAATGGAGAACATTCAGTCATTTTCCCCCCAGGTGGCGTCGCTGTACCAACGGTGGTTAGGAAACGTTTGTTTTCCAATAAACTCTTGTAACCAATGTAATCAAATGGCAATATCATTACAGGTAATGATATTGCCATTTGATTATATTGGTTACAAGAGTTTATTGGAAAACAAACGTGGTGTCCTTGATCTGAAACGTTGCGTAATATGACGGTAGGCACAGCCTATGGAGAGGACAGAAGTGAACATAATAGATTTTGATTTGATATTTCCAATACCTTTTTTTCTAGTTTATTTCACAGTGACCGGTAACAACCATAGCCTATAGGGCCCAATGTCTGCAATGGCAATGTAAAATTGCATGTACGTGGTTTTTTTTAACTTCAGTTGGTTTCTAATGACATAAAATTGCACACGAGTTTTCAGACTAAATTGAATCTGATTGAAAATTGTACACGTATTTTTTTCACTGTATAGGGTCTAACCATGTACATGTGCGTACTCGCTTTTGCTTCAAAAACAATGCAAGAAGAGTTTTAAGATCTCCAAGCGCAAGGGCAGGCAATACAATGGCCAAAAGAAAAAGGACAATCACTGATCTACAAAACATTTCCCCCACAGCGATATCAATTTTTCACAGGAAACAAAATCAGATTTTTATTTTTTGGACATAAAAAAAACCCAGTAATTTCCCTTCAAATTTTTATCATAAATTTCTTGTTGAGAACTGTAGGGCCGGATTAATGATATTTTTGCATCTTTCGTCGTGTAAATTTATTTTGTTTCTTTAAAATTCACCACATAATTAATATATTTTTTTCTTCAGAAAAAAACATCCTAAAAGTTAAATGGTCGTCCCCTTAATGACATGAGTGTGTGTCTCGTCCGTGTCCATGCAGCTTCGTATAATGCGAACCGCATCGGAGGCGTAATGGTTAGAGTGCTCGCCTCGATTACGGTAGATCGTGGGTTCGAGCCCCGATCGGGTCATACCAAAGACTATACAAATTGATATTTGTTGCTTCTCTGGTAAGCACGCAGCATTAAGGAGAAAGAGCAAAGACTGGTCGACTCGGAATCAGGATAATGTGTCCGAGTGGGGCGACATGTCTATCCGCGGACTGTGGTTTTAGTGATCTAGCACTATAAAAATCCAAATCAGCGTGTTGTTCTAGTACAAAGCGGACCTCATCATCATCTCATTGAAAATTAACTTGTTCTCGCCATGATATAGCTGAAAAATTGCTGAATTGGCGTTAAACAACAACAATCACTCGTATAATACGTGTCCGGATTTCAAGAACCTAAGTTATGCAAGAAAGTTCAACAGTTTAATTATTGCTTCTGATTCTCGGATTTGTCCCGATAAGATTGATTCCTTAAAAAGTAAACCTTCAAAGAGATAAGTTGTATTTTAATGATTGGTGCTTTAATCATTCATATGATTTTCTTCTATCATCATATGTAGCACTATCATGTAATTTAATCAACGCCGCCCAAATATATTTTGTATTTAGTGTAGAGGTTGTTAAATAGCTTGTATTACCGTTGAAATGAAACAGTACACTTCTTGTTTCGTGACGGTCAGTTTTATTCGGCCCGTGGTGGAGGAATCCGGAGTTCCCTGAAAAAACCACCGACCTGCCGCAAGTCACTGACAAACATTATCACATAGAAATCACATTAGTATTATTAACAATTAATAATAGTCAAGCGACTGTTGATGAAAAAGAAAATCCACACATGACTGTTGATGAAAATAAAATGGGATAATATGAAGCATTGTCTATAATACGACCCAGGTATTCACGTTTGAATTGTTTTTTTAGCAAAATCTTCAGAATGTTTGATGCCTTTATTTGAATTAGAGCCCACACGAACAGTTTGACAAAAAAAGGCAAAATTAACACCCCTTCGATAATAACCACTTAAATAGTAGATTAATAAATGTAGATAGTTATGTTTGAGACAGAATATGTTTTTAACATCATGTTGGGGATCAGTGAGTAATTGTTGTTTACGGCAATTTTTCAGCTATATCACGACGAGAACAAGTTAATTGTCCATGAGATGAAGACGAGGTCCCAACACGCTTAGTTATTTTTTTTTTGTAATATATATATCTTAAAAATGATATAGGGGTGCATATTTTTTTATTAATAAAGTTATATATCTTAAAGACAAACCACTGTGGTTGGAATCCGGAACAGAACAGTACATAAAATTCGCCAAGAATAATTAATGTATGTGAAATTGATCGAAATTATTTGATTCTAACCATTAATAAACGATTATTTACCATGAAAGTAGAAAATCAGATACAACTAAACTAGGAAACCAACATGAAAATCTTTTAAAAAGGGAAATACAAACAATCAATGGGAACAAATATCAAACTTTGTTTAACAACGTACGTACACGTGTACTATATAGTTTCCTCATTCTACATTTATTGTACGTATGCTATGCGTATTTACTAATTATAAAATTATTGAAAATATTGATTTTTGCTCATGGAGAACATAAGAAAAAAATAATAAGAATGTATTCAATTGTATTTTATATTCGCATTCACAGTTAGTAACAGGTGCCCGTGACCCAATCGTAACTACTCGGCCATTCTCGCTACCCTGCAAATAACCTCTTACGTACATAGTAGAAATTCTTCTTAAATTGTTTGCCGGAAGCTAAGTTAAGTTAAGCCGCACAAAAATATAGTCCACGAAAATCCAATGTGGAAAACATACTAAGTAAAATCTAACCATGCAAACTAATTAAAACTGTAATTGAAATATAGAAAATTGTTTAAAATATAACTTTTTCAAACTTTCATGTAACTGACATGTGAAAAGTAGTGCGATTTATACATCTAATGCATACGAGGTTATTTGCAGGGTAGCGAGAATGGCCGAGTAGTTACGATTGCCCGTGACCCAGATATGATTGCAACGTTGTCCTTGTCTTATTTCAACGTAATGACGTGATCACTTTAGTAATTTAGTAAGATGGTTACAACTTATGATGCATTTGTTGTTAACTTGAGGAATATTGTTATACAAATACAAAATAATTATTGTTGGATAATTAAAAATTGTGTTTGAAATAATAGTTTACATAGCCCGGTAACCAATGTCTAAGCGATAATAAAACGCTCCGCTAATCACCGTTGATACTCAAGCGACACCTGTTGAGTAAATTTGGGTGAATGTTCTCCATTCGGCAAATTTGATAATACACCAAGATTTAATTATGGACGTGGTCAAGCTTACGGACAGAATTATGGTCGTGGACATGGGTATAGACCAAACTTTGGTCGTGGTCAAGATAATAGACAAAACGGGTACAGAGTGAATCCTCAGAAGGAGAATTCACAAACTGATAAGAAAAGTGAGAATGTTGGACGTGGTCGCGGAAGAACAAGACCACTTAGGAGCGAAGTGACAACAAATCAAAGTAGTATACAGGGTAGTATTGGAGTGTCATCTGCCGTTCAAGAGGCAGGTGTGTACGTAGAGGCTGATATTCATCAAGTCAAATGCAAGTTGTTAGTAGATACAGGAGCAACTGTGTCTATAGTATCAAACGATATATATCAAAAGATACCTGATGTAGCTAGGCCAACCCTGACTAGCACAAATCAAGAAGTGTTGACTGCTAGTGGCGACAAATTAAAGATTATAGGTCGTGGTAATTTTCTGATTAGACTTGATGATACAAAAGATATGGTAGTGCAGGCATTAGTTGCACAAATCACAGTAGACGGAATAATAGGTTTGGATTGCTTGAGATCAAATGCTGGCTTAATAGATTTACAGAATAGTATGTTAGAGGTAGATGGGGGGCGATTAAGTCTCAAGTATGCAGGAAAACTAGGTTGTTTTCGGGTTGTTGCACATGAAAAAGTTGTCATGCCTGCTCAGAGTGAAATGATAATAAGAGGAGCAGTAGATGATTCAGCGAATAAGCTAACATATGAAACAGATATGTTAGTAGAAGCAAACGAAACATTTTTGAAAAAGGATAAAGCGCTTGTAGGCCGTTCACTAGTTCAAGCTAGTAAGAATGTCTTTGTTAGAGTTATGAATCCGTCAGCGGACACTCAAATTATTTATCCGGAAACTATTGTGGCACAGGTCAGTCCTGTTCAAGAGGTTGTTAATCCCAACAGTAAAATTGATGAAAAAGGAGAACTGAGAACAGATTTAATTAATCTACTGGAACGCTCCCAAGAACATTTAACACCCAAACAAAGATCAGAAGTTAAGCGTTTACTAAAAGAATATGAAGGGTTGTTTGCAGCTTCAGATAGCGATTATGGAAGGACAAACGTAGTAAAGCATAAAATTGCTACAGGGTCTGCACATCCAATAAAACAACCACCTCGTAGACTCCCATATGTCTTAGCAAAGGAAGTGGACAAACAAGCAAAAGGAATGTTGAACAATGAAGTAATTACTCCATCCTCAAGCCCTTGGTCATCGCCTGTTGTCTTGGTGAGAAAGAAGGATGGAACGACCCGCTTCTGTGTAGACTACAGACGTTTGAATGCGGTAACCATCAATGATGCCTACCCATTACCACGCATTGATGACTCATTTGATCATTTATCCGGTAGCTGCTGGTTTTCGACACTCGACCTATGTTCGGAGTACTGGCAAGTGGAATGTGAGGATAGTGATAGACACAAAACCGCTTTTGCGACACTGGACTTTATGAATTTCGAGTCATGCCATTTGGACTAAAAGGAACTCCAGCAACATTTGAGAGATTGATGGAAACAGTACTAGCAGGGTTGCAATGGGACATATGTCTTATTTATCTGGATGATGTTATTGTGTTAGGACGCTCATTTGAAGACATGGTAACAAACTTTAGAAAGGTTTACGATCGGCTGCTAGCCGCTGGACTTAAATTAAAAGCAAAGAAATGTCATCTCTTTTGTAAGAAAGTTGTGTATTTGGGACATGTAATATCGGAAGCAGGAATAGCTACCGATCCAGAAAAAACTAAAATTGTAGACTCATGGCCAGTACCAACGAATGTCAAAGAATTACGGTCATTTATGGGATTCTGTGGGTATTATAGAAAATTCATTCAAAATTTCTCAAAACTAGCGAAATGTTTGCACAAACTCACAGAGAAAGGGTGAAAATTTGAATGGACAAATAAATGTCAGACAGCATTTGAAGAACTCAAAAATCGACTGGTATCATCGCCGATTCTGGCTCATCCAGATTTTTCGAAGAAATTTATACTTGACACAGATGCAAGTAATGAAGCCATTGGAGCTGTCCTGTCTCAGGAAATTGATGGAAAAGAGAGATCCATCGCGTTTGCTAGTCGAACTTTGACAAAACCGGAACGACGCTACTGTGTAACACGAAAGGAGTTACTAGCGGTAGTTTTCTTTGTGAAACATTTTAAGCATTACTTGTATGGAAAACAATTTATCGTGCGAAAAGATCATGGCTCACTCAGGTGGCTTTTAAACTTCAAAGATCCCGAAGGACAACTGGCAAGGTGGCTTCAAGTACTCAGCTCCTATTATACGACGATTGTACATCGTCCAGGTAGACAGCATCGAAATGCCGATGCGCTCAGTCGCATCCCATGTAGACAATGTGGATTTGATCCAAATTGGGAAAACACAGAGAATCTGGCACAACATGCTAGAAACATACAGGAACGAGAAACACAGGAAGTAGATGAGAAGGAAGTATCTATCAGTGAGAAACAAAAATCTGATAAAGATTTAACACTGATCAGAAAATGGATTGAGAAAGGAGAAAAACCAGAATTGAAGGAAATTACAGGAGAGTCAATAACAGTGAAGTCAATGTGGGTTCAATTTGACCAACTTACCATCATAGATGATGTACTTGTTAGGCGATTAGAAGGACTAAGCACAAAGCTACAAGTGATTGTACCTATGACAGAAAGAAGGACTATACTGTCACACTATCATGATAATCGAACATCTGCACATCTTGGGTTGCGAAAAACTCTAGCCAAAGTTAGACAGGGGTATTATTGGCCAGGTTTGCAAAAGGATGTAAAGTTATATGCAGCAGGTTGTTCGTTCTGCTCACAAAAGAAGCCTCCAAATAAGAAGAAGAGAGCTCCTATGCAAATAGTCGAAACTGGGTTCCCAATGGAACCCATAGCTATGGACATTCTTTGTGAATTACCACTAACAAGTGGAGGAAATAAGCACATTTTAGTAATCAGTGATTACTATACTAAATGGACAGAATGTTTTGCAATGCCTAACATGGAGGCAAAAACAGTGGCAAAACTTTTAGTTGAAGAGGTTATAGTCAGGTTTGGGACTCCATATGTGATTCATACGGATCAGGGAGTACAGTTCGAAAGCAACTTGTTTCAGGAGGTGTGTAGATTACTGCAAATACAGAAAACTCGGACTACTCCCTACCATCCTCAGTCAGATGGGATGGTCGAGCGGAATAATAGAACAATACTTACGATGCTGTCCGCATTTGTCAATGAACATCAAAACGATTTGGATGAACACCTACCTTACATTTCAATGGCTTATAGAGCCACAGAGCATGAAACAACGGGAATCACTCCGAATTATATCATGTTGGGAAGAGAGGTTACAACCCCGCTGGATATTCAATATTGCATGCCACGTAGCATTGCACATATCCCTCAAAATCGTTGGGCATGGATACTCAAGGACAGAATGGAAGAAACTCATAAACATGTCAGGGAAAATGTTAAAGGTGCCATGCACCGACAGAAGAAATATTATGACCAGAAACTATCCTGGCAAAGTTTTCAGCCAGGCGATCAAGTATTTGTTTTCTTTCCAAATGTTAAACCAGGGTTAACAACCAAGCTAGCATGCTTGTGGAGAGGACCCTTTAAAGTGATAACAAAAATCACAGATGTCACTTACAAAATTAACTGTGGTCGAAAAGGTAAACCACAAGTAATACATGTGGATATGATGAGAAAGAAATATCCACAAAATTTTCCAGGAGAAGAAAATGAGCAGATTGAGTCTCACGAGAAAACAGTGGCAAAAGATGACTTACCAAATGAAAGTATAAAAAAAGACAAACCCATGGAGTTTAACTCCAACAAGGAAATCTCAGAAAATGTAGGGATAGATAGCGAAGTTCAAAAGTCAGGCAAACAAAAACGAAAACCCGGTTGGTTAGCGGATTACGAAACATATTAAACAGATAGGTTTTGTTTTTTTTCTTTTTTTTTTATGTCCGTCGGATGGGGATGTTAAATCCGAGGTCCCGTGTGCAGGAACTGCCACAACCCGTCCACGTTAAAGATCCCTCCTGCAGAGTTCGCTAAGAGTAGGCTCCTTGGGGCCGCTGCAGAGGCAAAATTTGTTAGGGAACACAAAATTTATTCTTTTGGCCGTGGCACTCAAAATTGCAGACGTTAGTAAGTACATTGTTGCTTAGGTTACTTTTTGTCAAAATAGGTTTAGGTGTTTGGGTCAAAGTTAATATTAGTTGGATCATTGATAAAAGTTAGGGTATAAGGATAATTTAATTTGGTTAAGAAAACAATGCTCGTACATGAGGAAAGCGAGGACGCTTTTTGTTCGGAGGCGTGGGTAAATGTAGTGAAATGAACACTTTACTGAAAGCGCTATTTTTCCATTACGTCAATGTTGTATTTATAAAGTTGGAAATCCCATTGTAGAATTCTCGGGTTTTTACATAGAGGTAATCGATTAATTAGAGGATCCCGAGTAAATTTTAGAGTATATAAGGCGGTCAAAATGCCGCGGATGGTTGCATTCGGTTTGTGCCATTTGTGAAGTGCACGTCGAAAGAGTGGAAAGATTAAATAGGGATATTGAGCTGAACTGAGCTAAAACAAGACATCAGGGTTTAAAGAATAGCAGAAGTGACTGCATTTAAGTCTTGCCTGTTATTCTGATAAACGATTGATCGTTGAATAGCTCAAAGCGAGCCAACATTCTATTTATAGTTATAGTTGTAGCTTACTGAGCAAAATTGAGATATAAAATTGCCTACCATTTTAAAATAATACAATTAATCTTGGATAGGTTCTTTTCATTTAACACAATAAATCTCAAACCATAAGAAGTAACTTAGGTACGAACCCGTTCTTAGTTTATTTTCCTATTTATTTTAATTTACTTTAACATATCATTTTCAATAGATACCCGGCCCGTTACAAATGTATCTGTCGTCACAGGTACGTGTGGACAGGACCCTATGTTCCCCCCCCCCCTTTTTTTTTCTTTTTTGAACATCGATTTTTTTTCATTTAAACAACATTTTGCAACTTTCTATGTATCACTGTATGACCACAGGCATTCGACGTTCAATGAATAAAATGTAGGGTCAATGTGGGAAAAAAATAGTGTCACTGTTATAATAAAGAAAAGGCTTCCAATTCCTTTTTTCGGCACAAATGTAAACAAATCGGTTTATTTTTTCATGTACGCTTTTCGCTTGACCTTTGCGGTATTTATGGATGGAGACCTACCTAATAGTTTCTCCGCCGCATCATTTATTGGAGAGCAGACGATCATACTTCACTAAACCATACTTTTGTGAATTCCCCACAAATATTCGACTTCCATTGTGGAGCGACCATGATATTGCAGGACCGCACAGAATAATTGATCAAAGGAATCTAGATAATAAAAAAATTACGACCGCTTACTGGTCACAAAAAAATGTCAGAAGCTTACCAACTAGATAAAATGTTTACCTTTTAGTTCAATTGTCCAGTGATAGGTCGTAAAAATTTTTATATCTAGTTTTCGTTTAATTTATATGCTATTTATTCTGTGCGGTCCCGCAATGTCATGGTCACTCCACAATGGAAGTCAAATATTTCTGGGGACATCACAAAAGTATGATTTAGTGAAGTATGATCGTCTGCTCTACAATAAATGATGCGGCGGAGAAACTATTAGGTAGGTCTCCATCCATAAATACCGCAAAGGTCAAGCGAAAACCGTACACGAAAAAATAAACCGATTTGTTTACATTTGTGCCGAAAAATGCATTGGAAGCCTTCCCTTTATTATAGCAGTGACACTATATTTTTTTTTCACATTGACCCTACATTTTATTCATTGAACGTCGAGTGCCTGTGGTATGACATATATACAATAAATACAATCAAACAGTAGTTTCTATCCATGCCGGGTTTCTGACATGATATAAGATAGAAGGTAAGTCACTCTTCTTTGTTTACATTGGGGTACCTGTTATGCATTCATCTTAAATTTAGTGAATAAAAAAGGCCTACCTGTCTGGAAATTGGCTTATTCCTTCTCTGTATATATTATTCTCCCTGAAAACACATCAATATTTATTTACAGCAGCTGACAACTCTCCATGGAACATTTTCCATTTGCGATTTTCAGACGACATTTTTGAAAACTCGAATTAAAGCTACGGAAGTGTCGATATTAGCAACATCTGCTGGTCATTTGAAATATTGACGATACAGTGAAACGCGAGAGTTCCGGGTAAAAAGTTCGGGAATTTTTTAGCGCAAAATTTAATTTTACCCATGTACAGTGCTCCCTCGTTAAACCACCACCTTCTGTGCAGTCGGTAGTTTGGCGATAAACTGAGGGACATTGAAAACCAGAAGTCATGTGATCAAATGAAAAGATAAAATTTCTCAAATTGTTTCAACTCGACTGACATACATTTTGCACTTGTACAAAGACATAAGTATAAATAGATCCCATTTAATTGTCAAATTATCGGCAATTTGTTGTGTTAATATTGGATTTTCCTTTCCATAGCTTATAATTTCACGTTTCTGTTTTGTCATCTAATAAATTACGCTTTCTCTTCAAGGACGACAGTTTTATGACAACTAATTAAATTACAATTTTTATTCAGGATTAAAAGTAATCACTAGAAAAATAAATACATTGTACAGGTAATTATTCTAATCAAAACAACTCGCCTGTTCCGACCCTCAACTATGAGATCAATGACCGTGTCCGATGACCAGTCTTGACATTCCATAATTACCGATCAATACACAGATGTCAAAAGGTAGATGTGAGCGGTACTAACGGGGCAATTTAAATTGGTTTTATGACTTTTGTGTCTGAAAACCTGTGGCGGATGGTGGTAGCTGAGTTTGGCAGTATAACGGGGTATTTTTAATGGGGGAAATCGGGACAGATGAGAATTTTGGCGTTAGGCGTGGATGGCGATAAAACGGGGGGCGATAGTCCGAGGGAGCACTGTACATATTGCTCCTGATGGATACCAGACAACTCGGCCCGCGAACAACTCGGACAGAGACAGGTCGGCCCGTATGTTAAGACAACTCGGATCGTATGAAAAGACTACTCGGACCATCAATAATTATTGTTGTCTTACTTATTTTTTTTAATAAATTGACGGAAATCATAAAGATACAGTCTGACATCTGTCAAAAGTATTGGGAAATGTAAAAAAAAAATCCCTATATAATCAACCAAAACCATATTAAACGTTCCATATGGGAAACGTAAAAAAAAACAATATTTTGTCAAAAAATTATTGTGAAGTCATTTCTGGATAGATTTTAACAAATGTTACACCAAAACATTCGGAATTGTCTATATTTTGATTGGTTAATTACTCATTATGTTGTTATGAGTGATTTTTTGACAGGCATGTGTATATTTAAAAGAAATTATGTAGCCGCGAAAATATAATGTATACAAACTTTGAATTAATGGCAACAAAGCCCAATTTTGACAAAATCCTGTTAACAGTTTAATTATGTCTCTCTCTCTCTCCCCCCTTTGGTGGGGAGACATATTGTTTTTGTCCTGTCCGTCTGTCCGTCACAGTTTTTCAGTGCAACTCCTCTGAAACTACTGAACAGAATTTCATGAAACTTGGTAGATAGTATGGACACCATATGTAGTTGTGCATATTACCAGGAAATGGTAATTCCCTAAATTTTGTGGGAGTTATGCCCCTTTGAACTTAAAATTTCCCGAAATATACTTCTGAAGCAGCTTGTCAGCACAACTCCTCTGAAACTACTGGACAGAATTTCATGAAACTTGGTAGGTAGTAAGGACACCATATGTAGTTGTGCATATTACCAGGAAATGTTGATCCCCTAAATTTTGTGGGAGTTATTTGCAAACACTGAAACTTGTGTATATATATATATATATATGTACAAGAGTCTATCATAATGTCACTATTTCCCTGAAAAAGTTTTCATCACCAATCCATTGATTTTAGAAGAACAAAACTCCTTTAAAATCATTGGAACATAGGCTGTCAGAGCAATTTTATGGAATGGGGAACTTTGCCATGACAATATGGAATAGTACCTGTAACCCTTGCTTTAGCACTTTTGATCACATTTTTTTTGTGTTTCATGGATTAAAAACATTTTTTTTTTTATTCATTGAAGCTTAATTTTATTTGTTACCCAAATAGATTTTTTACCTATGACTACAGTTTGTGGGACGGAGGGAGACATGTTTTAGCGGGCAAAAGCAAACTAATTTTTTTATATTTTTATATTTATCAAAGACAACTTGATATTACATATTGTCATCTTTAAGATATATTTTTTTTAATTTATGTTTTGTTTAATGACACCCATTTGCAACTTTTCCAACAACCATGAAGCTTATACAAACAAAAATAATACATAATGTTTATATGAAATTTCATAATTTATTAGCCCTAAATATTTCTTTCTTAAATTATTTATTTTTAATTTTTGATATTAATTTGATTCCTGTAAATGATACCTAATAGACCATGTTATGAGAACAAAATCACGTCCTAATCACATTTTTGGTCACTTAATATTATCCTTTTATAAATAATTCATTTTCACTAAAAGATAATAATTGTATTTTAAATAAATAAATAATTATACACATATAAATATTGAACAATATTATAAAACAATAATACGGTCCGAGTTGTCTTAACATACGGGCCTAGTCCTCGCTTACGGGCCGACTTGTCTCGGGCCGAGTTGTCTGGCATTCCTCCCGATAGGTATACCCAAATAGTCTGCATTGATTAACAGTAGCCAGAGGCTGATTCTAGTAAAAATGCCTGCGGGCCTATGAAAATAGCAACTACAGGGCATGGTTTACCAGTTGAACGATTCAGGCTCCTGAGAGCCTCTTGTTCATGAAAAGTGCTCTATTCTTTTAACAGTAAAAGTACACAAAAACGCATGTGTCATATAAACCTGTGGACATATTATTGTAGTTCATATGCCGTATTTGCTGGAGAGGTTGAAATTTATATGCCAATTATTAATGTACCAAATATCACAGTAGTTTCTGGCATGAAGTATAATAATGTAATTTATTACATGTACATGTATTAAGCAAGATAATAATTTTTTTCTATTCTTATTTTCAGCTGTTTGCAGAATATGCACAGACAAGCATAAAAAGCAACTTAGCATTGGTATTGAGATTGAAGACGAAATTAGAGGTAATAACATTAAGGACGAAGTACGTAAATTATACTTATTAGAAAGAGAATGGATATCGCGATATGTCACAAATGCACCAGCATATCACTATAAGCAAGCTGTAACTATTGAAATATAATACATTCAGATGTCCCCACGAGGCCTTCAACATGTGGAACCCACATACAATAGGGAACTTTGAATGGCTTGGACAAATACAGTAATAATCATGGTCACAGCACAATGGTAACTCATGTGTGGAAAACAGCCCAAGGCCACCCATGTATTTTTGTTCAGCAAAATAGATGCCACACTTAATTCCAAAACATTTAAATGAACCAAAATTAAAAAAACCCACACAAGACTCACAAAGTATACAAACAACACAGAGTAATTCAAATGAACAAAGAACCAATGTTGCACAATTTTCATCCAGTACTGTAATCTTACTATAACTCTCATTTATTATATTTATCACTCATTATATCAATATGCAAATGATGGTGCTCAGGGAAAAATATTTGGCATAAAGGGCCAACCCCTGGTAAAATACTGATAAATTTAGACCCCATGAATTATTTCTCAATTAGTCTGCAGTACTTGTTCAATAAATAATACCTTTGTATTTAACAGGTAAAATTAGACTGATTATCACATCCAGCATTGAAAAGAATTATACAGAAACAGACATGATAGAGCCTGCATCTCATATGCTTGGTATGTAGTTATGTACATGACTATACATGTATAGAGTAAATTTCAAGAAAATGAAACAGTGGGTATTGATTATTACATTGCATTTTTCATATCGGATCGCATATGATCATAAGTCAAAAGTCAAGGTCACAGTGGAACTTATCAATTTTCAGGTGGGTTTTCCTTGTCAACACTAGACTCAACATGATCAACATCCTTTAATGGATTTTTACTACCATTGATTCAAATGAAGTCCCAGCTAATAGAAAAAAGAACATATATGGGGAAATGCCACAAATGCATCAGTATATCACCAAAAGAAATAAAAATAAACAAAGCAGATCACTGTGACTCATAATTTCCGCTTCATTGACTTACATTAAAGGAGTAGGGCCACGAAGGGTGGAATTCGGCCCTATCTTCAAAACATATTTGTTCATCATATTCTGCTAATATATGCTTGATACTATTGATAAATGTGATTATTTTTTTTAGCATATTTTAGCATTTTTGTCCATTTTGGGGCCAAAAAACTAACATTTGATGAAAAATCCCAAATTTCGGGACATTTTCAATAATAAATAGAAAGAACAACTAATAATGAAAATGCATAATGAATAAGGTTTATTTCCAAGTCATTTTTGTATTAATGATATATTTTTTTGTAATATCAACATGTAATATGGCTCTTTTTTTGGTAAAAATAGTAATTTCTTTATGAAAATCACAGATTTCAGGTAAATATTTAAAAAAATTTCTAACATCGTTTTTCAACATTTAAAAATAAGCGGAACTGTTGATAATATGACTATGTTGACAAATATGTACACACATTTACAATCTAATTGTTAAAACACTGTATTTTTGGGGAGAAATTACATTTTTGAGGAAAAAAAACCACAGATTTTTGGAAAATATTTTTCATATTTTTTTTAGCTCATTTTAACATTTCTCAATATTTCAAACTGACCATTATGAAGGTATATAGACATATATTTACTTTATTTACATTTTTTTCAGATTATTTACAATATTTTAGGGTAAAAAACACATTTTTATACAAAATTACATAATTTTTTTATTTTTTTGAAAAAAGTTGTAATTAAGTTCATTTGATCATATTTTAACATTGACAACTGCCAAGTATGGTAAGATGTAAACATTATTTATATCATTTACAATTTGTGTTCAATTTAAATACTACATTTTGGGATAAAAATAGACTTTTTGATAAAAAAAAATATAATTTTATGAACAATATTAAATCAGACTTATTTTTCAACATTATGGATGTATGTAGAAAATTGTTTTCTTCATTTACAATTTACTCAGTTTAAATTCTATTATTTGGAGGAATGAATAAATTACCACATTTATTCTAAAAGGCTGTTTAAGTATGAAAAAATATAAAACCTTAACAGCAGTACTAATACTTGTGATGTGAATTATTACTAGAATTATTTCAACTGCAAAAAAAACCCAACAAAAAACAAATAAATGTTATAGAATCATTATTATATTATAAGGTGTTTCCAGGATTTCAAGTTAGGGGGGGGTGGACTTAAAAAATTTGTGCCGATCGGAGGTAGGCGCGAAAATTTTTGGGGTATTTCGTGTGAAAAATCATATTTTTTCCCAATTATAGGGGGGGGGGGCGCCCCTGTATAAGATACACGCATAGAGCATAGAATATGATAGCCTTCTAAACGTCCAGTTAGTGAAATACAAATGAATCATTTTCATTCAAAAAATATATAACATTCTGCGACATCGTCAGAGATTTCGAAAAAATTAATTTTTCCGAAAATCAAATTTATGTCTAAAAATGCTTCCATCTTTAATGTGGCCATCAAGGCCAATACCAGATAATATTTTCCATTTCTTTTCTGTTACCATTATTTATATGGCAGCTATCACATAATTGTGTCAATTTTTTGTCTGAAATGATCAAAATACACTCACCTTTGAAAGACTGAACTGTTATGGCAACGCACTATCCGACCTGGCGTGTCACTATTAAAAGATAAAGTAAGACATTCAATGGGTTTTCCGTTGGATATTTATAACTATTGTGAAAATTCTCATTTCTACTACATTGTACTTTCAATTTAAGATTTCAGAAAATCTAACTGGAAGGTAAAAACGAAAGTAGATCTTAGGTTGCAATGAAAAGTATATAAATAGACAATGATTAATATTTATTTGCAGTATTATCATAGTAAAGAAAATACAAGAAGCTTTATTATTGTTTCTACGTGACTAATCTAAATTTTTGTGTCATATTTCAATTTTAATTTAGGTCTTTCAATTCATAAAATAGAGATGAGACAAATACGTCTAGAAATAGACATTTAGAAAAGATGCAGAGTCGTTGGGGTCTGGGATAAGGGGCTATATTGCTCCTCCACACTGAAAAGTGTGGGAACTATGTTTTTTGTGCCCATCCAACTTTGTTTCGTAAAATCTAAGAAAGAGCCAAAATGTTTAGCATGGAAGCAAAAAAAAACGTTTTTGACCTGTCAACAGAGGGAGGTATAAGTCACAGGCACTCGTTTCATATATATTTGTTTACTATCTACGTCTATCCATCGTTATAATTGGCAAGACTCCTTTTTCTTACGGTCAGAATCGTAAGGAACAGGTAGTCTTGACCAGATTTCGTATAGGTCATAGTAGACTTACTCATAGCTATTTGTTATATAACGAGGAACGACCGGAATGTATTCCGTGTAATTCTAATTTTTCATTCAAATATGTCTTGATTGATTGTGTGGATGTTGCCGATGTTCTACAATGCCAACCAGGGGCGGATCCAGGATTTGTGGTTAGGGGGGCGTGAGTAGGCGAGGGGTCTGGGGACCGCTTAATGTCCCCAGCGGGTCGTAGACAGAGCCCTGGTAGGGGGCCCAGAGGGGCTAAGCCCCCCTCCCCTCATAAGTTCTGGGGGTTTGAGGAATTGCAGACTTTTAATTGAACGACAATTTTGAACCAACCACACCATTTTTATCAGACCAATAAACTTGACTTTGAGTCTTAATTTTGTCGGATAATTGCTAACAGTATGTTTTTGTCAGATTATAAGAACCTAAAGTAAAACTTTTTTAGAACAACCGTGACGCAAATTGTTCAACTCATGACTGATCGATCGCGATATTTTAACCCTTCAAAGAACTATTGGTTTAGTTTTAACGCATTCCTCATTTCACTAATTGGTCTGTACTTTCGGTGCTTGTCCTTTCGGGTGGTTCTAGTTAATACTGCCCGTCCGGATGGAGCTTTTCTTTTCGTCGTTTGATTCATTCATTGAAAACGTATTGTTCTTGTTTATAGATAAACAAAAGCGGAAATTGTCAATACATCATGTGTAGGAATATTTTATTACAGGTTACGAGTTAACCATTCATGAAAAAGTTGTTTGCTGAACTACTTAATTAACGTTGTATAACATAAGCTTTGCGAATTTTAGGGGAGGGGGGAGCGCACACCCCCCTCTAAATCCGCCTCTGGTTTCTAATAATATGGTAGGATCTCATTCCTCTATAACACTTTGGTCACTATCAGTGTGATCAATCACATGACTAGCATCTTCTAAGTGTTCCCCCCCCCAATTCCTGACTCCGTAAGATATATGCGGTTTGTGTCTTGCATATCCAAGGTACCACAAGATGGACGCGATGTGAGAGCATACTCCAACAACTCATGTTCCTGCTCGACATTTGCAGTACCATGCGGTAACTTCCGTTGGGCTGTACTCGATCCATAACAAATATGTCCTGGATGATGTGTGGCGACTGTAACCGAACGCGTATCAAATGATCATCTTCTTGATGGACAAAAATCATGTTTTTCAAATCGCAATGATTTAAACACAGACTTAAATAATTTGTCTACAAAGGTACTATCAAAGCATTGTATTTCGAAAGAAATTAATTCAGTTGCATGTTTAGCTTGTATATTCTCAAAATGTTTATCATAGAAAATTATTTTGAAATTATACAGTAAAACTACATAAAATTCTGTTTTTATTGATATAAAAAATATCGAAATCAGGTGTGAATTGACTTTAGGATAAGCTTCTGAAAAATTGTAGTTTTATATAAAATATATGGGGAAAATTGGAAGCGTGCAAATACTTTTGTCCATTGTCTGTGTGTATATGCAATTTATTCATACAAATTTGTTTTCACTTCAATATATTCCAAGTTGCAGACGACCTCTTCAGCCATTACAAATACTGATAAATGAATACGTTAATATTGTTAAATACGTATGCAACTTCTAGATATGATAACATCTTCATTTTAAACAATATGTCATGTGTACATGTATATGAACCCCCCCCCCCCCCCCCGTATATGTTTGAGCTAAATCCTTCATACTCTAGGCAGTAGTTTTCATGAGTTTGCCATCGTTATAATTGCAAGCAAGAGAACATATTAATATACCCGGTCCTGTTCACCGAGTGACGAAAAATGGGATAGAAACTATATATAAATGTGAAACATGCGTACATACATCCCAGACATGCATGCATGTGACTCTTCCCCTTCTTTTTTAAGAAAAAACTGTCCACATTAAGAGACCAGAGCAGACATGTAGTGTACATTGTTTGAATATGTATTCTGACGATGGTCCTGGTTTGATAATTTTGTCATTTGGGAGCCGCAATCGGATTACAGAATCATACTATTTTATATATACATGTACTAGGTTTACAATAAAAAATGTGTCGTACTTCACATTATATAGAAGCTTAATTATGTTAAAGGAAATCTCCAACATGTTTATTTAATTATAGTTACGAATTTCATTTTAATCGTTGGACCGCGGAAAATGTTGGCTCAAATCCACGTAATATGTAACTACAATTTTCTAAATTTCGAAGTGGCCGCATTCGTCGATCAAAATTAATTTGAGTGACAACAATTTAATATTAAAATAACTTTATTTTTAGCACTTTTTTATTTTGATCAACGCATGCGGCCACATCGAATTTTAACAAAATAGCTAGAAATTTTGACAAAAGTGGTCCGTTTTCGGCTTTCCGGCATGTTTATTATTATATAATTTGATCATACTTGATAAACTTCAATGTCAGAAGGAAACTTTTGGGAGGAAAGCACGTTTCTGCGTTCATTTTGAAAAAATGTCATTTTACAGGGCCGATATCGACCATTCGTGGCCTTTGTCCTTTACATCTGAGTTCATATCTCAGCAACTATAAATGGTAGGATCATCCAACCTTTTATACAGATGCATCTGGGATGGTACATGTAGGTCAGCATCCAACTAAAAGTAGGTCGCTGCTCGCTGTGACCCATATTTTCCACTCCATTGACTAACATTAAAGTTTACGACCAAGTTTTCTTAGCAACTATACATAGTACCAAGCAAAAGTAGGTCACTGTGACTCACCTTTTCTTCAAAGATGAACCGAACCATCTGACAATGTCCAACTTTGTAATCGTTGATTACCTATGTTTATTTGCTGTTGGCTAATGAGATTGTAATGACTGCATTTAGTATTGGAATTTTAGCATTTCCGTTTTATTCATTTTAGATGTACATTGTATTTACATTTTTCAGGTCTTAGAACCGTCCAAAGAGCCTGACACCAAAAAGTCATCCTTTCGACCTCAAAAGCAACAAACCTTGTACTGTTTAGAACCAGATTGTATGAAACGGTTCACTAAGGAAAGTTAATTACTTCGACATCTAGCAATTGGTCAACATTTATATGACAAGGAAGAAGATGATACAACTGTTGACAAAACAAAACGAATGTGGGCTGAAAGATATTCATCATTACGCCATAATCAACCAAATCTGACCGCTGACACTGTGAATATTGATGATGATCAATTTGTAGAAAGTGTTGGGTATGCTCTCAAGAAGCAAAGAAAGAACACTAGATTTCCTGTTAAAGTGAAAGAATATCTAAATAAATTGTTTGAAATAGGTGAAATATCTGGAAAAAAGGCCAGTCCATATACTGTGGACAAGCAGTTGGATACGAAAGGGATGAAGCTGGCAGTATTACTTTGTACATTACAGTCAATAAGAAAACGGTTATTTTCAGGTCGAAAACCGTGTACACTGGTTCCTTACCACAATTATATGGGTCCTTTTTGCACATTTTCCAATTGAGATCTTTTCAAATTATTATTCTGCTAACATTTCTTATAGCAATTATTATTAATAACAATATAGGAAAATATTTGCTTACCAGGCAAAAAATAAAAAAAGAAAGAAATTGCGAATTTTTGGTCACTACTTCAAAATTGGTCTTTATTCCAAAAGCGATCAGTATCCATAAATTTCCATTTGGTCAAATGAAGTTTATTGATAAAAGTATCTTATGCCAAACTTTCGTTAATTTTGAGGCGTTTTATCAGTTTCTGGGAATTTTTAAAAATAATTGATTTTTAGCTCACCTGACCCGAACGGTCATGTGAGCTATTGCCATCACTTGGCGTCCGTCGTAAAATTTTTCAAAAATCTTCTCTGAAAGTACTTGACCAATGGAAACCAAACTTGGTCTGAATCATCACTAGGGCGTCTAGTTTTAAAATTGTGTTCGGTGATGCCGTGCACCAAGCAACATGGCTGCTGTTACTAAAAATAGAACATATGATAAAATTGCAGGTTTTGGGTAATAACTCAAAAACCGTTAATAATATCAAAAATCTGACACGAAGTAAAAATGATCAGCACAGCAAGATCTACCTACCCTGCAATTTTGAAGTAAAACCCATTACCCATTTTGGAGTTATTTCCCTTTTTTCATCAAATTTTCAAAATGTTAATACTTTTCGTCCTTTATTTCAAAAACTATAAGAGACAGATGGTAACTTGAAACAATAAACATGTTCAGCATGTCAAGATCTACCTACCCTGCAATTTTTAAGTAAATCTGATTACCTATCTTGGAGTTATTGCCCTTTTTTCATCAATTTTTTTTTAATTTTAAAACTTTTCGTCTTATATTTCAAAAACTATAAGAGATAGATGTTAAGTTTAAATTGCACAAATGTGCAGCATGTCAAAATCTACCTACCCTGCAATTTTGAAGTAAATCCCATTACCCATTTTGGAGTTATTGCCCTTTTTTCATCAAATTTTCAAAATTTTAATACTTTTCGTCCTTTATTTCAAAAACTATAAGAGGTAGATGTTAAGTTTAAATTGCAAAAATGTGCACCATGTAGAGATCTAGCTACCCTGCAATTTTTAAGTAATCCCATTACCCATTTTGGAGTTATTGACCTTTTTTCATCAAATTTTCTAAATTTTATTCTAACATGGCGTGCTACTTTAGCTTTGAAAACAATAGAGGGCTCTAAATAGCACAGAGCACCATAAGCACATGCGCAGAAGGCATATCTAATCGACAGCGTATTTTGCATATTTGTACTTTATGTATGTTAAATTAAAAGAATAAAAATAATAAATACAGTCAAACTTTGAGGGGAGTTCTGAAAATAGGTCGCATAAGAAAGGGGGTCGTTGAATAGAGGCTGTGATATTTGCTCCCAAAATCCCGAGAGGAAAAACCTAGTTCGGGTATATAAATCCGCATCAACGTGTAACCCTTTCGTGTGGAGGACAAATTAATGCATGAATAGAGCTTAAATTCTGGCAAGAAAAAGGTATAATGAAATAAAAAAT
Source organism: Bathymodiolus septemdierum (assembly GCA_963383655.1). NCBI lineage: Eukaryota > Metazoa > Mollusca > Bivalvia > Mytilida > Modiolidae > Bathymodiolus > Bathymodiolus septemdierum. Next base: position 68,222,681 of record OY726525.1, read on the forward strand.
ATGTTCAATTATCGTTAAATATTTCCGTCCATCGTGGGTGAAATTAAAAAAAAAGAATATTAAATGATCAAGTTTTTTACTTGCGTTCAACAGCTATTGTTATCTTAATTGTTATCATAATTAGAATTAATCATTTTGATTAGAAGATTGTAATTTCCTGACAAAACGTTTTCAAACTTCAATCACTCGCCGAAAGCTATAAATAGCCTAATCACACAATCAGCATGTGTTTACCTTGATCTGTTATCGCACATTAAACGAATGTTGACAGAAATATATGCTTGCCAGTGTGAACCAGTACTTCATACAATAATTTTCAAAATCACATTATTTATTTATAAAACTAAAAGATTAAAACGGTATTTTCTATAATAAACAAATTTAAATATTTAATTATAAATAAGAAATAAACCAAAACAACAATAATAAATAATCACATGAACAACTTACCTGAAAAAAAATGGCGGTCTTACACAATAACGCTAATTTAGTCGTTCAACACAGGACTATCAGTCGACAACGACTCTGAAAACATGGTCGTTAGTCGCGTTAGACAGGGGCTCGTTATATAGAGGTCAAATCAATGGGAAAACGCAGGGGAGGAATAAACTAGGTCGAATAACACAGGAAGTCGTTATATGGAGGGGGTCGCAAAGGCAAGTTTGACTGTATACAAAATGAGCATAAAACATGACATGGGAGAATTATTTCGATTCTAATGGGGCATTTACAATAATTTTGTAAATCAATGCGGCCTTGTGGATACCGAATTATTTGGCTGTTCCGATTACCTCCCCGAATGACAATTTCGCATTCTACGATGAATTACAGAAAAGTAATGACTAAATTAAGCGAAAATAATGTTAACTTTGTTATACAAACTATCTCTTCCATGAATTATTTCTATTCTAGTAGGAAATATAATGGAAATGCATAACATAACAAAATCTACTAACCTTCATGTCGTACTTTTCCTACATTGATAACTAGACGGTGATGTAATTAAGTTACTGATATTTTCCAATTTGATGGCATTTTGCATTTAGCTACTTAAACAAGTAAAATGCCCACAAAATCGTAAAATAAATCAGTAACCAGCTTGTGTCAATGTCACCAGCGTTCCTTGTAAACTACATTGTACGTCACCGGATGACGACAAATTATACAAAAATCAAAGTCGATAGATGGTTGTCTTAAGTATTTTTTCCGGAAAAAGTCATATGTCAAGAAACAATTCTAGAATGTTTGTTTGTATTCACCATGGTCATACAATAAGCATTAAGCATGACATGAGATAATTATTTCTTAAATCAGATGAAACTAATTTTTCATCGTTATCAATTTCTATGATGTTTCTGTAGCGTTATATATTCTTGTAAATAATAGCGGGAGGTAATTGGAACAGCGCCCAAAATAACCTCTGTATAGGTATGCTTGAAGGCATAAAATTACCGTAAATGCCCTGTTAGAATCAAAATAATTCTCGGATGCCGGGATCTATCCTTATATTAACATGGGTAGGCATTATATTTGTCATTATTTTACACCAAGCGAGAGCGATAGCGAGGTGTAAAATAATGACAAATATAATGCCTACCCATGTTCAAATAAGCATAGAGCCCGGCATCCAAGATTTATTTCTTAAATAGTTTTCGTCCTTTATTTCAAAATCTATAAGAGATAGATGTTAAGTTTAAACAGCAAACATGTTCAGTATGTCAAGATCTACCTACCATGCAATTTTGAAGTAAATCTGATTGCCCATCTTGGAATTATTGCCCTTTTTTCATCAAATTTGTAAAATTTTAATACTTTTCGTCTTATATTTCAAAAACTATAAGAGATAAAGGTTAAGTTTAAATTGCAAAAATTTCCAGCATGTCAAGATCTACATACCCCGCAATTTTGAAATAAATCCCATTACCCATTTTGGAGTTATTGCCCTTTTTTCATCTTATATCTCAAAAACTATTAGAGATAGAGGGAAAGTTTAAACTGCAAAAATGTTCAACATGTCAAGATCTACAAAATATTTCCCACACTTGAAAATGTGCGACAACTGTGTGAAGAGTTATTCCTCTTGAAATGCATTTTTTTTTGACTTGCTGCTTTTGGTTACTCAAATAATAAAAGGGAAGCAACTCTATTACAAAATGTGAAGTAGCAACAGCTAAATTTTGAGAATCATTGACATATATGTTTTTTTACAGCAATTTTGATAACTTACATTAAAGGGGGAACCCTGCCCATTTTTTTTGTAGAAGGGGGTCTGCAATGACGAGAGCTACATTTGTTAATTTTTTTTACCGAAGTTATCAAGTTTTATTGACTGATGTTGTTATTATAATCAGGTGAGCTATACAGGCTCCTCTGAGCCTCTAGTTTAGCCTTTTTCATAATTTTTATCAAGTAAATTTAGAGTTATCTCCTCTTTCGCTATTGATATAATGTTCTGAAAATACTGTGTTATAAATTTTCAGTTTATAGTTAGCTTGCATGCACAAAAAGAATATTGAATATAAATTGTCAATTATTAATAAAAATATATATTTTTCCAGTAATGTGTGATTTTCTTTGAGATTTTTCATAAATTGGGACACTGCCAATCCAATAGGTGTCGCTTTATCACGTGACATGGGGCGCAAAATCTTTTTAATTCTGTGATTTCCAGTTATGGTGGTCACTATCTACCTCTGACCCAAATATGAATAAAATTTGCCAACCTTGCATGTATAGGTCATTGTATGGTTTTCTCATGGACTTGCACTTTAAAATCAGTTTTGATCGATCCGAGTAAATATTAGACCACCCGCGTAGATTCTGCAAAAAATAAAACATAGCACATCCATGGAATTCAAGGTTCCTCGTGAAAAATATTCTTGCATAGTAACCACAATGGGTTAGATGCGATAAAGGAAATCACCAAACTTTCAATTATTTAGTGACAGGACATCATCTACATAGTGGAACGTGAATTTAAAGGGTCTGGCTACCTTTTTTCCCTTTATCTGCAGATACACCTGTATAGAATTTGCCTTGTACGATTAAAGGAATTCGGCGAGACCGGGAGCACAGTTAGAACCCATAAGAATGTCGACTGTCTATTGCAAAACACTCGTACCTAAACAAAACAAAGATGTTGTCAATCAACTCAAGCATTTTGATGATATCAATTTCAGAGAACTCTTTGGGAGTATCAGAGTGGCTTTTTCAAAAAAAAAAGATGTGTGCCTATTTAAGACAAAGTAACTTGTATCTACTTGGAACAATTAATTTATTCTGTCTTTTCGCTTCCAGTATAGAATAATAGAAAAGAAGAACTCAAGTAATTGGTGAAATTTCTTACGATAGAGCAACACATCTGTCGAAATACTATTGTGTTGTAGAAAAGAGAACTGTGGTAATTGTGTAAGCCAGGTAAGGTAGTACAACACACCTGTCTAGATAATATTGTGCTATGAAAAGGAAAACGTCGGTAATTGTGTAAGACAGTTGAGGTAGCCCAATTACCACACCTGCCGGGATAATTTGTGTTATTAGAATTAGAACTTCTGTAATTGTGTAAGTCAGTTAATGTTGCACAACGCAACTATCTAGATAATATTGTCCTATAAAAAGGTAAACTTTGGTAATTGTGTCAGCCTGTTGTGGCAGTACAACACAGCTGTATTGAAAATATTCATTATCAAAGGAACACTCTAGTACGGTATCAGGTCAAATCGGCGCCTGGTCATTTCGGCACCTACCTACATAGTCAAATCGGCAACTAAGGTTGGTTAGTTGGGCACCTGTCGCGGTCAATTCGGCACCAGTATTAAAAATAATTTAGTAATAATAAAATATTTATATAGAAATGAAAAAAGAAAGTTGGATTTATTAGCTAGTACCAAATATAATATATAGTCAATCAACGAAATTTTTTTTTAGTTATTACGATTAAACTTGATTGCGTTTAATTAATTTTAATTATTTCCTTTCATTAAATAAATACTTGGAATATAAATTCAATACATCTAACATGCCGCGTGATTAAGATTAGATGTGTTTCTTTTAAATATACTCTGGAAATCTTTGATGTTTATTTTGGTAGTAATCTTGTACATGTATTCATCTCAGTTCTGAATGAAACGTCTAAAAATATATGACTGCAAACAAATCAAACCTCGTTAAAGAAATAAATAATTAAATAATTAAATTAAACAAATCAATTAACATCAGTGGTCCGTGTTCATGTCACCAGTCCGGACGAACAACGACGTGGAGGGATGACACAACAGATTAAACAGCAACGTCGTTACTCGGGACCTGTGCCGGCCTTTCTACCACCTGGTGACAACTGTATGCAAAATCAACAGGCATCCCATACAATTGAAGCTGGTATCAGAGGGGAGATTAAAGCGTTGCCAACGCAAATGGAGTAGACAGATCCAGGACAAGTATTCGGGCTATCGAAGCAGTATTTTCGTCGTGAAATTACCGCTAGTCAGCTGCTCCGGGAATCCGCCTTTGTGTATGGACCACCAGCACAATAAATAAATTGACTATATTGTTCTATCTGTCATTGTTATTTATGATATTGCAAAATAAATAAAATTAATAAATGCAATTTATTAACTCTGAATATTATTTCTTTTTTTTTTATTATTTATACATTGTGAAGCAGAATATGAACATTTTACAGATAACATGTTTCATTCAAATACATATATACATTTAAATATTAATCACTAAAATATCAATAAAATTATAATTTTCCAATGTACAAATGAAAAAATATATACATAGGCGCCGAATTGACTATCGGAAGGTGCCGATTTGACCAAGTGCCATTTAACATGGGGCCGAAATGACTAACCTAGGTGCCGAAGTGACTTGAATTCTCTAGTACTTGTCTAGATAATATTGTGTTATAAAAAGGAAAACTTCGGTAATTATATAAGTCATTTATGGTAGAACACCACAACTGTCTAGAATATTGTGTTGTAAAACGGAGAGCTTTGATTTTTGTGTAAATCAGTTTATGACAGCACAACACAGCTGTAGAGAAAATTATGTACTATTTCGTACCATACATGTATATTACAATATAAATGAATAATAAGCATATGACGTTTTGATCTCAAATATAAGCTAGGTAGATGAAACAGAAACTAACAACTAGTTAGGTAGATATAACCTAGAAACAAGCGATTAGTTAGGTAGATATAACATAGAAACAAGGGATTAGATAGGTAGATATAACCTAGAAACAAGCAATTAGTTTGGAAGCTGTATCCTAGAATCAAATGATTATTTAGGTTTATATATGCCGAACACTTGTTAAAGAAACCAAAGCACACAAAATGACAATTTGCTGCAAATTATAATATATTTATATGTATTTACCTTTTTATTTCATTCTCTGTATGAAATACCTGTCTACAAATCCACAGTCGATGGAAAAATGAAGTTTCCGTGACAATGAAGTACTATTTCACATGACGAGACAAAAACATACAATAACGATAAAATCTAAAGGCAATCCTTCAGTAAGCGTAAACAAAAAGGTAGATTTATAGGTATGTTAATTGTCCTAATATTATACTTGATTAATCTTTTTGAATAGAAGACGATAATTAGATTGTTAGAGGGGGTATGGTTAATTCATTATATACTAAGCCCTGCCAGGTTAAAGTTTTGTTTAATTTCGTGATATTACAGATATATTGGTTTTGAAAGATTACAATAAATGCCTAAATATCAGACATTTACAATTATTTATATTTTACGAAATATAAATGGACATAAATGAAATTCTAGTATTTAAGCTTAGCAAAAAATAAATGAACATCGATACAAAAAAATGTAGTATTTATGAATCTAATACTTTTGACCTCTAAACTACGTACATATGAAATAAGATTGTTTTCTCCCTGTTGAAAGTGGCATTAAAACACCACAAAACCAACCAACAGAAGAAATGAAATAAATAAATACAATAAGTAAAAATAAGGTGATAATAAAAACAACATGAATAATTCCAGTATGACAATCCGCCCATCCAACCAAATATATTATTCGCTTGGTAAAAAAAAAACTAAAAACAAGCCATGCAAGTGTTCGTTAAACCACGTGGTCACAAAGCTCTTCACAAGTTGGATTAGGTCCAATGTCTAAGCAGTAAGTGTTCATTATCTTATCCAGTGTGATATATACAACAGGTCTGTATTATTGTCATTTGGCTACGTGGCATCAGTTTTCTATTTATTTAGCCGGTGATCATTTGATCATTTTGAAGGACAGAGAATCAATCTGATATGGTCAAATGTCAATAAGAAGTTTTCCATACTACCACTGACACGCTTTGTGTTACATCAATGTACGACTCCTTTTGATATATTCAAACATGTTAAGTATCACCAAAAAAAAACAGCAAAAGCAAAACATAAGAACGGTTACAAAACACAATACCAAAATCGTAGAAAGATGCAAAATATTTAACTCTAACACGCAAATACATGACCGCTCACTTTCATGAGTTACAAGATAGTATAGTTTAGTAATATTCATGTTGTTTGTTCAATCTTTAGGTTTCTGCTGAGTGTTTTGTATGGTCTTCTAAAACTTTGATGTCAATGAAAAGTAAAAGTAACCAATGAATTAATTACCATTTAATGTTCTTCTGGAGCACCTGAGTTAACCACTGCTACTAGTGTGGTTTGTGTTGCTCAATCTTGGGGTTTTTATGTTGTCTATAGTTAACGATTGTTTGTTTGTATTTTTTTTTTTTTTTTTTGTCATTTTTCTCCTGGCCGTTTCGAAACTTCCGGAACACATAAGATCATCCCATGCATTTTAGTGGGTTTGTGTTGTTCAATTTTTAGTTTTCTGTGCAGTGTTTGGCCGATCATTATTTGTGCTGTCCTTTTAATTTTATATTGATCAAATTATATGTATTTACAAGTAATTACGAACTAATTTCCATTTCCTCCTTACATTAATCTGATTGTATTAATATATAACATGTATATGTATATACTGGTATAGTACTATTTTCATTATTACAAGGTAAATATTAAGTGTCTGTTGAAATGTAATAGTCGAGTTAAAAGGACCACAATGAAATCTGGAATTGTCACAAATTTGTGATTTAAGATTCGAAAATAAAATGTTAAAACACAATATGGATTTAGAAGAATATTTTAATTTGAACGTCACAGATTACTATATTATTACAGTACATTTCAACTTCAATAACTCAAGATTCAGTTTAAATCGTTTTAACTTAAAAACCATGTACTGAAAATTCACGAATATTGTGATGAAATACTTTAAAACATTTTGCGTCTATGAGCGAAAATAAATCAGCAAAGAAATAAACTCGAACGACAGGTACCACTCGTTTGTCCTTTTGTCCCTGTTCTTTTGGCCATTGTGTTGTCTGTCCTTCTCTTTTTCTATTGTCTATTGTGTTGTCTGTTCTTCTATTTACGGATTCTGATTACCCCTTTAGTATCTTCAAACTCTTCTCCAATATTTCATTGATAAAACGTATTTTTATATGAAATGAGTAGAACACAATCAGAGGTGACGAACAATTATATCCACTTAAATGTAAATATATAAAACTGAAATAATAATTCTATGCAAATTTTAGCCAAAAAATCATGAACTTTTTAATTTCTGCTTTTATTCACTGTAGAAATAATAATAGAACTACTTTATTGATTTATTGTTCTGGTCCGTATGTGTTTGACGTCAATGAACGAATATCAAGTTCTCTGAATTATCCTGATAATTCCCATTTGCAACGACGACAGAACTTCATGAAAAAGGCTGATTCGTCATTTACATGCGTAATTAAGAGACGGAAACAGTATCTCCTGTCAGTATTTTCGGTGTACATATAAGTGGGCTGAACCAATTAAAATCCTTAAATATATGTTAAAATGACGTAAAATTTAGTATTTCAAGAAAAACATTACCAGACCGACTCTGCGGAATATTTTCGAATAGAGTTTCACGATTGAAATAAATAAAGATGAATAATTACTAAGACATCTCGAATTATGGTATGTACAACAAGATGATGTGGATTTAATTGTTACCCATCGTCCATGGTAATCACGCTTGTAGTCGTCACAGGAAGTGGCACGCTAAGCATCACACCATAAAGTCCTCAATTTCCTTGACATTCACTAAATCTGTAAGTTTTTTACATTAAATTCCTATTTCTTGACTTTATCGTTTTGTCTTAAAAGAAAAGAAAGGACATAACGTTAATGTGATATGATACATAAAACACATGTGTTATTAGGGATGTTGCACAAATTGACATGCCTACATTATTCGACGTACGCACGTATGGGAATCGTTTATTAATTATGTCCCCCAAGCGAAGTTTGGGAGACATATTGCGTTTGCTCCGTTTCTTATTATTCTTATTATTATTCTTCTTCTTTTTTCTTTCTTTCTTTCTTTCTTTCTTTCTTTCTTTCTTTCTTTCTTTCTTTCTTTCGTCAAAAGTTTGTTCGACACATTTTTCGGAGATGCCTTGATCAAACTTTATGAAACCTTGTAGGAATATCATATGCCATGTGAAGTTGTGTTTTTCAGGCTTGATATTTCCAAAATGGCTGCCGTTGCCATGGAAACGGCTAAAATGCTAAAAAAATGAAAAACACAAAAATGATCATAACAGGTTACTCGCCAAACAGATATTGATGAAACTTGATAGGAACAACAACCACATTTAATGGAACGAGGTAAGCCAAAAAAATCGGAATCGGTTGGACAAACTTTGCCGCAGTTGCAATGGAAACAAAAAACGGAAAATTAAAAAAAATTTCGGATTCCTTTCATCAAACTTCATGAAACTTTGCAGGACTATCCACCGTAGTGTGTGGCAGCTTTTGAGGGGTTGAACAAATTCAAAATGGCGGTCTTTGCCATAGTAACCAAAGAGCAAAAAATGTTAAATTCACTCCAAATACCAGATCCTTTTGAAACTTGACACAAAAATAGATCATCACTGAAAGTCATGCTCTTTGTTTTAAAAATTTTCAAAATGGCCGTCATTTCAAAATGGCAGCCAATATAAAAAATCGTTAAAAATTCAAAGATGAAAAGATATCAATGGAAATAGATATTTACAGGGAGTAAAACATGCTGCACCACATTGCGACCATTTCGGTTTGTTCTGGTGGCCATTTTGAATCCAAAATTACCGCCAAAATACAAAAATCCTCCGATTTGGGCGAAATTTGGTACTACTATAGACATGATAGAGTCAAAAACTGGGCTCTAATTATTTCTTACTATGTTCTCACACTATTCTTCATTCATACCACTAGTGCTTGTATTGTTCGTTTGGGGAACATTTGTAACGCTCTGTATTTGTTTTTGATAAAGTCGAGATGCGTCGTATTATCGTTGCAATATACAATTCTAAAGTATATACTAGAACATACTAGAACATACTGTCGATGAAATACAATTTCCGTTACTAAACATGATTGATCGGTAGAAATGCCTGAGATGCACTCGTTTGGGTAAGATGAAGCTCGTTATGTCAAGATTTCTTTTACTTATCTCGACTTAAGTTTGTGACCTTGACAATAACAACTATGTTTATTTATAGATTTTAAAATTTGATACAGATATAAAATGCCCAACGAATTATAATATTTGATTATTGACTTTGTTTGGAGGGATATTAATTTAATATTCAAATCTATGAAGGTGATGATTAAATCACATTTCTGTGTCTCTGCGAGTAAATTAAAGAATATGTTAAAAATATGTTTAAAATATTAGAAGAGAGAGTTTGTCGAATAGATGGAAATCGGTGCATCGCCGTTTCCAAAATATATGTCCACTTTACAAAGACATGTCAGAGCTCAGCTAATTTAACGCAAAAATTGAAATACACATGCGAACACATCCGATTTGGAAAAAAAAACCACGCAAGTTGATCACTGTAACTGGAGGGAAAAAAATATCGGTTCAGGTCGATATCATAATGACAATATTTTCAAAAACATACTCGGTTACCAATGGAAATCTCAGTGAAAAGATATTTTGAACATTTGTTCATGTATTTACACTTGTTGAGTCCTGATGAAAAAAACAATATTGACTTTCCGTCAAATGCAATTTTTTTTTTATTTAATGAAAATTTCTTGATAATGAGGTTTAGAGGACGACCATTTAACATTTAAGGGGTATCTATGTTTTTCCCGAACCAAAAATTTTTGTGACACCAAATACAAATCTTTTTATATGAAAAATGGGTAAATTTTTTTCAAATTTTATCAAAATTTATTTTTGAAACAAAAATTACGAAAATAGTAATATTGTTTTTTTTCAAGAGAGAGACAAGACTAAAGCGTATTCACTTTATACACACAATTCATGAATTATGGACATTTGCTTGGCCCTTTTGTAATTGACAACATGTTGTTACTGTTCAAACGTTGAAATAAAATACATGTACAACAAATTTTCATTTTCCAGTTATCGTCAGCTTTAATCCACGAACTACACACCAACCCCGCCATCCCAATCGATGTAAGTCTGGACCCACTTGCGACACCCGTAGCCCATTGCGCACCTCGTTACATTTTTTATTGAACCATAGGCATAGGAGGGCACTCTCCAACACTTTCGAAAGTGAGAGAAAAGGAGGGGGGTCATTCAAGGACCATTCCACCAAAATTTGATCTAAATTAGCTCAGTGGTTTCTGAGGAGAAGATTAAAATGTGAAAAGTTTACGACAGACGACGACGACGAACGAAACCTGATGGCAAAATCTCACATGGCCTTTGGCCAGGTGAGCTAAAAAGGTTGATGGAGCTCATGCCTAAAAAAAGCTGTCCATAAACTTGCATAATATCCTTTATCAGCTCCCTCCACATGTGTATTTGATTTGTTGAAAACTTTGCTTTTAGTTTTGACTAGTTTAAGTGGATATCCAATTTAACATAAATGAGGGGGACAAAGACTAAATCATAAAGTTTACTCCAAACGACCACTTTGAACCCACCACTGATATCAATATTTTTAAAGAACTCTTATTAAGTTCTGTGCATGTATGTTGGTAAAAATAATACCAAAATGTTCAATAATAATATCACATAATGTTAATTTACATGTAGGACCATTCATCTTTTTCACTTAGTAAGGACAACCTTGTACTTTGTATGTTGATGTAAATAAAAAAGGTTTATCTGATATTTCAATGGGAGTATAAAAATATTTTTATACTGATTAAAGTATATGGGCTAACGGGGGAGTCTTTGTCACGATTCGCAAAAGTAAAATTAACAATTAATTAACAATCAATTATCATCTTTACATTTAATATAAACATTTCTAACTGAATTTATTAACATATAGCATGCATATGATATAATGCAATAGTAATAAGTTAATTAGCACACGGTGAATATGAAGTGTATGTTGAAATGTCTACAAATCCCCGTTCCATGTAAAAATGAAGCCTACGTGACAATGAAGTACTATTTCACATGACAAGACAAACACATACAATAAAGATCAAATCTAAAGGCCATCCTTCAATAAACGTAAGCAAAAAGGTAGATTTTAAACCTTTAAATTTCAATAATTGGTATGAAATCTGACAGTTTACAGATACTGTAATTATCATTATATTAATCTTTTTAAATAGAAGACGACAATTAGATTGTTAGAGGGGGTATGTTTCATTATATATTAAGACTTGTTAGGATAAAGTTTTGGTTTATTTTAGTGATGTTAAAGATATGTTTGTCCCTCACATGTTTTGGTACAATAAATGCATTGACTCAAATTGATTTTTAAAGATTACAACCAAGTCATCAATATTTGATATTTACATATATTATATTTTCGAACTAGATTTCTTTTAATATTAGAAATTCAATAGTTTGCGTTATTTTTTTTCTATTCAAGCTTCACTTGCCACGCTCATCAGGAAATATAACCTCGTGCGCGATTTTTTCAATTTTGTGATTTAAGATTCGAAAATAAAATGTTAAAACAAAATATGGATTTAGAAGCATATTTTAATTTGAACATCACAGATTACTATATTATTACAGTATATTTTAACTTCAATAACTCAAGATTCAGTTTAAATCGTTTTAACTTAAAAACCATACACTAAAAATTCACGAATATTGTGACGAAAAACTTCAAAACATTTTGCGTCTATGAGCGAAAATAAATCAGCAAAGAAATAAACTCGAACGACAGGTGCCACTAATGGAGCAGGAACTGCTCACCTTTCCGGAGCATCTGAGTTCACCCACGGTTTTCAGTGGGGTTCGTGTTACGCGATCTTTAGTTTTATGTGTATGTTTTGTAGATAGTTGTTTGTCCTTTTGTCCCTGTTCTTTTGGCCATTGTGTTGTCTGTTCTTCTTCTATTTACGGATTCTGATTACCCCTTTAGTATATTCAAACTCTTCTCCAATATTTCATGGATAAAACGTATTTTTATATGAAATGAGTAGAACACATTCAGAGGTGACGAACAATTATATCCACTTAAAGGTAAATATATAAAACTATGAAATAATAATTCTATACAAATTTCAGATATCAGCCAAACAATCATGAACTTTTTAATTTCTGCTTTTATTCACTGTAGAAATAATAATAGAACTACTTTATTGATTTATTGCTCTGGTATGTGTTTGACGTCAATGAACGAATATCAAGTTCTCTGAATTATCCTGATAATTCCCATTTGCAACGACGACAGAACTTCATGAAAAAGGCTGATTCGTCATTTACATGCGTAATTAAGAGACGGAAACAGTATCTCCTGTCAGTATTTTCGGTGTACCTATAAGTGGGCTGAACCAATTAAAAATCCTCAAATATATGTTAAAATGACGTAAAATTTAGTATTTCCAGAAAAACAATTACTAGACCTACTCTGCGGAATATTTTCGAATAGAGTTTTACGATTGAAATAAATAAAGATGAATAATTACTCAGACATCTCGAATTATGGTATGTACAACAAGATGATGTGGATTTAATTGTTACCCATCGTCCATGGTAATCACGCTTGTAGTCGTCACAGGAAGTGGCACGCTAAGCATCACACCATAAAGTCTTCAATTTCCATGACATTCACTAAATCTGTAAGTTTTTTACATTAAATTCCTATTTCTTGATTTTATCGTTTTGTCTTAAAAGAAAAGAAAGGACATAACGTTAATTTAATATGATACATAAAACACATGTGTTATTAGTGATGTTGCACAAATTGACATGCCTACATTATTCGACGTACGTACGTATGGGAATCGTTTATTAATTATGTCCCCCAAGACATATTGTGTTTGCTCCGTTTCTTATTATGGCTCCCAAGCGTAGTTTGTGAGACATATTACTTTTGCTCTGTTTCTTCTTCTTCTTATTATTATTATTATTATTCTTATTTTTCCACTTTCCGCACAATTTTGTCCAGCACTGTTCTCGGAGATTCCTTTATCAAACTTTATGAAACCTTGTAGAAATATCATATGCCATGTGAAGTTGTGCCTTTAAGTGTTGAATTTTTCAAAATGGCTGCCGTTGCCATGGAAACGGTAATAATGCTAAAAAATTAAAAAAAGCACAAAAATGATCATACCAGGTTACTCACCGAACAGAAATTGATGAAACTTGATAAGAATAACATCCACATCTAGTGGAACGAGATAAGCCATAAAATCAGAATCAGTTGGACAAACTTTGCCGCAGTTGCCATGGAAACACAAAAGAAGAGATTTAAGAAATTTTTGGATTCCTGTCATCAAACTTTATGAAACTTTGTAGGAATATTCACCGTAGTGTGTGGCAGCTTTTGGGTTGAACAAAATTCAAAATGGCGGCCGTTGCCATGGTAACCAACATGCAAAAATGTTAAATTCACTCCGTACAGTGGATCCTTTTAAAACTTGACACAAAAATAGATCATCACTCAAAGTTGTGCTCTTTGTTTTTAAAATTTTCGAAATAAAAATTTAAAATAAATTCCTAAAAATTCAAAAATGAAAAGATTTCAATGGAAATGGAAATCTACAGGCAGTAAAACATGCTGCACCATATGGCGACCATTTTGGTTTGCTATGGCGGCCATTTTGAATCCAAAATGGCCGCCAAAATACAAAAATTCTCCGATTTGGGCAAAATTTGGTTTCCAAGTAGATTATGATGTTGCAAATTGATATCCATTGTTTGGGAGCCATGTTATGATCCTTCAGATCATATCAAATCTTGTTATTCTTATTATTATTCTTCTTCTTTCTTTCTTTCTTTCTTTCTTTCTTTCTTTCTTTCTTTCTTTCTTCCGTCAAAAGTTTGTCCGACACATTTTTCGGAGATGCCTTTATCAAACTTTATGAAACCTTGTAGGAATATCATATGCCATGTGAAGTTGTGCTTTTAAGGCTTGATATTTCCAAAATGGCTGCCATTGCCATGGAAACGGCAAAAAATGCTAAAAAAATGAAAAACACAAAAATGTTCATAGCAGGTTACTCGCCAAACAGAAATTGATGAAACTTGATAGGAACAACAACCACATCTAGTGGAACGAGATAAGCCAAACAATTCGGAATCGGTTGGACAAACTTTGCCGCAGTTGCCATGGAAACAAAAAAGGGTGGATTTAAAAAAAATTGGGATTCCTTTCATCAAACTTCATGAAACTTTGCAGGAATATCCACCGTAGTGTGTGGCAGCTTTTGAGGGGTTGAAAAAAACTCAAAATGGCGGTCGTTGCCATGGTAACCAAGGTGCAAAACATGTTAAATTCACTCCAAATAGCGGATCCTTTTGAAACTTGACACAAAAATAGATCATCACTCAAAGTTATGTTCTTTGCTTTTAAAATTTTCAAAATGGCCGCTCTTTCAAAATGGCCTGCAATATAAAAATGAAAAGAATTGTTAAAAATTCAAAAATGAAAAGATTTCAATGGAAATGGATATTTACAGGGAATAAGACATGCTGCACCACATTGTGACCATTTCGGTTTGCTATGGCGGCCATTTTGAATCCAAAATTACCGCCAAAATACAAAAATCCTCCGATTTGGGCGAAAGTTGGTACTACTATAGACATGATAGAGTCAAAAACTGGGCTCTAATTATTTCTTACTATGTTCTCACACTATTCTTCATTCATACCACTAGTACTTGTATTGTTCGTTTGGGGGACATTTGTAGCGCTCTGCGTTACAGTAACCAATATTTGTTTTTGATAAAGTCGAGATGCGTCGTATTATTGTTGTAATATACAATTCTAAAGTATATACTAGAACATACTGTCGATGAAATACAATTTCCGTTACTAAACATGATTTATCGATAGAAATAACTGAGATGCACTCGTTTGGGTAAGATGAAGCTCGTTATGTCAAGATTTATTTTTCTTATCTCGACTTAAGTTTGTGACCTTGACAATAACAACTATGTTTATTTATAGATTTAAAAATTTGATACAGATATAAAACGCCCAACGAATTATGATATTTGATTATTGACTTTGTTTGGAGGGATTGTATTTTAATATTCAAATCTATGAAGGTGATGATTAAATCACATTTCTGTGTCTCTACGAGTAAATTAAAGAATATGTTTGTATAAACATATTTATTGATGATAAACTGGTATAATGTTACAATACACACAAAATTTGTTTGAACATGACAGGATTCGGAAACAAGCTAAGCTTATACTAATCCGTCTCCTATGAATTATAATTGACTAATATAGCAAACAAGTTATAGAACATGCTACATGACAAATCTAAAAAAAACAATAATAAACAGTGGAATAGCAAAACAGAAAGATATGAAATTAGTAATACAGATGAAATGCAACTTAGAATTATGATGTAAATCTTTTGTTTTTGAGAATAAAATTCTGTACCTTGATAAAAATGTCTATATTTTGATCTACACTTTGATCTGACCCCTTTAGTAGAAGATTAAGATCAATAGTAACCGAATAATTGATTGCATACATGAGTTCATTACGTAAATCAGTATATTTTTTGCACGATATCAAAAAAGTGGGATGTAGACTCGACATGACCACATGCACAATTAGGGGAATCCACCAGATTTCGAATGAACAGGTGCTCATTTAATGAGCTACTGTTCATTCTTAACCTGGTGTGCCACTGTAATAATGTGCAGGGCATTTGCTATTTTGGGTTTTAATACGCTCCTTAAAAATATTCAGGGGCCTTGAATTTCGAGTATCTATTGAGAGTCTATTCCATAATTTTATGGATGATGGAAAGAAGTAATCTGAATAGAATTTAGTTTTTGAACTTATTTCTAGAATATTCGTAGACTGACGAGTGTTATGGTTGTGTAGATTGTCAACTCTATCAGGCAACACATTTCTCAAATATCCAGGTGCTTGATTGTTAACTATTTTATAAAGTAAAATCAATTTATGCTTTTCCCTTCTTTCCAAAAGTTTTTCCCATCCCGTTTCCTCGTATAGTTTCTGAATAGACGTTAATTTTGTACCACCCGTAACAATTCGTGCAGCTTCGCTCTTGACATTTTCGATTTTATTTATCAAATAGTGAGTCTGCGTATCCCAAGCAACATCCTCATATTCCAAAATGGGTCTAATAAAAGAGAATTACATCTTTTCTAAAGTAAGTCTGTTCAGTTTAAAACGGACTTTCCTTAACATGTTTAATCGTGTATAAGCCTTCTTAACAATGTAGTCAATGTGATCGTGCCACAACCCATTGTTAGAAAAGAATAATCCTAAATGTTTATGATTTGTACCTTGTTGAAGAATTTGACTGTTCATTTCCAGTGGGGGGTGGAGTGATTTTATTATTTTTTTTAGAAATAACCATAGTCTCCGTTTTCTGGGGATTGAATTTTACAAGCCAGTTTACCGACCACTGATGGATTTTTTCAAGATCTCTATTAATAATGTAGGCTGCGCTTTGAGGAGTATCAACAGTTACATAAAGACTAGTGTCATCTGCGAATAATGTAATGCTCGCTTTGATATCAGTTACAATATCATTTATAAATAATAAAAATAGAAGAGGCTTAATATAGAGCCCTGGGGAACCCCCGGATTTATAGTCTCCCACTCGGAATTTGACCCGTTTAAAACCACACGTTGGCACCGTCCAGAAAGATACCTTTCAAACCATACTAAAAGATTGCCAGATATTCCATACTGTTTTAGTTTAAACAATAATTCCTTATGCCATACCCGGTCAAAGGCTTTACTAATGTCACAGAATACAACTCTGATTTCTTTCCCACTGTCTAAAGCCCTCCCAAAGTCATTTGAAATATTTACCAACTGATTTATCGCGGAATCGCCAAATGTAAAGCCAGATTGATTAGATGTAATAATATTGTTTAGCAATAAAAAATTATAAACATACCTATAAACGCAGCGCTCCATACATTTAGAAATAACACTTCACAGGGAAATTGGCCTGTAATTTTTTACATCATTAGGATTGCTGTTCTTATAGACCGGGGTTACATTAGCTTTTTTCCAGTCGCTGGGTAGCACACCAATTGATAACGATAAATTAAAAAGTTTACATAAAGGATATTTTAGTTGATGAACCGCCTCTTTTAGAAGTCGCGGGTTAATCAAATCTGGACCAGAGGCCTTACTAGGATTTAATATTGATAAAACGTCTTCAACATCAGTTTCGCTTATTTCAATATCACAAAGCTGGTTTTTGGGAAGAGAAAGTTCGGGAAGTACGGCCTCAGAGTCATCAAGATCAGTTTGCATAGCAAAGAAATTATTGAACTCATTCGCCTTGTCTAAGTCATTAAAAATCAAATTATTATTTTTCAGTAGCAGGGGTATGCCATTGTCAGTTCACGTACAGGTATACGTTAGTGGGCATGCACTCGATTTATGCAACCGTATACAACATGTACATTTTGTACACACAATACAATATATGCATGCAACATAATGCATAATTTCACACGTACACAATGCAATTCGTGTGGATGCAACATAATATATCATGCACACAATACAAGCCATACACACTACATAGTACAACATGAGTGATCTTTGCATGCAACATAATTTACCTAGCACATCATATTAGCCATTCATGCAACTGTATACAGTACAAGGCTTCATCCAACAACTTGATATGCACTCAATGCAATCTGTGCGTGTATCGTGATTGTTCACACACACAATACTACACATGCATGCAGTATAATGCAATATGCACACAATACAAGATTTGCATGCCACAAAATATATTGTAATATAAACCCAATACAAGCAATGTTTGCAACATAATATAGCGTATGCATACACAATATGTGTGTGGTTTATGAACTTTAAGTGGAAAAACTGAGGCAGCAGGGACCTTGGGTATGTGCCTCAGTTGCTCGACTTATATCAATACAAAAACACTATGCTGTAGCACATGTTAACCATATACACAATACATGTGTAGTTTGTGACCTGTAAAGTGGAACAACTGAAGCATCAGTGACCTAGGGTATGTGCTTCAGTTATTCAACTTATATCACAAACACGCACACACTTTTTTTGAACAGACTTAAAACACAACGAGTTGGGCTGATATTAGAGCATTATGTCAATAATACAATGAGGACATTGTTTATTTACTCATCCAAGTTGAACTAGTCTATAAGAGTTACAGATTGAAAAGAATGTCCCGAAACTGGGATATAATACAGATATATATAATCTATATCAAAACCCAGCCTGAAACGAGCACATTTTTTAATTTGTGTTTTACCCCGCCAAGCTGGACTTTATGGTAATTTTAACAAGATATGCCAAGATCTTTAGTATGCATTTAGTGATAGTTATTATTACTACTTGAAGTTAATTAGCCAAGTTCACTTGACAATAGGAATAACTACGAACTATACTGGTACATAATAATCATGTATAAAGGAGTAAGTTAAACATGTATATTGTTTAATTAATGTGTATCAGAAATGAATTTGCTATCAAAAGAGGAGGAAAAAACCACACTAACAATCCAAACAAAGCATTGGTGAGAATGATTTTATGCATGTGTATAGCAATTGCTATGCTCCCATAACAATGTGCATGTCGTAATATGGAAGAGATTACCCGAGTAAGTGTTAACTAGCACTCTGCTGGTATAAAAAAAAAAAAAAAAAAAAAAAAAAATAATTCCGAATATGTAGAAACAAAATGTATGCAATATTGATAGATGCATACCATAAGTTTATATATTATTTACCTAGGACGCGTTTAAGTCTTAAGGCTGCATATACTTGATTACGTTCACGCGTGCATGCCCCTTTGTACAAATCGAAGCATATCGTAAAGGTTATCAAAAATAAGATTTTTTTTTTATGTACTAGTATAAAGCGGACATATGGAAGGTTTGGTACAAATGTAGACCAGTTAAAAACTTTAGTGAACTAGAAATCGGTCCTTTATATGTTTGATCGTTTCACGTTATATAAACTAATTTCGGAAACATGCGCTACTCGATTATTGGATTGATTTCACGTGACATAACACAGACTGATCACGGAAACACGTGATTATCATCTGTTTATTTTGACATGCTTGAGTAAATAAAATTACTATCAGAGCTTGGGTGTAGTAAATTTCTTTTATACGGTCTTGAAGGTTTGTGTTACCAACAGGTGTTCTTTCTTTACCAAATGCATATATATGTATAATTTGCATATTATAATAATATAGTATATTAAATAGCTATCGAGTTATTAAAGGTGAAGACTTAATGACAATGATTTTAATATACTTATATAACTAATGTTTAGTTTATATTGATATTAAATGAACATGACAGAAAAAATACTGGAAATACATTAATAAGATCTATTTCTTTTTGTGTTTATTAAATCGGAAGCACGGCGGCGGAATAAGACTGGAATTGTGGTGGTATATTTGAAGCCATTGGTTCTTTCGCAGGTGGATATGCGATTTCCATAGCATTTGGAAAGTGGTCCAAAATGTATAGCTTCAATCCGTAATCAGTGGTAATAGTGGTTACAAGTTCACGATTGTTTCTCACAAATATTTTACCATCTACTGTTAAAAACATGTTTAAAATATTAGAAGAGACAGTTTGTCGAATAGATGGAAATCGGTGCATCGTCGTTTCCAAAATATATGTCCACTTTACAAAGACATGTCAGAGCTCAACTAATTTAACGCAAAAATTGAAATACACATACGAACACATCCGATTTGGAAAAAAAACCACGCATGTTGATCACTGTAACTGGAGGGAAAAAAATATCGGTTCAGGTCGATATCATAATGACAATATTTTCAAAAACATACTCGGTCACAAAAAGAAATGTCAGTGAAAAGATGTTTTGAACATTTGTTCATGTATTTACATTTGTTGAGTCCTGATGAAAAAAACAATATTGACTTTCCGTTAAATGCAATTTTTATTTTTTATTTAATGAAAATTTCTTGATAAAGGAAGACCATTTAACATTTAAGAGGTATCTATGTTTTTCCCGAACCAAACATTTTTATGACACCAAATAGAAATCTTTTTATATGAAAAATCGGTTAATGTTATTCAAATTTTATCAAAATTTATTTTTGAAACAAAAATTACGAAAATAGTAATATTATTTTTGTTCAAGAGAGACAAGACTAAAGAGTATTCAATTTATACACACAATTCATGAATTATGGACATTTGCTTGGCCCTTTTGTAATTGACAACATGTTGTTACTGTTCAAACGTTGAAATAAAATACATGTACAGTGTACAACAAATGTTTATTTTCCAATTATCGTCAGCTTCAATCCACGAACTACACATCAACCCCGCCATCCCAATCGATGTAAGCCTGGACCCACTTGAGACATCCGTAGCCCATTGCGCACCTCGCTACATTTTTTATTGAGCCATAGGCATAGGAGGGCACTCTCCAACACTTTCGAAAGTGGGGGAAAAGGATGGTGGTCAAAACAATTTTCAGCATAAGAGCAAAAAAATATTAAGTTCCCAAGTTTGAAGCCGTTTTGTTTATTTGTAACTTTGTTGGTTTGTTTGTTTTTTGTTTTTTTTATTTGCTAATCAGCTCTGTAAGATTTCCCCTTTCCTGTCAACTTTTTGCATTCCTCGATTTGTACTGTCACGTGGTGTGTGGTTGATTTGGAAGCACTGTGTTGCTTACAATTGGCACAGAGCCCTTCACCACATTCTGAGCACCAGATGTCGGACACTTTTGAGATGTGGCGGGTAAAACACACACCCCAATCAGGAATTGGTTTCGACATTGTATGAAAATATTAGATTATATTAGATAAACAAAAACACATTATCTAGAGCAATAATTGAGCCAAATTTGCAATTTATTGTTGAACTAATACTAAGAATGTTAAAGACTCATTTAATTGCAATGTATTACGTTTCTTTGTCATCTAAGAAATCCAACATCTGTAATATTGATTGATATTTATTGACAAAAACATAATAAACATAAATATTAGTGTTGTAGCTTTTATTAAAGAAAACCACTACCTACATGTCGAAATAAATAAATGAACATTTTGTTCGTATCTATATATAATTAAATTGTTCGTATAATTGATGTGCTAATACTATTATTTCTCTTGGTGCCATATCATATCATATCTAATGGTTCACCCAAAATAAAATCACTTGATAGTCTATTATCTTTTTTCTTCCGTTTTTTAATTTTTGTTCCAGTTTCAACTTTTTTTATGCATAATATGGTGTATCCATCTAAATAAATATTGTTCAAAGGGAGATAAATCAATATAATTTTGTCAATTTTTCATTCATAGTTGAAATGGTTCCATGCGGTATACTTGTATCATTACGTCAGAAGAAATCATTAATCATTAAACATCAAACATCATGTTGATTTATTGTACTTAATACCAACTCCTAATAACAGAAAGTGATCGCTTTTTGTATGTAAATCACAGAAATGGTCCCTAATGATATCGTTTTTGATATATAAATAACAGAAAAGGGCCCTAATTATATCGTTTTTTTATATATAATTAACAGAAAGGGTTACTAATAATATTCTTTTTTTCTGTGTGTAAATTACAGAAAGGGTCCTTAATAATACCGTTTTTTTTATGTGCATGTAAATCACAGAAATGGTCCTTAATAATATCACGCTTTGTGTGTAAATCACAGAAAGGGTCCCTAATGATATTGTTTTTTATATATAAATAACAGAAAGGGTTACTAATAATATCCTTTTTTTGTGTGCGTAAGTCACAGAAAGGGTCCTTAATAATACCGTTTTTTTATGTGTATGTAAATCACAGAAATGGTCCTTAATAATATCATGTTTTGTGTGTAAATCACAGAAAGGGTCCCTAACAGTATCGTGTTTTATGCATAAATAACAGAAAGAGTACCTAATAATATCCTTCTGTGTGTGTGATAATCACAGAAATGGTCCTTAATAATATCGTTTTTCATGTGTGTGTAGATCACAGAAAGGGTCCCTAATAATATCGTGTTCTATGTGTAAACCACAGAAATGGTCCTTAATAATATCGTTTTTCATATATAAATAACAGAAATGGCTCCTAATAATATCCTTCTTTGTGTGTGTATATCACAGAAAGGGTCCTTAATAATACCGTTTTTTATGTGTGTCTAAATCACAGAAAGGGTCCTTAATGATATCATTTTTTGTGTGTAAATCACAGAAATGGTCCTTAATAATATCGTTTTTCATGTGTGTGTAGATCACAGAAAGGGTCCCTAATAGTATCGTGTTTTATGTATAAATAACAGAAAGAGTACCTAATAATATCCTTCTGTGTGTGTATAAATCACAGAAATGGTCCTTAATAATATCGTTTTTCATATATAAATAACAGAAATGGCTCCTAATAATATCGTGTTTTATGTATAAATAACAGAAAGGGCCCCTAATAATATCCTTCTGTGTGTGTGTATATCACAGAAAGGGTCATTAATAATATCGTTTTTTGTGTGTATAAATCTCAGAAATGGTCTCTAATAATATCGTTTTTGCGTGTAAATCACATAAAGGATCCCTAATAGTATCGTTTGTATGTGTGTAAATCACAGAAGGGGTCCCTAATAATATCGTTTTCTATATATAAATAAGGGAAAGGGTCTCTAATAATATCGTTTTTTATATATATATATAACAGAAAGGGTCCCTAATAATATCCTTCTTTGTGTATGTAAATCACAGAAAGGGTCCTTAATAATATCGTTTTCTATGTGTGTGTAAATCACAGAAAAGGCCCCTAATAATATCTTTGTGTGTGTGTAAATCACAGAAAGGGTCCCTAATAATGTCGTTTTTTGTGTGTAAATCACAGAAAAGATCCCTAATAATATCGTTTGCAATGTAAATGATAGAATGGGTCCCTAATAATGTCGTTTTTTGTGTGTAAATCATAGAAAGGGTCCTTAATAATATCGTGTTTGTGTGTAAATCACAGCAGTGATCCTTAGTAATATCGTTTATGTAAGTCATAGCAAGGGTCCCTAATAATATCGTTTTGTGTGTAAATCACAGAAAGAGTCCTTAATAATATCGTTTTTTATGTCTGTGTAAATCACAGAAAGGGTCCCTATTAATGTCGTTTTCTATATATAAATAACAGAAAGGTTCCTTAATAATATCGTTTTTTATGTGTGTGTAAATCACAGAAAGGTTTCCCTAATAATATCATGTTTTTGTATGTAAATCACAGAAAGGATACCTAATAGTATCGTTTTTTGTGTGTAAATCATAGAAAGGGTCCTTAATAATACCGTTTTTTATGTGTGTGTAAATCACAGAAAGGGTCCCCAATAATATCATTTTTTGTATGTAAATCATAGAAAGGGTCCTTAATAATATCATTGTTTGTGTGTACATCACAGAAAGGGTACCTAATAATATCGTTTTTTTTGTATGTAAATCATAGAAAAGGTCCCTAATAATATCGTTTTTTATGTGTAAATCACAGAAAAGGTGCCTAAAAATAAGGTTTTTAATATATAAATAACAGAAAGAGTCCCCAATAATATCCTTCTTTGTGTGTGTAAATCACAGAAAGAGTCCTTAACAATATCGTTTTTTGTGTGTAAATCACAGAAAGGGTCCCTAATAATGTCATTTTTTGTGTGTAAATCACAGAAAGGGTCCTTAATAATATCATTTTTTATGTGTGTGTAAATCACGGAAAGGGTCCCTAATAATATCGTTTTTTATGTGTAAATCACCGAAAGGGTCCCTAATAATATCAACCTCCGTAGTGATTTGTAGATCATTGCTTGTCCATTTGTCCTTTTTTGTTGGTCGTTGAAGTATCTGTTCGGCTTCCGATTATTTCTTTGGTATCTCCAAACTTTTCTTTAAAAATTACAGTGCATCAGTGGATGAAACTAGAGTTTTCATGGGAAATCAGCGCATTGTAGCAAGTCACACAAACTTTATCCCATTAAGTGTTAACACGTACACATCCCTTCAAGGGTGAAAATGGAGCCTTTGGCTTCCATGCACCTGGTGTTCCTTAAAGAACGTAATAAGTTTAGATGAATGATATCAATTATTATGAAGATTGATCGTGTTCCTGATAACACATTTATATAGTCACCAGAGTAATAATAATTGAAATATAATTGTGTAAATTATTATTATACAGCTAGAATTATTGATCACTGGTAAATAACTTTGTCGTTATAAAGATTTTACAATCATCATAATCAGTGCGTATTTCCTTTTTCTTATTGGGAAACCATCATGAAGTATTCAAACTAGCAAAAAAATCTTGCAAAAAAGTTGTACTTAAATGTACAAAAAGATGTACTTATCTTTTTTAGACCACTTTTAAATTTTTTTTTTTTTTTTCAATCTTTCGAATTTGAACGTACCTGATGAAGGTTGTTCTAGAAATGCACATAGGAACACTTTTGTTAATGGTTATTTGTTTTAAACATTTATATGCATCAGAAAAATTCGGCAATAACCCTGTAACCGTAAAAGCGACGATTTACAGCGGCAACACTACGCTTAATTCCAATCTAATGAAATTCATCAAACAATAACATTTGTTTACAATTATCGGCTGTTATTGATTAATTTCATTCCGCCTTTTCACATATCATATCCGTCGAAATAGTCCCGTAGTTACAAACCTTTTCGATCAGAAATCAAACGCTTTAAAAAAATTTCAATGATCTATTATGTAATCATAGCCAAAAATATCAACTTGAAAAGTTTCAAACATTGTAAAACGTAAAATTTACTCTGACCTGTAAATGCAATTGACCAAGGAAATTGCTTGTTACATTACCAATTGCATTATAAGAAAAGTTTGAAGATACCAATGGAGCAATCAGAATCCGTATATCAAAGAAGAACAGACAACAGAATGGCCAAAAGAAAAAGCACAAAAGGACAAACAACGATCTACAAAACATACATATAAAACTACAGATCGAGTAACACGAACCCCACCGAAAACCGGGGGTGAACTCAGGTGCTCCGGAAGGTTCAGCAGTTCCTGCTCTCCTAATAATCCCTTTAGCACAATCTTTTTGTATGTTGGTATTACACTATATTTTAACACATTATCAGGAAACATCTAAACTCATGTTTCCTTATATAATTTGATATGTCTTTGATTAAAATTGTATGCCACGATATGGTTGAAATATTGTCAAAGGTGGGCTGAAACAGTAGATAGTAATAATAATAGACTGAGGACAAACTTTGATATTTGTTTTAGTTGCTTGTGTGGCTTTTGCATAAAATAAATTTAAGGTTTTGAATCAGATTTTTATTCCGGCCACATATTTTTTGGGGTTAAGCATAATATATTTATTTGGGTCCGTCATGGTCGTGATCGTATGGTAGTTAGATTTACGACTACCTGTGCAATCAGTGCCTATCACCACTAAAGTTGTGAGTTCGAATCCCGCTCATGGCGAGGTCTACTCGATACAACATAATGTATAAGATACAGTACTATTGAAACAAAAGAAGCGGCCCGTATTGGATATAACAGGTTTCTGTTTTCCGCATGACTACTCAGGTGATAGTCGAGGTTGCATATACAATATCATTGCTGGGGTATTATTGTACAAGTGATAAAGTTTCAGTGACTTGCGACAGGTCGGTGGTTTTCTATGGGTACTCCAGTTTCCTCCACCAATAAACTAACCGCCATGATATAACTGAAATATGTGCTCTCTTCATCTATAATTAGAGGGCCCGAGTGGCTCAATGAGTTAGGTAGTTGCATTACTTAACAACGCATACAAGCCTATCACCAATACGGCGTGGGTTTGCACCCGGCTTGGTAAATTACAAAAAAGATGCACTCGACTCGCAGCCGCAAGTAATAAAGTTTACCAGTTGCTTGCCCATTGTCGGTCGTTCTCTCTGGGTACTCCGACTTCTTCCACCACTAAAACTAGTCGCCATGATATAGCTGAAATATTTCTGAAAGTGGCGTTAAACACAATAAATCAAATCTATAATTAGTCTCTGTTGTACAAATCAATTTTAAACTCTTCGTTAATTTTGTATCCGTTTGATTTAATAAAAAATGAAAACCCAAGCAAAACCACACAACGCACCTTCAGAGTAGTTTGAAAATCTAATCGAAGAAATGGAGCCAAAATCGATACCCCCGACAGACGCCTACATAGACAAAATTGTTTATGTTCTACTGAGTATATAAACAAATCTCACAAACGTTTGCAGATGACACTCAACTATTCAATAAGAATTATGAATCTGTCAAAAAATGTTTTGATATTTTATCTATATATGGAAAGGAGGCCTATGGTTCAAAGGTTAATTATGAAAAGACATTGGATCGGCAAAAATATAACAGACCTAAGTTTACAAAAATAGTTTGGACAAAGGCATTCATTCAGGTTATAATATACAAAATGATGTGATATGGAAGTCAATTATAGATCAAATGAAAGAAATGTGTCCATGTTTGGAAAAGTAGAAACTTGTTATATATAGGCAAAACTTTCATAGTGAAAAATCTTTTGATCTCTCTTTGTGGTTACGAAATTGAAATGTGGGGAATACCCGAAAAATACGTAGAAGAAATAACAACCTTGGTATGGGGATTTATCTGGGGGAGGGAACATTAACCAAATAGATGGGAATGTTTGCTGCTTGGGAGAGGAAAATGGAACCACCGGCATGATTAACATGCAAGAATTTATTGACAGCAAAAGTATTCCGAATTGTGTATGAACCATTAGAAAGTTGGAATGTAATAGGTAAGTGTTGGCTCCGTAAGTTAGACATCAAGTTTAATGACAATATTTTTTATGTAAATGCTCAAATGTATCAATTCTAAATTTGAATATCGTTCCCAATTTTTACAAAATATGTATCCAATCATGATCAAAATTACAGGAAATTATTCAATAGTGTAATAATGACATTGATTTCATTCTTAAAAAAACCCAGAATATTTTGTAACTCTTCAATAACTTTTCAAAACAAACCAACAGTGTTTACCTCGTTTCTGCAAAGTAATTTACAAACTATAAACGATATTGGGATTCAAATAATAGAACAAAATAATAGTTGTCATGATATATAGAATTCATTAATTGATAAGAGAAACTGGATTTCAGAGTTTTCTAAGATGAAAATCGCAATTTCCGAAAACTTCATTAAAATGCTAAAAGGTAAAATTGAAATAGTGTCAGAACGTAGAGCTACCTTTAATATCAACGATAAACTACAATTTTTAAATAAATCAAATACAACAAAATCACCGGATAAACCTACAATAAAAAGAAAACAAAATATAAAACCAAAATGTCAGACAAAATGGGAAGAATAGCACGGGGTAATATTGATTGGACACCAATTTGAACAAGATTAAAGAAAATCAAAGTAACTAATAAGGTCAAAGAATTGCAATGAAAATGTCTGCATGATATAAATTATGCAGAACATAGATTGAAAAAAAATGAATTTGTCAAACGGAAAATGCCATCTCTACCAAATAAGAGACAACGGTGAAACGATGCAGCATCTATTTTTTAAATGTCGCTTTGTGGAAAAAAAATATAAAGGAAAAAGAAGCGATATCTTACCAATCTGGATTAACAGCTAATATAGAAATAAAGGAATCAACTACTATGTTAGGACGTTAGGACTACATATATATGAGGGGGGGGGGGGGGGGGGGGAGGATTTAGAGGTAATTTTTAATATAATAAAAAAAAATCTGAAAGTGGGAAATATAAAAAATACGTAATAAGATGAAATAAAACCACTCCAGAATTGGAGATCAAACAATTTTCAACACTTAGAAAAATCATTTAAACAATATTTACAATCTACATTACAAACTTCTCATATTAATGAAATTGATAAAACAAATTAGAACTTATTCGGAATAACATATAATTATATATTATTTATCAACATAGAGCTAATGCATGGTAATAATTGTATCTTCTGATTGTGTATATTATGATGAAATGCAAAAACAATGAATATAAATAAGGGTAATAACAAAATTACCGAACTCCGAACAATCTAACAAAGGGAAAGTCAAAACTCATAAGTATATAAACAGACAAAATCAATCAACAATCGGAAACTGTGAAAACCGTAATGACCCTTACTTGGTACAAGCATTTCTAAAGAAATGGTGGGTTGAATCAGATTTTAAGCCGCCAGACCTCCCCCTTTCACTACAGCTCAAAGTTTCCGGCTGTCATTATAACAGTATTTATAACAATACTTGAACAAAACAGGTAAAACAGTTCTCAAAGCAGCACCAAACTCAGTGAAGTAAATGTCAAAGACACTTTTGCGTCACACATTGATAAACAAATATTTTTGACATCTTTGTTGAAACCTTATCTTTATACATTTTCACTATATGAAAATCCATCGTTTATAATCTTTTCTGCAGAGACGGAATGTTTAAGTGGACTTTTTTAATTTTCACTTGCTACACTTGGACCAGTGAGATTGATGTAAAATATGGACCCTTAATGTGCAACCCTGGGCCATTAACACTATTGTAAACAGTTTGTTTTTTAATAAATTATATTATGATGTAAAAACATCTCACAAATAAAACCAATTGTCATATCCATACCAATGTAATTTAGCTTAATGACTTTTTAATGCATTTTGTGTTTTACTTTTTAAACGTTTAACCTTTTTGTTTGTTGTGGTTTCCATATCATTAGATAGAAGCCTGCTAATTACAATACATTTTAATGACGTTTTATTACATGAAACAAACCTTAATTACCTTTTTTTTTGTACTTTTATATATCACAAATACAATTAGCAGGTCATCAATTATTAAAACAAAATTTCATTTTTTTCTTTTTTTTGTATTACTGTTCTATTCTTTTGGTGATTTGATTGTCTGGTCCTTCAATTTATGGCTTGTGATTACCCGTTTGGTATCTTTCATACAAGAGAAACATGCTGGTGGTTAGCGTACTCGCCTCCAATGTGAAAGCTGAAAAATAAAATTGCTCATTTGGCGTTAAACAGCAATCCCTCACTCTTTCATACAAAATAAAACTCAAAAGATGGAGTTGTTGTTACTTTCTTTTATTTCTCTTCCTGCGTTTCTGTTCAAACAACTTCTACAAACGATGAACTTACAATATTTTATATTTGTCACTTCTAACGGATCATCCAATCGATTTGCTGGTAACAATAATAATGATTTAAAGCTTTATTACAATTGGCTATAAACACCTGATGGGAAAATTATCTGATATTTCAAAATTAATGAGATATAATTAGACACGATTTGATATAAATAGGAACCCCTCTACTATGACTGCCGATCATTTCCGGAATTACTTGTTTCATCATGTTGAAATTCCCAATATTTGCAAAGAAATGTCATACCTAAGGGATCGTTACACATTGTCGCAGTTTTTTTCAAACGAAGTTAGTTTCGTTTGGAAGGTGGGTGGTTTTAAGCTCTCTCGTTTGGAAAAAAACCAAAATCGCACATTGAGATTTGTCAATAAATCTTTAAAAATGCACTAAAAAAACGGCATAACATTGAATGGAACATCGTTTTAATTTCTTTCGAGTCTGTATATTGCACTGTTTCTTTATTATACTCCCTTCCTATGGTACCGAGGGTTCTATGATACCACGGTATTTACGTTTTACACGATTGCGCAATTGCAGCGCCACCTAGTAGCAGATCTATTTTGGTATAGTGGAGTCCCAACCTACACGCTTACGATCCATTCTCTATCCAGAGTTGTCGTTCCCGCTACGCTCCACTCTATATCTGTCAACGCTCATTTTACAAGATTTTTGTAAAATTTAGAAACAGTAAAAAAAATGTACTTAAAATTGTTTTATTTATTGTAAATATCAATAAAGATGAAAAATGATTTGTGATCGTTTTTAATTTTTACCTCCGCAAAATAGTTCTCCTAGAAGTGTGGGGGGGGGGGGGGATCATTTTTAAGCTTAAGAGAATTTATTTGAAATGAGTGATTTATTTTCATCTTTATTGATATTTACAATGATTAAAACAATTTTAAGTACATTCTTTTTTACTGTTTTAAAATTTTACAAACATCTTGTCAAATGAGCGTTGACAGAGCTGAGTGGAGCATAGCGGGAACAACAACTCTGGATAGAGAATGTTTTACGATCATCTGTCAAAATCTTATAATACAGCACTCCATAGACTGATTTTCGGAACTACCTCAGTACCATAGGAATCTCCTTTTCTTGACCTATGAAATGGACGCTGTTGTGCGGATTGCCGATTAGACTCGTAAACATACTTTGGTTAAAAATAATGCATTGGATATGAAGGAAGGGATCTGCTGAAGTAATAAAAATAATATTTTCACTCGGGTATATAACCGTTTTTATTTGTTTCTGGTAAAACATTAACTACCGTGGTACCATAGAACCCCGGATTACTGAATAAGTAATGGTTGTATATGTATCCTGTTTGCGGTACAACTAAATATCATGCGCAACGAAAAGCAACGGTCTTCTTTTGCAAATTAAAGAAAATAATGTTTTCGATTCTTGGAACGTTTTATGGTTCACTTGTATAGAAAGGGCTTTAAATGGATTTCTTGATATACAAGATGCATGCACTGCTCCACAAATAATAAATAAGTGTTCCAGATCTTTGCACTTATTATAAGAATGCACATTACAGAGATGTCCATATTAATCTATAAATATCATTTTATTGGTACAGTATGTTTGTTGAATTATATGTACACTTAGATGAAATCAAGTGTCTGTGATTTTGAAAGGATAAAGATTCATAGATAGACCCTTTATCATGACATGCATATGGAGAATACATGGTTCTAAACCCTATATTGTTAAGTGGAGTTTGGTTTATAATACATCGGTATTCTGTTTTTCACACTTTCATTTGGAGGGGGTGGGTGGGTGGTCTGAGCCAAATTAACTAACTTCATTTGAAAAAAAACTGTCACATTTTGCGACGATCCCTAACTATTGTTTTGTGAAAATTAAATTTTATAGTACTTTATGAACTACTACAGTCATGTTCCTTAACATTGATCGAAAACGAGGCAGCTATTTAGGAGTAATACCAGTATATACCACTGCAGATTTCCTTGATAGAGGGATGTTGCTAACAAGGGAGCTACTGAACCAAGGTTTCCTCTTAGTTAAGTTGAAGTCATCACTTCGAAAGTTTTACGGTCGCCACCATTACTTGGTTGACCGTTATGGCATATCTGTGTCACAAATGACCACGAATATGTTCTACTTGTCGTAAGCACCTCCCGGTCCTTTCCTCATTCATGACTTATCACCGGGTTTGTAACTAGATTAACACGACAGGTGCCACTAGTGGAGCAGAAACAGCGTACCCTTCCGGAGCACCCGAGCTCACCCCGGTTTTTATTGGGGTTCGTGTTGCTTGCTTTTTTAGTTTTCTTTGTAAACGATTTTGAATGTTATAATAGTCATAGCCTATTGTCCAGAGGAGAGGAACACGTGTTCACAGTATGTCATTTCTAGAATTTATGGATAAAAAAAACCCTTCTATGTGGGAAGATGACCATCACCTGGATAGACGAGAGTTATGGAATTAGTTCATCTGTTATTTTAAAATTGTTCAATGATTCAGAAACCGAATTTCTATTACTTGTGTAAATGTTAAATTGATACCCCCAATTCAATTTATTTTTGGACTTAAGCAGGTAAACAAACATATTGCTGTTAAAATTATACTACCGCTTAAATCAACCAATGTTATTTATAGAATTTATGGGGTCTTTTTCAGATAGCACTACCATGCTACAATTTCTGGATACGATGGTACCACGTTTTATTCATCAGGAAATTACAAATCGTACAAGTATTTACGTTAGTCGGGATATTAGCAGATGAGAAATATATAATGTTGTATAAACGACATATTAACTGTCATTTATATTGACTATTAGAATGCTTTGTAAATAACAAATATCCGTTTTGAATAATAAATACGACTTCTGATCGTTTCCTACACATCGCTCTTATTACACATGGTTCAACTAACTACCGACGCGAGTTTCTATAATGATTATACTATAAGTGATAAACCACGTGGGTGGTGACACAATAAAATATCGACTTGTTTTTATTATTTAATAGAGCGATATTGATTCCATATATCTGCCATACTGATTTTCTCACCAATTCAAATTTACTATATGTAACCAACGCCTGTCACCATTAATAAATGTTTGTTGAAGAGGTAGTCAGCATGTAAATTGAAGGACAGACAATGCAATGGCCAAAATATAAATGATATGTGTGATGATTTATAAATATGTGATGATTTTCATTGTATAAGTTACATGTCTGACCCTGTGCATGTTACTTTTTATTGCAAAACAGGGACCCTTGGTTGAACCTGGACGACCAAGGTGCATTGTTAACAGGTAGTCATGAATAAAAGTATATGATTGTAAGAAAAAAGATAAAAAAAGATAAAAACAACAAAGAATGGTTCACAAAACACTACACTTGAAACATCTGATATGACGTCATAATAATGACGTCAGAGGCTCCGAAAGTGCAACCAGTTCCGGCTTCACTAGTGGCATCCATTGTGTTTCTGATATTATAACCCGGTTAATATGAGACAGGCAACCTGTTTGAAGGACGAAGTCCTACAATTTCAATAATACGATGATCCGTACACGTTAGCATCACCGGACGCAATTACGAACAAATTCGATGATATTGACCGTGGCATTAGATAATAAATTTGACCAAATTGATGAAGCTGATTGCATGTTCATATTACAGATTAAACACCAATATTCCTTTTGAATCATAGCCCATATATTATTCAATGCATTGTTACGGGTTTTAAACAGATTTTCATGACCCCGTTCTAGTCACTCTGTGACCTAGATCTGGACACAATTTCGAACGAAATCATAATATCCTTTGTAGTGTAAATTATTTAATGACAACTGTTAATATTGAAAGAACATTCATTCATTTACGTTCACATATCCATTTGTATATAATACACATGACATAAAACCTTTCCTTTATTCATACCATAAATGTGTGCCAGTGTGCATTCGGAATTCCTTGGACTCTTCAATGAATAAGGTACATGACGGATTTTGACATTTTGGGATAGATCAAGGTAAGGAAAATGTATTATATTGACTGTTTTTGTTTTAATTTCAATGTGTTCTACATATGCATAGAACCAATATTCTTTCCAATTACAGGCATAAGATAACAAAATATGCGTACCTCAATGAATTTAAGCGATAGATTCCAAGTGCAATTGTCGATCGTTTTCTGTTTACAAATATGAAAACCCGTCGTCTGCAACATTCAACAACTGCACATGAATAATTTTCTCCCAAAACACGAGTAATTTAGCGGAGTATCTATTTATAAAAGCATTTTTTTAATTCATGTTTTGAAGGAACAATTAGGGTCATACTTTTTATTTCGTTCGTAATTGTGTCCGTTAGTAATTGCGTCCGGTGAGGCTATTATCTTTTATTTTGAATGAATTGTGTAGCTGATTTGTTATGGTTGTTCCGTTCATTTTACCTACGCCGCTCTTCCATCGGGAGTTTCGTAGAAAGATATTTTTTATTAGAATTTTATTTCAAGTTTATTTCGATTTTGCATAGAGTAAATAATTAAAGAATTGGGAATTTTTCATTGAAATATATTTCTTTTGCGTTTCTAAATTATCCACTGATCTATTTTTTAAACTTCCGGTGAACAAATATTTGGCTATCAATAAACAAATAAATAAATAAATAAATAAATAAGTTTTATTTAAAGTCGGCATGACACAAACAATATAACATAATCTCGCAATGAGCTGTTGAACCGACATATATAAATATTACATATAAACATACAATACATTTACATACAGCCACAAGTAGCACATACATGTTCATAAATATCAAGCATGCACAAATAAATTGCAAAGCAGGTAATACATAATGCAATGAAACATAAAAACACAGCAAAGCAAAGCACAAAACAAAGCACACAAATAAAATAATAATGCAAAACAAAAAGAATAAAAAGCAGAACAATGAAAGTTTTGGTATACCGCCCCTCACAAATAACTAAGAAATTTTGACATGCTATGCATGCATAGGATTTACCATTCCAAAAAGAAATATGATTTTTAAATTCATTGAAATTAGAACCATACAGACACAAGTAGCACATACATGTTCATAACTATCAAGCATGCACAATTAAATTGTAAAGCAGGTAATACATAATGCAATGAAACATAAAAACACAGCAAAGCAAAGCACAAAATAAAGCACACAAATAAAATGATAATGTAAAGCAAAAAAATAAAATAAAAAATAAAAAACAGAGCACTGAAAGTTTTGGTATACCGTCCCGTCACAAATAACTAAGAATTTTGACATACTATGCATGTACAGGATTTCCCATTCCAAAAAGAAATATAAATATAGAAGGAAAAATCGGACAGCCTACCGTTATAAGGACTTCGTCCTTTATAAAGTATATTCAGTAATGATTCACGAACGGATTAAAGAAAAAAATGGAATCTAGGTAACAATCAGTCACGGTCAACCGCGTCATGTTATCGACCGTACAATTTGAAGTGATGACTACAAATTTACCAGTGAAAACCTTTGATTCAGTAGCCTCCTAATTATCAGCAAACCTTTCTTTATCTATGAAATATTGATACGAATCATAAGTTTTTGGTTATTGTATCAACTGAGAAATATATATTCTATATGCTGAATAAATGGAAAGTCCACAATAGGAAAGTTGAAATAATTCTAACAGCCAATCGGCATAGATCAAGGTATGAATAATATATAGCTGTATTTATGGTACCCTTTATTTCGAGTTCAATTGGATAGATGCAAGATTAGCATAGTCACTAAATGGAAATTATTCAGTGAAAGGATATCTTCTATATTGCTCACGTGAACTTAAAAGACCTCTGCATGAAGACTGCTTAATAGGATTAAAAGAACAAGTCGACGAGAAGACGATCACAGATGTTACACAACAGTAATGCCCCTTACCTATTGAATATGACTTACTTAATTCAGGACCGTTTTAAAAGCATTATAGGCCCCCGGGCAAAGCAGTGCATCGGGGCGCCTACTCACACAACCACAAATAAAAGTGTAAATGGTCGATAAAATAAAACATATATTTATTGTATTGATACTTCCAACAAAATCAGTGTTTAAACATTAAAAAAAACATGTCGTACATTGTGGTAGACCATGTGATGAGGTCGCCGTTGTGTAATGTCTGTGTTTGTTATGTATGTATTTTGAAAATGTCTAAAAAAAAAAAGGAAAAAAAAAAGAAAAAAAAGGTTAGTTTGCATATATATGAACGGCATAATGTAAATAAAATACCCAACTATGCATCGGTCCAATCCAAAATATACAAGATATCATCATAAAGCTTACATACTCTCACTCAAACAGCAAAATAACAAAAATAACAAATGACGGATGCAAAAGGATTTCAAAACCGAACAAGATGCGTTTATGAAACACGGATGCCCCCGTCCCAATATTTGACATAGACAGACGGACAGGGCAAAAACTGTATGCCCCCGAATCTTCGATTCCGGGCAATTAAAATGACGGACAACACAAGTGATAATAAAACTGTTTAAAATGACGGACACTCAAAAATGACGGATGACAAGCGATAACAAAACTCCATAAAACGAACTATGACAGCGTGGCGTCGTCGATTTCAAACGGAAAAAAAAATCCAAATCGGATTTTTTTAAAATATTATCCTGTGAAAGAAAGTCCAAATCATCAAAATCAATGTTTTTAATTTCCTGTGTGTTATGCACAAATTTTTATTGTCACTTTCGATTCTTTCACAAAATGTTGAAAGCGTTAAATCCTCCGAAGGATTCGTATTTTCAGTCATCCAAATCCATTTTCCTGTTCCCCAACGTTTTCTCATCTGGCACGGCTCGTGCAGATTATGAAGATTTCCCTCCAACTAGGAAGGCGGGAGATCTGATTGATGTCGCTAACTTTGATTGACATCGCAAGATACAAGTCCCTTATTGAACAAAGTTGTTCGTGCACCATCAGATATTTTGATAGGCCAGACTCGTTCTGCGCCTCGTCACATGGTCTACCACAATTGCTGATGATACACTCGCCTTTTTGTTCTATATATGTAACATAGCTAACTTTTAATTTTAAATATTTGGCAAGCAACTATACACAAAATTCGCAAGCAACTATGTCCTATGCGAACAAGCAACTATACACTTATCATAAAGACACCGACTATAATTAAAGGCACCTTTTGTGCATTTGTCAGGCATATATTGAATTAATACTTTTACATGGTATAACAGTGATATTTGTGTATATAATAGTCGCATTGTCTAGTTAAACTTTACTTTATGGACTATAATAATGGATGTTTAAAATCATCTTTTGATATTAAAATGCGACAGCTTTAGTGATCTGCAGCTGAATCTTTTACACACGGTTAAAGTAGCATCTCAGATCTTGTTGAAATGATTATGAAGAAACTAAGAACGCAAATATAGCGCTATATACGTCAATAATCTTTCCAAATTAAAATAAATTTTCAAAAACTTACCATATTTCAAACACTACATGTCCAGCAAGCAATGGATCGTCGCTATACACCATCACAAATACCGAAGTTGTTTATTTACTATACACTTCCGTTCCCACACTGTGGTTATATATTTCAAGCCCAACAGCAACTCCAGTTAATTTTCATGATGTATTTGCCTATTTGGGAGGATCTATTTCATAGATCGTCATGACACATATAGCGTATTCTAACATGTTGAATTCTATTTACATATTAAAAAATCATATGTCCTTAATACTTATGCAACATACCTCTTGAAAAACTGTGTCTCACCAATCAATTCATTCAGAGACATATAACACATGTGTTATATGTCTCTGGTGCATTGAACTGCAGTACACAAGTATATTTTAACATTTAAAGTGTGTGGAGGTGGGAGGGATCTCTATATAATAACATTTGTTTTCAACTTGTTACTTTCGACAATCAGTTGCCATAAGTTACTTGTCCGACAGGAATTTCAACTTGTCCGAAAAATTATTTTGGAATAAAATAAACTAATGTTTTTCAAAATTCATACACATTTACTTAGTCAATATCCCATTGAGTAAGACAAGTCAATAAGGCAATGACAATCATTGGGTGGACCCGAAAAAATTTTGTGATTTTGGTGTAGATCCGATAAAAAAAAACATGGGCGCCACGGCAGATGTCCCGCTTCAGCAATTTTGCCTTTTTCTTCTTCTCTTCTGAAATCAATCGGCCACTGGGAACCAAATTGCAGAAAATAATCATTGGATGACTGACTTTCCGTTATGTGATTTTGATGCTGATCGAATTTTCAACATTGCCGCCATCAAAGGTCATACTTTAGCATGGGACCCTATGAAAAAAAAATAGCATTATTTTGAAATGGTTTATCAGAATATTGTAATATTAAGCCAAGTCAGCGATACAGGTTCCTTTGAGTCTTTAGTTTCTTTTCCTTAACATTTTACCGTTTTAACACATGTCTCCCATATAAATATTTCTCTGATAATACTCAAAAGATCATGATCTTTGCATTATGAATTGTATTTTTAAATGGTTTAGAATTATCATTTTTATTATTAACATTAATATTTATCTTTGTCTTAACTGTTCATCAGAATAATTCATAAAAAGTGGGTCTTGTCCTCGGAAAACACGCTCTTTCCTAGGCATCATACCTATATTTCAAAAAGCAGCATCCGCCATATTTGAAGTTAATCAAGTGATTAAGATTTAATACAGGTATAGGTTGTGTTTTAATTACATTTTAATCATATGATTAACTTTAATCATATGTTCAACAACAAACTAATTATGTGACTAGATTTAATCAGATGGTTAAGCAAATGTTACACAGTGTTAGTGTTAACGACAAGTTGAACAACGGACCCCTGTTTGTCATAAAAGTTTTTTAATTTAAAGTCAATCAAAACATTTGAATTTGTTGAGCTTCGTGTGCACATGTATTTTATTTGTTTTTACATTATAGTTAATACTATTGTATCATTTCTTTATTTCTGTTTGATTTTATTTTGACTGATGCTGCTTTGAGGGACCGTCGGGGTATTGATCGTATAGTAGCTGGATTTACAACTACCTATGCAAACAGTGCCTATCATCACTAATTATCTAACAGGAATAAAACAGCCTACAATCCATTATTCAAGGCAATCAACGTGTTATTGGTGATAAAAATCATTATGGGAAAATTTCGCTGTCCAAGTAGTCGTGATAATGGTTGCTAAAAGTATTAAGTGAATCAGTTAATTAAAAAAATCTAGTCACTCATACCAACTTAGTTTATGCTAATTGGAATAAAGATAAAAAAAAAATAATGAAATGATTTATGGACGATATAGGTATAATAGAATAAAGTACATTTCAGCTTAAAATAAAATCAACGATAGAAGAAGAATAAATTTACATGTATGTTTGAAGAAAAATCAGACAGATATTTTCTGTATAGACTCCTGTGTGTACGACTCGGGTACAGTGCAACGAATAGGAGAACGACAAACAAGTTCTTGTTTTAGAAGACAGGGGCTAATTGACTGCTTATCATTATCTTACTGTGTAAGGGGCGTGGTATTGTATCAGGACTCATGTCGTATTCCTTTTAGATAATTAACTGCTTATCATTATCTTAATGTGTAAGGGGTGTGGTATTGTATCAGGACTCATGTTGTATTCCTTTTAGATAATTAACTGCTTATCATTATCTTACTGTGTAAGGGGCGTTGTATTGTATCAGGACTCATGTCGTATTCCTTTTAGATAATTCACTGCTTATCATTATCTTAACGTGTAAGGGGCGTGGTATTGTATCAGGACTCATGTCGTATTCCTTTTAGATAATTAACTGCTTATCATTATCTTAATGTGTAAGGGGCGTGGTATTGTATCAGGACTCATGTCGTATTCCTTTTAGATAATTAACTGCTTATCATTATCTTAATGTGTAAGGGGCGTGGTATTGTATCAGGACTCATGTCGTATTGTGGTTTTTGTGTTTATTTACGCATAGCGGTATCCAGCATGTTGGCCTATCTTATGTCTTAATTGTTTGTTTACGTATAACGGTATCCAGCATGTTGGCCTATCTTATGTCTTAATTGTTTGTTTACGTATAGCGGTATCCAGCATGTTGGCCGACCTTATGTCTTAATTGTTTATTTACGTATAATGGTATCCAGCATGTTGGCCTATCTTATGTCTTAATTGTTTGTTTACGTATAGCGGTATCCAGCATGTTGGCCGACCTTATGTCTTAATTGTTTGTTTACGTATAGCGGTATCCAGCATGTTGGCCTATCTTATGTCTTAATTGTTTGTTTACGTATAGCGGTATCCAGCATGTTGGCCGACCTTATGTCTTAATTGTTTGTTTACGTATAGCGGTATCCAGCATGTTGGCCGACCTTATGTCTTAATTGTGTTGTGTTTTGGTTTGCTTGTCTTGTGTTGCCAGTTTGTCTGGATTGTTCATTTGTAATTGCCCCTTCGGTATTCTCTAATGTTTATTGTATATATACGAGGAACATATTAATTTACAGATCCTAAATCGTGTAATTAATTAAGATTCTACTCCCTCAGATAAAGGTGGCCATTTACACTTTTGGCTATTCTGTTTATGCCCTTTGGTTTACTTGCTTCCTAAAACTTTTAAATTATTTGACTTTCCAACCATTCTATATTCCAGAAACATGTCATATCTACGTTTTTATTAGGTCCAGTTCTACTGTTTAAAAGTTAAAGTAACTCGTTGTTTTCTTAAATACATATTAGAATGACTACATACGTTGAAGATATACTCATAATTCACACAAAAATGGTATGTAATGAACAAAATCAAAGAAAGAAACAGCAACAAATTAATTTAGTGACAATCAAATTTATGTACAAATACTTTGAACACATTTGAATACAAATTATCGTTGGATTCATGAAAAACCCGAGAGGTATTCATAGAAAGAGGTGTTATTAGACAAATATCAAAAACTTAAAGTCAATGACCACAATCAGCTCAATTTCCTTCAAACCACGAGAATTGATATCAGTGTAAACAAATGGAACCAAGTACATGTCTAAATTTATAAATGCATTGTTTAATCACATGTAACATTTTAATAAATTAAGTCTTTATTAATCTACTGACTAGATGTTTGCATTGTTGTCGGAATTTTATGCTAAGAAAACTATATATTATCGGGTTAACGGCGCTACTAAGTAAATATGATCTGAGAAATAAGTGGTAAAACGTTTTCCCAGTTTTTGAAAGATTCTTGTAAAAGTCTGAGTTGACATTTCTTAAAATAGCAATTACGCAATAGGGTGCAAAGGTAAACAAAAACACAATAGTGACTATGCATAACATGAATGACGTTTTCTTCGCTTTGAACACGTTGCCATGGACGACGAGATCGTTTAAATTTAATGATTTGTTGGTATAGTTTTTATGATCATTTGATTTTAATTTATCCAATGTGATTGTTGGTGAGAGGTAATTCTGTCTGAATTCCTTTTCTATAGATCCAACTGTAAATATATTACGTTTATTCCAGTTCGGTGTGCCTGTATTATCATGTTCTAAACAACATTGTCCTGTATGGCAACCATTAAGGGTATTAGCATATTCTTCTTGTGAGAATTTGTGTCGAGGAGAACGTTGGCATTTACGAGTTCCGAAACCATTATTCCAGTTCAGTATATTTGTATTGTCATGTTCTGTATAGCGTTGTCCTGTACAGGAATCATTAGGTGTACATTCTTTTTGTGATACTTTTACTTGTTGTCGACGAGCACATTGGGATTTAAGAGTTTTGAATGCGCATTGCTCTGTACAGGAACCATTACGGGTATTAGTATATCGTTCTTGTGATAATTTGTGTCGAGGAGACCGTTGGCATTCAAAATTACCGAAACCATTTCTGTGACGAAAGATTTTCCATCCGATATATCCATATATTGTTATGAAAACTATATCTCCCACAATATGTGTTGATAAGAGGAATACAGTATGAATAAAGGGGTAGTTAGTGTTGATGAACTTGTCTTCTATCAAACAGGTCTTCCCATATACACCAGGACGGACATAAACTGTTATTGTACCATATAACAAAAGAGCAGGAATAGAACTTACGATCGCAAAGATGATTGAAACCACAACACATTTCTTGGCTGTCGTTGACGTGAACCGATGTTTACTTTGTTGGCAGTTTATACCAACGAACCGATCAATCGCTATTCCAAGTAACACACAGGAAGACGCAGAGTTCATAACCATAACAAAATATCTAGAAATTTTACACACCCATGGGTGATCGAAGTTGATAGCGTTCCTGATTAGCACTATCTCAATTGGTAAAGATACAACACAGTTTAATACGTCTAGCCAGGCTAGCGCCAGAATAAAAATAGTCGTCGACCTCATCTTAAACCTTACATTATTGGTCTTGGCTGTCTTTTTTAATGCGTTCCCTTTATGGTATACGGTCCTTCCCAATGTATGGACTCCATTCCCTTTGTGGTATATGTAACATACCAGTGAATTACCAGGTAAGCCTATCACCATAAGTAAAATAAGGTATATCATTGTTGGTAATAAATTATCTTCGAACATTACGTCATTTATGACGTCAATATCATACATTGTCATTGGTTGCGTTACATTGGTGTCAGCAGTTTTATCAAGACTGTAATTCCGTTTGTCGTAAACGGTATTTAGTTCCATATTTTCTGTTTTAATCGTTGTTTTGTTACTAGTAGTAATATCGAATATCATTGCTTCCTCAAGAAGAGTTTGAAGATACCAAAGGGGTAATCAGAATCCTCAACACAGTTTTCTGAAACAATAAACAGGAATATAAATGTAAAAACAAAGACAATGCACTTCACTATTCCGGTCGGTTCGAACTGCTTAGACTGCGTGATAAAACAAATTGTTCAAAGTGGCATAGTTTTATTCCATCTTCCGTGCTGTATGTTCCTTATATACAATAGCGTCAAATAATAAAGGTTGGCTGTGTGGTATTTATTTATCATTAGATTTGAAGCTGACTAGTGTCTGGATCATTGACTATTACTGATGATCCAGAAACAAATCAGATTGAAATCAAAAGATAAATACCACACATATCTAAATTAGTAGCACGCATCAATAAATGCACATTTATTATGCCTTATAATTAGTGTTTTAGTTGATTTAATACTATATTTGGAAATTCCCACGAACAGCGTGGTCCAATTGGTAGAGGAAACCGGAGGACCCGGAGAAAACCACCGACCTGTCGCAAGTCACTTACAAACTGCATCGAATAATGTTGTACACCTTGCCGTGATGGAGATTCGAACTCACAATATCAGTGGTGATAAGATCTGATTGCATATGTAGTTGCGAATCCAACTACCATACAATCACTGCCACGACGACCCATGCTCATTATTGAAGACCCTGCTGTAACTGAAATGTAGAACATCATTACAATCGTTGTTCCTTTGTTTTAATTTGTGTCCAAGTGTTATATTGTATAGTCTCTCATCTTTATTTACATCCATATCATTTCTTATTACAAGCTGTTCCCATGCTTTAAAATTTGTATCTAAGAGAAATCCTGTATAGCCTCTCATATTTATGTACATCCATATCATTTTTTATTAATTAGTAGTGTTCATATTTAAAAAAAAAACATTAAAATCATGAACAATTTTAGTAACTTACATTTTAAATACCTGTAGCTTTTTGCATTATCCAATATTACCATTCAACTGATCATATAAACTTCTGCGACAGTAAAGTGTTTTAAAAGGTGAATGAAATCATGTGCATTCCATGTTTATCAATAAACAACGGAAGCTGATGATACTTTCAAATGTTTTACGTCAAACTGATGTCAATGGTGTCACGTACATACTTATGTTTTTTTCGAATAACATATTTTTAATTACTGTCAGTGTGAAATCATTACATTAATGGTCTATAACAAGCATATATCAAGAAGAAGGATCTCAATAATAGGTTTAACCCCGTCACATGTGTGTGCCTGGCTCGATCTAATTCTTGGATTTCCAAAGCCATATGTCGTGGTGTTTTCTATGCTTAACGTCTTGAGGTGAGAGGTATTTGTTCGTTTTCGTGATATTGGTGGAATTTTTTACTCTCACTGTTGAACTTTTTCTTCAAAATCTATCATGGTAAGTACTGGTCATTTAGTTACGAGTGCCACTGATTCTGGTATTGCAGTGTCCATACTATGTATGTCGTCATATCGACAACAGTATGTGGTCTGTCAACGTTAAGCCAAATTTGTGCAGGTTCCTTATTATTTACTACTGCTAGAAAACACTACTACATGTATATTTGGATGGCATATCAATCTTTATATCTAGAAGATTGTGTTTTTTATTGACCCTGCCATGTTGATGAGCCTGTCCCAACACATGGTCGTGTTACTCGATCTTGAGTTTTATGTGTAATGCTTAAGAGATCGTTGTTTGTCCTTTTTCTTTTGGCCATTGTGTTGTCTGTTCTTCTTTGATTTATGGTTTCTGATTACCCCTTTAATATCTTCAAACTCTTCTTCGGATTATCTGTTGGCAGTTTGTTGTATTATGGAATATCAGGGTAAACTAGGTATGTTTTGATTGTTAATTATCGGATCACCGATGATTAATTGTCTCCTTGTTTGTACATGTACATCATTACTAACTGTTACGTGACTGTGCTAGTACAAGACAATATTAAGAGATTCATAAATAGCGTGTTGGATGCATAACTCTTATCAATCACTGTATTATTAGGTCTGTGTATTTATTTGTTTTTGTTTTCAAATATTGTTGTGCAATGTGGTTGCGTGCCCATGTGAGTGTAAACTAACAATTTAGGTGTGTCATAGTAAAATATCACACAAATTGTATAAGCAAGCCTTTGTGAAATACAGGGGTGAAATAAACGAAAGAGTATATCGAAGGGGAAGTCAAAAATAGAAAATCCAGAGAAACAGGCAACATAGTGTGCACAAGACGAAGACAAACAAAACATAAATACAACACAATATGTGTTGGACACCACTTTACAGGAGGAGGAGGGCTCATGTCTTATATATGTTATTTGTGGTTGTTTCAACCACAAATAACATATATAAGACATGAGCCCTCCTACAAACAACTGGAGGTAAAGACGAAGCGAACAACGTAAATAAGACATGAGCCCTCCTACAAACAACTAGAGGTAAAGACGAACCG
Source organism: Bathymodiolus septemdierum (assembly GCA_963383655.1). NCBI lineage: Eukaryota > Metazoa > Mollusca > Bivalvia > Mytilida > Modiolidae > Bathymodiolus > Bathymodiolus septemdierum. The sequence goes on from OY726525.1 coordinate 68,267,574, forward strand.
AGCAACGTAAATAAGACATGAGCCCTCCTACAAACAACTGGAGGTAAAGAAGAACCGAACAACGTAAATAAGACATTAGCCCTCCTAGAAATAACTGGAGGTAAAGACGAACCGAACAACGTAAATAAGACATGTGCCCTCCTACAAATAACTGGAGGTAAAGACGAACCGAACAACGTAAATAAGACATGAGCTTTCCTACAAACAACTGGAGGTAAAGTCGAACTGTTTTATGCGGAAATCGTAAGGGACATAACAACACGAAACTTAGAACGTAAAAACACATAAAGGGACAACACAAAAAAATAAAAAGATGAGCAAAAGATTTGAAAGACAAATATATTAAAAGATTTGGGAGCAAGAAAACCAAAGGACCTAAGCAGTATAACCAAGCAGTGGATACCTGGAATATTCCCCACTTGACCTGAAACAACAATCCACCAATCAGTCATAGTTCAGGAACGGACCAAGTTAGTTGTACTTTTACAACTTGTCCGGTTGACGCGTCGTACATTCAGGTAGAAGTTTAAATTTAGTTTTTGTTTACATCTACACTGTATCTGTATAAATAACAATGGATTCGTTAGTAATTAATAAACATTTTAACACTTATTTATGTGTCTTCACTTTCTGAGTTCTGTGTTGTGATGTCCGTTGCGATTTCCGCATTAAAACGATGTTCGGTTCGTCTTTATCTCCTGTTGTTTGTCTAACACATTATGGTGTGTGTTTTTTTCTTTTTTTCGTCTTGTGTACCCTATGTTGCCAGTTTCTCTGGATTGTCCTCTTTTGATTGCCCCTTCGGTATTCTCTAATGTTTATTTATTATCGTTCAGAACTATTTCATCTTTTACATTGATTTATCATGGTCTATTGCAGAAATCATAGCATTCTGTCAGATTACCACTTGCAATTTGTGTTTTGATTTGAAGAAACAAATTATAGTTTACTCATTGAGTTACCAAATATACAGTTAAGCACATTATTTATTCATGGTGCATTAAGCTTTCAACGTGCACGGGTCATCAGAAACATTTCGAGTCGACCGATTTTGAAACGACGAGATTCAACTGTATATTGTATATCTGCAATCGTGTGTTTGAGTACTAATAAAGGGGTCAAATAATTACTGTATTATTTCAGCAATGACAAAATTAATCTTCTAAAAATTTAATTATGCATATTGTACTGTCTTCGATTTGGGTGTTGTTGGGTTTTTTTTTTTGTGACTAAATACTTCAACAAGTATATATAAGAAAACATAAAATAACAGAAAAAGTACATTTTGAAGATCCCAAAGTGATCATCAGCAGCCATTAATTGAAGGACAGACAATACAATGAAAAAACGAAAACGATCAAATACAAACAATGGTTGACAAACAAACTACACAGAACACTAACGACTGAGCTGTAGGAACCCCACTAAAAACGTGGATGGACTCAGTTACTCTAGAAGGGTCAGTAACTTCTGCTACATTAGTGACACCCGCCGTGTTTACTCTTATTGAAATCCGATGATTAGTGATGAACGAGGAAACGACGGGGTTGTAATTACGACAAATGGAACACATACGTTGTTATTTCTGACGCCGGTAGTCTGTAATGAATTAGTCAGTGCCGTCTTAACCCATGTGCACGCTGGGTACTTGCCCGGGGGCCCTATGCTAATCTATGTATGTTGTGTACATGTTTTTTTAATGTTTAAACACTGATTTTGTTGGAAATACCAATACAATAAATATATGTTTTATTTTATCGATCATTTACACTTTTATTCGTGGTTGTGTAGGTAGGGGCCCCAAATGCACTGCTTTGCCCGGGGGTCTATAATGTTGTTAAGACGGCCCTGTATTAATTAAGTCATAATCAATAGACAAGGGGCATTACTGTTGTGTAACATCTGTGATCGTCTTCTCGTCGACTTGTTCTTTTAATCCTATTAAACAGTCTTAATGCAGGGGTCTTTTAACTTCACGTGGGAAATATAAAAGATATTCTTTCACTGAATAATTTCCATTTTTTGACTATGCTGATCTTGCATCTATCCAATTGAACTCGAAATAAAGGGTACCACAGATACAGTTATATATTATTCATACCTTGATCTATACCGATTGGCTGTTGGGATGATTTCAACTTTCCTATTGTGAACTTTCTATTTATTCAGCATAATGTATATGTCTTAGTTGATACAGTAACCAAAAACTTATGATTCGTATCAATATTTCATTGATAAAGGGTTGCTGATAACGAGGAGGCTACTGAATCAAGGGTTTTTACTGGTAAATTTGTAGTCATCACTTCAAATTGTACGGTCGATAACATGACGCGGTTGACCGTTACTGATTGTTGCCTAGATTCCACTTTTTTCTTTAATCCATTCGTGAATCATTATTGAATATGCTTTATCACGAGGTTATAATATGAGAAACACAATGGATGCCACTAGTTAAGCAGAAAATGTCTACACTTTCGGAACCTCTCAGGTCATATCATATGCCACTAGTTAAGCAAGAACTGGTTACACTTTCGGAGCCTCTCGGGTCATATCAGATGCCACTAGTTAAGCAGGAACTGGTTACACTTTCGGAACCTCTCAGGTCATTATTATGACGTCATATCAGATGTTTCCTGTGTAGTGTTTTGTGGACCATTCATTGTTGTTTTCATCTTTTTTTATCTTTTGTTTTACAATCATATACCTTCATTCATCATTATCTGTAAACAATGCACCTTGGTCGTCCAGGTTCAACCAAGGGTACCTGTTTTACAATAAAGGATTACATGTACAATAAAAATCATCACATATTTATAAATCATCACACATATCCTTTATATGTTGGCCATTGCATTGTCTGTCTTAAATTTACATGCTGGCTACCTCTTCAATAAACATTTATTAATGGTGACAGGTGTTGGTTACATATTGTAAATTTGAATTGGTGAGAAAATCAGTATGGCAGATATATGGAATCAATATCGCTCTATTAAATAATAAAAACAAGTCGATATTTAATTGTGTCACCACCCACGTGGTTTATTATTTATAGTATAATCATTATAGAAACTCACGTCGGTAGTTAGTTGAACCATGTTTAATAAGAGCGATGTGTAGGAAGCGTTCGGAAGTCGTAATTATTATTCAAAACGGATATTTGTTATTTACAAAGCATTCTAATAGTCAATATAAATGGCAGTTAATATGTCGTTTGTACAACATTATATATTTCTCATCTGCTAATATCCCGACCAACGTAAATACTGTACGATTTGTAATTTCCTGATGAATAAAACGTGGTACCATCTTATCCAGAATTTGTTGCATGGTAATGTTATATAAAATAAAACAGAAATTGTGTAAACAACATTGGTTGATTTAAGCGGTAGTATAATTTTAACAGCAATATGTTTGTTTACCTGCTTAAGTCCAAAAATAAATTTAATTGGGGGTATCAATTTAACATATACACAAGTAATAGAAATTCGATTTCTGAATCATTGAACAATTTTAAAATAACAAATGAACTAATTCCATAACTCTCGTCACTCCAGGTGATGGTCATCTTCCCACATAGAAGGGGTTTTTTGGTTCATAAATTCTAGAAATGACATACTGTAAACACGTGTTCCTTTCCTCTGGGCAATAGTCTATGACTATTATAACATTCAAAATCGTTTACAAAGAAAACTAAAAAGCAAGCAACACGAACCCCACTGAAAACCGGGGGTGAACTCGGGTGCTCCGGAAGGGTACGGAGTTTCTGCTCCACTAGTGGCACCTGTCGTGTTAATCTAGTTACAAACCCGGTGATAAGTCATGAATGAGGAAAGGACCGGGAGGTGTTTACGACAAGTAGAACATATCCGTGGTCATTTGTGACACAGATATTCCATAACGGTCAACCAAGTAATGGTGGCGACCGTAAAACTTTCGAAGTGATGACTTCAACTTAACCAAGAGGAACCCTTGGTTCAGTAGCTCCCTTGTTAGCAGCAACCCACTATCAAGGAAATCTGCAGTGGTATATACTGGTATTACTCCTAAATAGCTGCCTCGTTTTCGATCAATGTTAAGGAACATGACTGTAGTAGTTCATAAAGTACTATAAAATTAAATTTTCACAAAACAATAGTTAGGTATGACATTTCTTTGCAAATATTGGGAATTTCAACATGATGAAACAAGTAATTCCGGGAATGATCGGCAGTCATAGTAGAGGGGTTCCTATTTATATCAAATCGTGTCTAATTATATCTCATTAATATGCTATTTTGAAATATCAGAAAATTTTTCCATCAGGTGTTTATAGCATATTGTAATAAAGCTATAACTCATTATTATTGTTACCAGCAAATCGATTGGATGATCCGTTAGAAGTGACAAATATAAAATATTGTAGGTTCATCGTTTGTAGAAGTGACAAATATAAAATATTGTAGGTTCTTCGTTTGTAGAAGTGACAAATATAAAATATTGTAGGTTCATTGTTTGTAGAAGTGACAAATATAAAATATTGTAGGTTCATCGTTTGTAGAAGTTGTTTGAACAGAAACGCATGAAGAGAAATAAAACAAAGTAACAACAACTCCATCTTTTGAGTTTTATTTTGTATGAAAGAGTGAGGGATTGCTGTTTAACGCCAAATGACCAATTTTATTTTTCAGCTTTCACATTGGAGGCGAGCACGCTAACCACTAGCATGTTTCTCTTGTATGAAAGATACCAAACGGGTAATCAGAAACCATAAATTGAAGGACAGACAATCAAATCACCAAAAGAATAGAACAGTAATACAAAAAAAGAAAAACATGAAATTTTGTTTTAAAAATAGATGACCTGCTAATTGTATCTGTGATATATAAAAGTACAACAAAATGCATTGAAAAAGTCATTAAACTAAATTACATTGGTATGGATATGACAATTGGTTTTATTTGTGAGATGTTTTTACATCATAATAAAATTTATTTAAAAACAAACTTTACATTAGCGTTAATGGCCCAGGGTTGCACATTTAAAGGTCCATGTTTTACATCAATCTCACTGGTCCAAGTGTAGCAAGTGAAAATTAAAAAAAGTTCACTTAAACATCCTTAATATTCATTGTTTTAGCATTTCATCATAATATACACAATTAGAAGATACACTTATTACCATGTATTAGCTCTATGTTGATAAATAATATATAGTTATATGTTATTCCGAATAAGTTATAATTGCAGTTTCTCCTATCAATTAATGAATTCTATATATCATGACAACTATTAATTGTTTCTATTATTTGAATCCCAATATCGTTTATAGTTTGTAAATTACTTTGCAGAAACGAGGTAAACATTATTGGTTTGTTTTGAAAAGTTATTGAAGAGTTACAAAATATTCTGGGTTTTTCATAGAATGAAATCAATGTCATTATTACACTATTGAATAAGTTCCTGTAATTTTGATCATGATTTGATACATATTTTATTAAAATTGGGAACGATATTCAAATTTAGAATTTATACATTTGAGCAATTCCATAACAAATATTGTCATTAAGCTTGATGTCTAACTTACGGAGCCAACACTTACCTATTACATTCCAACTTTCTAATCGTTCATGTAAAATTCGGAATGCTTTTGCTGTCAATAGTTTCTTGCATGTTAATCATGCCCGTGTTTCCATTTTCCACTCCCAAGCAGCAAACATTCCTATCTATTTGGTTAATGCTGCCTCCCCAGATAAATCCCCATACCAAAGTTTTAATTTTTTGTAACGTATTTTTCCGGTATTCCCCGCATTTCAATTTCGTAACCACAAAGAGAGATCAAAAGATTTTTCACTATGAAAGTTTTGCCTGTATATGTCAAGTTTCTACTTTTCCAAACATGGACACAATTTTTCATTTTATCTATTATTGATTTCCATATCTCACCATTTTGTATATTATAACCATGATGAATGCCAAGAGTTTTATATCCTTTGTCCAAACTATTTTTGCATACTGTATGTCTGCTACTGTTTACCGATCCAATATACATACCTTTTGTCTTTTCATAATTGACCTTCGAACCAGGGGCCTTTCCATATATAGATAAAACATCAATTTGTTTTTGACAGAATCATAATTATTATTGAATAGTTGAGTGTCATCTGTAAACATTAGTGAGATTTTTTATATACTCAGTAGAACATAAACAATTTTGTAGGCGGCTGTCAGGGGTATCGATTTTGCCTCCGTTTCTTCGACGGTGTATGTGTTGTTTTTTTTTGTTTTTTTTTCATTTTGTTTAAATCAAACAGATACAAAATTAACCAAGAGTTTACAATTGATTTGTACAACAGAAACTAATTATAGATTTGATTTGATTTGATTTGATTAATTGTGTTTAACGCCACTTTCAGCAATATTTCAACTATATCATGGCGATCAGCTTTAGTGGTGGAAGAAGCCGGAGAGAACCACCGACCAAGGGCAAGCAACTGGTAACCTTTATCACTTGCGGCTGTGAGTCGAATGCACCCTTCTTTGTAATATACAAAGCCGGGCGCGAACCCACGTCGTATTTGTGATAGGCTTGTATGAGTTGTTAGGTAATCCAACTACCTATCTCATTGAGCCACCCGGGCCCTCTAATTATAGATGAAAAGAGCAAATATGTCAGTTATATCATGGCGGTTAATTTATTGGTGGAGGAAACAATAGAAAACCACCGACCTGTCGCAAGTCACTGAAACTTTATCACTTGTACAATAATACCCCCAGCAATGCTATTGTAAATGCGACCTTGACCATCACCTGAGTAGCCATGCAAGAGAAAAAAAACGTTATATCCAATACGGATCGCTTCTTTTGCTTCAATAGTACTGTATCTTATACATCATGTTGCATCGAGTAGACCTCGCCATGAGTGGGATTCGAACTCACAACTACAGGCAGTGGTAAATCAAACTACCATATGATCACGACCATGATGGCCCCAAATAAATATATTATGCTTAACCTCAAAAACATGTGGCTGTAAAAAAAAAATGTTTAATAATAAATGTATTTTATACAAAAGCCACACAAGCAACTAAAACATATATTAAAGTTTGTGTTCAGTCTATTATTTTTATTATCTGCTGTTTCACCCCAACTTTGACAATATTTCAAGCATATCGTGGCATGAAAGTTTAATCAAAGACATATCAAATTATATAAGGAAATATGAGATTAGGAAGAAGAGTTTGAAGATAACAATGGGGCAATCATAATCCGTATATCGAAGAACAGACAACACAATGGCCAAAAGAAAAAGTACAAAAGGACAAACAACGATCTACAAAACATACATATCAAACTAAAGATCGAGTAACACGAACCCCACTAAAATACCGGGGGTGACCTCAGGTGCTCCGGAAGGGTATGTAGTTCCTGCTCCACTAGTGGCACTCGTCGTAGATGTTTCCTGATAGTGTAATACCAACATACAAAAAGATTGTTAGAGGGAAATAAAATAATAATTATAATGCAATTGGTTATGTAACAAGCAATTTCATTGGTCAATTGCATTTACAGATCAGAGTAAATTTTACGTTTTACCATGTTTGAAACTTTTCAAGTTGATATTTTTGGCTATGATTACATAATAGATCATTGCATATTTTTTAAAGCGTTTGATTTCTGATCGAAAAGGTTTGTAACTACGGGACTATTTTGGCGGATATGATATGTGAAAAGGCGGAATGAAATTGATTAATAACAGCCGATAATTGTAAACAAATGTTATTGTTTGAAGAATTTCATTAGATTGGGATTAAGCGTAGTGTTGCCGTCGTAAATCGTCGCTTTTACGGTTACGTTGTCGCCGAATTTTTCTGATGCATATAAATGTTTAAAACAAATAACCATTAACAAAATTGCTCCTATGTGCGTTTCTGAAACAACCTTCATCAGGTACGCTCAAATTCGAAAAATTTAGGGAAAAAAAATTAAAAGTGTTTGGGAGTAAGAAAACCAAATGGGTCTAAACATGATAAGTACACCTTTTTGTACATTTAAGTACATCTTTTTGTACATATAAGTACATCTTTTTGTTCATTTAAATACACCTTTTTGCAAGATTTTTTTGCTAGCTTAAATACTTCATGACGGTTTCCCAATCAGAAAAAGGAAACGCGCACTGACTATGAAAATTGTAAAATCTTTAAAACGTCAAAGTTATTTACCAGTGATCAATAATTCTAGCTGTATAATATTAATTTACACAATTATATTTCTATTATAATTACTCTGGTGATTTTATAAATTTATTATCTGTTACTCGATCAATCTTCATCATAATTGATATTAGTCATCCATCCTTAAAGAACACTAGGTGCATGGAAGCAAAAGGTTCCATGTTCACCCTTCAAGGGATGTGTAGGTGTTAACACTTAATGGGATAAAGTTTGTCTAACTTGCTGCAATGCGCTGATTTTCCATGAAAACTCTAGTTTCATCCACTGATGCATTGTAATTTTTAAAAGAAAAGCTTGGAGATATCAATGGGGTAATCAGAAGCCGAACATATACTTCAACGGCCAACGAAAACGGAAAGGGACAAACAATGATCTACAAATCACTACAGAGACAAGTAAGATTGAACAAGAACCCAACTAAAAACCGGTGGGTGAACTCAGGTGCTGCGGAAGGGTAAACAGTTCCTGCTCTGCTAGTGACACCTGTCGAACATCATACGATATGGAAATCGTGTTGGACACCAGTCAGTATACTACAATGTGCCGACTCTTTTTTCGAAATCTACAAAAAATAATCTTTGACGTAAATGGAGCGTGGTACTGTGCAAACGTGCTACCCATTATGGTCGACGATCATGCTTTCCATGTTTATACTCTGACAATCCCCATCGGGAGGGAATCCCCGAAATCCCCTATATACCACCTAGGTATGCACTGGTTAGTTTCGACGAAAACCCCTCTTTATGTGCAACAGAAACGAAGAATACGGCTGAGAAACTGACTACTGGTGACAGTTACCAGGGTTTAAGTTACAGTCGCTGCCCAGAACGAACATCAGTTGTCATGTTATAATGCAAAAATGTAACCGTGGACAATAATGAATACCATATTTGGAGAATTAAAAACCCGACAAAAGAATACGAGTATGCATGTTACAGCTGCTTCGAGAAATAAAGCCATCTGTCTTGAACTTCTTTGATCTTTAGCATACCATTTAAATATAGCATGAAACGATAACAACAGGAAACAAAATATCAAAGATATAACAATATTCTAATGCTATCTTCCTTAACATTATACCATGAACGGAATGGTCGATAATACTTGAAGTGAAACTAGAACAGGGTTTTAAGATTTGTATTTGCAGTCAGATAAGAGAATGTGCAAAACTGTAGAATGTGAATTGAAATGTTAATATGATATTCATAGGGAATTTGATGAATATTTATGCTGTTATACAACACACTTCGTTCTAAAAGAAAGAAAGATAAGAGATTAGTTCACCTGATAATCGTGATCATATGGTAGTTGGATTTACAACTACATATGCAATCAGTGCCCATCACCACTAAAGTCGTGAGTTCGAACTCCATTCATGGCGAAGTGTACTCGATACGACAATATGTGATAAAGTTTGTCAGTTTCCTCCACTAATAAAACTGACCGCCACGATATAGCTGAAATATTGTTGAAAGTGGCGTAAAACACCATAAACAACCTGATGGTGGTATGTTACTTGAAGAAAACGCTATACATGACAATTGTAAAGCTGAGTTTTTTACATAGGATGCAGCGAGTATTTTATTAAAACAATAACATCGAAATTATCTGCGACAGATGACCCCGACAACTGCTACTTGTAAAATAACTTGCTTAAAATGTGTAATATCCGGTTCATCATATATTACATATTATTAAAATTTCATAATGGTCTGCATTTTCCAACATCAACAATAATTTGCGCATTCCATTCAACTGATCCGTTCTGATAATACAGTATATATACATAAATGTACATACATGGTGCTTTATCAGTTGAGTTATAGTGTTTAACGCCACTTTCAACAATATTTCAGTTATATCCGTGGCGGTCAGTTTTATTGATGAAAACTACCGACCTATCACAAGTAGCTGACAAATTTTATCACATAATGTTATATCGAGTACACGTCTCGATGAGCGGGATTCGAAATTACAACTTTAGTGGTGATAGGCTCTGATTGCATAGGTAGTTGTAAATCCAACTACCATACGATCGCGACCACGACGGTCCCTCGTTTTATCAATTAAGTAGCACATTGTGCCATTTACTTTTTAAAATAAATTTAATTAAGTGGGCACCGGTCAATCTGATTAGCAATAGAGGGTATCTGCTGAACATTGATGTGTAGGTCATGGTAGCTGGCTATATCTGTGATATCCTGGATTTCAAGCTCCGTGGGATAGATGCGATCACGAAAATCACCAAACTTACAATTATGTAGTGGGAGTACACCATTTATATTGCGATACATGAAATTTAAGGATCGGATTAGCTTCCTTTCGTATTTCTTGTGAAGCCCATGCACGAATAAATGGAAGAGAAACCGAAGGGGCAATCAAAAATGGATAATCCAGTGACACTGGCAATACTGGGTACAAAAGACAGAACGAAGACAAATAAAACAATGCAAAAAGACAAACTACAACACAGACAACTAAAAAGATGAACAACACTAACCCTTGAGAATAAAGGAGAACGTCGGCGAGAGGAGGAGTTATTACTTTAATATTTATATCTACGAGGAGAGGTCATATATCGCACAAGGCAACACGAACCCTTGAGAATAAAGGAGAACGTCGGCGAGAGGAGGAGTTATTACTTTAATATTTATATCTACGAGGAGAGGTCATATATCGCTCAAGGCAACACGAACCCTTGAGAATAAAGGAGAACGTCGGCGAGAGGAGGAGTTATTACTTTAGTATTTATATCTACGAGGAGAGGTCATATATCGCTCAAGGCAACACGAACCCTTGAGAATAAAGGAGAACGTCGGCGAGAGGAGGAGTTATTACTTTAGTATTTATATCTACGAGGAGAGGTCATATATCGCTCAAGGCAACACGAACCCTTGAGAATAAAGGAGAACGTCGGCGAGAGGAGGAGTTATTACTTTAGTATTTATATCTACGAGGAGAGGTCATATATCGCTCAAGGCAACAGGAACCCTTGAGAATAAAGGAGAACGCCGGCGAGAGGAGGAGTTATTACTTTAGTATTTATATCTACGAGGAGAGGTCATATATCGCTCAAGGCAACACGAACCCTTGAGAATAAAGGAGAACGTCGGCGAGAGGAGGAGTTATTATTTTAGTATTTATATCTACGAGGAGAGGTCATATATCGCTCAAGGCAACACGAACCCTTGAGAATAAAGGAGAACGTCGGCGAGAGGAGGAGTTATTACTTTAGTATTTATATCTACGAGGAGAGGTCATATATCGCTCAAGGCAACAGGAACCCTTGAGAATAAAGGAGAACGTCGGCGAGAGGAGGAGTTATTACTTTAATATTTATATCTACGAGGAGAGGTCATATATCGCTCAAGGCAACACGAACCCTTGAGAATAAAGGAGAACGTCGGCGAGAGGAGGAGTTATTACTTTAGTATTTATATCTACGAGGAGAGGTCATATATCGCTCAAGGCAACAGGAACCCTTGAGAATAAAGGAGAACGTCGGCGAGAGGAGGAGTTATTACTTTAATATTTATATCTACGAGGAGAGGTCATATATCGCTCAAGGCAACACGAACCCTTGAGAATAAAGGAGAACGTCGGCGAGAGGAGGAGTTATTACTTTAGTATTTATATCTACGAGGAGAGGTCATATATCGCTCAAGGCAACAGGAACCCTTGAGAATAAAGGAGAACGTCGGCGAGAGGAGGAGTTATTATTTTAGTATTTATATCTACGAGGAGAGGTCATATATCGCTCAAGGCAACACGAACCCTTGAGAATAAAGGAGAACGTCGGCGAGAGGAGGAGTTATTACTTTAGTATTTATATCTACGAGGAGAGGTCATATATCGCTCAAGGCAACAGGAACCCTTGAGAATAAAGGAGAACGTCGGCGAGAGGAGGAGTTATTACTTTAATATTTATATCTACGAGGAGAGGTCATATATCGCTCAAGGCAACACGAACCCTTGAGAATAAAGGAGAACGTCGGCGAGAGGAGGAGTTATTACTTTAGTATTTATATCTACGAGGAGAGGTCATATATCGCTCAAGGCAACACGAACCCTTGAGAATAAAGGAGAACGTCGGCGAGAGGAGGAGTTATTACTTTAGTATTTATATCTACGAGGAGAGGTCATATATCGCTCAAGGCAACACGAACCCTTGAGAATAAAGGAGAACGTCGGCGAGAGGAGGAGTTATTACTTTAGTATTTATATCTACGAGGAGAGGTCATATATCGCTCAAGGCAACAGGAACCCTTGAGAATAAAGGAGAACGCCGGCGAGAGGAGGAGTTATTACTTTAGTATTTATATCTACGAGGAGAGGTCATATATCGCTCAAGGCAACACGAACCCTTGAGAATAAAGGAGAACGTCGGCGAGAGGAGGAGTTATTACTTTAGTATTTATATCTACGAGGAGAGGTCATATATCGCTCAAGGCAACACGAACCCTTGAGAATAAAGGAGAACGTCGGCGAGAGGAGGAGTTATTACTTTAGTATTTATATCTACGAGGAGAGGTCATATATCGCTCAAGGCAACACGAACCCTTGAGAATAAAGGAGAACGTCGGCGAGAGGAGGAGTTATTACTTTGGTATTTATATCTACGAGGAGAGGTCATATATCGATCAAGGCAACACGAACCCTTGCGAATAAAGGAGAACATCGGCGAGAGGAGGAGTTATTACTTTGGTATTTGTATCTACGAGGAGGGGTCGTATATCGCTCAAGGACAGTGCATACAAATATGGACACGCGTGAGTAAACCAGTATTCCCTTTCCTAAGCTAAACCAATGAACTGAAAACACAACTTTTTTCTTTCATTTATTGAAGGAAATTAAAATGTCATAAAATAATAATATAGATTAATTTCTTAAGATAATTAATCACCAGCGTTGACTACATTAGATGTGATTAAATCAGACATAATATTGTACCGTTATAATTCAACGATTTGTGGCATTGTAAAAATTAATGTTGTTGTTGGATCATAATTGAAGCATGATAGTTGTCGCTGTAGTAGAAACGAGAAAGTTCTTTAAACAGAAGGATTGGATTGTATTATGCTACAAATATTAAAGCCCTAGGGGTTATATTTTTTTAAAATATTGGTTCATGGGTTTGTACAAATTAATTTCTTCTAAATTTCAGTCATAATTTTACAATCTGGGTAAAATCAGATCTCTCATTTCCTCCTCTTTACTGATATGTCACGGCTGGGAGATATGATATTACTTTGTGTATATTATACAATTATTGACTTTTAATGATGTCTACTCATGACTATACGGACCTGGTCAACGGCCGAGGTTAATCAATCATTGACCATGTCCGTATAGTCATGAGTAGACTGAAATTAAAAGTCAATAACTGCTTTATTAAATAATAAGGAATTTTTCAAACTTTTCAACAATATATTCAACAAAATAGGCTACCATTGTTTTATCATTTTTCAAGATTATTTAAATTTTATAATTTATAATTTTTTTTTTTTGAAAATTTGGAAATTTTATATGAAATTTTTGAAAAAAAATTAAATTTTGTAAAATTTAGAAATTTTGAAATTTTTCAAAATTTTGTCCTTTTTTACAATTTGATTGGCCGGCTGGAAATGAAATCTCGTCTCTGGTTGGACAACGTTGAAACACCGAATAGACAATAGACAAAAATAGAAACAAGCCCGAATATACCTCACGCGAGGTGTACTCACTGCACGCGAGGTATACTCACTCTGAGGTAGAGTTGAGAAAATGCTGTTTAGGCCAATCAGCGAAAAGCTAAATTTCTTATAACTTAATAAAATTTAATATTCTACTGGAGTGCATCAACAGATTTATGAAATATTGTTCGTGTAACTTGTAATATCACTATTACAACAATTTTATTATAGTCCGATTTTGGGTTTGTTGACACCAACATTTTGTCGGTAACTTTTATTTCTGGCTCGTACTTATGACAGCCCATGGCGACTAAATATTGTAATTGTAGCAAGGAATGGATACATATAGTTCAAAATAATGTCAGATTACCTTTTAGTAGTATGATTCTGTATATATCCAAATTTGAATGGTGTGAACTTGACAACTTTTATGTCGGGCGTCATATTTGTTACGCTTCGCATTCGGAACGTTTCAATATTTATCATAATGATATAAGGTAATTAACGTTATACCAAAGGTTCCTAAACATGTTTATGGTAATTACCAGTTCCGCTTTGGTATCTCGATGGCAATGGTCGGTAAATGGTAAACCAATGGGTAAATAAAAAGTATAAAAGCCACGGTCTACAAATAAACATTTAGTTGTCTTCTACCCTGGGCAACCCGTTGTGTTATCAGAGCACCCTTGAAGAGAATATACCCAGTTTAGTTCCAATACCAGTTACCAAAACCAGAATTACTCCATAAACCAGATAGGGCTACGAGAATCTTGGCGGAATAATTCACCATGGACAGTACCAGGTCCGTCTCGGTTACGCTAAGGTCAATGATCAAAGCATTGGAAGACATATTTGGTATCTTCAAACTCTTCTTAATCCATTTTCTTGAAATTAGTATTTATCACGAGCATAATGATAAAGCGCTATGTACTTTTTCTTTGTCCTTGCTTGTCATGTTTCTTTATTTTGTATATAGTCTTTTTTTATGTTCTTCTCTTTCTTATTTGGTTATAAACGTGATCAGTTAAATCATTTGTATATCGAAATTAATATGTGATGTCTCGACTCGAAATGAGTTCATTGATTTGTTATTGTACTAGTATATTTGTAAATTGAGTTCATCTACTTATACTATATATCTTTTATCATATTCAGAAACCACTGTGCCAATATGAACCCTACTTGCTAGGTTTAGTCCTTTGATTACCCCCACATAAATTAGATATCTTCGTTAGGTTCAAACTACATCCGAGATGGCCGCTGTTATTGGAAGTTGAAAATTCTTAAATGAATCAAGAATTGGCTCAAATTGTAACTGTAGGGTATTATAATGATCTTTTTAACATGTATTCCGTTTTATTATTTTTTGTTTGTTCGTTTGTTTGTTTGTTTGGTTTTTTTTTTTTTTTTGTCAAGTTCATACGTTAGCCGATTTTTGCTATTTCAGTAAATAACCATTCGACAAAGCTTCTCCTCTGAAACTACTCAGGCAATTAGAAACAATTTTGGCAGGAATAGTCGATGAATGATCCCCTTTCTAAATCGTATCCGACGGATCCGAACTCCATTCCAGATGGCCGCTGTTACTGGAAGTAGAAAATTCTTAAATGGAGCAAAGCTGCTTTATTTGATACCAGAATCTGCTTAAATTTAAATGTAAATAAGGGTAATAACAAAATTACCGAACTCCGAACAATCTTACTAAAGGAAAGTCAAAACTCATAAGTATATAAACAGACAAAATCAGTCAACAACCGGAAAACTGTGAAAACCGTAATGACCCTGACTTGGTACAGGCATTTCTAAAGAAATGGTGAGTTGAATTAAGACCTTCAGTCAAAATCGTTATAAAATATACAATTTTCATCATAAGGTAAATATTTCTTCGTGTGAGCGATTCAGGCCTCACGTGAGCCACTAGTTTCTACATGTATTAAAATTGTTAATGCCGTGACATTGTAACGCCAAATACAAAATAGTATCTGAGAAGATAATTGTTGTAAACTATCAACATCAAGGATAATAAGTAACTATAGACGAACATTATACATGTAATTTACAAAGTATGTTAATATTGGGAAATTATTGAATGTGACAATAAATGTCATTTTGCGCATTTGTTTTATTTATTTTTGATATGTTAAACAATATAGTCATATGTTGTTGCCCCTTTTTTCTATTCAGTAAATTAAGACGAGACGTGTTTGTTTGTTTTGTTGATATTGGTGGACTTGTTGACCATCACTGTTTAAACTTTGTTTTTCATAGTTTGTGTTCAGTGAATTAAGGCGAGAGGTGATTGTTCGTTTTGTTGATATTGGTGGGCTTGTTGACCATCACTGTTTAAACTTTCTTTTCATAATGTAATAATAATAGAAGAATTATAGCACTTAGCTAGTGGTCATTGTCCTGATTTATATACCTAAACTTTTAACTATATCAAACCTCGGATTACGTCCACGGTCGATAAACTTAACTCCTGACATTGACCACATCAAAACCGGTAAAATAATATTGTAAGATGTTGCATTTATTTGACGACCTATGACCTCTTCATGACAAATATGCTATCGTTCCTGCGGACAAGGCTTCCAACAATATCGTGTGTGTATGTAAATCTTATTACTTCGAATGCCTAATCAAGGAATTAGGCATAAATAACAACACCTCTAGTAATACCACATACAAACCTACTTCGTTCGACAAAGATGAAATCCTAGCTAACCACAGATCATTCATGACCTCTTTAAACATTCCCTCTGGTAAAGAGTCTGAGGATTTACTCTATTTATATTGGATACCTAAACTCCATAAGACACCATACAAAGAAAGGTACATAGCGGGATCATCAACTTGTTCGACGAAAGAATTGTCTATTCACCTGACAAAGATTATGTCTGCAGTAAAAGAGGGACAACAGAAATATTGTGAAACTGTTTACTCGCGTAGTGGCATAAATCACATTTGGATTTTGAAAAACTCTAAAGATCTTTTGGATAACCTGAAATCAAGATCTTTCTCTCAGGTATCCTCCATCAAAACTTTTGATTTTTCAACTCTATATACCACCCTACCGCATGACAAATTAAAAACCCGCTTAAAAGAAACAATTCACAAAGCTTTCAGTCATAGAAACTATGGCTCAAAATTTGTTGTGTTAGGCTACAATTCCACATATTTTTCAAACAAAATTCAAAAAGGTAAAACATTCTACTCCGAGGAACAAGTGATCCGTATGCTGGAGTTCCTCATCGATAACATATTTGTCTCCTTTGGAGGGATACTGTTTCAGCAGGTCGTCGGCATACCAATGGGTACGAATTGTGCCCCTCTTCTAGCCGATTTATTTTTATACTCATATGAGTCGGAGTTTCTTCAAAAGCTTGTAAAAGATAAGAAGTTTCATGAGGCTAGAGCCTTTAATTTCACATACAGGTATATTAATGACGTTTTATCTATCAATAATTCTAGATTTGCAGAATTTCTTCCATTGATATATCCTCCAGAGCTGGAAGTTAAAGAGACCACAGATACAGCTTCGTACGCATCATTTTTGGACTTATACCTCGAATTTGACGACAGTGGTCAAGTCAGTACTAAAATTTATGATAAACGGGTAGACTTCAATTTTAAAATCATAAATTTTCCAAATGTGTGCAGCAATATACCATCTTCTCCTGCATATGGTGTTTACATCTCGCAATTGATTCGCTATGCAAGGGCCAGTAGCAATTATTCTGATTTCCTGAAACGTCATCTTCATCTGAGAAACAGGCTACTGGATCAGGGCTATAAAAAGATTCGCCTTATTCGATCTCTTAAAAAGTTATATTCCGATACCGAGATCTTGTCGAAATATATTCCGTCTCTGCAGAAGATTATAAACGATGGATTTTCATATAGTGAAAATGTATAAAGATAAGGTGTCAACAAAAATGTCAAAAATATTATTTTTTTCAATGTGTGACGTAAAAGTGTTTTTGACATTTACTTCACTGAGTTTGGCGCTGATTTGACAACTGTTTTACCTGTTTTGTGCAAGTATTGTTGTAAATACTGTTATAGTGACAGCCAGAAACTTTGAGCCGTACTGAAAGGGGGAGGCTTGGCGCTTTAAAATCTGATTCAACCCACCATTTCTTTCGAAATGCCTGTACCAAGTCAGGGTCATTACGGTTTTCACAGTTTTCCGGTTGTTGACTGATTTTGTCTGTTTATATACTTATGAGTTTTGACTTTCCCTTTATAAGATTGTTCGGAGTTCGGTTATTTTGTTATTACCCTTATTGGATAAAATCATTCCTAAAAATAACGATAGAAAGGAGAGCCATATATGGAAATCTAGAGAATAAGATTAATACGCTTTACCTGACCAGGAGAAAATTCCATTCATAAAAATAACGCGCAGTAACGAAATGATGCAGACGAAAAATTACAAAAGGTCAGTGGGCGGTGCTTAATTTTGTGTAGTGACTATTACGTCTTAAATTTACCCTTATAATTCCATTCATAAAAATAACGATGCAGACGATAGATAAACTTGCAGGTATTTGACCAGGCTCTCTATATATATGTGTGTGTATTTTGATTTACCATAATGAAACACAACTACAAGAAAGATGATGATTTATATTCTCTTCTAAAATAACGTGCAGTTACGAAACGATGGAGACGGAAAATTACAGAAGGTCAGTGGGCGATGCTTAATTTTGTGTATTGACCATTGATTTAGTTGTTTTATTATGTTCTATTCGATTTGGGTTCATAAAACTAGTTTAACCCCGCCACTTGAAGTGTATGTACCAAGCCAGGAAATTGAGAGGTCATGTATTTGAGAGTCGGGGTGTCGATTATGCCTCTAACTACGATTTTTCTATTCGATATTGGAACTGTTCTGACAGTGTGGTAGTTTTTGTTTCTGATTTATTTGTTTAATTTGTCTCTAACTTTGCTTTACCATCCTCTTGAGTTAGTGTTATAATGTTTAGCGCCACTTTCAACAATATTGTAGTTATACCATGGTTAATAATGATCATGCGTGTTTAAAGCTTTTTAAAATAATACTGCAGTTACATTGTGATTGTCCGTTTCAATGTTAGCAGGAACACACAGAAAACCTAAGAACTGCCGTTAGTCACTGGTAAACTTCATCAGAAAAATATAGAATAGCATCAGCTGTGAAAATCGAGACAAACTATCGTTAGTATCGGAACGAGACCGATAGGACGATCAGTAATAATGCATGACGAGACTTTCACAACTGATGTTACCTGTTGTAAACACTTCCCGGTCCCTTTCTCATTCATGACTTACTACCGGGTTTGTAACTAGATTAACACGACGAGTGCCACTAGTGGAGCAGGAACTGCCTAACCTTCCTGAGCACCTGAGTTCACCCCCGGTTTTTAGTGAGGTTCGTGTTACTCGATTTTTAGTTTTATGTGTATGTTTTGTAGATCGTTGTTTGCACTTTTTCTTTTGGCTATTGTGTTGTCTGTTCTTCGATATACGTATTCTGATTACCCCTTTGGTATCTTCAAACTCTTCTTATAACTTTATCGGTGACGTTATAATGTGTTTGATATATCACTGACTGATAATAGTCAGAATCAGTCAGTCAGTGTGATGAAAGGCAAATGTATACCTCTCCATTGACTGAAATCGACATCTAGTATTTTGGTGGCGATTGTCATTTATTGCATACATGTAGGTAGATGTAATTGCCAAGTACAACATTATCTGGAATATACAAGATGACAACGACCATTTAAAATAGTATATTATCGTTTTATTGAGAGGATCTGACCAGCCATTCCGTTTTGATCACGTGCTCGATTTATGTATGCCAGGTTCAGGATTAGAGAAGAATTGAGAGTCTCAATTGGAGTGGCAGTAGGTTGAGAAAACATAAATGCATGTAGTCCATCATAAAACAAAATGTATTTCAATAATGTCAACCTAATTTTATTTTTCGGGTGAAGTTCAATTTAAAACGGACGTTCTGTCATTTCGAAAACGTTATCTATCGAGTGGAGCAGGAAGCGCTAACTCTTCCGGCGCACATGAGTTCACCCCCGGTTTCTAGTAGGGTTCGTGTTACTCGATCTTTAGTTTTATGTGTATGTTTTGTTGGTCGTTGTTTGTCCGTTTTCTTTCGGCCATTGTGTTGCCTGTCCTTCGATTTACTGATTCTGACTCGTCTATATATTGTTCTGATTCCATGTTTAATTACGATATCCTTAGCAGGTGTTATCCATGTTTCTGTTTTATAGATAGGATTGTTTAAACAGATTATCGCCATCTTTATATAACTGATGCTGACGTTCTCTTTGTTTATATCTTAAGATATGATCTTTTCAGATAAACAATAGCAAGATCACTTAATACCTGTGGACAGCCACTACTTTTTCATGAAATATATTTTGAAATAAACCTCCAATTTTGTAAAAAAAAAAAACAAAAAAAAACGCCATTTTGTGAAAAAAAAATAAACCGCCATTTTGTAAAAAAAATATATATATAGTGTTAGAATCTCAGCAAGAAAATAAGATTTTAATGTCAAAATAAAATTCAATTAACATTGTTTACAAAGTTTATTTAAAATGTTTCTACATTGTTGACGAAATTTATCGCTTAAGAAGCTGTATATCAAAGGATTTGCCGCACTACTAAGTAAATATGATCGTAGGAACAGTTGATATAACGTCTTCTCTATGTTTGACAAATTAATGTAGAAATCGTCGGAACTGACACTCCTTAAAATAGCAATCGCACAATAAGGTGCAAAGGTCAACATGAATACGATTGTGACAGCGAATAACATGAATGTTGTTTTTCCTGCTTTATAAACTTTCCCATGAACTGCCGAATCTTTCTGTTTATTAATGTTTGGCTTTTTATTACTATTGTTGTCTTCGTACTGTACAGACGATTTTACTTGGTTGTCAAATGTTTCATCGTCCTCACTTCTATATTTAAACCCTTTCAGCTCTATGTTTCCATTTTTATCCACATCCCTTTGGTGTAACGCATTGCTAAAAGTTATGTGGGAAATTTCAATGTCCTGTGATGTATTTGATCGACTTTTACGTCGGTCTTTATGTGTTCGAATGCTCGAAAGGTTCCGATTTCGAATTATCTTCTTACCCACAATTCCATATAACATAATGAAAAATGTGTCGAACAGTAAATGAACTGTCAACAGGAACATCGAGAGCATTAAGGGATAATTTGTATGAACAAAATGGTCTTCAATCAAACACGTTTTTCCATAAATATATGGTTCCAGTTTTAAGTGTAATGTTTGTGTGCCATACAACGCAATACCAGGAAGTGAAATAATAATAGCCAGTAACACAGAAACAGTGACAAATTTGATCGCCGTGCTAGCTGTGAAGCGATATTTACTGTGACTGTATTTTATACCGATAAATCTGTCGATTGCGATTCCGAGTAGTACAAAAGATGATGAAGCATTTAAAACCATAGAAGCATACCTAGAAACTTTACATATCCAGGGATAATCAAATTGTGCGAAATATCTGAGTATGTATATCTCTACCGGAACAGACAAAATACAGTTGAGAATGTCAAGCCATGCTAAAGCTAAAATAAAGATATCCGAAGATTTCATTTTCTTACGTGGTATTCCGGTTCCGGTCATGTGACTTCCGTTCTTTGTATGATAAATATAACAGACTAGCACATTGCCCGGAAGGCCAATGCATAATAAGACGATAAGATATATCATGGAAGGTAAAAGTGTGTTTTCAAAGATTAATTCATTGATAATGCCAACATAGTAATCGTTCATTTTCTTTGAGAGGCCATGGTTTGACACAGTTGCGTTATTCCCTACAATATTCATATTTCCGGTGTTTAGTGCATCATTGGTGACATTCCATATTTTTGTTGTGACATTCCATATTTCGGTTGTGACATTCCCGATTTCTGTTGTGACATTCCTTGCTGTGACATTTGAGATTTCTGTTGTGACATTCCAGAGTTCAGTTGTTTGAAAACTGTATGATATGGTAGACTGTGTCATATTGTACAAAGAAATCTACAAATACATAATAGAAATATGTTATTCGAACAAAACAATTGATGATTGCGATCTGCAAGAAAATATTGAAGATATCAAAGGGGTAATCAGAAGCCGTAAATCGAATGATAGACACTTATAATGGCCAAACAATGATCTATAAAACATTACACAGAAAACGAAACATCGAGCAACACGAACCTCACTAAAAACCGGATGTGAACTCAGGAAAGGTTAGCAGTTCCTGCTTCACTAGGTACACCCGTCGCGTTACTGTTAAACGACACAAACATCATTTGATATTGAAATCGTGTTGGACACCAGTATACGTACATAAATAAGGCACGAACCCCCGTATCAAACAAACGAGAGTAAAAACGAGCATAACACAGTCTACTTTATTAGCATTTAACTCTGAATAAACATAAATAGATATGCAATATTCAATACAACATTATGTGATAAAACTTGCAGCGGTTTTCTTGTAGGTCATGTGCTTTCTGTGGGAAATCCAATCTTTTTGACCAATAATATTGACTGCCACTTTGTAACTAAAATATTGATGAAGGTCGCATTAAACACACAACTATAAGAAAGCTAGAATCCTTGCTCGAGGTAATATTCGATACAACGTTACGTGATAAAATTGACAGTGATTTCTGGAAGATCGTGTGACTACCAATCACTTCCTCTTAATAATTAAAATATTGTTGAAGGCCGCATTATAGACAGAAGATGGAAGCCTTGCTCGATCTACCGAAATCGAGGTAATATTCGATACAACGTTACGTGGTAAAATATACAGCGACTTCTGGTAGATCGTGTGTGCCATTCAATCTCTTCTCTTAATAACTATAATATTGTTGAAGGCCACATTAAAGACACAAGATCGAAGCTCGAACCCTTGCTCGATCTACCGCAATCGAGGTAATATTCGATACAACGTTACGTGATACAATTTACAGCGACTTCTGGTAGATCGTGTGGTTACCAATCTCTTCCTCTTCATAATTAAAATATTGTTGAAGGTTGCATTAAACTCTCAGGAAATAATAAAGCATCACATGGGCTAGTTAACTATAAAATGTAATCCCATAGTTTCCTTCCAATGATATCGGCAAAGGAAGTACTTTAATTTGTTAATAGTCATTCTGGTATTATATCTCGGGAGTAATTATTTTAATGTATTGTTTCCTTGTGTCGCGTTTTTGTTTGCAAGACATCGTAAAATATTTTACAACACGTTACAGAACGGAAATTATATTACTTGCAATGTCATGTATACATTTTAATTAAGAAAATGGTTGTGGATACATTAGGGGTTTTGTTTAAAATATCGTATTACAAGGGAATATGGATATTTATCGGTCTCCGTATAGCAAAGAACAGTTTTTAATTGCTCCTCGATAGATCAAAAAATAAATGCGCTGTTAAATCTATCTTCATGATACTTAAATTTCATAGTTTTGTCTGGTGAAATAGTATTACTAAAACTGCGCTGTTTGTCCCTTTGTCCTTTTTCTGTTGGCAATTGTGTTGTCTGTTCTTTGATTTACGGATTCTGATTACCCCTTTGGTATCTTCACACTCTTCTTGAGTCTAATAGTCCATATACCCCTTATATAATTGTTAAAATACCCGCATCGGTGTTCAATTGTTAGCTTGCTCACCTCGAATGCGGTAGATCGTGGGCTGGATCAACCAAGCGCTATTGAATTGTTATTTGCTACTTCTCCGCTAAGCCCGCATTCATGCGTCAGGAATCAGGATGATGGAGTGGAGCGACATGTCTACCCGCGGAGTGGACTAGTTCTATAAAAATCCAGCTAAGCGTGTTGGTCTAGTACATCTTCATCAGCTTGCTGTCACCATGATATAGCTAAGAAATTGCTCATTTGGCGCCCGACAACAATCACTCGCCCACCTTTACTGCTGCAAGTGACGCGACTATCATTGTGGCACGATGCGCGGAGTCTTTCAATTTGAGTCTAACGGTATCGAAAAAAACCATGTTAGACGAATCACGATTAAAAAAAATCAGGTACATTTGACACTTGTAATGGCGAAAAGGACCGGTTGACCATATTGACTTAAAGGCATTCCCACCCACATTTAACATTGATGAAGGTTTTCCGCATAAAAACGATGTTCGGTTCGTCTTTACCTCCAGTTGTTTGTAGAAGGGTTCATGTTTTATTTACGTTATTTGTGCTTGTCTACGTATAGTGATGTTTAACACATATTGTGTTGTGTTTTTGCTTTGTTTTCGTCGACAGAAAGGTGTCCTCCAATTGTCGTTGCTAATAAAAGTGTGAATATGAGTCAATACTTGTTAGATTGTCAATCAAAAATGAAAGTCTAATCCAGTCAATATGACTTTTAATCAAAAAACAAAGTACTTAAAGAATGTCACATGGCAGATTATATACAGACATAGTACATATATTGTGTTTATCCTGCAATGTCAAAAAGTCAAAAACATGTGCCAAATTGTCTGAAAATAGCTGAGATAAACGTCTTATAATCGTTTTCAATGGTGTCATCTGTGACATCCACGCATATACTGCTACCGTTTCTTACTGTCGTTTTTCATGAATCGGGTACCAGAAAAGCTTGATTAAAATCATGACTAAATAAAACTGAAGTTTATTTAATATCATTATACAATAGAAAGACAGACATATACACAATTACAGTAAGACAGTATAATGAACACAAACGATATATGTTCTACGGTTCTAAACACCGATCTATACAAGAACTTGGCGGTGAAAATTGGCTGAAATAGCACGTGAATACACGGAATAGAACCCGCGGTACCATAGGGTCAGAATATAATCAATCATTTAGATGTCTTAAATGCAAAATAATAGATTTTGTATGCACACGACACGCTTCTGGAACGACCTTCATCAAGTACGCTAAGCCAACAGATTGGGAAGCCAAATAAATTAATATTCTATTGGAGTAAGGGCATCAAGGGATCTGGCATACACACATCTACTGAGGTATTCTATTGCATATAAATAGCTGCGTCATATTTGCATGATATGCCCGTACAGAAATATCGTACAAAAAAATGGAAACACGGCAAAATTTATACAAACCCTCAAACAACCATTCCTAATAATCCAGTTTAGATTTGTGAAGTTAATGAGTCGTAAAAAACATTGGTAAGCACACAACACATTGATAGCAAACTGTTTGTCTTTGGATAAAATCTCAAATCTCTTGAACGGCAATCGTTAAGCAGTAGACGCCCATTTCTAGACATCTAGTGAAGTTTAACAATAGTTGTTAAGACAAAATGGAGGATAGTGTGCAACCTATCTCAGAGGATAAAGAGCAATAGCTCCTAAAACGGCAAAATTGAAAATCATCAAAACATAAATACATTTTTTTGTATATGTAGACGCTCAGACCACCATCCCGAATGACTGCGTAAAGTTTAAAGAAAATTTGTCCAGATAAAGTTGAGTTAGCATACGACATGACTACGCCGAACGGACATACAACGATTTAAATACGGGCATATAAAATTAACGTCAGATGAACACGAATCGACGACCGATAACGATCAATCCAGAGACACAGACACAAAACGAAGTCAAACAAATGAAATATACAACACAGAAAACTAGAAAGATGATAAAAAAAAATGTATTCTTTTGTCTTTTTTTAATTTCGCATATGTAGTAAATGTATTATGATTTTAGATGTCCCTATTTAATTATTATAGATTTTAGATGTCCCTATTTAATTATTATAGATTTTAGATGTCCCTATTTAAATATTATAGATTTTTCATTTAGTTGATTAAATATAATAGGAAAAACATCAAGGTAAATTAAAAAAAAAAAAATTTGTTAACAACAATAATATTTTATTCAAACGCTTGTTACAACCAGCTTCATAAACCCAAGCTTCTTATGAAGCAATATATATATATACATAATATATAAATATAGAGAAACTTGCGACACAATTATATTAAAAATAATTCATATTCAAATAGTTTACAAATAATTCTGTGGTCTTTTTAGAAATGAACTTTTCTGAATTATTTCATTTCCTCTATATATTTGAAGGTATTCCCTAACAAACAATGAGTAAACATCAAGTCTTTTAGTGTTTTGCTCTGAAATGTAATATGCCTTATATATTGAAAATCCAAGGTAAAATTTTTGTTACTTACCAGATAGAAAATATATATGTCCCGTCACATTTTGTCAGTATCTATTTATATATCAATCTGAATAGGAAGCACATTCTGTTCTTCTTATATTACGTTAGAAGTAAATAAAGATAACGATTAAAATACTTCTCCCATCACGTTTTACAGATTTGTACAGATGAAAATGTACTACCGGGACATGTAAATACATATATTGAAAATCATGAATACATATAAACAGACATAAATCACTTTTAAATACCATAATTGAATAATTACATATATAAACGTTTTTGCACCAGGGAAATTAAAGGCCATGTGGTCATCAGTTATAAAATTATATAAAATCCAATACTTCCCAGAAAGCTTACATTTCCAAATATAGGTTGTAATACAAGATATATCAGTGTGCTAAGGGAACGACCATTTAACTTGAAGGAGGGGGGGGGGGGGGGGGTTATGTTTTTCTTCTAAAAAAAATATTCTGATTCCCAATGTTGCTGAAAAAAATATTCTGATTTTGGTGGAGGAAAAAAAAAAAAATCTGATTCAGAGTTTTTGTCATATAATCTAATGTTGAATTCTGGAGAGAAAAAAAATATTCTAACTCTCGTGTTGTCCGAAAAAAAATTTCTGAACGAAACAAAAAACCATAACCCCCCTCCCCACTTTCAAGTAAAATGGTCGGTCCCTAAAATGAACCCTTGTCTGCCATCCATGATTCGACTACGTGTCACATTTTTCTACTTCTTCGCCGACCAAAGGGTTACGATCTGCCTACCCTCCTTGATAGTTGGATTTTCAGAATCCGTATTTCGAAGAAGAACAGACAACACAATGGCCAAAAGAAAAAGTACAAACAACGATCTACAAAACCTTACACATAAAACAAAAGATCGAGTAACACGACCCCCACTATATACCGTGGTTAAAATCAGGTACTCCGGAAGGGTAAGCATTTCTATAGAGAGAGATTATAACATGGCCTTTTTCATCTCAGATCCCTTATGAGCCCTAGGTTCTGATATCAGGAACAAGGGCTGATGTGAAGAATTTTAATTTGTCATGCTCAGTGCTATTGGAGCGAGTAATTGTTGTTCAACACCAAGTGACAAAATTATCATCTATAGCCAGGTACAATGCGATGAGAGTCAGCTTTGTAATATACTAACACGCTTAATTCGATCTTTATAGTGCTAGCTCATTGAAACAACAGTCCCGCGGATACACATGTGGCAGGGGTCTTTGGTTTTATCCGACCGGGGTCTCGAACTCATCATCTACGGCAATCGTGCCGAACATGCTAACCATTAAACCATCGAAGCAGTTATAATGTTCCGAGATATTTAAAAAGTGAAATATCCATGTATAACATACTAGCAAAAAATTCATCTGCAAAGAATATAGAATAAAAAATACTTACTAAATCTTATATCCCATATTAAAATCCAAATATTTTCTTTTTTGGTTTTGTCTACACTAATGAACAAGAAAACAATATACTGAAATCAAATTTAACAAAATATATATTACCGTTTAGCAATTAATGTAAAAACTAATTTGATTGGATGAGAATCAAACCAATATAAAGGGATATAACAATTCAATAATAATTGCGTCATATATAATATGTAAATATTCTTAGAACTTTGAGAACGATTCCTAGAAAATTGAACGTTTTATGTGTGTGTGATGTTTAATCAATGATCTGGTGCTTGGGGAAAAAAATTCATGATTAAACAAAACTGTTTGTGGTTGACCTACAACATCAAGTGTAAATTGTATCAATAAAAAGAAAGAAAACAACTTTAATAGACGAAACACTTAAATATTGCACGTATGGTCGGTTATTTGTTTAGTTATTAGAATTTAGAAGACATACTTATTGTTTATCATGCATTAATTTTGTATATTAATATTTCAGATATATATAGAATAATCGTAGGTACGAAGTTCGAGATAGACATTATTGTTAATATCTCAGCGAGTCCGAAGGACGAGCTGTGATACTATTAATCATGTATGTAGAGACGTTCAAAATTAACATTATTTTTTTTATCGGTAACGTCATGTTTCCCAATATCACACTGACCGATAATTTCCAGTATCAGAGTCGATTCGTTGATACTGACAATTTCACTTGACTTGGTTATATCAAAGGAAAAATTCCAAATTACTAATAAATTCATATGTTCCAGAAAGTGTTTTCAAACAATGCATCATGTAGGTAAAACATGGCACTAGGAAGGTCATATGTACTGATGTGTTGGTTGCTACATAGATAGGGTCGGTAACTTTGCCTTGCAACAAATTGCTTATGCGGGTCGTAGGAGTCAACACTCAGAATTCGCCAGTATGTCTCAACGCGGCGGATACACTCTCTATGGATAGATTGATTATTGCATATCGTCCAGCGACCAATATAATTCATTATTATACAGCTATAATTTTAATCCAATCAAAAACACCCATTTAAGACTTGTGATCGTACATTATTCTTCCGTATTGTACAACCGGAAGCCGTACTTTTTCCGTATTGTACATTATGTAAGGGAAGTAACTCGTTGATTTTTGTCGTCTGTTTTCTGGAGCTTGTATAAATGGTGGAACATTCAATGATAATTCTTATAGATTTAAAGTATATCGTTTCCGTGCCTTTTGATTGGACAAGGACACTGTCACCTATTCTTTTTTTATTCGTTCATAACTCGATGAACTTTTCAATCTGCAAGCCGTAACTACGAGGATCCACCATCTTGAAAACGTGAAATTCTACATGTCATATTTACAACAATATACAAAAATAATTAAAATGCCTACCTTGTAAACTTATTTTAGTTAAATCTTATTAAAATTGAAGCGTACACGAAGCCAAATGACGCCTGAACGTTTTAACCTGGAAGTCTTCATATGACGTCATGTTGTTAATGTTCCAAAGTCTTCAACAATATTTCGCGGAATTTTAATTTGTGCGATTTTTAAACCAGGGATATGCAAGAATAATACTATCTACAATAATGAATTTAAGAATTATAAGTATTAAACGCTTCTTTTCAAGAGTGCATACATGTGTGCCGATGCACTCACAAACTTTACATAAACGCCCTTCGGACGTTTATTCAGTTTGTGAGTGCATCGGTACCGTTTACACATGCATGAACTCCTGAAAAGAAGCGTTTAATACTATATTAACATTAATCTACAATCAAATTAGCTTGTTCGATAATTAACAGTTTGAGGAAAAAAAAGAAAGTTGTTTAGAATAGTTGTTGATCAGTTATTTTGCTGTTTTTAATTCATTTTTAGAGTTTACGAGATCTGTATTGATACAGAACATTTTCCTAACGAAATACTGTTGTGCAGTTGTTCTATTTAGACTGTATTAAAAGTTAAACATAAAATAGTATTGATCATTTCAGCTGTATAATAAATAGGTTATTATACAGTGGCTGTATAATAAATAGGTTATTATACAGTGGTATGTACAATATGGAAATATATTGTACTCGTCCGTATTGTATTGAAAACCCGTATTGGACTCGTTTTCAATACAATACAGACTCGTACAATATATTTCCATATTGTACATACCACTGTATAATAACCTATTATTAACAAACTTGCTATATTATGACTATAAATGCATGTTTTATAAATCTCATGGCAATGCCATTACAGGATTTACGGAGAATTAATATACGGGCGTTATGGAAAAAGTGGTCCATTATTTTTTTTTAAAAATGGCCGCCAAATCTTAACACATTCGCTTGAGTTTTTTTTTTTTTTTTTTTTTTTTTTCGTTTTTGACTTAAACAACAGTGGATTTTCTGAAATTCGGGATTAGTGAAATAGACTATATATTTCAATACGTCATTGTGTGCAAAGTTCAGTTGGGCAGACGACTATGATATGTTGTGTTAACCCTTTGACTGCGCTAGGGACATATATATCGCTTGAGAAAGAAATTTACATTTATTTTCTTTAAGAATAAGTTACGCAAATGCATTATAATTAGATTGCACAAATTGAAGACATATGCATATATTGCACATTTAGAGCCTCCTTAAAATTAAAAAGAAATGGTAAGTAACGTCACACTGCTGAAAGTGTCATAAGGGGGTCTCCACAAAAATGAACAGAGACAAATCGATACTGTCAATCAAATTTCATATATTGAAATAGGTGGAGATAGTTCGGAAGAGTCGGACGATGATACTGTCCATCAAAATGTCCACTATTTGCGGACAGTATCACATCCTTATGAATAAATTTTTCCGCATGAAGTTACTGTCTTCAGTCAACACCCACTAGATTATTTTTCGCAAGTGAATGCTACAAATAATGATTGTCTTAATTGACGCAATTGTTCGAAAGACCAACATATACGCTAAACATCACTTGGATAATATAGAGGAATGAAGACCGCACTCCAGAGTAAACAAACGGAGAGAAGTAAAACGAGAGATGTTGGCCTTTTTTTGTTGGAATATGGTTGCCCATGGGTTTAGTCCGAAAACCAAACGTTGCATCTAACTGGAATAACCTCTGGCCAATACAGACTCCTTGGGCTATTATTGCTGATCTTGGACACAACAAGACTATTATGAAAACACCCATTTATTAATACTACAATAATATATAAAAATACTATATAGAAATGAGGGAAGGTGTGTGTCAACCGGATAAACGACCTTTGACTGCCACTTTAAGAGTATGTAAGGTTGGGTAGGGACGAAAATGTATTCTTTTTCGAAATCTATTAACGAGTTCTTTAGCGTAAAGAGTCTCTTTTTGGTTTAATTATCGTTATTTTTCACCTTAAAATTATTTTTTTTACAATAAAAACATAATTATGTAGGACGTGGATAATTTTTAAATGAATAAATATCATAAAATAAAGAACATTTGTCCCGGAAAAAAAAGCAACAGCAGCATTGCTAACAACATATTGATGTCTCTAAGATTCGGAGCATTTTCCATGAAAAGGGTGCTTTATGTCTCGTGCGTAAGTAGAGGTGACCAATCTATTCGTCCAACACAACTAGCGATCACTCCTATCAAAGGGTTAATTATTTCAGTAACGTCTCCTTACTTTAGTGGGTTGCTCAACCATTGGTTTTGCTTGGTGCTTTGTCGGCCGTTGC
The DNA here is from genome assembly GCA_963383655.1 of Bathymodiolus septemdierum. Classification (NCBI taxonomy): domain Eukaryota; kingdom Metazoa; phylum Mollusca; class Bivalvia; order Mytilida; family Modiolidae; genus Bathymodiolus; species Bathymodiolus septemdierum. The sequence goes on from OY726525.1 coordinate 68,298,817, forward strand.
TTGTTATTTTATCTTCCACTATTGTATTGTCCTTCGCTATGCTCTCGTTACTGGTGAAGGTTCACAAAACTCGCCCCACCGAGCTGCCAAGTGCATTCACAGGTGGAGGTTAGGATGTACCATCTCGATGGGGGTTGTCATGGCTGTTGGAAGTTGTCTTGAACGTGCAAGGAGAGTGGTGCATTCTCCATACACAAGGTGAACATGTTCCTCTCTTCCCAAGGTCAGTTTTGTATTTCATTCAACCCGCACAAGTAGACGTCGCACGTCCATACGGGTGTACCCCTCAGAGGAAAAACAATGTCGTATAATGAAAAAAAGTATTACAATACAAATGTATATATTTTGGTAAAATGATAGAAACAAAGAAATTATATAAATATACAGCTCAGTTAATGGGGAAGTTGGATTTACAACTACTTATGCAATCAGTGCCTCTCACCACCAAAGTGTTGCGAGTTCCAATCCTGCTTATGGTGAGGTGTACTCGATACAGCATTATCTGATAAAGTTTGTCAGTGACTAAACAGACTTGCGGTATGTCGGTCGTTTTCTCCGGGTACTCTGGTTTGCTCCACCAATAAAACTGACCGCCATAATACAATTGAAATATTGTTTAAAGTGGTGTTAAACACCATAACTCTAACCCTATTTTTTCGAGGTCCACCAATAAAACTGACCGCCATGATACAATTGAAATATTGTCTAAAGTGGTGTTAAACACCATAACTCTAACCCTATGTTTTCGACGGTCGACTTTTATGTTAACTCTTTGCTGTTTTGTTGATCTGTACTTTTATCGCTATACCATTATAAAAAAACTATTTTTAAAAAGTTCCGTGAAACACACCATGTAGACATATTCAGTTCATTAAATTATTTGATAAATATAGACTGAATTAGATTGACATCATTAGAAATTACGGAAAATTGCACTCTGATATAAGGTTATCTTAAGAAATGTATAGAATTTGTTTTTATAGCGAGAACTCAATGTTTTAATTAAATCTTTTTATATAAAATCGGTGACAATCTTCGAGTCGTATTAAAATCACCACGAATTGCACTTATATGAAAATTATTAGAGGAATCGCCATTCTGATTATATTGATAATAGCAGAACAAATTAAATATAATGTAGTTATAGCTAACACTAGCATGCATGGGAGCGAGTGATTATTGTTTAACGCCAAATGAGCAATTTCACAGCTAAATCATTACAGGAACAAGCTACATTTTAATGAGATGATGAATCGACCGGGGTTCGAATCCACGATCTACCGCACTCGAGGCGAGCATGCTAATCATTACACCACCGATACGGTTAGGAGCCATGGGACAGAAAGTGGAAACAGCGAGAGTCACCGATTCAAATAACTACTACCTCAAGTCACTTAACACAAACAAAAAGACCAATACATAAGCTGGCGACAATCTAGGTTCAGGCATGGGTCAGACAATCCTCACCTTTTTCCCATAATTTGATCTCAATCGGCAATTCAGATACAGAAAAAAGATGAAAAAATAAAGGCGCCATAAATGAACTACAGCCTAAACATGGACAGTGCAATAAATACTCGTAGTTGATTGGCTACTAACTAGAAGGAACACCCATGGATCTCACGATAAGAAGCTTTGAGAAGATATACATGTACATAAGAGCTCTATAATATTTTACTTATTACATTAAATACACCTTATATAAAAAATACTTTGTTTTGATTGGTCCATTACAGGTGTATTTAAAGCAAATTTTACGATTATCTAGCAGCCAGGGTGAACTTGCAAGGATTTTCATGACGCCCGGGTATTTGCAAAAAAAATGCTATTTTTACCCTTGCGTTTTCCCTTCGCGCCAAGTTTTATTCGGTTCTCTCAGGGTTTTTCTGTCTGTCTGATGACGTCACAAGTCAACAAACATGGAGGCAGAGACGTTACGACTGCAGGCGGTCGCTAGGTGAGACAACTTTAAAGGAAATTGATCAGATGAAAATGATGGTGTTTCATGAAACTCCTTTCTTATCATATCTAAACGCATACATCAAGGTATAAATGTATATTCGGTGTAATTAAGTATGGCTCCACCTAAGAATCATGAAAAATAAAGAAAGTTATTTACCTTATGTCATCAATTCACTCAATATTTTGTTATATGACATTTTTTGAGTAAAAATAAATGTATATTCAAAGACAAGTGTTTATTTATGCTAATTTTGCTATTATACCCAAATTAAAATCAGTATGGCCACATTTTGTTTTAATAATAAAGTATGTAAAAAGGTTGGATATCAACATATTATTTGCTGTGAATTGGCGATTTGTAATAAACTATATAGCACAATGAAAAATATTGGATCTCCTCTACAAAATATCAATTTTTTTCATTTGTAGCCTAGTGTCAATTTTTTTGTTATTTTAGTTTTAAATTAACCGCTCCAAATCACAATTCCAAGAACGACAACTCTTGTTGAACTTCAAAATGAATAACATTCTACTTATATTACGTTGTAAGCTAAACCTTTGGAGGAAAAATCTTTAATTATCTATTTTTATTTTTAATTGGTTAAAATAGCAATAAATTTTGATGATGAAATTGATTAATTTAATATATTTTATGTTTATTTTCATTCTGTCCGTATATTGTTTGTTTACCATTCATCACTTCCGGTTTTGCTCAAATATCACCTCATGGACTGTTGTACTTTTAAATGATTGAGAAATGTTGTTGTGACACATGCAAAATATAATATTTCACCAAGAAATTATCCCGGAGATACAGAGCAGAAACTTTCTTCGGTGGTCTAATCTCAACGATATTAGTTGTGTCGTATAGAGTAGAACTTTTTACAACGAATCTGTCTCTTACTGTATACGTATGCACTTTACATCGTTACAAACTCGGTGTAGACTTTCGACAGAGTAAAAGTTCCACTCATCTTCAACATACAGGGAAATTAAAGACATTTAGAGGACTCTTCTTTCCATAGCCAGATAATCTTGGAGGACTATGCTATTTTACTACCTGTTGAAATGGTATGTTTACAATCTTTTTATTCATAATCACAAGATAAAGTTTTTTTAAAGTTAAATTTAGTTAAATTGACATAACAAATATAATTTCTGAAAAATATAGCAAATTTACAGGATTGGAATGATTACTTTATAATGTTTTGTTAATACAATTATATACAAAATAAACATAATGCCTACCTTGAAAAATTAAGAGTATGGAAAGTAAGAAAATGTCTGATGTTCAGATTTGCATTGGATATCCTTGTGTGACATAACGCTGTTAATTTGCAACAGTACTAGTAATACCCATGATTTACCTCTGTAAAGCTTGAAATACAATAGTGTATTGTTAGTTATCTGCTAATTATGAAAATTATACCAAAGTTACATAATTGGAATTATCACTGTACAGGGGCATAGCTGGGGCTAAATAAAGTGGACAGCAGAGGGGTTGGTTCTCGCCAAAAAAAATTTATTACTGAACGCAAAATGGTGCATTCTCGGGACATTTAAGAATATCAAAGAAGGCATGACCAGGTACAATTTTAATTACCTGAGTTAACAAAGCATGATTATAATAGTTCAAAATCTGCCCTTCTTGCATTACCAGACACAAATACTGATAAGATCCCTCCTCAGATATCGACGACACACCGATGTGTTACCGGGTCGAAACATTTGTTGTTTCATGGGCTATGAGAGCAAAACAATTATTATTATTATACCTCACTAACTTCTCATTGGCTTAAATTAAATCGCATGACCTGAAACAATTTTAATGTTTTGTGAAAATTAACCCAAACGGGAAACAACTAGTTGTTTACCGGGTAACAACCCTATTGTTTCCCGGTAAACAACCCATTGCGTGCCTCAAAAGGGAAAGAACTCTTTCAAAAATTTCATAAAATTTCAAAATTCTAAAATCAATAAAAATTTCAAAAAATATAAAGTTCAAAATATTCAAAAAATTCCAATATTTCAAAATTTTTAAAAATAGATTTTCAAAAAATTCAAAATTTTCATAAGATATCAAAATTTTTATAAAATTTCATAAATTTCAGTTTTCATGAAATTTCTAAATTTTAATATTTAAATAATAATATTGAAAAATGATAAAACAATTATAGCCTACCATTTCGGTCAATACAATTGCCTTCAAAAAGAATGAAGATTACCTAAAATTGAAATTGACTGGTTAATAAAAGTATTAAGAAATGGGTGTTTTCATAATGGACCGGTTATATGTCCAAGGTTAGTCATAATAGCTCAAGGAAGGTTGTATTGGCCCCGACGCAATTTTTGAAGTTATTAAACACACATTTTAAATCTGTTGAAAATATTACTGATGGCCGGTGTGTGCCCTATATCACTGGTTGTATTGTGAACTTTAATATAAACATGAAATAGTTTAACATTTGTTAAAAAAATTTCAAAGGTTATTAAACACACATTTTGCTTGAATACATGTATTTATTTAAATGCCCAATCCTTGGTCTGTTGTTCGGTATAATAAAACAGTTATTGCCTTCAATGGATTGTAAACATCAGAATTGTTAATCCTCAAGGGGTTGTTTCTCTCGGGCTAAAGCCCTCGGGAAAGCAACCCCCATCAGGTTAACAATTCTGGATGTTTACATCCATTGAAGGCAATAATTGTTTAGTGTTGCATTCAGTTACAAACTATTGCGGTACAAATCTGATTTTCTATGATATAAATGATCTCATCCTGGATATCAGGGGAAGTATATTTCTCCCTGATACTAGTACTACATTGTAGCTATATGTTCGGCAAGTATTGGGTCACCTTGTGCCTTTGAATTCAAAATTGTCATAAAATTACTTGGCTCCAGAGCATGAGTGTACACTGCAATATTTTGTTTCCTTAATTTTCAACAGTACATGTTGGTTTTTCATTACTTGGGTCTTTTTAAATTCTGAGAGTTTGTAAATTATCGGTTCATCTTCAGAATATTTGGATGCGACTGAAAAGAAAATAAGGACATACAACGCTACATTATCAGATATCCATTCTTCATAAGTCTGTACAAAACTTTACATAGAAAAAGAATGGATGCTGATCAGCATTGTGGTGTACTTGTAAAAACCTATAACATTTTTAAAATGCAAAAGTTAATGTTTATCAAAACTCAAAACATCTTTTAACGTCATTGCTTGGAAATCTTTTGAAATTGGAGATGGTATTTTATACACAGAAGGTGATGTCAAGAAAATATGTCCATCAACTCCATCATCACTAGGACTCATCGTTCATGAATCGTTCATTTTGCCATCAAAAGAAGAAGGGATAATGTCAAGAAAAAGATAGAAAATGTAAATGAGGATACCATAGGAAATGAAATTATGACATCTGACAGTAAATGCAATGCAAGGCACATTTTTATAGTGGTCTGCTACTCAGTACCTGTTCCTTGGTTTAGGATAATACATGTACATCTTGAATGCAATGTTTAATGGTCTATATTATAAAAAAAAAATAATACCAAATTAACTCTCAGGGCTTTTGGGAAAAAGTAAACCCTAAGTCTTACTACAGAGCATTTGTTCCAACAAAGTTTGTAAAGTTGAATAGGTACCTTTTTCTTCACAAAAAATATTATATATAATTTAGAAGTCATTATATCAAAATGTTGTCCTTTAAAGTGTTAAAGGAGTTGGCATGTTCTTGTAATGTTCAACTATTTGAAAAAAGTAAATGTTGATTTTTTTTTTCAGTGTCTGATTTTTATTTATTTTGCAAAAAGAGCAATAGGAGACTATTGTTTAATGATAGTTTTTTTTTGGGTCATTTGTCAGTATAAAGGAGGTGAGGAATGGCTACAAGGGAGGTGGAGGCTATGTATTTTTTGCTAAATATAACTTTAATTTATCCTATATTTTCATTAAAACAAATCCTATTTTCCTATATAATTTTTGTCAAAAGTGGCTTGACACCCTGCACTAAATGACTATCTCCTTCCTATTCAGATTGCAATTTTTTTCAAGATTTTCTTTACCGTCTCGAAACCCAAAGCAACAAACAGTAGAGTGAGTGATTGTTATTAACTCCAACTCAGCAATTTTCAGCTATATCATGGCGAGATAAAGTTAATTTTCAATGAGATGATGTCTGTTTTATACTAGACCAAGACACTTAGTTGCATTTTTATAGTGCCAGTTCACTGAAATAACAGTCCGGGGATAGACATGTTGCCCAACTCATACACATTATTCTGATTCCGAGTCAACCAGTCTTTGCTCTTTCTTCTTAATGCTGCGTGGTTAGTGCAGAAGCAACAAATACCAATTTTTTGGTCTTTGGTTTACAAACAGTAGAAGATGGGGATCTTGAATCAGCTATTCAGATGACAGAAGTTGTCTAAGCTGTGAACTCTGAATAATCTAAATATTTTGTTCTAGGCTGACGAGACATAGGTATTACTGGCATTATTTGTAGGAGCCATCTTTATACCTAGGACAACCAAACAAGCTTATGGCATTACCGTGACCTCATTTTTACAGTCTAGCGACCATGTAAAAGTTTTTTAATTTCCTTCAATAATATTTGGCATATATTTTCCTTATGGTGATCTGTTAACCAATCAGATTATCCTGTCGTAAAGAAAATTTCATGTGATGTTATTATAGAAAATAAGTATCCCAAAATGATCTGTTTTATAGTAAAATGTTACAACAAATCTTTAGTATCGAAAAAGTGACTTAAAATAATAGTACTAGAATTGTATAATAAATGTATAGTACAATAAATATTCTAGTACCATAATTTTATACTACCTGAAATTTACAATTGGAAAATTAGCAGATTTGATTTTTTAAAATGATTGAGAAATTAATGTTAGAAGACAATTTTTGCTGTGTTTGAATTGCAGATTTATCAAACTCTGTGTTTATGTTTCCATGGCAACCATGGACATTATTTAAATTTTCATTGTTATCACTTTAAAGAGTTGGCATTTAGTTATAAAATCAGTAATATGGAAATATTTGTGACCAAAAGAAAATTTTATGATTTTTGCATGATATGAAATGCATTTAAAATGTTTTATTTTTGTTTCCATGGCAACCACTCACATAAGTTAAGGTTAAAAGTTTTTTTTTATTAGTTAGTTTGTTTATATGTTATGTGAAAAAGATAATATCAGTAAATACATTTTAGAGAAGTAGAAATATTTTGTAAAAATTGTAGTTTTTTTACTATTTGCTAAAAAATCTAAAGTATAAGACAAAAAACACTTTTTTCCAAAAAATCTAAAAGAGGCTACAAACGATTATTTTTATATGTTTTAGATAAGTGTCTATTGAACGATACAAACAAGCATCATTCACATAGCACCCTGTTCAAAAATCCTACTTTTTTGCGGGTTTTTTTGAAGATGCGAAATGAGGCTGTTTGGTTGCCATGGTAACAATAATTGGCAAACTTGTATTTTCTGTACATAAATTTAAATTTTTAGAAGAAATTTTCAACATCACTAATATGTAATTATACTATGAATTTTTTTAAATATTTTTTGAGAAATCTGTGGTGATTTGAAGACTGAATTAAAAATGCGTTCTATGATGAAGTTGTAACCATAGCAACCAAAGCCAATACAAAGTGTTCTTTTATTGTTTTTATGAGTTTTCCAATAAAATGCAACATATGAACCATATAGACTCCAATTTTGTAACTATCAATATATCGGCCACTGCATGATTCTTAGGTGGAGCCATACTTAAACAGATATATCACGGTCGGGCGGGGTATTTGCGAAAAATTCCAATTTTTCGCAAATACCCCGCCGACCGTGATATGTCTGTTCAATATTCATTTAGAACTCTTAAATATCTTATTTATTACATTTAATTGAGAACTCTGCAATATTTTATTTATTATCCATATTTCTGTTAAGTTTCATATTTATATATTATTGAATAAGATGCAACTTTAATACAAGTGTTGTTGAATATTATTGGTACATATTCATTTAGAACTCTACGATATTTAATCTATTACATACATTAATTTAGAGAGCTGGTAAGGGAGATAAATCGTCTTCGTATTGTAGACGACTACAAACGTATTTTTAGACGGAAAATTCAGCAGATGACCTGTGTTCTACCTAATAAAATAATTGGGGTCACACAAATTCGAACAACCTATCGTTTGTTTTTACAGATTTCATCTGCTTCAAGTCATTCTATTGAGAATTTTCCGTTGTACTTGGATGGGTGATCATGGGTGTTGCAGACATTTCTTTTCCGTCTCCCCTTATTTTGTTTTATAGAAATTTTCATATTTGACAACACCCATGTAAGACACGTTCAATTTTACTTTATGGTCAGTAATTTTGTATTCGAAATAGTAATTGTTTGATCAGTAGCATAGTGATACCGTAACTTAATTCACTTTCATTGTTCACTGATGTAACGTAGTGACATTGCATTGTTGGTTACACGTTGGAGAGAAGGACTGATTTTTAGAAAGCGAGCGAAAATTTATTTTCGATTGTGAAGATGCAGAAATCTGTGGAAGAAGTGGCGGGGTCTATTTCGTAATAATTTATTTAATGTTCAGTTGCATCTTTACGAAATGTTTGATTGTGTAGCCAGCCATTACACGAAACGTTTATTCCTAACAAAGGTATCTGCATTTGAAAGACATATCATTAAATCGACTGAAACAAAATAAGAGGGGCCTAGGTAGAGTGGTAGATAAAAAATAAAACAACAAATACGTTCAGTGAAACAAAACAGGAGTGAGCGATTGTTGCTTAACGCCAAATGGGCGATGCTTCAGCTATATCATGGAGAGAACAAGTTGCATCCAATGCAAGGATTATAATGTACTAGACCAACACGTTTAGTTGGATACTTACAGGCAGAGCTCACTGAAACAGTGCACAGGTAGAAATGTCGCTCCACTCAGACATATTCTGATTGAGAGCTAACATGTCTTTACTCTTACTACTTAGTGTTGCGTGCTTAACGAAGAAGCAACATCTAACAACAGTTATTCTTCCGTTTTGATGCGTTTTCTATGTAAGACAAGCCATAAAGATAGCTGCGCGTGACTTTGTCTTACATAGCATTGTCAATCAATCAAATCGGCCGAGTATAATCAATAAAAAGTAGTTCCGTAAATTCGCTATTTTTAGAATTAGGTGTTTTTGGTTTTTGTTGACAGCCGCAAATAGAAAACAAAAATGGCAAACGATACCGACATATTATTTAATATGGGAGCTTGCTCCCATAGCCGGAACATCACTAGACAAAGTTAATCACTAGACCAGCAGGGGATAGGGTCCACTACGAAGTTAGGCGAGCGCCAATGGCGCGAGAGTTCGTACAAAAAACAAGTGTCTGTGTGAGGGTCTATTCTTAACAGTTAATTCTATACTATCAATGAGGAAGATCGATTGACATCACCCAGCTTGCTTATGACGTCACTGAGAGGTTTGAAAGTACCATAGATCGATAGATAAATGTGAAAGAGCTACAAGGTACGAAGAGGTTATGCAATAAGTTACGAAAGACCTTGGTTACGAAGTTACCAAGCTACGAGATAGTAACGCGACCTATCGGGGTAATTTATTACGACGTATAGTGATGCATTATGGAAAAATGCCTCGGGCTATGTTGATGATAAAAATGGACAAGGTTGTTAAGTTTTGCCACTGAATTTGATGAAATATTAATAAATTTGTTGTTTACTTACCCGACTGTCTTCTCTAACCCCTTTGATTGATGAAGGTCTATCATCCATTCCCGGCATATTCTTTGTGTATATGTGTGATCATATCCAGAAATTGGTGGTACTTTCCTCATAAATATTCATCATATTTAAATTAAATTTTGATCACTTGACTGCAGTTTCAAGCTTGATGGATCGTTTATTAGATTTGTGAAAAAATAGCCTACAGTACGGAAATTCAATGTGTCCGTCAATGATTCGAAAATTAAAAGTTATTGTTTATTTCCGCAAAGTTTTTCTTCTGTCAAAATTCAAATATTTTTGTTTTGTAACGATTTTAGACATGTCTTTGATATCGCGATCATGCAAAAATGATCATATTATATTTAATGTGGGAACCCCGAGTTTAGAAGCTAGAAATATAAGGTTAGTCAATATAATTACATATATTATTGAGGAATCTAAATTAATTTCAGAAAATATGTCGCCAAATGTCATTCATTGTTAAATTTTGTGTCACACGCCACCAGTTTCATGTATTTCAAACATTTTTACATAGACTCTCAAGGCCAAAAAAGGGTTCGTCGCCTCGGATTTTCATTTAGTCCAGGAAACTCGAATATTTAATTGTTTTCATTAATTTTTATTTCATTTAACTCAGCTTGATTGAATGTATCATTTTCAAGTTCAGAAAATGACACGCATGCAATTGTGAATGATATCGTCTATATAGATCATATGAAAATTGCAGACGTCCCGGCGTCGCCATCATAGATATGTAAATGAGCAAAGTACCCATCATTTCTGGCTATGTGGTGTTCTCTGTCTAAACCAATCCGCGCTAAAAAAAAAAAAAACAAAAAAAAACGAGTCCGCTTCTACGACTGCTGTAGTAATATAAATTGTCGTCTTATTAGATCTAAAAAAAGCTTCAAATATCAATTTTAACTGAATTCCCCTAATAGATTTAATGCGGTTTTAAATAAGTGTGTATCTACTGCATTGCACGTGGCGTTGTAATATTTTGTGTAGTAAACATGACATTGACATGCGAATGAATGAATGAAATCGACATGCTTTGCTTTTAAGTTGAAACGGAAGAAACAGGTACTTGCACTTATTGAAGATCTGAGATTTCTTCCACTCATGAGAGAAATTCAGCGTCTTTCCACTCGTTCCGCTACGCTCCACTCGTGAAAAGATGGAATTTCTCACACTCGTGGAAGAAATCCCAGATCTTAAATAGGGACTCGTGTAAGAACCTATTACAGTCTTTGGTTTGACCAGACCGGGGCTCGAACGCCCAATTTACCACACTTGAGGAGATCTCGCTAAGCATTACACCATCGATGCAGTTACCCAACATGTACACATTTCTGTTGAATATCTAACGGTATAAATATAGATCGAATCATTAGAATTCAATTGACACCTTCCTGATTTTACGGAGAACTGCAGTCTTATTTAAAGTTATCTTAAGAAATGTACAGAAAAAGTTTTATTTTAGCGAGAATTCAATGTTTTAATTAAATCTTTTGATTAAAAATAGGTGACAATCACGAAGTCGTATAAAAATTACTATGAATTGCACTTAGAGGGAAATTATCAGAGGAACTGCCATTATAATTATATTTATTATTGTATTCAAAAAAGAAAAGAAAACGTTGATATCAAATTTAGCGTACACGAGGCATTTCTGGAATCACCTGATATTCATCAGGTACGCTCAAAGTCGTAAGATTGGAAAACCAAATATTTATAAAAATCTTTGAAGCAATAAAACCAGAGCCTAAAACGTGATGGCCAAAATCGATTGATATATCCATTTTTTTTAGGTTTATCAATGAGGAGGAACTACAGGTTTTACAATAAGGAAAAGGAAGCACTGTGATGAGCCTACCAAACTAACGTGTCCTCATTTTAATTTACAATTAGATATTGCCGATTCAGGTCATAAAATGTCTTATTGTTTTTGGACAAAATGAAAAGGAAATTAAGCAAGTTTTCCATTTCTCTCTCCGGGTTAAAGAAATACAACTTTCTTTAAGTGCGACTTGTGAACTACATAATTCGCGCTTAAAACGGAAGGTAAAGGGTGTATGGAGAATGCTATGCAAATAAATGCTCACAAAAGACAACTTGTAACAGGTCCGAACGTACCCGATGAGCTAGTGTGTTGGGGGTGGTCGTTGTAGACCTGTTGCAAAGATAAATGTTTCGACCCTAATCATAATATACATTTTTTTCTTGTGGCAATGGAAACAGAAGCACATACGCCTTGTATACCCGACTCTTTGTTGGTAAACTTATTAATCATCATGGATACAGCTAAACAGGAAGGTTCACTTGCAAGCAACATTTTCAAATCCTACCCATTGTATCCATTTTGTTCTGTGGTCAAGTGATCTTTATTCGAGCATCAAATGGATCGTATAACATGACCACAACAAAAATAAAAATAATAGATAATGTAGGCACAATGATCTTATGCCGCCATTTTGTTAATTTAATATTGTTGATAAGTTTTTAAAAATGGTTTACCATTGCAAACAAGGCCCACTTAACGGAACAGAAGTTTAGAAGTAGCATCCAGCTTCGCAGTTGCTAAATATAATCCTTCACAAAGGGTTTGTTAGTGTCCGTTGCAAGGTAAATTCCAGATTCCTGTATTACGATATTGAGACTTTTTTAATAAAATGTATTCGTGTCCATGGTTACACTTTCTATAAAGGGTTAGGGGTCATGGTGCTTAACGTCACTGAACATTATTTCAGTAAAATCGTGGCTGTCAGTTTTATTGATGGAGGAAAATCGGAGTACCCGGAGAAAACAACAAACAGACCACTAGTCACTGACAAACGATCACATCATGTTATATCGAGTACACCTCACCATGAGTCGAATTCACAACTTAAGTGGTGATAGGCACTGATTGCACATATAGTTGTATATCTAACTACCATACGATCACGACCATGACGGCCCTTACTATAAAGGGAACAATTAAAGCATGTGTGATGGTCGTAGGGGATTAAGATTGCCACATACATAAAAATGGGGCAAAATGGATAGTATCGAGAATAATGGCCTTGCAACGAGCCCACAACGACCACTCCAAACAAACTGTTGCCTATTGGGTGCTGCTGTTAGTTGCCTTTTACTGACAGAATCGTGGATGTTTTCTAACTCTAAACACTCTAATTGTATGGGCGAGTTATGTATTTGATTTGTCAAATAGCAATTAACAGTTTAAAGTTTGATCGCCTTTTCTATGACCACTAAGTACTCTACTTATATCCAGCGTTCATTGGATTGTTTCGAGTACGGCTGAATCTATAGTATACTGCAAAACAGACGGCCTTGTCAAATACGTTATTACACAGTTATAACTATTGTTGATGTCCATCAAATTGAGAAATTTCTTTCTTAATTACTTTTTGTCTCCCAAAATGGACTCGGGGTATGTTATCGTGTGGTAATTTCGATAATAAGGAATTTTCGATAGCTATTTTTTTTTGCACTTGCAAATCCAGCGCAACTACACTTCCGGTATATATTTCTGAAAGTGAAATCAGATTGACAAAAGAAGGCCCAAGCTAATAAATGTTTACAAGCAATGCCTTCCAAGAAAGTAGGTACTCTTTTTATCATAACCCTGCATATTTTCAGCCATTTTATTAGAACTTTTGATCTGCATAAAGTATACTGATTATATTTAACTCTGTTAACTTGAATCTCACTAGCTATATCGTCTGCAGAGTGTGCACTACCATATTGATGTGTGGGTAAAATGCTGATCACGTGACCGTGACGGACGTTTAAACTTTTGAGACTCTAAAGGAGTACTCTTCTTATAGACTTATACACATTTTGCATTTGTAATTTCGAATGTCTTTTACACCTTTGAGAGTTGTGGAACCTCGGAGACGCTCTTAGATGGGGTGTGCATGATCATACTTATTACTATTGACAATTTTTGATTAATGAATAATAAATTTGATATGTTGATGGGAAGTCTGAATCGTGCTGTGTATGTGGCAAAAACTCTCCATCAGACTTAGAAAAATGCTTACATCTTGTCACAGTAAAATGGACTTCGTGTGATAAATGTGGACACTGGAACCATCTTCGTGTTTGTACAGACATTCGTGTCATCAGACCGACCCAAGGGGTCGTCGTGGCCGTGATCGTATGGTAGTTGGATTTACAACCATACCTATGCAATCAGTGCCTATCACCACTGCTGTTGCGAGTTCGAATCTCAATCAGGACGAGGTGTACAACATTAAGTGATAAAGTTTGTTAGTGACTTGCGACAGGTCGGTGGTTTTCTCCGGGTCCTCCACCAATAAAACTGACTGCCACGATGTAACTGAAATATTGTTGATAGTGGCGTTAAACACCATTAAATCAATCAGACCGACCCAATTGTGAATTATTATGCCCTCATTGGATTTAATATTATGTTAAAAAAAACATTGTTAAAGAAAATTCAGTCCATTTTATATTTGTTTTAATTGTATCACTATCAAGAATTGAAAAGATAAAAAAGTATTATAGCAAAAATACCAAAATCCCAAGGAAAAAGAAATTATAATTAATCTTATGTATTTTAGCGCAAACAAAGTCTGTTGTTATTTTTTGTCTTGGTTGCATGAGAATCAAATAAAAAAATTTATCAAGCTAAAAAAAAAATTGAAACTTTAATGAACTTATTTTGAGAATCCGTCAACTCATTTAGTAATTTTATCTATGATACATTATCATCTAGAGCCTCACTATCTGTGTGTAGTACATCATAAAAAAATATCGCTTTCTCCTTTGGCGTCCTTGCGTACTACACAAATCATGTATGGATTGTAAACAAACAAAGAAATAAATCATGGAAGCCAGAATGTGTTGGGAGTTTTAACATGGATTGACGGATATTAGTATCCCGAGCCAGAAGCGAGGGATAAAATTTACTAATATCCGCCAATCCATGTTAAAACTCAAAACACATTCTGGCTTCCATGATTTATTTCGATTCTGATATGTCTAAGAGTACAAATACGGTAGTATAGTTTGATTGGAAGACGGTAATTTATATTTACGTTTGCGGAAAATGTCGCACACAATTTATGCTGCCAATGGAAAAGTCAGTGACATTCACCGACGCATGTGCTAACGAGATAATACCGAATGGATAACTCGCTCGTTTGTTAACAAAGCGAAAGAAGGAGGTTATGTTATAATTATTTGTAACTATTAAATATAAATGTCATTAATCATATAAATCATTCCAATCATTGTAACTAAATGTATTGTGATTATTCTGCTCAATCTTGGGCGCTGTGATTAGCAATAAAAATCATTTATATTGTATTGTATTGTATTGTATTAAAAGTAGTTGACAGGGCGCATGTCTTATTTATCTTATTTGTGTTTGTATAGTGGTGTCCAAGACATGTTGAGTTGTGATTTTCTTCGTCATGTGTCTCCTATGTTGACAGTTTCTCTGGATTGTTCCCTTTATGATTGCCCCTTCGGTATTCTCTAACGTTTATTAGATTTTTTTTATATCAAATACACAGAAAAAAAATGACAACATCTTCTTTTAATCTATCGAAAATACCTAAGACCACCATACATCTTCTACACTCTTAAGTTTTCAATTTTTTCCGGGGAAGGACACCTTTGTGCTGATGGGTACCTGTAAGATGCGAAACGAAATATACCGAAACGAAACGAAACGGTATAATGCAAAATGAAATAAAACCTAGTTTAACGAAACAATTTCTTGGGGAAAGACAAGACAAAAATTAAATGAAAAAATAAACAGAAAAAGTATCATTTAAGCTTAAAAAAAGATAGTTCATTATTTTCCAGGTTATATAAAAAATTTCGTTCTTCATCTAGCTATGACGAAATGATTGATTCATCGATTGTTGACTGCTAAACGCCACATCAGTGATATTCCAGTTATACTGTGCCGAATGGCGAAATGAAAAGGACTGTTACGTGGGGGGTAACTTCCTATATATACATGGTGATGTTCTGACAATCGGGATCCTATTTTTGATTTTATATCTGGCATGGGGCATCCTTTTGGTCACAACTGTCTGAAAAGGGGTATAGGTTTTTGCTTGGATTATTCTTCAAAAATTGGGGCTTAAAGAGGATTTAGTTAGACAACAGTCTGGGATGGGGTCTAAAATTGGCATCAGAATCAGTATGTAAAAGGGTCGGGGTTCAGCGGCCCCAGAAGAACACGTACCTCACCATTGTGTAAGGTAGGCCGGTACTGTTATTTGAGAATGATTAATAGTGCCGCTTCGAAATAATTGCAAAATTACCGTTGTTGTTTAATTATTCAATTTTGTATTACATGTATTTTTTTCAGTTTTTGCCTGTGGATTTTTTTTCGTTGTTTTCTTAAAAGTTTACCCCTTGCTAACGATGAGATAAACAACATATATTCATATTCAAATATGCAACAAATTATGGCTTCTATTATTATAAGAAAGACTCGAGATAAAAAAAGACATTTTAAACCAGTGACCAATCTGGCAAAAAGTAAACAGTATACATGTACTGCAGAACACGGTACACTCGTCTTGCAAATTTACGTGTTAAATTTCTTTCTTATAAGGCAACAACAATTTTATTATCTGGGGGGCCTGGGATTTAAAAAAAAAATATATTTTAATGCCCTAGCTGACCGAATTTTTTTTTAGATTTAGCATTGTAGCTGAAAAAAAATTCTGCTGGCACCGGCTAGTAAAAAAAATATTGAGCTGCTGAATTTAAGTAGTCAATGTATTGTTTTTATGGAAAAAAATATTTCTGTTCCACATGATGGGAAAAACATGTTTTGCTTTCCTTCTCATGAGAAAAAAATATTTTGACTGAAGAAGGTTCTGAAAAAAAAATTAAGAGCACAATGAAAATCCCAGTATATAGAAAGTTATCCCCCACACAAGTCATTTTCATTTCGTCATTCGGCACAGTATAGCTGGAATATCACTGATGTGCCACAGTGGTGTTTAGCAGTCAATAATGAATCAATCATTTCGACTGATTCCGTCATTGCTAGAACGATTTTTTTTTATATAACCTGGAAAACAATGAACTATCGTTTTCTACGCTTAAATGATACTTTCTCTATTTTTTTCATTTAATTTTTGTCTTGTCTTTCCCCAAGAAATTGTTTCGTTAAAATAGGTTTTATTTCATTTTGTATTATACCGTTTCGTTTCGCATCGATTTCGTTTCGTTTCGGTAAATTTCGTTTCGTTTCGGTATATTTCGTTTCGCGTTTCGTTTCGCATTTTACAGGTTCCCTTGCGCTGGTACCCTCGGATCGCCGCTCTTCCATCTGACTCTATTGTTACGGCCCTGACTGTACCTTCCAATGTGTTAAAATGTTTTCAAAATTATGCATTACTTAATATTTATTTGCACACTGTTTTCTTCTCAATTAAATGTATATAAATGAACATGATGCCTAATATTGCTGTTGTTTCCCCCAGATGATGATAAATTGATCTGCCTGCATTCATTTTGGCGCCCTTACTTGACAAGAAGTGTATTATGTTTGAAAAAGTATAAAGATAAAGATTACCAGAACCAGCGTTTATACATGATCTGTTGTCAGTATGTATTGTTGATTCAACCTCGGAGGATCGTGCGTTATGGAAAGTTAAAATGTAGCCACTACTGAAGAAGTTGTCTAGAGTAATAATAAATGGTCAGGTCGAACATTTAGTTTTTACCGGCAAAAAACAATTCATTTGTCGAACCAAATGAAAATCGCACGTCTGCTCACTAGTACCACAGACCGGATATATTGTTGAAACAGAAAATGGCGTAAACCTTAACCCTTTCCGTTGTAATGTGCCATTTGATTGTGTTATTAACGTTTGAACAAGCTTTATCATTAACCGCGAAAATGTAAATACAACATGGAAAGGGTCCTACTACCAACAGCTATGGACGTCGCTGCATGTGGTCGTTGCCTTGCCTTGAAAAGATTGCATATCTACTGAAATCAGTAACATGTAATCGATATATACGGATCAAATAAATCTAAAGTAATACGTATTAAGATTCTCGTCTGATATTTCTTTGTCCTTTATTTTCGGCAATGTTCCAAATGTTTCTGATAAATTGTTTCATTCAATTTGCTCTCTTGACAAAATTTGCAAGTGTCAGTTAATTATCTCGATAATGATTGATACAATTAATTTTAATTCATGGTTTGTCGTAAGGAATTCATCCCTACCAAAGTGTCTACCCTTATCAAAAGTCATTCCCCCAATTGGTCCATTCATTCCTCTTTTCTGTTCAATTTTATAGATTTTGAACATGCTCTCGTCTTGAATATATAAGGAACATAGCTGGACGTTAAGCCGCGAACAGTCATTAGTGAGACAGGTTCATTTGAAGGTGGTCATTTTATTATCTGGTTAGAATTTTAATTTCACGTTATTTATTTTATTATTTTAGGTTAACAAATAGGCAGATTCAATTTTAAGCTCCAAAGTCAGTATTTGTGATTGGAAATGAACACCTTTATTCCACATCTACTTTTTTGTGTTTCAGCCTGGTAGAACCTAGCACAAGTAACACCCTTCGGACAGCACCCTTCTGGTTTTTTTTTTTTTTAAATGAACATCTTTTCCATGTCTTCATAGGTTTGATTTCAAGAAGAAACCTGAACAATCTTCAGATGGACAGGGTCCACCTAAACTAAATAATTGAAAACGGATTATATACAACAAAACATATTTCAGATGTAATAGAAATAAGTAAAGTTGTCAAAATTTTCACACTACCAACGTGCTTCATGAGCAACTGACTTCAAATGTTGGTGCTGAATCAATTGTTTAGGTGTGACAGTGATATTATGGTAGTTTGATTTTCAACAACCTATGCAATCAGTGCCTATCACCGCTGATGCGAGTTCGAATCTCGAACAGGGCGAGGTGTACAACATTATGTGATAAAGTTTGTCAGTGACTTGCGACATGTCGGTGGTGTTCTCCGGGACTCCAGTTTCCTCCACCAATAAAACTAACCGCCACGATATAACTGAAATATTGTTGAAAGTAGCGTTAAACACCATCAGACAAGACAATTGTTTAGGCATGTATTGTACAATGAATAAAATATTTGTTGTTGAGTGACTAATATAATATTTAAAACAATTAGTAATTTTGAAATAAAATAATAACGAATGTTCCAGCATGGCTGTAAATCATTAATACTATAAATATTTGCACACAGTATATATTCCTTAGACGTATTCCATATTTAAGAAACAAATTACTAGTAAAACAAATCGACCCCAATAAGAGTTGTCAAATTTGCGCTTATAAATGTCCATCATTTCTAAAAACTTTTGGAACGTGCAGTATTGATCAAAGTTTATAATGTCGCATTGTAACTGTGGCATCAATTTTTCTATCATAGTTTGTCTCCCAGCAATTTCATCAATCTGTTCTGAAAGGTATTGGTTCAGAACTACTAATTTCGGTAATAATCAGTTTCAACTTCTGTTTGCATATGAACTGGTTTTATCAAGTCCCGTTTCCACCTACCATTTTGGAATGCTTTATATTCTAAAGCTATTTGGGCGGCATCAATACTTTTGGAATATCACCTACTCTCATTCAAAGAATCAAGACAATCGACCACCATTTGTTTGCGGGCCTCTGTAGGGGCCGAGGGGTGCTCCAATCTTGCAAGATGTTTTACATCCTGTCCGAGTTCAGGTATTGGTTCGTTTTTACCAAGGAATTTATTCTTCATTTGGGTACAGTACATCTCCGCTTGGTTTTCAGGTTGAAACAGAGATGACAAAGCACTGGGCTGGACCACGTATGCTGCTTGCGAGTTTCTCTGTCTCGCCCAAATGCTTCATTGCTGTGACTAGTTCAAACTGAACGAGATAAATCCTTCCAATTAGAGCCGTCAAACAATTTTGTTTTTTTATATGATTTTATTTAAGTTCAACCGATTTGGGGCTTTATCATTTCTGTTTAAATTGTTTGTGTGGTTCGGGAGAGTGAGAGTTCCCGTGACCACTGTATGTAGTAGTGGTCCCGCCATACAATGGAAATGCATTGTTCGTTGCTCTAGAAAACACCGGTACGTCCGATCATTAAGACACGGAATATGCTGGTTCTCGATCAATGGCCTCAGCACGGAAACCTTACAAGACGCTGAACTTCTACTTGAAAACAAATGATCTCCTGGGTGTTTATGCTTTCTGATCAACAAAACTATTACTAGGACCTCCTTGAGCAAGCGATCTTGCCGTCAGATCCACAGAAATTAAACGGTGATCTTTGGCAGCGGCTGCATTCATTTCAATATCCTGTTCCTGCAGCTTTTTCTTTCACTCGTCGCCGCTCTACTAAAATATACCATTGCGCATTTCATTTTCCTGTTCTATGCAATCTTCGCTAACCAACCGACGAAGTTGCATTCTAAATTCTACCTCTCTTGATGGAGTTACTTGGAATTGGTCATGGAGGGTTGTTTGGGAGTGTCAGTCTATCCTGGGCAACCGCTCTACCCCTCTTGCGATACGAGCTAAAATATCAGAAATTTTACTTTCAAATTTATTAAATTCCTATATATTTGATAATTAACAAGCTATCAAAATAATTTATCGAAACCTTTATACCGATATCAATGAATACATCAGAATTGGGAATATGGTAGTTTTTAGTCATAGAAACTATGGCTCAAAATGTGTTGTGTTAGGCTACAATTCCACATATTTTTCAAACAAAATTCAAAAAGGTAAAACATTCTACTCCGAGGAACAAGTGATCAATATACTGGAGTTCCTCATCGATAACATATTTGTCTCCTTTGGAGAAACACTGTTTCAGCAGGTCGTCGGCATACCAATGGGTACGAATTGTGCCCCTCTTCTAGCCGATTTATTTTTATACTCATATGAGTCGGGAGTTTCTTCAAAAGCTTGTAAAAGATAAGAAGATTCATGAGGCTAGAGCCTTTAATTTCACATACAGGTATATTGATGACGTTTTATCTATCAATAATTAGATTTGCAGAATTTCTTCCATTGATATATCCTCCAGAGCTGGAAGTTAAAGAGACCACCGATACAGCTTCGTTCGCATCATTTTTGGACTTGTACCTCGAATTTGACGACAGTGGTCAACTCAGTACTAAAATTTATGATAAACGGGATGACTTCAATTTTAAAATCATAAATTTTCCAAACATGTGCAGCAATATACCAGCTTCTGCATATGGTGTTTACATCTCGCAATTGATTCGCTATGCAAGGGCCAGTAGCAATTCTGATTTCTTGAAACGTCATCTTCATCTGAGAAACAGGCTACTGGACCAGGGCTATTAAAAGATTCGCCTTATTCGATCTCTTAAAAAGTTTATATTCCAATACCAAGATCTTGTCGAAATATATTGTCTGCAGAAACGATTATAAGCGGTGCATTTTCATATAGTGAAAATGTATAAAGATGAAGAAGTCAAAAAATGTCAAGGATATTTTTTTTATCAATGTGTGACCTAAAAATATTTTTGACATTTACGTCACCGAATATGGTACTGCTTTGACAACTATTTTACCTATTTTGTTCCTGTATTTAAATACTGTTATAGTGACAGCCGGAACTTTTGAACCGTGATGAGAGCGGGAGGTTTGGCGCCTTAAAATCTGATTCAACCCACCATTTCTTTAGAAATGCCTGTACCAAGTCAGGGTCATTACGGTCTTCCGGTTGTTGACTGATTTTGTCTGTTTATATAATTATGAGTTTTGACTTTCCCTTTGTAAGATTGTTCGGAGTTCGGTAATTTTGTTATTACCCTTATTTGTAATTAAACAAAAATGAGAGTTCCCATTTTAAATCTTGCATATTATCTACCTTTGATGATGAACAACGCTTTAATTCATTGCCAACAACTACATGCAGTTATACTAAATTGTGTTTGTTATTCTGTTTATACAAGACTGCATGTAGCAATTTTACAATGTCTGCTTTTAGCAACCTATGCTAAAATGACTGATATTTATTGAGAAATGAATAATTGACTAATTATAGAAATTTGTCAGTTGAGTATTTGCTGTCTATGCTAATCATATGAACAATGATATTTCTATACAGTATAATTGATTGCAATTTTTCAAGGAGTGAATATTATAATATTTGTATCGATGCCATGACAAAACATGGACTAATATATACATTAGCCATATCCGGTATCAGCAACCCATGTCAATAATATATGGATCTGAGGTTCAAATTGACAAACTATTATTTGACTGGTTTGATAACAATTTAGCAGTGTACAGCTACCTATGCTGCACGTGTGAACATTGGCTAAATAAATAATTGAAATAATGAACATGAGAAATGGTTCCTAAATTTTAATAACATGTAGTACACTTGTTTTATATTCAAGACATGAAATAGATAGTAAAGATTTGTGGATCTCGCACTAAAATACAATAAAAAGAAATTAACTAAATGAAGAAAAAAAGAATGACGGTAAACAAGATAAAAAGTACTTAATAGATCCTAATATTTATATTGAGGCATTAAATAAAAACAATATTAATGGAGTTTTCTTATTTGAGTTTCCAAAAGGTCATGGAAATTGAAAATGGTGATTGAGGAAAGTTAAAGAATAATAAAATAAGAGTTCATTAAATTATGGAACAGAAAGTGTAGGAACATATATTTTAGTTTTCCTTTTTAACAATGTCCTTTAAATATCGCAAGAATTCTTCATTTGCATTAGTGTTAGCTTAAATAAGGGTTCTAAAAATTTCCTGATTTCATTATAAACTGATGAACACATCTAACTATGCCATTTATTTGATAGATCCAGTGATGGGTGTACACCATCATACAGCTCAGTATATAGAAAATATATCTTTTTGGGGGGATTTTGACCATGTTTACCCCCTTTTTATGGTTACATATTCACAGATGGATCTGTTCCATCGGATATTTGAAATGTTTTGTTTTTCGGCAAGTTCTTTTTCCAATAAACTTTGCATTTCAGTTTCTGAATATCCACAAGTCCTTAAAGATCTTGAAAAATTGAAGTCTCTATATTTCTTAATTGAGACGGGTGGAATTTGTGCAAAATATATGGGAACATTATGAGAATTAAAATATTCGGAAATACTATCGTATTCCTCCACCGAACATTTTATCTTATCACTCCTATGAGAGGCTATTTCCATACCTCCTGCATGTAGAAGTTTTGTTAGATTGCAGATACCCCCCCCTGCAAATACAATCTTAACATTTTGTGCTTCCAGACGAGTAAATTTATCTCTTGCATGTAAATGTAAAAATATCTGACCTCCATTCAGAAAGAGAAGGATAATGTTCGGACCACACAATATAGAAATTAAACTCAAAGTCAGGTATGCGTAATCTGGATTTTAATACGATGCGATAATATACGTTACGTTGCGTTACGTTACGATTCTCTGAAAATACATAAATAACAATGAATAATAATTCCGTTAAACATGAGAAAGTAGGCATATATTCAATTTCTCTCTCATTCAATAATAATTGAAACCAATAAGTATTTGCAGTCAGTATAAAGTTTGCGTAGATAAAATTAATTCAGTAAAAAAGTTACACAAATGTTACAATAAAAAATGTTAAAACATGTTCAATACACAAACAATCATCTTCGCTAGCCAAGGGTTACGATTCGGGCCCCCCTTCTCTCCACCATTGGCGCATCTAGAATATATTTTGAAATTCGCGCGCAGTGCTACCCGGTGGTTTATTGAAGTTGCGCCCCTTAGATAGTCGTCGTCGCCAGCCAATCAGAATCGTTTTGTTATACGTATGTTGGAGAGTTGAAAATGCCAGCGCCCAGTGAAGAAAAACTTATTTGTGATAAATTTAATTTGGAAGCACTTGCTGTCAACCAAGTGAAAAGTTTCAAACCTTTGTCAGACGGGAAAGATGTTTTCATTGGAACCAAAACGAGAAGTGGCATCCTTGCTTACATTTCGTCGATAATATGTGCTCCGTGTAAAACGTCTTCTGATTGGATACGTGTACTGGTAGCCGTAACCAATGAAATATTAAAGCGCCAATCCTCAAAATGTATTCTACCTCCGCCAAGGGTGGAGAGAAGGGGGACCCGAATCGTAACCCTTGGTTAGCGAAGACGGCAAACAATATGCTTACCGACTATGATCTTTCTAAAACAATCTTGTGTGTCCGAAAACCAATTACAAAATGAAACTGCCGTAAACAACTTAAACGTCATAATACGGACGGCTAATAAAATAGAATGGTTTAGCGCCGTATACGTAAATACAAATGTCCTGACTAAACGGACGCTAATTCAAAGCTCTAAGCGTACTCCAGTCATTACACTTTAAATTAACTAATTTGACTATATATAATAGCTTAATTATAACTTAAATAATGTACAATTTACATTTTATTCTAACACCAAGCTATAACTTGGCCAAATACGGTAATAACAACCGAATAAAAAAAAAAAAGAAGCAGTGTCAGAAGTGTGCCGACTCGGACTATAGGTTATACGAATATATACTAACCGTAGGAGTTTTTTTTATATCATCTGCTGTTGGTCTTTTAATAGGTGCCTTTTTGGGTCTCCCTTTTTTCTGTTGAATGAAATCTTGGTTGCGAGATGTTGTTTGCATTCCCTGCTATTCTCTCAGTAACTTTAAGTTTCGGGAGGTCGTCCTTGTTCTTCATGCAGGCCTTATTTCCTGAAATTAAGCTGGTTAGGGATTTAATTATAGTACCATATCTGTAATTTCTTACCTGAGGGTCTTGAAGTTGTTGACCCAAATCACTGAGCAAGTTGTTAATCTGCTGAAGCTGTGACTGAAGAATTTCGTTTCTGGTGGTCTGTTACAGGGTCAGGATTCACCAGCTCAAAGTCGCTCATTTGCAGAATCATTGACATGACCATTCGGGGTTCTGCAAAGAATGAATCTTATGTATATGTTTACAAATGTGACCATTGTGATAATCATCACATGTGCATGTATACATATGGCTACACAAATTAATGCAAGGTAAGGTCTTACACTTTGTGTAACAGTGCACATGAGAGCATTTGTCAACGATCATCTTTATAACATAGTTTTGAGTAGATGACTCCAAGGAAAATGCAGTATTGCTTATTTGTTTAACCTTGGCATCGTCTATTTCTAAGCCTCTGTTATGTCTATACTGAAGACGAACATCTTCGTCAGTGGCGTTGTTGTACGACGTCATTTTTAAGTAGCTGATGAAATGATCGTTTTCAATACGCAACAAAGTATCCAAAAGCACATCTAGTCTTCTGTTGCGTTTTCCAGAGAAGTAGATAGTTTTCAGTTGGTTATGAAAGCTTTCTACAAACATATTTGTATCCACATTACAATAATCGACTCCATTTCTGTAGCATTTGGACCACTTTTCAGGTGGATTGAAATAATGGTCTGTCAAATACTTTGAAAAGGAGGGATTAATTGTCTCCAGTTTGGATACTAATGACGTCTTGTATTGCTCAAAGTCGCTCTCTGAATTTGCATTTAACAATGCACTAAGATATATATATCTGCCTTGTGCACATCGTCCTTGACATGATTATGCAAATTTCTTATTCAAGTGCATAAAAACGGCTGGAGACCAGACCCATAAACTGACCTTGCAGCATTCCATCCTGCATTGTCATCATCTGTCATAATAATACTTACCTTAGTGTCTGGAGACTCCTTTTTTACAGCGGATAGAAATAGAGAAATTGCAGTCTCATCATCTGATGGAAATGCAGAAAGCTATTGGGTAACCTTTTCGAAATTCGTCAGGTACCATCAGAGTAATCAGTTTAAAGGAGTAACTGTTAGTACTATGCGTAGAATCCATGCATACAATTCTACCTCCAAATTGTTCATACATGTGCAGCTGCTGTTTATTCATAATTACCAAAAGGAAATCATCTCGCTGGAGTATTTCCAAGTGATCATCAATGGCCTGCTGCTTAAATATTAAAACAGGATTAAACAATTCCTGCTGAAGGGCTTCTACCTTCAAAGCAGTTGATAAAGCATCATTACTGTCTTGAATAACAGTAGGATCACTAAGTTTGGTCTTCAAATTATGGATAGTTTTCCTGTCAATCAGATGATAATATTTAAGATCGTCTAAATTATCTGTCACTAAAATGTCCTCTGATTTTATCCATAATACTAGTGACAGGTATCTTAAGTGATAGCATGTTCAATATCTCAGACTTCAAGCTATCTGGAATGAGTAAATATTTACTCTGCTCAAAAGATAAAGAATGAGTATCAGATTTAATATATATTACCTGAACTTTCCCATCTGGTCTCTCGCAGACTGACATTCGTGCAGGACATAAACCATTGATTTGACCGTGGCTTTTTCTGTTTTTTCTAGCTGTTTTTGGTTTAAAGCCTTTAGCCATGTGGATTGTAGTTTTACCATTTCTGTGACAAACATTGGAGTAGGTTTTTTCTCCTTTTTTATTCACCTGACGTTTAGATTTCTTGACAAATCTAGTATTTGAAACAATCTCCTCACGTTTTCGAAATTCTGAAAATAGACTAGATTGATCAAATGTAAGGTGTTCAATGTTAATGTCTGCCTTGTGTACATTAATTGCATGTTCTATCAGCTTGTCCACCGTTCTAAACTTTAATGAACAAGTAGATACCATGCATGCCTGTAGTTTACTGTTAGGGTTCTCTGCTAGACCTTGACCTTGACCAGCATGAAACTTTGACACATGGTTCTTCAAATTAGCAGGTTTCTTAAATAAAATTCTGCAAACCGGGCAAACATGTTTGCCAAGTTTCATGTTTGAATCGTCATGAGTACTAATGCTGATACACTGTCTAGCATATACATGGGGGGTATTGATGACTGCATTTGTAACAATATTCTCCATCTGCACAGGTCGAGAAAACTGACTAACCTTTTGCGATGGCTTTGTCCTGCTATTATCTTTATTGCCAATTGGATCATTCCTTGGAAAAAAAGATAAACTGTTGTTCTGTCACAGACTTATAATGACCACTACCAGCTCGACGCCATATGATATGAATATGGGGGTGTGCCTGATCAGGCGTGAATGAATTCTTGTAAGTGGCAACATGATTATTTAAATCACCACCGACGGTAAACATGATGTTTCTATTCAAAGCCATGGCTAGTGCAAGAATGCATTCTTGTCCTGCATAAGTACTTGGTTGACCAAAATGGTCAATTTGTTCTTCTGCAGTACCAGGGCCATCAATAAAGTAATCCCTAAAGATATCTATATTACCTCTAAGTGTCTCTACTGCCATATTCCTAAGTTGGAGGTGATTGTCCTGATGGCCAAACAGGGAAAAGCTGAT
The DNA here is from genome assembly GCA_963383655.1 of Bathymodiolus septemdierum. Classification (NCBI taxonomy): domain Eukaryota; kingdom Metazoa; phylum Mollusca; class Bivalvia; order Mytilida; family Modiolidae; genus Bathymodiolus; species Bathymodiolus septemdierum. Next base: position 68,325,930 of record OY726525.1, read on the forward strand.
TGCTCTAAAGAGACAATTTCCATCCCCAACAATTGGATTACGCTGTAAGCCAAATACCTGTGCTGTTGTTCATATTCGTCATCAAGTATATTATATTGTTGCACAATTCTAGAAAAATCTTCAGTCTGGAAGAAACAAATGGTGTTACAGTATAAACGGAATAACCATGCATTGTCCCAAAATATTAAAATTATTCGTGCTCGGTGCGAAGCAGGATAGAAATGTTCGGCGAGACTTGCATTTCATCCTGTTTCTAAGCCTTGCACAAATAAATATTATATTTTGAGACAATGCTTGGTTATTCCAATTATATCAAAAAAAAACTAAATGGTTTGACAGATGGAGTCATGTCAAGCAATAGATTCTTTCTTGAGGGGGGTATATATAGATTTAGGAGAAATACTTAATTCTGATTGGTTAAAAAGTTACATTTATTTTCCATGCACGCCCACCCACCTTATCAGTAAAAATGAAAAAAAGCTGGAAATTTTGTGATATGAACTGGTACACAACTACATTCCCTTTCTTCTCAAAACATCAAAAGGTACCAGAAACTTCATTAGGTCAATGACTTTATATGTCTCAATGTTATTCTACTCCCTTTATGAGGTTGCAAAAGGGTGTGATTGCAAGATAAAATTATTTCATGATCCAACAGTCTTACTTCTTTGACATCCAATACAGCCTCCTCCAAAACAACATTTTCAAGCTGGAAATAAAATTATATTTATTAAGTACTGGTACTATAGATCATGATGAGTTATTTTTCAGAAGTTTACTTGGCGAGCAGGTGTATGTTTTTTTCTTTTCAATAGTTTTACAAATCCGTATTTGTGGTCAAGTCATATAAATCTTCAATGATAAACTCACTAACAGCACCATTCAACTGAAAAATTACTTGGGCATTTCTGAATACAACAGACTTGTTTTCTTTTTAGTGTGTTATTCCCTCGTTTCAAATTACAGAGTTGTCTCCTTTTTGACAAGAGTTGTCGTTCTTGTTAGCAGGTACTTTGTATTGAAGAGATAGGGCAAACACTTAACTTTTATTTTTTCTAAAGAAAAATTAAGGACATTTAACTATTTGAACAAATGCAGAAATGTGTATTTTTACCATATACACCATTTGAAATTTTTGCTAGAGAATACATGGAATATTTTCACAAAGACATTTAATTGCAGAAAAAAATCAAAATTGCCCTATTCACTGTCGTGTACCCGATAAGGAATGGTCATTTCAAGATGGCGGATTGTACATCATCAAAAAGGTAGGTGTGAAGATTTTGACTATTATCGTTCTTTATAGGTTATCTTAGTGTCTATGAGTTACACGTTTAGATAGGGCAGTCTTTTTTCTACTTCACCATTAAGTCAGTAAAGCTTGATCCTTTTGTTTTTATCGTAAACTGCCTTCGGTAGTTGATCAATGCAGCGACAAAGATATCGAGGCGTAGAATCCAATTTATTTCACCAATTCCTACCGCCTAGTGACTTTTTATATTAATATGTTGATGCCAAAATTATTCAAGCATGTGAATTGTCCAACAAATGTCATTTCAGCCTTTGACAAGCCTTGTATCCCTCTTAAAACTTCTATGAAAATTTTGTTTATGTCACGGACCGGTCACGACAAAAACATGACAAAAATGTATGGGAATGGTCTCATGTTGTGTGTTTCTATGTTCATCAGGCTTGGTTGAAGATGAAAAACATTTTCTATAATACTTGTTCTTATGTGAAATGAAGATGTCCAATTTATTATTAATATGTGTGAGCACCTGGACTCATTATTTTTATTAAGAAAAATGCCATAGGTTGATATTTACTTTTTCATATTTGTCAAAGCTAGGATGTATTAGAGTTATCTCTCCTTAGACAGTGTCATCTGACTCTCAACTGATACATTAGAAGTATCATGTTACAATTATATGTTTTCATTGTGCTGTATCCAATCAAAATAATCAATGTAAAAGATGTATCAGTATGTATGTGTGAAATGTGTATGGATAATGGTACGGTTATGCCAAAACAACAAATATGTACATGTACCCTTAATTTGTATACTGTTTGTATAAATGCTGGTCTTCAGTGTGCAGTATGCACAAGGGCTATTCATACTAATAACACAATTATAAAGAATCTCTGAAAAATGTGTTGGTTTTCAGGGCCGTTTGTTACAACCGGAGGTCGACATCATTGGTGGAATATGTGGCTATTCAATTGTTAAGACTAAACCGAATAGCTTTTGTAATGCTATTGTAGAAGCATCTTGGTTGAGGTGAATTCCGTCTCTGTCGAAGTATTTCTCTTTAAAGAATTTGTGGGGAAAGAATTTCCCGCTTTGAAGTGCCAAATTCTTTAGAGAGAAATTTGTTGATCTTCTGTTTCTTGCGATCGTATGCCATTCGACTCAAGCCCCACGCGGAAAGCACCCCCAAAAATAGGAATATCGTTATCCTTTCTAAGGGTATTTTGGGTAAATGTGTTTCTGGTGTAAAAACCCGCCTCTCGTCTTGAAGCAAATGCCCAAATGCATGCATTTTTTCCATAAACATTTCTGCCATACACCGGACGGTGACATTCTAACTTGTGAAGTTCAACATACCATCGAAAATAGTCTCAACTTCGGTAAAGTTTGCACGTTTTAGTGCACCAAAAATAAGGGCATAGCCGTTTTTCGCCATTTTAATACTGGTCTATTTGGAGAAACGTTTTCCATAAAATGCGATGTATTGACATGTGTGAAAATTCAAAATTGTCTTCTTATTAGTCATCTTGAGAATTAAATATAATAATTATTCTAGCTACATCCCAGCATAAGTACCGTCAAGGTGATTCACACAAATTGGTTAGGGAATTTACGATCAGCTTTGAACAATTACATTTATAATATTGTTTGATCATAAATTTTGCCAATTTAATACAACTAAATTTTACAAATATAAACAATTTGTCAGACATGGACATGTAAATAGCAATAAAAACGGGTATATGTATTGTAACACACATTTTTTACTGCATGAAGACATAACATTATTAAACCAATTAACCCTGTTCCAGAACCCCCTTTTTTAACCTCCTGGAAATCCCCCCTTTAAGAACTTTTGGATCCACACCTGCATTTTATTTTATTAAAACATGCACATCATCATTGATAACGGTAGTGGGGGAAATCCGGAATAAATATAGACCCGTCACCGACTTTGTAAGGGTTGTTAGTGTTTGCCTACGACGTTGACACTGCCTTCAGACATACTCTTGTGTCAATGTCCTTGATCTTCATCAAAGCATGGAGGAACGATACAATAAAAGAGTTTTTGTCTGGCGTTTCACTTTAGTTTTAATCAAAATAAATTATGGACAAATTGGAGATCAAACAGGGCTATTTTATACCAGTGGAAATAGATTTGTCCGTCGTACCGGCACGTTTGGGAATCTCTGATTTTTTCACTTATCCCGACGGACAACCGTAATACAAGATCTACTTGTCCGACGTCAGTTTTCACTGGTATCGGACAAACGTTAATGTCGAGGCCTGAAAAGGAGGACCATTATATCTGTCACATTGAACTGTAATTACTGATGGTTGACAATCTTTTGGAATTTGACCAAATGGATAGACGATGTCGACAACTGTTCCCATCTAACCGTTATAAAGACCAAAGTTAACATTAAAGTTGGTTGTAAGCATAACTCTACAACCCTTGATAATAAATAAGAATTAAAAATGATCTTGATAGTTCTCACAAGACAGTTGATTAGATATGTTTTTCCACACTCAGATGTACCTGATATTATAAGTCTTAGAGTGGCTTAAAGCAGGAATCTTGATTTTTTTATTCAAACAGTGTTTTCATAATGATATTAAAAGCACATTCTTGATCGGAGTTTAATGTCGAAACAGAAACTTTTAGAAGAGATAAGTCTTCATTTGCTTCAGTTAATTTTTGTAAAGGAGTTGGTATTGTAAGGTCATTTTGGTCCAATCTCATGATTTGATCAACACCTGCCTTACCTTTTTCTACATCACTTTTTTACAACATTAGGACAACTCTCTTATTAGAAATTCATTAAACTTTGAAATCCAAGTGGACATTGTATTCTTGATTTTTATGTCATTTAATTTCCGTTCGTTTGGCCAATCGAGAATGAGCATACTCTTACAATATTCTTCTGAAAGTGGTCAACATGCTTTTAAAGTCTCTCCAGAAATTACTGGAACTTTTTCATCTTTTTTTTTTAAATGTACTAATATAAAGAAGAATGGTCTTTTTTATCTGATCTATTCATATACTTATCAATTGGGACAAGTTTGGTGACAGTGGAGCCACTTCTCTCCAACATTCTACATCTGTAAAAGTGGTAAAGAGGATATTTCTCGTAGCTTGCTTCAGTAGCAGACACATTTCTCTTGACTTGTGTTTTGTCAACCGTTCTCATCAGTGCTGTTGACCATTTCGTTAAACAAATCGCAAACTGTCCCAGTTTGTTCATTACCCTTACAGGCATAACCAGTTGTACATTTTTCAGTTAAAATTATATCAACAAGGCCACTTTTAGAAATTATGAATGATATATCTCCATTTGCTCGTCATTCCTGAGTATGAAATTGGGAATGTTGAACATGATGATCCCTTGCCATTTCTAAACACAATGACGGCTTTGAATCTTTCCCATAAGTAAGCCTTCATCCTGCTTATTAAGAACCATCAGCATTTAGATGCTCGATTGTATTCGATTTTGCTTGTTTAAGTTGGTGTCAGCTGACGGAGGTCTTCCTCCTGTAGTTAGGGGTAATCACTAAAACTGTCTCCAGCCAAGCCAACTGGTAACCAGTTTGACGGTCGTTTGTCGAGATAGTCTCGTTCAATCCATTCCTTAAGGTAATTGTTCTGTTTGGACGGACAGATGTAACATTTTGTACCCAGTTAGTTCATCATCTACATGACTAAGGTTCGGTGGCAAGCAATACTTATTTATAATATCGCATATCATTGACATATATTCACTTATGTAGAGAATTTGGCTATTTGGTATAATATTGGCCAAATATTTCCAGCATTTCAACTTGTCATTAACAGACTCTACCACCCAACGTATCTTGGTCTCTAACCTTGAAGAATGACTCCTCAACCGTGTGCTGCTTTTGTCCCCTTTTTAGAAAGACCGGCATCTTGGTCTTGATTCCGATATCATCTAAGAATTCAAAGGAATCCCTAAAACCCTATCATCGACGACAACATCACCAGTTGGACGACCGTTTTGAGAGATTGGTTAGTTCAATCCTTTCCATATGGCAATTGTTTTGTTTGGACAGATGTAACACTTTGCACCCAGTTGGTTCATCATCTACAGGACTATGGTTCAGTGGCGAACAATACTTATTTATGATGGCACATACCAATGACACATATTTACTTATGAAGTGAATTTGCCTATTTCGTGTAATATTGGCCAAATATTTCTAGCATTTCAAGTTGCCATTAACAGATTCTACTACCCAACGTATCTTGGTCACTAACCTTGACGAATTACTCTCCTCAACGGTGTGCTGCTTTTGTCTCTTTTTAGAAAGACCGGCATCGTTGTCTTGATTCCAAGGTCATCTAAGAATTCAAGGGAATCCCTAAAGCCCCTATCAACGACGACAACATCACCAGTTGGACGGCCGTTTTTCAAGATTGTCTTGTTCAATCCTTTCCTTAAGGTAATTGTTTTGTTTTGCACGCTCTGCTTTCTCGTGAATTTTAGTTCCACTCGTGCTATATCTATACATACCCAATCATTTCAATAGTGTATAAGAATAAAAATATTGACAATATCTGAATTTTCAAATGTGTGTAAACACACTTCATGGATAGGTAACCAGCAAGAAAATCTAGGTAATGCTGGGCCAGACAGATGCACTAGTGCATTTCTGCTTAACAACCCAAGTTTTCCAGTATATAATCTCAACGAGTTTAGTAAAACACATGTTTCCTTTGTACACTTGACATTGCAAGACGTAAATTCTAAAAATCTACTTTTTCAAATCCGTTAAATATTTAAAGGCATCAATTTGATGGTTTTTTGTCTAATATTTTAGAACTTCTACTTATTTTATCGTAAATTACTTCTTCTACTTCTACTAATTGAAGATTCTGCCAATTACGTTGTCAGTGGTTTCAATATTTGATTATGGTGGGATTCGGGGGACAAATCACTACTTTAATATTAATCCAATCATATCTGTTGTTGATCAAACCAAGGGCAAGCATGGTATTAAGTTAAATACATAGTGATGCAGGAACTGCCTACCCTTCCGGAGCACCAGAGTTCGATTTTTAGTTTTATATGTATGTTTTGTAGATGGTTGTTTGTCGTTTTGTACTTTTTCTTTTGGCCATTGTGTTGTCTGTTCTCCCATATATACGGATTCTGATTACGCCTTTGGTATCTTTAAAACTTTCTTGTTTATGGTGGGATTCGGAGGACAAATGACTACTTTAAAATTAACCCATATAAATATAAGTCTGTGCACATAACGCTCCCGATGGCAACTACATTGTGAATTTTTTTTTACATAGGTTCTATCCTACGGCTACGTTGTTTTTGTTGACGTTGGCATGGAGGGCTTGGAATGTAAAATTTGGGGCGAAATGTCGGTTACGGATACGATATTTTGTATGTGGGTGCTTGCTGTACCAGACCATGTTTACATCAGAAACGGAAGCGGAACAAATATTGGTGCGTAGACTTGCAAAGCTTATCTTTCCCCTACTTGGATCACGTCTATCATGATTTTGTGATATTTCTTTAAATAATTTGAATTTGACAAAGACAACTTTAGTATATTGAAAAACCAAAAAATACCACACTGTCGGAACAATTATAATATCAAATGGGGAAAATAGATACTGATAACACATACATGACCGCTCACTTTGGTTGGTGGCTTGGTACAGACGCTTCAATGAAAAAGTATAAAGATAAAGATTTTATGGTGAAATTGGGAACTTAGTAGTGTAGGTCCATGTTCTCCCAACCTATGGGTACTTCTGATTGGAGAGTGGATATGATGCAGAAGCCTGTGGTTAATGGGATGCTGATATACCTGGTCATGTGGAACTGCCCAGATGTCCCCTCAGCTACGAGTACCCGATAATTAGCATATGGTGACTAGTTAAACAATACAAAATACTAATTGTACAACATTTCCGACGAGGATGGGATTGGAAATTTGTGTTGAGCAGTGCTGTCCACTCAAGCGTAAGGAGTTTGCTTGAAAAAATTTAAAATATTGTTATATTAATTCGATTTTTTTGTTTTGTCGTGCTTTACACGGAATTTTAGTAACTTTATTTGAGAGTTTAATTAAATTGGAAAAGTTTGAAATCTATGGAAAATGACCAAATAGTCACGTGACAATCACGCCATCTTGGAATGTTGTTATTGTATTGATTTTAATACACATAACCGGAAATAGGTTGTCGGTAATTGTAAACAAAAGCAAATAAAGTTGTTGAAGACTAATAAATAACTTGTTGAGTTGATATTGATATAATAGGAGGCAGGTGCAACTTGAAACGCTCCCGAAGAACAGTAATTTTTCTTCCTGTTTACAAAATAACACTACCTAAAACTCCAAGTTCCGGACAGTTTTCGTATCCGCTACCGAACATTGTTTCATTTTTATTTTAAAAAAAATCGACTAGAGTTCCGGTTTAGGTAACGTGATTTTTCTTTTAATTTATTTCCGGTTTGGCAGCCATATTGTTGAAGATTTTGAAGTGCCATAATACCTACTACCTATTCATACTTCTACCATTAACGCTCCCTTTTTGGGAGCGTATTAGAAATAAAATTGTTGTTATTTCTTGTCACTATCATGGATAAACAAACAAGGGTGAAAATAAACATCTGAAGCAGGGCCCGTATGCATAGAACATCTTAACTTAAGTATCCCTTAAACTAAGATTCCACTAAGGAATCCCTTAGTTAAGTGATGATATTAAGTAGTATGCACATAAGTTTTGTTCCTGTATTTAAATACTGTTGTAGTGACAGCCGGAACCTTTGAACCGTAATGGGAGCGGGAGGTTTGGCGCTTTAAAATCTGATTCAACTGATTTTGTCTGTTTATATAATTATGAGTTTTGACTCTCTTTGTGAGATTGTTCGGAGTTCGGTAATTTTGTTATTACCTTTATTTGGACTTAACTAAGGAAACCTTAAGTGGAAATTATCGGAACACTTCTCCATTTACCGTTTAATATTATATTTACTATTCCTTGGTAATTTCGATTTAATTTTTTCAATAGATAAATAATACACGCTTTTATTACTTTGTGCGGGTAAACATTCAAGGTCGGGTGTGTTTGAATGTTACTATTCGTGACTGTTGAAAATAAATTATAATTTGAGAAGAACCACTAGCAAAAAATCTTGGTGATATCAAAACTTTATTCAGCGGGGGTATTGCTTTGTTGCGGAAGGTTGAACTTTCTAAATCATCCTGTAGCAGCTGAGTTATTTGCAGAATGGTACGTCTATCAAATCAAAATCTTTCAATTAATTCCAAATCATCATATATTTCTAATGGATTAGTTCTATCTCTAAAGATACGTTCCCTTCTCATAGCCCTCCTAACTTCTAGCATTCGATACCGGTTAACGTGAAACATTGTAGTGACAATTTTTTATTTTGAAATGAGTTTATATGGGCAGACCTGTACAAAGAATCAATGAATTGCACGCTTGTCATAAGATACTATACATGTATGTACAGGTACGTGGACATTTTTAATTTGAAAAACAAAACGTGTGGCTCCAACAACGAATATTGATATTTTTGACGCAATAAACCAAGTAAATTGCCCCGGAAAAGTTACGTATACTTTCTGTTGAGATGTGAATTAATTAATAATTAAACCCGATGACAAATATTTCGGACAATATACCCATCCGATATTCATTTAAATATGAATATCAACGATATTGAAATTTTTCGTTGTTAATTGGTTCGAAGTCGCTACATTTTACATATTTAAGATACCTCAATAGGTATCTTAGATTAAAGTGAAAACTTAAGTGTATTTTTATTTTAAGGAGATTTATGCATACCACTTAAGTGGGATGGGTGGACCTATTTAAAACTAAGATTTTGCTAAGGAAATTCTTAGTTTAAGCAGTTTTATGCATACCACTTAGGTAAAACGGGCGGAGTTACCTTTACTTAAGTGTTTTCTAAGGAAAATCTCAACTTAAGTAGCTTGATGCATACGGGCCCAGGTCAGAGTTATTAAGGTGTTGGCAATAAAATTGCAGATAAAATCCTTCATATCAGGGAAGAAGGGTTTCAGTTGAATAGAGTTATCTTGTAGGTGTCTAAATTTAATGACAAAATTTGTTCACGCCACGATATAGCTGAAATATTGCTAATCATAATAGAGATAAACTTGCAAAAGTCCCGTATCTGGTTACTTCCCCTCAACTTTTTGAAATGGCAGATTACACCACAATGGTGGCTGATATTGATTTTACAGATCTTAATTCATTTAAAATGTTTCATAAATTGAAAAAAAAAAAATGAGGAACCTAGGGAAACAAAGAGTGAAGAATTATTTTCTCAGACGGTGTCCAGGCAGGGTGAATCGTTACATCCCGTATCGGAATCCGAACCAACTCAGCTGTATAAACCCCAATTGTTAGCACCGATGAAGGGTGATCGATTTGGGTAGGCAAGGTTATTTCTCAGATTCGGATCAAGATGCACAAATGTATATGGGTTCCCAGCATAGTACAAATTCGTACACACCATTTCCAGATGTAAGTCAAAGGGTATTAGGGACCGTCGTGGCCGTGATCGTATGATAGTTGGATTTACAACTACCTATCCAATCAAGGCGAAGTGTACAGCATTATGTGATCAAATTTGTGTGACTTGCAACAGGTCGGTGGTTTTCTCCGGTTTCCTCCACCAATTAAACTGACCGCCACAATATAACTGAAATATTGTTGAAAGTGGTGTTAAACACCATCGGGTTTGTGACCACTGATGAAAATGCTATTTCTAAGTTTTTTCATGTTATGGGAAAAATCTTGTATGTGACACAACGCAAGAGGGGATAACTGGATTTGTGTTCAAGTAGTGCTTGTCAAGCTCATCGAAGTTCCATTTTAGTATTTGTCTATTCTCTTCATCCTGGATTATATAATCACTAATTAAACAATTACAAGACGATCGTGTAGGTTATGCCTTTAGTGTGTGTATATCGTTCCACGACAATGCATGAATAATTATTATTCAAGAGAAAGTGAAATAAACAAATTACTTTCCCGTTAGAGGCCCGCGATATACTCGATCTTTAGTTTTATGTGTATGTTTTGTAGATCGTTGTTCGTCTTTTTTCTTTTCGCCATTGTGTTGTCTGTTCTTCTTTGATATACGGATTCTGATTACCCCTTTGGTATCTTCAAACTCATTTAGTCCCTTGACCATCAACAACTTTTTCTGGAATTGTTCTCAGTTTGTGAAACACTGCCACTGGAAGATTTATCGTGTAATCTGGCATACTTTACACAAGCTTTATGTTTTATGGACTGCTCATGACTTCTTAGAGATTGTGGAAAGAAGTAGCCTCAGACATAAAACTACAAGCCACTCCACCAGATAAGTCGGGGAATTTTACAGAGGGTACAAAACATCTTTTTATTTTCGTAGTTTACCCACGGAAATTCGTCCGACCATATCACTTAAACCGAACGGTTCTTTTTTTCTTTATCATAATTTTAGTCTCTTTGCTTTTTGTCACCATCTCGTTCCCATTTATATCTAATTTACGCTTAGTTTTGATTTCAAAATATCTGTGTGTAGGTTCGACATTGCAAACCGCAACGTCGATATCTGGTACCTCATGTAAATACCTTTGCATACGGAATTCAGACATGAAATACATTGTAAACCAGTTTGAAACTGATATTTCTGAAAACCGCATAAAGCATAACAAGGAGCAGCAACATACTTATAATAGAGCACACCAGGATATATTCCACCACTGACTTACATTGTAAATTAAAAAAAAAAAAGTAATAAAAAAATCCAAATGAATTTTCTGGATAACAAGACAACTATTTCCTCTTATATTGGTCCAAGAGCCACATTCTCATCACCTTTGAAGGAAATGTTTTATGTCAATTAAGAAAATAATCAGCTGTTTTCAATATCCGGTCAAAACAACAGTATGAAGAGTTTGAAGATATCAAAGGGATAATCAGGAAACGGATTAATATAAGTTTTGTAACTTGTTTCCGAATCCTATTAATGATTCATCTGAATAGTTTGTACATATTCAGGCTTGTATTGTATTAATGAATTACTTAATAAAATATGTTTACACTAAAGGGATAATCAGAATCCATATATCGAAGAACAGACGACACAATAGTATTTACAGTATCCAGGAAATCTCCCCATACAGGGTGTAGTAATTTGACATAAGTTTTAATATGTGGTTTTATTTCAACAAATGACTTTTTTTGCAGTTAAGACCTCAACCAATATGATAGGATTAACTAAAAAAAAATATCGTAATCAAGAAAAAACTCCATTTTTTTCAAAGTTCCTGGTGTTCTATTTTCTAACTCTAGTTATGTTTTTACATAGCAATGTAGATTTACTATTTGGTTGAAATATTGACAGAGAATGCGTTTAACATTAATGGCAATAGAGGACGGTACGTATTCATTACCGTAAGCGACCAACAACATACTCGTTCGTCACAAACAAAATAAGATTATGTGTTGTCGCTGACGTTTACGAGTCAAAATATATAAAAGACTAATTTTCATACAAATATTTTAATATGAAAAGCAACATTTTTTTTTTTTTTTTTTTTTGGTTGGGGAAAAACCTAATTAAAATGATTTAATATTTAGTTTCAAACTCTTTAATTATAATACGCCGAGTCTTTTCATATTAATATAATATATTTGACTTGAATATTTACAGGAATGCTATTTACTAGCTATTGTAAATAAGACACAGTTTTGTTTCAAAATTTATGAAAAACGTACTGATTACCAATCATATTTTTATCTCAATTTACCTTAACTGCAGCAACTGTTAATTCTAGTTGCAAACATAACTATGTAGTTGTACAAAGAAACTAGTGGCTTAACGCATGCATCGGCTAAACTTTCAATAATGACTTATCTCCCTTAGGCCTGTTATTACCAAACATCCAATATATGTAAACAAATTATAATTAAAATAATATACATTAAGCATACTGAATAATCTAGTAACGTTTGGGAATGATAAATCCAACAAATATATATACGTACATTGTCGGTAAATATAAAATTTATTTGTACGAGCTTTAGAAACAGGCAGAATAGCGAGCTTTTCAGGCCTGTTTCGCAGCGAGTACAAATGAATGTTATATTTAACGACAATGTACGTATATTGTGTTTATCCTGCAATGTCAAAAAAGTCGGAAAACTTGTCAGATTTAAACAAAAAGGACAGAAACAAGTGTCATTCCTCGCCTTTCATAAATGTTGTCAAGGGTGTCTTCTCGTGGTCCGCGTTACATTAGTACCAGTTTCATACTTGTCTGCGCCCTCCGCTGTACATAGCTACAGGGTACCAGGAACGTTTATTCGTAGGTTGAAAAGTTTATTCGTAAAGTACGAAAAGTGTATTCGTCTAGTACGAATAAAGCAAAAATTTATTCGTACAGCAAATGTACTGATTGCAGGATAAATTACGAAATGTGTGTTGAAGATGAATTGTGTTATGAGTATGTCCTTTGGACGGCTTCATAAGCTAAAGTGTTTGATTCAGTTTAGGCGTTGGAATGCAAAGTTTAAACATGTTTGTTGATATTTCTAGTCACGACGTAGTTAAAATTACAGATGGGTTAATCCGTAATATAGACTTAAAACTGGATCACTAGTAGTTGTAATCTCACATTTTCTTAACAAAGAGTCTGCATTATAGGGCTACGGTAATGCACAAGGTTTGTGGGACCCACCAGTCACTAGCAAACGTTATCAGACTTTATAAGAATCAAAGTCATAACGTAATAATGATGGATACTGATTGCACAAAAAGATGTAAACCCAGTTACAATACGATGCCCTCCACGACGACCACTTATTTTCTTATATGTGCAGAATTATTCTGTAGACGGGGATTGAATATGAACATTCGATTCGATCCGACACAAATTCGTCATATATTGTTCTGTAACATTACAATGCCACAATATGACCAATTGGGTTCGGATATAATCGAATGTCCATATTTAATACCCGTCACGATGGGTGCCATTCTGGAGAACATGGTGACATTCCCGGTGTTTTATAGGAGACGGTCATGTTTTTCTGTGTGTTTGCTCTTTTGTTCAAATGCTTTTTTTTTCGGGGACTGTTTTACTTGAAATCTCATCGGTAGGGTACTCTTTTTACATATTACGCGTTACTGCATAACATTCGCAATAGGACCCTGTGGTTGTATGTAAATATTAGAACGAGGCTCGCTTATTTCTTTGCCAAACTAGAAATGATTCCGTTTCAGAATTAGTGTCATCTTTAAAAACATTGTTTGTAATAAATGAATTTGTTTGATTTTGGTTTACAGTGGTGCCATAAATCTTTCCACGGGGTGAACGCCATTTATAACAGGAACAAGAACACACAGATAAAGTTTCCTGATAATCTGGTCTCTCTTGCGCATTACCAACAACTCCTGCATTTCCGGTGATGACGTCTCCTTCCAAGTGAACTGCATTCTGGGCAGCTATTGCTGCTTCGATTTCGTCTCTTCGTTCATCCTCGGAATTTAACGTGAGAAACCGTAAAACTAACAAATTCATTGCTGCCGATATCACTGTTAATCCAAATAAAATGAATAGGAGGCTAAATGCAAAATAATGTGTTTGAACTCGGTCCTTCTTCTGGAGAGCTACGAAATCTCCAAATCCTATTGTTGTAAGTGTAATAAAGCAATAATATAAGGAGTCGATGTACTTCCATTGTTCAAAATGAGAGAAAATTAAAGCACCCACAGTTACGATAATAGTAGAAAGGTTTGATGTTACGAAAATTAGATCCGTTTGAGACACCTCGGTCTTTTTCATTCGAAAGCATTTCTTAATCTGTTTTAATAAGTATGACATAAATGTATTAAGTCTTTCACCGACACTTTGAAACATAATTATACACAGTGGAATTCCTGCTACAGCGTAACACATACAAAATAACTTTCCACCCACTGTTTTCGGTGTACTGTGTCCGTACCCTAAAATATAAAAGTTATATGTGCAGTTATTCGTTGAGAATCTATATAGATAAAAGAAAGAATGCATTTACACACTGGTTTTGTAACAAGAGTAACACGACGGTTGCCACTGCTTACCCTTCGGAGCACCTGGGTCTAGACCTTATTACATTAATACGTGTAAAATCACACATAACTTACCTATAACGGCGACGACAACCAATGAAAAATAGAGGGCACCAGTAAATTTCCACTGGGTTCCTGCCTGGTATGGTCTAGACCTTATTACATTGATACGTGTAAAATTACATATAACTTACCTATAACGGCGACGACAACCAATGAAAAATAAAGGGCACCAGTAAATTTCCACTGGGTTCCTGCCTGGTATGGTCTGGATCTTATTACGTTGATACGTATCTCTTTAAAATGGTCGTCTGATATATTGTATTTCTCTCTAATTTCTCTTTCTTGCTCGAATAATCTTCGGCGGTTTTCCAGTTCATAATCCGATTCTAGTGCGTCGAAAACCGCAGCACCAATCAACAGGTAAGTAAATGTGCATACGATCAACGAAAGAGTCCGCACATTTTGTCTCTTCATTGTCTTTTACTTTCTTTTAAATTCTGAAAAAGAAAAGAATAATTCTTAAAACATGTTTCTACTTTGTATGTAAATGCATTCTTTCAAAGGTAACAATGAATTTCACTTTGAGAAGAGACTGTCATTCCTATCAAGGGGATTGTAACTAGATTAACACGACGGGTGCCACTAGTGGAGCAGGAAGTGCTTGCCCATATGGAGCACCTGAGTTCCCCCGGTTTTTAGTGGCGTTCGTGTTAGTCGATCTTCAGTTTTATGTGGATGTTTTGTAGATCGTTGTTTGTCCTTTTTCTTTTGGCCATTGTGTTGTGTGTTCTTCGATATATGGATTCTGATTACCCCTTTGGTATCTTCAAACTCTTCTATGAACCAAGAGGAATTGTTGGGGAGATATGACTTCCTAAGTAACCTGATACATGACTTCCTTCCTAATGCACCAGGAGGAATTCCTATGGTAGGATGACATCCTGCTCAATGTATAAACGGAACATACATGCCACAATGACTCCCTTCATGGAGTATTACAGGGATTCAGATGGCGACATGATTTCTGCCTAAGTGTATCATGGAAATTCAGTTGCCAACATGAGTTGACTACTCAGTGTATCACAGAAATGTATATGTCGTCATGGCTTCCTAATAATGATAAGAGAAAGTATACACATGGCAACATTACGTCTCAAACAAAGTAAGAGAACGAATTGGCATTGACTCATTTGAAGATTGCTTGATTTGTTGGTCAAGGTGTGTACTATTGCAGCTATATGCACGACGAGGACAACAAACAGGAAATCGTGCTGGTAAAAGGGGGGCCTATGGTTGGATGTTTTTATTTTCACAAGGAAAATTGGAGGTTTTGGATAGGATCAGAACATTCTGCAATGAATGGGGCCATCATAAAAAAAACAATCTTGTTTATGACGAACTACTGCATGTTATCTTTTACGTACAAGAAACGGGGTATTTCACATGCATGAAGCGCTCATCTACGTCCTAAGACCGAGGTGAGTATTTGATTACTCTCATACAACTAGAGGACACGTCATTCGGAGGTGATGTATTTCTAATTCTATTCAACGTAGTTCCCTCTGTAATTCCCAGACAAAAATGAAACCAGTATGATCGGTATAATTTATTCTCTCATAAATAACAATTAATTGAAGATACCAAAAGGTTTTCAGAAGTCATAATCGAAGGACAGACAACACAATGGCCAAAAGAAAAAATACAAAAGGACAAATAACTGTCACGAAATACTAGAAAGCTATACATTTGAAATTTCTTTCGGAAAGTAGTTAGTGGTAAATATAATTAGGAATGAGTTGAGGAAAGCTAATATAATAATCCACTCTATCACACGTTTTATGTAATCATATGACTGCTTCGGCGGTGTAATGGTTATCGTGCTCGTCTCGAGTGTGGTAGATCGTGGGTTCGATCCTCGGTCGGGTCAAACCAAAGACTGTAAAATTGGTATTTGTTGCTTCTCCGCTTGGCATGAAGCATTAAGGAGTAAGAGCAAAGACTGGTTGGCTCGGAATCAGAATAATGTGTCCGAGTGGATTGACATGTCTTCCCACGGACTGTTGTTTCGGTGTGCTAGTACAATAAAACAAAATACCCAACTAAGCGTGTTGATCTAGAACAAAGCGAACCTCATCAGCATCTCATTGAAAATAAACTTGTTCTCGCCATGATAGAGCTGAAAAATTGCTGAGGTGGCGTTAAACAACAATCACTCACTCACTCACTCACTCACTCACTTTAAAGGGCATTTCTTCACAATTGTTATTGCTAAATAATTCAAAATAAGACAAGTTTAAATTGATAATATCCAAGATGCCAATAAATTACTTCCTGTTTTCAAACGTTGAGCACGTACTTTCAATGTTAATACTTGATTGACAAACACAATCTGCTTAAATGCTATTTTTGGTCGAATGGTGAAATACCGCCGTACATATCAAATTCAATCATTACCCGATTTTTCAATCAGAAGCTCTTGTTCGGATTGTTGACACAGAATGAAGAGCACTAAATTGGGGAAAAACTGTTTACAATCTTAAAAACCAATCGGCAATCATTCTTTTTCCCCAATAATCCATATATGCATATTATACTAGTCGCAGGCGACACAATTTTGAAATTTTTAAAAAGAAATTAACTTATATACACAAACATAGATATATAACAATGTTCTAAATATATTAGTTCAGTCAATCTATGGAAAAAAATAGCCAAACCTCAAACTAATTGCAAAATAATTAAACTCTAGATTTTCTTGTGCAATAATATCTTCCCAATACCATATCAAAAGTCTAGACAAATCTAGTTAGGGGAAAATATTTTTTTCGTGAGATTTTTATACACCCCTCTCACTACTTCAACATATTTTTTTAACAGGTACAGTTGTAAATGTGGGAAAATGAGCATTCAGTGAGAGTTTAGCCATATAAATCATGCATCAAACCTGAGGACTTTTATCTTTCAAATTAATAAAAGAAAATACACGTCTTCATTGTGCGTCTTCTTTATTTAACCCAAAAATGAGATAGGTAACCCCCCTCCCCTAATTTAATAAATAGATGTTGTAATATTTAAAAAAAAAAGTTATCTGTGCAATATGTCATTTTTTAATCAAACAATTGGGTAAAACAAAGCACAACATAGTAACATTTAAATTGTATAGGACCAATAATATTGATTGTTTACAAATATGTATACAAAATGGGAATTTTGGTTTTTATAATTTCCTTTTTATCTCATTTTTCCGATTTTTTGTTCTTGTTTACACAAAAGAAAATACATAAAATATAGAAATGATGATGAAACTTAATAACAAGAAGCCTACTTTGAATAACAGGGTGTAATCGTAACTACTCGGCCATTCTCGCTACCCTGCAAATAACCTCGTATGCATTAGGCGTATAAATCGCACTACTTTTCACATGTCAGTTACATGAAAGTTTGATAAAGTTATATTTTAAGCAATTTTCTATATTTCAATTAAAGTTTTAATTAGTTTTGCATGATTAGATTTTACTTAGTATGTCTTCCACATTGGATTTTCGTGGACTATATTTTTGTGCGGCTTAACTTAACTTAACTTCCGGCAAACAATTTAAGAAGAATTTCTACTATGTACGTACGAGGTTATTTGCAGGGTAGCGAGAATGGCCGAGTAGTTACGATTGTAACAGGGTGCTGGTCTATATTCCAAATAGGAAAAATTACTAACGAAAATCCCTAGAATTCTTGTTTGTTTGGTTTTTTTTAATAGTTGCAGTTACCTATTGATGTTGCAGTAATGAGTAAGGTCTACTGCAGTTACAATACACATTCAGCATTTAAAATCAATAAGATTGTCAAAACGTAACAATGGATGAGTGAGTGATTGTTGTTTAACGCCAATTCAGCAATTTTTCAGCTATATCATGGCGAGAACAAGTTAATTGTCAATGAGATGATGATGAGGTCCGCTTTGTTCTAGACCAACACGCTGAGTTGGGTTTTAATAGTGCTAGCTCACTGAAACAACTTAGTGTTGCGTACTTAGCGATGAAGCAACACATACCAATTTTATAGTCTTTGGTTTGACCCGACTGGGGCTCGAACCCACGATCTACCGCACTCGAGGCGAGTACGCTAACCATTACGCCACCGATGCGGTTCAAAACGTAAGATTGATTGATTAGTGTTTAACGTCCAGCGAGCAATTTTTCAGCTATATTCAGGACGAGAACATTTAAAAATTTAAACGCCACGGAACTCGAAACAAGGAAAGGTGATGGGTAGACGTAAGAACATGTAACAATACTGATAAGTAAGGAAGCAAATACATGCGATTAACGAATCCGGTTCCTTACTGGAAGAAGAAGAAGAAGTTTCTGATCACATAGTCCTAATTACATATCTCCAGTCATGTCTGGATCTGTTATATTTTTCACGTTTGAATTTGAGCAACTAACAACTTTACAGTATCCACGTCCAACTGTACAATCTAAACCACATATTTCCCACAACTGCATTTTTATTGTCACAGTTAAGTTTATAGTTACATCTTATTTAACAAGTCGTTTGGGTGCAGGGGGTAAATTTGGTCTTATAGGAAAACGTTTACCGTCCACATTTTCCCACTCCCATTCTAGCGGGTTGATATGATCTGTTGTTAGTACCCACTCTTAAAGTTGCATATGAACACCTTGGATGTGGTAACTTGCTGCTGCGGATGTACGAGGCGACGTATGATCTTGCAGAAGGGTGTTCTGCATAACCTTTCTTGTAAATTTTATATATCTTGATCAATCAAGGTCCTCATAAATGATGCCGTCATAACAAGATGCAATAACGTCCTCGCAAGATTTAGCCGATTTTGGCTATCCTGTTTACGCCCTTTCATTTCATAGCTCCCAAGACTATTTGGTTTCCTAATCTTTCGATTTTGAGCGTACATTATGAAGGTTATTCCAGAAACGCGTCGTGCGCACTAACTTTGATATCTACGGTTTTTTTTTTTAACTATTTCATCCTGAGATACATTAGGATTCATGAACATCAACGCCGGCTCCCTGTGACGAATTTCATTTAAAATCTTTTGAAAAGCGGTTGATTTTTCTTTTCCAAACATTCGAGATGTCGAAATAACATTATATGGCATGCGTCCAGTCTAAGTGTTGACGTTGTCTTGTGGATATCCCATATTTTCATCGTTGAAGAGCTGGTTCTCATTGATTTGAAATATTATATCGTTTGAATCAAGATCAAAATGGAAAAGCAAAAGTATTAACAGATCAGTACCATCACCAAGAAGAACTGATGGATTGTTGACAACACTTTCAACTGTAGTTTTTGATTCGATTCTGTGATTATCTACATCACATCTATCCAAAATGAGCTTGAAGTTAAGGATACTACTGATACTCAAAAGTCTGCTTCACCTTCACCTTGAAATCGCAAACGAAGGAAGATTAAAAACAAAACTACGACAACCGCGATTACTTCACTTTTCCAAGTCAACTTCCCATTCGTCAGTAGCAATATTCCATCATCACCAGCGTATGGAGTTTACACTTCTGAACTCATACGTTACTCTAGAGCTTATGCACAGTATATTAATTTTCTGGACAGAGCTCAGCTGCCGACGCTAAAGTTACTCAAGCAAAAGCTATGTTGCTCCTAGGTTGAAGTAATCGCTTCAAAAAAGTTTACAGTCGTCATCACAATCTGGTTGACCGTTCCGAAGTATCCATATCTTAAATGACAATGAATCTTTTACTTTTGTGTAGATGTTTTCTTTCCTCTATCATTCCCAAGATTGTTACCGGACTCGACTGTATATACGAGTACCACGGCGGGTGTCTTATATCAAGGAGGAACTATTTGCCCTTCCCGAGCACCTGAGTTCACCTCCGGTTTTTTTGTGAGGTCCGTGTTGCTCATCTTTTTAGTTCTTTGTGTTGTCATATTAAATGTCTTTACGTTCTGAGTTTCGAGTTGTGACGTCCTTTACGATTTCCGCACTAAAAACGATGTTCGGTTCGTATTTACCTCCAGTTATTTACATTATTTGTGTCTGTTTGTGTGTTGTGGTGTCCAACACATATTGTGTTGTATTTTTTGTTTTGTTTGTCTTGGTCTTGTGTGCTCTGTGTTGCCAGTTTCTTTGTTGTCTATTTTTGGTCGCCCTTTCGGCGTTCTCTAACGTTTATTTGATAATCAAAACATCTACATCACCTAAGCCTGAGGCATGTATTGTTGAACACCTGATTCTTTTACTTAGCATGCTAATAACGTTTTGTTTATTTTCCGAATTTGCTAGGAATAGTTCTTTCTTTTATTTGAAACGTGTATGTTCAGTAAATAACACTTTATCCCTAAGTACTGTTCCTGATCGTCTATATCATTAGTAGACTATCTAATGTTGTGTGCTGTAAAATCGCTATTTCTATGTGTGTTGATATTTTTTTCATGTGCTATGTTTCACATTTTTTACTCCGGTATATAGATGTTTTGCTTTTTCGTCAATTTTTCGATTACAAAATTGTATTCACGTTTGATCTTATTTAAAATCTATTATAAGAATCACTATCTTCTGTATTGTCGCACTGACACTTGGTGAGAACGGATAATGCTCAGATTGATTTGTAGCAGACGAAATCGGGATGTCAACAAACAAAGGCGGGTGTTACAATTTTCCGAATTTGTGTGACCCTAAACATTTTATAAAGTGAAACTGTATTAGGTGTTAATTATTATTTTAAAACTTACCATTACTGTTCCGTCTATTGAATCTTAATTTTTCTAGTTAAAAATTCGGTTGCAGCGCCTGCAATTTTTACATGATTTATCTCCCTTGTCATCTTTTTCCGTTTACGGCTACCTGTACGGGATATTTTTTATTTTCATATTTTTCCATATTTTGTAAAATTCTTACTTTTCCCTCTTTTAGATTTTTCTAGACTTTTTATATGTTGCAGGGGCGGATCCAGGATTTCAAGTTAGGGGGGGCCGTACTTAACAAAATTGCGCCGAGCGGAGGGAGACGCGAAATTGTTTTGGGTATTTCGTGTGAAAAATCACAATTTTACGCCAAAAAATCATATTTTTTCCAATTTTAGGGCCCCCCCCCCCCCCTTGCATCCGCCCCTGTGTTGAATATGTTTATGTTAAGAACTAATTACAATTAGAATAAATTCTTTTGCAATTAGTTTGAGGCAAAACCTTAGATTGACTGGACTATATGGTGTTATCCTTTTAATACTTATTTTACTTGTACATATAATCCGATTGTGTATGTTTTATTTCTAAGGATTTTGTAGGTGTTTTTAAGTTAATAATACAATTTGTTCACGCCACGATATAGCTAAAATATTGCTAATGTTGGCGTTAAACGCCAGTCAACCACATATTATGCTGTCGGGATTTTTATTCTAAAATCTTATAATATATAATTATAATGGATGACATGAAAACAAGATATCACAGACATCGGGAACACTGACTCCAAGAAGATCTAAGATGTCTATCGTAACTTTATACATTACAGTGATGTGAGAATCAGGCACAGACAATATGTCATTATATAAAGATCATCAGGACATCAGGGATAATTGTCATTGAGGAGAAATGACGGTCATCAGAGAAAATTGTCATTGAGGAGATATGACGGTCATCAGGGATAATTGTCAGTGAGGAGATATGACGGTCATCAGGGACAATTGTCAGTGAGGAGATATGACGGTCATCAGAGATAATAGTCAGTGAGGAGATATGACGGTCATCAGAGATAATTGTCAGTGAGGAGATATGACGGTCATCAGAGATAATTGTCAGTGAGGAGATATGACGTCATCAGGGATAATTGTCAGTGAGGAGATATGACGGTCATCAGGGATAATTGTCAGTGAGGAGATATGACGGTCATCAGGGATAATTGTCAGTGAGGAGATATGACGGGTCATCAGGGATAATTGTCAGTGAGGAGATATGACGGTCATCAGGGATAATTGTCAGTGAGGAGATATGACGGTCATCAGAGATAATAGTCAGTGAGGAGATATGACGGTCATCTGGGATAATTGTCAGTGAGGAGATATGACGGTCATCAGAGATAATTGTCAGTGAGGAGATATGACGGTCATCAGAGATAAGACAGTGAGGAGATATGACGGTCATCGGAGATAATTGTCAGTGAGGAGATATGACGGTCATCAGAGATAATAGTCAGTGAGGAGATATTACGGTCATCAGAGATAATTGTCAGTGAGGAGATATGACAGTCATCAGAGATAATTGTCAGTGGGAGATATGACGATCATCAGAGATAATTGTCAGTGAGGTAATATGACGGTCATCAGCGATAATTGTCATTGAGGAGATATGACGGTCATCAGACATAATTGTCATTGAGGAGATATGACGGTCATCAGGGATAATTGTCATTGAGGAGATATGACGGTCATCAGAGATAATTGTCATTGAGGAGATATGATGGTCATCAGAGATAATTGTCATTGAGGAGATATGACGTTCAATGTAGACCGATGTTTGTCCTTTGGGCATTGTGTTGTCTGTTCTTCAACGATTTACGGATTCTGATTACCATTATGGTATCTTCAAACTCTTCAATGAAAGCTCCATAGGGATGTATTGAGAGTGATTGATTGCTGTTTAACGCCATGTTAGAATTTGTTCAGCTTACTGAAACAACAGCACATGGATAGACATGTCATCCCACTATGATAGATTATCCAGATACCCATCAACCAATCTTGACGTAGTCATTAGTGCAGCGTCCTTAGCAAGGGAGCAGCAAATACCAATGTTATAGTCTTTGTAATGACCCGACCAGGGCTCGAACCCAGGATATATTGTACTCTAGGCGATCACGCTCACCATTACGCTACTGATGCGGTATACTTAGCAAATAAAAAAACCTAAAACATGACTGTCTACGAGAAGTGAGGTTATGCACTTGTTTTTTGTTTGTTTGTTTGTTTGTTTTTT
The DNA here is from genome assembly GCA_963383655.1 of Bathymodiolus septemdierum. NCBI lineage: Eukaryota > Metazoa > Mollusca > Bivalvia > Mytilida > Modiolidae > Bathymodiolus > Bathymodiolus septemdierum. The sequence goes on from OY726525.1 coordinate 68,349,300, forward strand.
TCTTCTTTTTTTTTTAGCAGATTGATTTATGGGCTTTCCCAGCGGAAAACAGGGATTTTAAATGTGGTACAGAAGAGGTATAGATTTTATGTTTATAGACCAATGATTTGAAGCCAAATTAATATATGCACATTTTATTTACAGGGACTGTATTCGTGAACTTTCTATTTAATATTATTCAACAGATTGATTTTATGTGTTTCCTAGAGCCACATATGGATTTTAATGTAGTACAAAGGAGGTTTTTCATCTCTAATCCCTGCAATTCTTCATAGCCTACTTGACAGAATCAAACCAAATTTGCATATTTCTTCTACTGGAAATGAAATCATTTAGTTGCTATTTATTTTATAATTACATTGATTTTATAGTTTTCCAGAGCCAAACGAGTAATTTTCCGAAGGTGTATAAATTGGGGGAGGACGTTACGCATGTCTTTTGTATAATTGCTTTTTACGTTATTAATAAAATATAAAAAAAAATGGGGGGGAGGGGGTATGTGACATATGTTTTGCATGCAACAGTCACATTTAAAATCTACGTTGCATTTGTCATGGAATAGCTGCAGATGATTATACTCTGTGTGACTGGAAATGACATTTGAGAATTAGTTGTGAACACGTTGATTTGTGAACTATGAATGTATAGAGATGTAAGTTTGCGCCTCTGTGGGGTCAGAAAAGAGTCGATGAAAGTTTCTTGTTATATTTTATATTTTTCACGTAAACTATTGATTTTCTGACTATTTTTTATTTCATTGTATTATATTTATCGTATATATTCAACACTGACACTTGGTGAAAACGGAAAATGCTCAGTGGATTGATTTAGCAGACGAAATCGGGATGTCAACAAACAACGGCGGCTGTTGTATTTTTCCGAATTTATTTGACGCTAAACATTTTATAAAGTAAAACTGTAAATACTAGTTGTTAATTATTATTTTTAAACTTATCATTACTGTTACATCGGTAGAATCTAGTTAAAAATACGGTTGCAGCATCTGCAATTATCTCCCGTGTCATCTTTTTTTGTTTACGGCTACCTGTACGGAATATTTTTTTCTTCATATTTTTCCAAATTTTGTTTTGTAAAATGCTTACTTTTCCCTTTTTTATATTTTTCTAGACTTTTTATATGTTTAATATGTTTATGTCAAGAACTAATTACAGTTGAAATAAATTATTTCGCAATTAGTTTGAGGTAAAACCGTAGATTGACTGGACTATGAGTATTATGATATGAATCCTTTATTGTTATTAGTCATCTTGATTCGCTTGGACAAAAACGCAGATATCTTATTTAGTGCGGAACACGCGTTTCTGGAATAACGTTCATAATGTAAATTACTCTCTTACAACTAGAGGACACCTCTTTCCGAGGTGATGTATTTCTAATTCTATTCAACGTAGTTCCCTCTGTAATTCCCAAACCAAACAATATGAACGTCATAATGTATTCTCTCATAAACAACAATTAATTCGACTTAAAAAAAGATTTGAAGATACCAAAGGCATAATCAGAAGCCGTAAATAGAAGGACAGATGACACAATGACCAAAAGAAAAAGGACAAACAACGATCTACAATACATTACATACTTAAGATATACAACTGCCAAAGAAACATCAGAAAGTTGTACGTGTGAAAGTTATTTTCGGAAAGTAGTTGGTAAATATAATTAAACAAAGCTAATATAACAATCCACTCCATCACACCTCAGTATTATATAATCATAGGCCTTAAAAGGCAGTTCTTCACGATTGTTATTGCCAAATAATTCAAAATAGATTTTTATGGTTTTATGCTGTTTAACGCCACTTTCAAAAATATTCCAGTTGTATCATGGCGGTTAGTTTTATTGTTGGAGAAAACCGGAGGACCCGGAGAAAACCATCGACTGGTCGCAGGTGACTGAACAAACTTTATCACATAAAGTTGTACATCTCGCCCTGATCGAGATTCGAACTCTCAACAATAGTGGTGATAGGCACTGATTGCTTAGGTAGTTAGGTAGTTCGAACTACAATACGATCACGGCCAAAGACGGCCCAATTCAACAAAGGACAAGTTTAAATTGATATTATCTAAGATGCCAATAAATTACTTCCTGCTTTCTTTCGTTGAGCACTTAATTTCAATGTTAATACTTGATTGACAAACACAGTCTGCTTAAGTGCTATGTTTGTCGAGTGGTGAAATACCGCCGTACATATCAAAGTCAATCATAACCCGATTCTTCAATCAGCATCACTTGTTCGTATTGTTGAAACAGAGTGAAGAGTACTATATCGCGGAATCTTTATTGACGGTAAACTAACTGTTTACAATCTTAAAAACCAATCGGTAATGATGTTTTCTCTCTAAATAATCCATATATGCATATCATACTGGTCGATAGCAACACAATTTTGATTTTTTTTTTTAAAGAAATTAATTTGCATACACAAATATAGTTATATAAGAAGAGTTTGAAGATAAAGGGGTAATCAGAATCCGTATATAACATACGTTCTAAATGTATGGTTTTATCTTTTTAATGTTTCTTTTTATTTGTACATATAATCCGGTTGTTTTATAGACAAATAATTTTATTTCTAAGCTTCTTGTAGGTGTCTTAAGTTAATAATAAAATTTGTTCACGTCACGATATAACTGAAATATTGCTCAAATTTGTTCACGTCACGATATAACTGAAATATTGCTCAAATTTGTTCACGTCACGATATAACTGAAATATTGCTCAAATTTGTTCACGTCACGATATAACTGAAATATTGCTAAAGTTCCCGTTAAACACCAATCAACCAACTATATAATACTGTCAGAATTTTTATTCTAAAATCTTATAATATACAATTATAATGGATGACATGAAAACAAGATATCACAGACATCGGGAACACTGACTCCAAGAAGATCTAAGATGCCAATAGTAGCTTTCTACATTCCAGTGATGTGAGAATCAGGCACAGACAATATGTCATTATATAAAGATCATCAGGTCATCAGGGATAATTGTTAGCATAAAGATATGACGCGCTTAATAATGACGTTCAATATAGATCGTTGCTTGTCCTTTTGGCCATTGTGTTGTCTTCTTCGATTTACAGTTTCTGATTACCCCTTTAGTATCTTCAAACTTGTCTTGGTCATTTTTCATTTGGCCATTGTGTTCAGTCTGTTCTTCTACGATTTTGGATTCTGATTACCCCTTTGGTATCTTTTTGCCATTGTGTTGTCTGTTCTTCTACGAATTACGGGTTTTGACTACCCCTTTGGTATCTTTTGGTCATTGTGTTGTCTGTTCTTCTACGACTTACGGGTTCTGATTACCCCTTTGGTATCGTTTGGTCATTTTGTTGTCTGTTCTTCTACAATTTACGGGTTCTGACTACCCCTTTGGTATCTTTTGGTCATTGTGTTGTCTGTTCTTCTACGATTTACGGGTTCTGACTACCCCTTTGGTATCTTTTGGTCATTGTGTTGTCTGTTCTTCTACGACTTACGGGTTCTGATTACCCCTTTGGTATCTTTTGGTCATTGTGTTGTCTGTTCTTCTACGACTTACGGGTTCTGATTACCTCTTTGGTATCTTTTTGTCATTGTGTTGTCTGTTCTTCTACGGTTTAAGGGTTCTGATTACCCCTTTGGTATCTTTTGGTCATTGTGTTGTCTGTTCTTCTACGACTTACGGGTTCTGATTACCCCTTTGGTATCTTTTGGTCATTGTGTTGTCTGTTTTTCTACAATTTACGGGTTCTGACTACCCCTTTGGTATCTTTTGGTCATTGTGTTGTCTGTTCTTCTACGACTTACGGGTTCTGATTACCCCTTTGGTATCTTTTGGTCATTGTGTTGTCTGTTCTTCTACGACTTACGGGTTCTGATTACCTCTTTGGTATCTTTTTGTCATTGTGTTGTCTGTTCTTCTACGGTTTAAGGGTTCTGATTACCCCTTTGGTATCTTTTGGTCATTGTGTTGTCTGTTCTTCTACGACTTACGGGTTCTGATTACCCCTTTGGTATCTTTTGGTCATTGTGTTGTCTGTTCTTCTACGATTTACGGGTTCTGACTACCCCTTTGGTATCTTTTGGTCATTGTGTTGTCTGTTCCTCTACGACTTACGGGTTCTGATTACCCATTTGGTATCTTTTGGCCATTGTGTTGTCTGTTCTTCTACGACTTACGGGTTCTGATTACCCCTTTGGTATCTTTTGGCCATTGTGTTGTCTGTTCTTCTACGACTTACGGGTTCTGATTACCCCTTTGATATAGTTTGGCCATTGTGTTGTTTGTTCTGCGATTTACGGGTTCTGACTACCCCTTTGGTATATTTTGGTCATTGTGTTGTCTATTCTTCTACGACTTACGGGTTCTGACTACCCCTTTGGTATCTTTTGGCCATTGTGTTGTCTGTTCTACGATTTACGGGTTCTGACTACCCCTTTGGTATATTTTGGTCATTGTGTTATCTGTTCTTCTACGACTTACGGGTTCTGATGACCACTTTGGTATCTCTGGGCCATTGTGCTGTCTGTTCTTCTACGATTTGCGGGTTCTGATTACCTTTTTGGTATCTTTTGGTCATTGTGTTGTCTGTTCTTCTACGGTTTACGGATTCTGATTACTCCCTTTGGTATCTTCAAACTTTTCTTGCATAGGGATGTATTGAGTGAGTGATTGATTGCTGCTTAACGCCAAGTTAGAAATGTTTCTGCCTACTGAAACAACAGTACACGGGTAGACATGCCACCCTATTATGAAATTATCCACAGTATATCCAGATTCCCATCAACAAATCTTGATGTAGTCATTAGTGCTGCGTCCTTAGCGGGGAAACAGCAAATATATACCAATATTATAGTTATTGGGTTGACCCGACAAGGGCTCGAACCCAGGATATATTGCACTAGAGGCAATCACGCTCACCATTACACTATTTGTATGCCACTACACTTATTAGAAAATTTAAAAACAAACTTTCAAGTAACCTACCAGACATGAGGTTGCGCACCTCTTTTTTTGCAGATTGATTTCTAGGATTTCCCAGAGGCAAACAGGGATTTTCAATATGATACAGTGGAGGTATACATTTCTAACCCACAACTGTTCATAGATCAATGATTTGAAGCCACATTAATATGCACATTTTATTTACAGTGACTGAAGTCGTGCTCATGGTATTTAATTTTATTAACAGATTGATGTTATGGAATTCCCTAGGCCAATCATGAATTTTAATGTAGCACAAAGGAGGTTTATATGTCTAATCCACAATTCTTCATATCCTACTTGACAGAATCAAACCAAATTTGCATATTTTTTCTACTAGAAATGAAATAATTTACCTGCAATTTATTTCATAATTACATTCATTTTACGGATTTCCAGATCCAAACGAAATTTTCAGAGGCTTTTCAAAGGGGGTGTTCACATCTCTTTTGAAGACTTGGGTTTTTTTTACGTTATTTATAAAAAAATGGGGTATCCGACATATGTTTTCCAGTCTTCCATGCAACAGTCACATCTCAAATATAAGGTGCGCTTGAAATGAAATTGCCCCTTTGGTATCTTCAAGCTCTTCTTGCAGATTATACGCTGTGTGGCTGGAAATGATATTTGAGGATTGTGAACTTGTTCATTTGCGAACCATTAATATATTTATCAAATAGTTCATGGCACTAAGGGCCATATGGCAGTATATGGACCGGGATGTCACCCACAAAATATTATATGGACCGAAGCGAAGCTGAGGTTCATATACTATTTTGTGGGTGAAAGACCGGTCCATAAACTGCCATTTGCCCGAAGTGCCATCAACTATTTGTTATATTATACTCAATACATGCAAATCTGTTAGACGACATGCTTTTGTTATTGTATATCTAAGACAAAAAACGAGTTCGGACAAAATCCGGAAGAAAACATATTGATCGGGCCCGGTCAATATACTAAAATATTGACCGGCTGCGCTAACAAAGACAAATAGGGAAAATAAAAACGTAAAGTATAATATTATACAATTATAGTCTTTTGTTGAGGTCAATACGAGTTTTTATGGACCTTAAAAACGATATTCACCGAAGCCTTTAGGCTGAGGTGAATATTGATTTCTAAGGTCAATAAAAACTCGTATTAACCGATACAAAAGACTGTAATTGTTTTATTACATTAAAATGAAAAGTGAAAGTGAAACCAAGTCAATATGAAATTAATCACTTCATTATGACGTCATACATAATGCAATGGAAAACGAAAGTGAAACCAAGTCAATACGAGTTTTAATCAAACAATATCAAATTTTACGGAATGTCAACTGACAGCATGATAGCCAATCAAATTGTTTAAATAAAATCATTATGTAATAAATATATATATGCATAGTGCCTCTTGGTTCCACAAATTTGGGTATTATTTTATGAATCTATTCCTTTAACCAGTCATCTTGATTCTGTTGGTTAAAAACGTAGATATATAATTTATTGCACATGATGCTTTTCTGAAATAATGTTGATAATGTACACTAAAAGACAAAAGATCGGAAAGCCAAATAAGCTTTGGCAAGCAAGAAACTAAAATTGTTTAAACAGAATAGCCAAAGTCGACTAGGGTCACCTATGCCAGAGAAGGGGAACCTTAGTTTTAATAATAATTACATTATTTAAGAACTGTTTTCAATAATAATATACATAGTGCACGAATAGTCGCACATGAAAAGTGTAACAAAGGAAACTGTTACAAATATGAATAGTTTAAATGTTTTACCCTTTTGGTATCTTTAAATTCTTCTTAAATGTAATATGTAAACATCAGATACCAAGAATTGCAAATAAAATTTCTTCAATTATTTTTAATCCAGGGACAGACACTGGCAACTGTGGACACACAAGACACAGGACGAAGACAAACAAAACAAACAACACAGTAAACTATAACGAATAGCAAAACAGATCCCACTAAATACACAACACAGAAAACTAAAACGATCAGCAACACAGATCCCATTAAATACACAACACAGAAAACTAAAACGATCAGCAACACAGATCCCACTAAATACACAACACAGAAAACTAAAACGATCAGCAACACAGATCCCACTAAATACACAACACAGAAAACTAAAACGATCAGCAACACAGATCCCACTAAATACACAACACAGAAAACTAAAACGATCAGCAACACAGATCCCACTAAATACACAACACAGAAAACTAAAACGATCAGCAACACAGATCCCACTAAATACAAAACACCGAAAACTATAAAGACGAGCAACACAGGTCCCACTAAATACACAACACAGAAAACTAAAACGATCAGCAACACAGATCCCACTAAATACACAACACAGAAAACTAAAACGATCAGCAACACAGATCCCACTAAATACACAACACAGAAAACTAAAACGATCAGCAACACAGATCCCACTAAATACACAACACAGAAAACTAAAACGATTAACAACACAGATCCCACTAAATACACAACACAGAAAACTATAACGATGAGCAACACAGATCCCACTAAATACACAACACAGAAAACTATAACGATGAGCAACACAGATCCCACTAAATACACAACACAGAAAACTAAAACGATCAGCAACACAGATCCCACTAAATACACAACACAGAAAACTAAAACGATCAGCAACACATATCCCACTAAATACACAACACAGAAAACTAAAACGATGAGCAACACAGATCCCACTAAATATACAACACAGAAAACTATAACGATGAGCAACACAGATCCCACTAAATACACAACACAGAAAACTATAACGATGAGCAACACATATCCCACTAAATACACAACACAGAAAACTAAAACGATCAGCAACACAGATCCCACTAAATACACCACACAGAAAACTATACCGATGAGCAACACAGATCCCACTAAACACACAACACAGATCCCACTAAACACACAACACAGAAAACTAAAACGATCAGCAACACAGATCCCACTAAATACACAACACAGTAAACTATAATGATGAGCAACACAGATCCCACTAAATACACAACACAAAACTAAAACGATGAGCAACACAGATCCCACTAAATACACAACACAAAACTAAAACGATGAGCAACACAGATCCCACTAAATACACCACACAGAAAACTATAACGATGAACAACACAGATCCCACTAAATACACAACACAGAAAATTAAAACGATCAGCAACACAGATCCCACTAAATACACAACACAGTAAACTATAACGATGAGCAACACAGATCCCACTAAATGCACAACACAAAACTAAAACGATGAGCAACACAGATCCCACTAAATACACAACACAAAACTAAAACGATCAGCAACACATATCCCACTAAATACACAACACAGAAAACTAAAACGATGAGCAACACAGATCCCACTAAATACACAACACAAAACTAAAACGATCAGCAACACAGATCCCACTAAATACACAACACAGAAAACTAAAACGATGAGCAACACAGATCCCACTAAATACACAACACAAAACTAAAACGATGAGCAACACAGATTCCACTAAATACACAACACAGAAAACTAAAACGATCAGCAACAAAGATCCCACTAAATACACAACACAGAAAACTAAAACGATCAGCAACACAGATCTCACTAAATACACAACACAAAACTAAAACGATGAGCAACACAGATCCCACTAAATACACAACACAGAAAACTAAAACGATCAGCAACACAGATCCCACTAAATACACAACACAGAAAACTAAAACGATCAGCAACACAGATCCCACTAAATACACAACACAGTAAACTATAACGATTATCAACACAGATCCTACTAAATACAAAACACAGAAAACTATAAAGATGAGCAACACGGACCCCACTAAACATTGCTGAAAAAGAAATTTGAATGTCCCTAAGAGCACAGACTTTGCTCATCCTGTAATATCTAGTAGAATACGAAAAACATGTTTTATTGGAATGCTCAAACAATTTAAATTTAAAAAATACTATGTAGTAATTATATTCAAAACAGCTTATATAGAGGATGGTTCCCTTAATTTTAATACTATGAGAATCAAATGAACAAATTATATGCATTATCTCTCCATCAACACAAAAGTAAGTTGCAAAGTCAGGTTCCTTTATTAAACAGTTATTGATACTTAGGACAGGGTCATTTGAACTTTATTAATATTGTGTCTTTGTTTTGTTTGTTAACTAGCATTGTATATTTAAAATAACGGCAGCTTTGACGGACGAGACAGACATTATCGCTAGTAACACAGCGAGTCCGATATAACAAACTGTGATACTAGTGGTAATATATGTCGAGACCTAACAAATGACGTTATGATTTTTAACGGTATTAAACGTCATAATGTGACGTCACACTCAAATATTTTTCAGTACCAGAGTAAGTCCGTTCATACTTACAATATCACTGAATGAAATCAAAGGAAAAATGTCCAATTCACCGATAAATATGTTATAGAGTCAAACCTCTTTTATATGAACTTCCAACAAAACATTGAAATAATGTCACATAAGACAGGTGGTCGCTAGATTCAGGTATGATTAATATGAAATGCACTGTGCATGGAAATCAAATTAATGTAACATAATACAAGCTATCACTCAATAGAGGTGGTCACTCAAAGCAGGTTCACTCAATAGAAGTGGTCACTCAAAGCAGGGTCACTCAAAGCAGGTTCACTCAATAGAGGTGGTCACTCAAAGCAGGTTCACTCAATAGAGGTGGTCACTCAAAGCAGGTTCACTCAATATAGGTGGTCACTCAAAGCAGGTTCACTCAATAGAGGCGGTCACTCAACATAGGTGGTCACTCAAAACAGGTTCACTCAATATAGGTGGTCACTCAAAGCAGGTTCACTCAATAGAGGTGGTCACTCAAAGCAGGCTTGACTGTATGTCACAAATCATTATTGATTTAAAGCAATAGAGTTTAATTTGATTTCGTTATTACGTACTGTTACTTAGTACAGCTTTAGAAACCTAGACATACAGCAATTAGCACGCCATTATATACTTATGTTACAAGTAAATAGTATATTATGTCTAGTATGGTCCTGATAATATGGCGGGAATATAATTGATGGTTTATATAGCTAACGTCAACGATTGATTTGTTTACTTGATAACATCTTATTAAATATTATTATCATTTCGATTGACTGAATAATATCAAGTACCCGATATTCAGCTATACCGAGGACGATAACAAGTTTGATATTCCACTCTAAAGGTCGGGTTGATGATCTCCCAATTTTACATGTCTTGTCGGCGATAACAAGTCTGATATTCCACTATAAGGGTCGGATTGATGATATCTCAATTTTACATGTCTTGTCGGCGATAACAGGTGTGATATTCCACTCTAAGGGTCGGGTTGATGACATCTCAATTTTACATATCTTGTGATGATCTCTCAATCTTACATGCCTTGTCAGCGATAACAGGTCTGATATTCCACTCTAAGGATCAGGTTGATGATCTCTCAATTTTACATGTCTTGTCGGCGATAACAAGTATAATATTCCACTCTAAGGGTCGGGTTGCTGATATCTCAATGTTACATGTCTTGTGATGATCTCTCAATTTTACAGGTCTTGTCGGCGATAACAGGTCTAATATTCCACTCTAAGGATCAGGTTGATGATCTCTCAATTGTACATGTCTTGTCGGCGATAACAAAAATGATATTCCACTATAAGGGTCGGGTTGATGATATCTCAATTTTACATGTCTTGTGATGATCTCTCAATTTTACATGTTTTGTCAGCGATAACAAGTATAATATTCCACTCTAAGGATCAGGTTGATGATCTCTCAATTTTACATGTCTTGTCGGCGATAACAAGTATAATATTTCACTCTAAAGGTCGGGTTGATGATATCTCAATTTTACATCTCTTGTGATGATCTCTCAATCTTACATGCCTTGTCAGCGATAACAGGTCTGATATTCCACTCTAAGGATCAGGTTGATGATCTATCAATTTTAAATGTCTTGTCGGCGATAACAGGTCTGATATTCCACTGTAAGGATCAGGTTGATAATCTCTCAATTTTACATGTCTTGTCGGCAATAACAAGTATAATATTTCACTCTAAGGGTCGGGTTGCTGATATCTCAGTGTTACAGGTCTAATATTCCACTCTAAGGATCGGGTTGATGATATCTCAATTTTACATGTCTTGTGATGATCTCTCAATTTACATGTCTTGTCGGCGATAACAAGTATAGTATTATACTCTAAAGGTCGGGTTGATGATCTCTCAATTTTACATGTCTTGTTGGCGATAACAAATATAGTATTCCACTCTAAAGGTCGGGTTGATGATCTCTCAATTTTACATGTCTTGTCGGCGATAACAGGTCTGATATTCCACTGTAAGGATCAGGTTGATGATATCTCAATTTTAAATGACTTGTCGGCGATAACAGGTCTGATATTCCACTGTAAGGATCAGGTTGATGATCTCTCAATTTTACATGTTTTGTCAGCGATAACAAGTATAATATTCCATTCTAAGGATCAGGTTGATGATCTCTCAATTTTACATGTCTTGTCGGCGATAACAGGTCTGATATTCCACTCTAAGGATCAGGTTGATGATCTCTCAATTTTACATGTCTTGTCAGCGATAACAAGTATAATATTCCACTCTAAGGGTCGGGTTGCTGATATCTCAATGTTACATGTCTTGTGATGATCTCTCAATTTTACAGGTCTTGTCGGCGATAACAGGTCTAATATTCCACCCTAAGGATCGGGTTGATGCTATCTCAATATTACATGTCTTGTGATGATCTCTCAATTTTACATGTTTTGTCAGCGATAACAAGTATAATATTCCATTCTAAGGATCAGGTTGATGATCTCTCAATTTTACATGTCTTGTCGGCGATAACAGGTCTGATATTCCACTCTAAGGATCAGGTTGATGATCTCTCAATTTTACATGTCTTGTCAGCGATAACAAGTATAATATTCCACTCTAAGGGTCGGGTTGCTGATATCTCAATGTTACATGTCTCGTGATGATCTCTCAATTTTACAGGTCTTGTCGGCGATAACAGGTCTAATATTCCACCATAAGGTTCTGGTTGATGCTATCTCAATATTACATGTCTTGTGATGATCTCTCAATTGACATGTCTTGTCGGCGATAGCAGGTCTGATATTCCACTCTAAAGATCAGGTTGATGATCTCTCAATTTTACATGTCTTGTCGGCGATAACAAAAATGATATTCCACTATAAGGGTCGGGTTGATGATATCTCAATTTTACTTGTCTTGTGATGATCTCTCAATTTTACATGTTTTGTCAGCGATAACAAGTATAATATTCCACTCTAAGGATCAGGTTGATGATCTCTCAATTTTACATGTCTTGTCGGCGATAACAGGTCTGATATTCCACTCTAAGGATCAGGTTGATGATCTCTCAATTTTACATGTCTTGTCAGCGATAACAAGTATAATATTCCACTCTAAGGGTCGGGTTGCTGATATCTCAATGTTACATGTCTTGTGATGATCTCTCAATTTTACAGGTCTTGTCGGCGATAACAGGTCTAATATTCCACCCTAAGGATCGGGTTGATGCTATCTCAATATTACATGTCTTGTGATGATCTCTCAATTTTACATGTTTTGTCAGCGATAACAAGTATAATATTCCATTCTAAGGATCAGGTTGATGATCTCTCAATTTTACATGTCTTGTCGGCGATAACAGGTCTGATATTCCACTCTAAGGATCAGGTTGATGATCTCTCAATTTTCATGTCTTGTCAGCGATAACAAGTATAATATTCCACTCTAAGGGTCGGGTTGCTGATATCTCAATGTTACATGTCTCGTGATGATCTCTCAATTTTACAGGTCTTGTCGGCGATAACAGGTCTAATATTCCACCATAAGGATCGGGTTGATGCTATCTCAATATTACATGTCTTGTGATGATCTCTCAATTTACATGTCTTGTCGGCGATAGCAGGTCTGATATTCCACTCTAAAGATCAGGTTGATGATCTCTCAATTTTACTTGTCTTGTGATGATCTCTCAATTTTACATGTTTTGTCAGCGATAACAAGTATAATATTCCACTGTAAGGATCAGGTTGATGATCTCTCAATTTTACATGTCTTGTCGGCGATAACAAGTATAATATTCCACTCTAAAGGTCGGGTTCATGATCTCTCAATTTTACATATCTTGTCGGCGATAACAAGTATAATATTCCACTCTAAAGGTCGGGTTGATGATCTCTCAATTTTACATATCTTGTCGGCGATGACAGGTGTGATATTCCATTCTAAAGGTCGGGTTGATGATCTCTCAATGTCACATGTCTTGTCGGCGATAACAAGTATAATATTCCACTCTAAAGGTCGGGTTGATGATCTCTCAATGTTACATGTCTTGTCGGTGATAACAAGTATAATATTCCACTCTAAAGGTCGGGTTGATGATCTCTTAATTGTACATGTCTTGTCGGCGATAACAGGTCTGATATTCCACTGTAAGGATAAGGTTGATGATCTCTCAATTTTACATGTCTTGTCGGCAATAACAGGTCTGATATTCCACTGTAAGGATCAGGTTGATGATCTCTCAATTTTACATGTCTTGTCGGCGATAACAGGTCTGATATTCCACTGTCAGGATCAGGTTGATGATCTCTCAATTTTACATGTCTTGTCGGCGATAACAGGTCTGATATTCCACTGTAAGGATCAGGTTGATGATCTCTCAATTTTACATGTCTTGTCAGCGATAACAGGTCTGATATTCCACTGTAAGGATCAGGTTGATGATCTCTCAATTTTACATGTCTTGTCAGCGATAACAGGTCTGATATTCCACTGTAAGGATCAGGTTGATGATCTCTCAATTTTACATGTCTTGTTGGCGATAACAAGTATAATATTCCACTCTAAAGGTCGGGTTGATGATCTCTCAATTTTACATGTCTTGTCGGCGATAACAGGTCTGATATTGCACTGTTAGGATCAGGTTGATGATCTCTCAATTTTACAGGTATTGTCGGCGACAACAAGTATGATATTCCACTGTAAGGATCAGGTTGATGATCTCAATTTTACATGTCTTGTCGGCGATAACAAGTATGATATTCCACTGTAAGGATCAGGTTGATGATCTCTCAATTTTACAGGTCTTGTCGGCGATAACAAGTATGATATTCCACTGTAAGGATCAGGTTGATGATCTCTCAATTTTACATGTCTTGTCGGCGATAACAAGTATGATATTCCACTGTAAGGATCAGGTTGATGATCTCTCAATTTTACATGTCTTGTCGGCGATAACAAGTATAATATTCCACTCTAAAGGTCGGGTTGATGATCTCTCAATTTTACATGTCTTGTCGGCGATAACAGGTCTGATATTCCACTGTAAGGATCAGGTTGATGATCTCTCAATGTTACATGTCTTGTCAACGATAACAGGTCTGATATTCCACTGTAAGGATCAGGTTGGTGATCTCTCAATTCTAGATGTCTTGTCAGCGATAATAGGTCTGATATTCCACTCTAAGGGTCGGGTTGATGATCTCTCAATGTTACATGTCTTGTCAGCGATAACAGGTCTGATATTCCACTGTAAGGATCAGGTTGGTGATCTCTCAATTCTACATGTCTTGTCAGCGATAACAGGTCTGATATTCCACTCTAATGGTCGGGTTGATGATCTCTCAATGTCACATGTCTTGTCAGCGATAACAAGTATAATATTCCACTCTAAGGATCAGGTTGATGATCTCTCAATATTACATGTCTTGTCGGCGATTAAAAATATAATATTCCACTCTAAAGGTCGGGTTGATGATCTCTCAATTTTACATGTCTTGTCGGCGATAACAAGTATAATATTCCACTCTAAAGGTCGGGTTGATGATCTCTCAATTTTACATGTCTTGTCGGCGATAACAAGTATAACATTCCACTCTAAAGGATCAGGTTGATGATCTCTCAATGTTACATGTCTTGTCGGCGATAACAGGTCTAATATTCCACTCTAAAGGTCGGGTTGATGATCTCTCAATTTTACCTGTCTTGCCGTCGTCCCCTGCTCATTGGGCGTGAAATAAAACAGCACGCATCAGAAACATCACGCATCAGATCGCAATCAGCTACTATATATTAGGCATTGTCCTTTGGCATGTTACAAGACACCATTTTTCAGACCTTCCATGAACGAATCATACAAAAAAGTGTAACCTCTTTTTTATTTTGACGGTGCAATCTTCCCACAAATGACTCGCCTTTTTACCAACACCATTTATTAAATCTCCTAATAGAGCCAAAATAATTACAATATGAATAAGGGTAATAACAAAATTACCGAACTCCGAACAATCTAACAAAGGGAAAGTCAAAACTCATAAGTGTATATAAACAGACAAAATCAGTCAACAACCGGAAAACTGTGAAAACCTTAATGACCCTGACTTGGTACAGGCATTTCTAAAGAAATGGTGGGTTGAATCAGATATTAAAGCGCCAAACCTCCCCATTTCATTACAGCTTAAAGTCTCCGGCTGTCACTATAACAGTATTTACAACAATACAAACGCTAATAGGAGAAGCACAATGAATATTCCGAATTTTAATATATTTTGCCAACAATGAAAATTGTGCAACAGTCCCCATAACGTATAGCATTCTATTTTATATATCATCATTGTTTGGAACTCTAAACTATACCTTTATATATTTTTGTATAAACTGGACACCCCGGTGCAACATTCCGAATACGGTACATCTGAGCATTAACACCAAGGTAGGCATATGGACTAATAATTCAGTGGGTGGTATCAGAGTGTAGTAAAATCCGTGAATCCACTTCCTCCAGGACCTATTCATGTCTCCATGGACATTACATATGCTTATATGAAATTAATCTGTAATTATATGAGCAATATAGAAAAACATATTTTGACACTACCCTCTATCAACCAATGTTTTTGGTAAGATTCACTGAGGATGTTGACATAAAGCGGGACCAATCCGAAGATGAACTTCTATATGCCCATCATATAATTTTTTGAATCCAAAATAACATTTCGGGACACCACCACTTTATTTTCAGACGGAATCATGTCATATATATATATACTGCAAAACACTGCCAAATATCAATATCTTTCCCCCACAAGGATGTCCTCATATATACATATAGACACTATAACTAAGTGTATCCCCTATATCACTTCGGGTTAAGCAAATCTATTCGAATGATGAAACCACCAGCACATGTTCAAATTAACTCAGAATGCATTTAAACAGCGAGCGATAAAGTCACAAGAAAATTGATCAGGATTTTTCTCATGCTGACACAAGTCAACTATTAGAGAGAAAACAAAATCATTAGAACAAAGCTGGTGCCTACATGCCACCCATTGACAACATCCTAAACTTAAAAAATATTTCGCCAGCCTCCTGTATTAGCCTGCAGAAGACCCAATTTGGTGAGAGTTGATATTGCTTTAGACTCCATACATCTCGTCAGTTGGACTTTGATATGGTTGTGAAACAAATGTTGCATGACATATCGACAGATACAACATACGAATAATTTGCTTTGCAATTTCAGTTGCAAAACAATCAAGAAAATATCAACATCGTATATTTTCTACAGTGTAGTCACAGTCACTGTGGATCTTACATTATATGCAGTATTTTTGGAGTCAGAACAACCTTTCCACAATTGACAAACGGAGTGATTATGACCAAAGTCATACCTTCAATTTAATCGTTAAGATCGACTAATTACAGTAATGAAAATCTTACATTATTCCATTTGCTTTTCAATATTTTACCCTTTATCGGTAACCCACTGTTGATCGCGCACCGATACTCTCCACAAGTGAATTAATTCAACTGAAAACGGTCGTTTCATTTTTGTTTCGTAACGGATTATGGGTAACCATGAAATCGATTATTCAGAGGTTTCCATAACAGCACAGAATCACTCAAATTTTCCTATTGCACGGGTTGAACATATTATGGCAGAAATTTAAACGATCTTACAAATCGATATACTTTCAAGGACGATAACTCATGAGTAATTGCGATCTGTGGATCTCTTATCATATCATTTCAATTTACACAAAAATCTTCCCCTTTAAAAAAAATCTTTGATTTGATAGGCTGTAAAACAGTGCGATGTGATTAATCAAAATGTTTTAGAATTATTCAAGAATAAGTCACGACTACGAAGATTTCTGTCAGTTGACCCACGGGTGATCAGGAGAATATTGGCGCGTGGTCAGTTGTGGGCTACCGGTAATAGCTGTTGTCCTGTTTTTATCTTTGTTTATTTATGGAAAATGCCATGCTCACTATGCATGTCACAGGACAACATGCAACAGCTCTTATTATTTTCTTGTACATTTGTACTTGTATTTGTAAATATCCTCATTCGCGTGATTAAACAAAACCAAACGAACTGTTTTTATAAAAAAAAATGACGATCGCGGGTAACAATCCTATTGTTACTCGCCAGACATTCCATTTTTCACGTACAAGGAAGACAACTGTGTAATTCGTCTGCAAAAATCAGCAATGGTCATCTAGCCTGTTCAAGAGACACCAGAGGAAAAAATTTAGAATCCCAAGGTGCAGTGATAAGAACAATGCCAAAATATTAAATGGAAGGAAAACAATCTTATAGTATTAACCTGACAATCTCTTCCACATTTTTTTAAAAGATATATGAAAGAGATTGTCAGACTGGTAATGCTTTTTGTGGTTAGGGACGTAGAAAACGACAAGCTGTCGGCTCTGATGGTATTGGTATTTTCTCAAAATAAATTGCTTGTTTCATATAAGATATGTGTTGCTACTGTGGATAAAAATAACAAAACCTTTATGACCTCATCCGGTAGATATTCAGATTCGTCAACCCATAAAACAGTGTGGTACCTCGGGCAAACCAGTAGGAAACAATCGCTCTCGGGTTGACAAATCTGAATTTGTACCTCAAATGAGGGCAATAATTGTATGATATGCTAGGATTGGTCGTTGGTGCTCCGTTGAAACGTAAAATTTAAAGAATTCTCAAGAAATATTTTTATTAGAAAAATACTGTTACAATGGAATTGATTGTCATAAATATTTTTCATACAAATGATATGATATTGATGGTTTATGGTGCTTAACGCCACTTTCAACAATATTTCAGTTACATCGTGGCGGTCAGTTTTATTGGTGGAGGAAACCGGAGTACCCAGAAAATATATGATATTCAGTGGTACTTTCATCGTGATATATGAGGACATTCTTGTGGGGGAAAGATATTGATATTTGTCAGTGTTTGAAGTATAGTGGTGGTGTGCCGAAATGTTATTTTGGATTCATAAAATTGTATGATGGGCATTTAGAAGTTCCCGCTTTATGTCAGCATCCTCAGTGAATCTAACCATAAACATTGGTTGATAGAGGGAAGTGTCAAAATATGTTTTTCTATATTGCTCATATAATTACAGATTAATTTCATATAAGCATATGTAATGTCCATGGAGACATGAATAGATCCTGGAAGAAGTGGATTCACGGATTTTACTACACTCTGATACCACCCACTGAATGATTAGTCCATATGCATACATTGGTTTTAATGCTCAGCGAACTTTACCTCTAACGGAGACTATTTCCTTCTAATTAACGGGACAGCTATGAGGACAAAGATGACGCCTATAACAATTATATATAGCTCGGATGAATAGACACATATTTCACCACCAAAATACTCTTTTCCGCAAATCATTTATATGTATATTCTTAGTATGTTGTTAATACAAGTCCATATTCTAATTTGCACCCCACTAAAGCTTAGATTATAAAAATTCGCCCACCAATAACCGAGTTCTTCTTCATTTCCAGTTTTACGTGATTTTCACTACAAAATCACCTATTTCACCCCAAAATACCCTTTTCCGCAAATTATATTTATGCATATTTTTAGTATGCTGTTAATACAAGTCCATATTCTTGCGTTGCAATTAGTTGCAGGTTGAGCAATTTTTTGGGCTAAATTGACTAGACTACAAGTCGCAGGACAAAGAAAAACAAAACATAGATACACAACACAACATCGAAAACTAACAGACCGTCAAAAAACCGGTGGTGAACCATGATGCTAACGAATGATTATCACTTCCTGCTTCTTATAAGATGCCCGTTATGTTACTCATGGTCAAGATTTGTAAAAGTCGTATCGGTGATAGAGGATGAAATGTATCTACATCAAAGGGAAAAGATCCATTGTCATTTGTAATATTTGCCCCAGATCAATCATTTTGTAATATTTGCCCCAGATCAATCATTTTGAAATCAACATCGGTGGTCTAACATGGTTATCGTGCGATGGGTCGGGATTTCCAGCCCAGGTCGGATCAAACATGGTATTTGCTGCTTCTCCGATAAGCATACAGCATTAAGTAGTAAGAGCAAAGATTATATAGTTGGTTCGACTTCAGAATAATATGTGCGAGTGAAGCGACATGTCAACATGTGTACTGTTGTTTTAGTAGGCTAGCACTATAAACGTTCATCTAAAGTAACGTGTTTGTCTATTGCAAAACAAACATCACTGCCATCTCATCACAAAACAACTTGTTCTCGCCATGAGGATAACCGACTTCAAGTTAAACAAACCTCACTCGTTCGCTTGCTGACTCAAGAAGTAACTCGTTCTCGCAATGATTACTACCGACTTCAGGTAAACAAATCTCATTCGTTCGCTACCTCACTCAAAAAGTAACTTGTTATCGCTATGATGACTATCGACTTCAAGTTAAACGACACTCACTCGTTCGCTTGCCGACTAAAGAAGTAAATTGTTCTCGCCATGATGATTACAGATTTGAACAAAAACAAAACCCATTCGCTCGCTTGCTGACTCAAAAAGTAACTCACTCTCGCCATGATGACTATGACTTGAAGTTAAACAAATCTCACTTGTTCGCTTGCTGACTCAATAAGTAAATTGTTCTCACCATGATGATTACTGACTTGAAATTAAATAAATCTCACTTGTTCGCTTGCTGACTCAATAAGTAAATTGTTCTCACCATGACGATTACCGACTTGAAGTTAAACAAATCTCACTTGTTCGCTTGCTGACTCAATAAGTAAATTGTTCTCACCATGATGATTACCGACTTCAAGTTAAACAAATCTCACTCGTTCGCTTGCTGACTCAATAAGTAAATTGTTCTCACCATGACGATTACCGACTTGAAGTTAAACAAATCTCACTTGTTCGCATGCTGACTCAATAAGTAAATTGTTCTCACCATGACGATTACCGACTTGAAGTTAAACAAATCTCACTTGTTCGCTTACTGACTCAAGAAGTAAATTGTTCTCACCATGACGATTACCGACTTGAAGTTAAACAAATCTCACTTGTTCGCATGCTGACTCAATAAGTAAATTGTTCTCACCATGATGATTACCGACTTGAAGTTAAACAAATCTCACTTGTTCGCTTGCTGACTCAATAAGTAAATTGTTCTCACCATGATGATTACCGACTTGAAGTTAAACAAATCTCATTCGTTCGCTTGCTGACTCAATAAGTAAATTGTTCTCACCATGACGATTACCGACTTGAAGTTAAACAAATCTCACTTGTTCGCTTGCTGACTCAATAAGTAAATTGTTCTCACCATGACGATTACCGACTTCAAGTTAAACAAATCTCACTCGTTCGCTTGCTGACTCAATAAGTAAATTGTTCTCACCATGACGATTACCGACTTGAAGTTAAACAAATCTCACTTGTTCGCATGCTGACTCAATAAGTAAATTGTTTTCACCATGATGATTACCGACTTAGAGTTAAACAAATCTCACTCGTTCGCTTGCTGACTCAATAAGTAAATTGTTCTCACCATGACAATTACCGACTTCAAGTTAAACAAATCTCACTTGTTCGCTTGCTGACTCAATAAGTAAATTGTTCTCACCATGACGATTACCGACTTGAAGTTAAACAAATCTCACTTGTTCGCATGCTGACTCAATAAGTAAATTGTTTTCACCATGATGATTACCGACTTATAGTTAAACAAATCTCACTCGTTCGCTTGCTGACTCAATAAGTAAATTGTTCTCACCATGACGATTACCGACTTCAAGTTAAACAAATCTCACTTGTTCGCTTGCTGACTCAATAAGTAAATTGTTCTCACCATGATGATTACCGACTTCAAGTTAAACAAATCTCACTTGTTCGCTTGCTGACTCAATAAGTAAATTGTTCTCACCATGACGATTACCGACTTGAAGTTAAACAAATCTCACTTGTTCGCATGCTGACTCAATAAGTAAATTGTTCTCACCATGACGATTACCGACTTCAAGTTAAACAAATCTCACTCGTTCGCTTGCTGACTCAATAAGTAAATTGTTCTCACCATGACGATTACCGACTTGAAGTTAAACAAATCTCACTTGTTCGCATGCTGACTCGATAAGTAAATTGTTCTCACCATGACGATTACCGACTTGAAGTTAAACAAATCTCACTTGTTCGCATGCTGACTCAATAAGTAAATTGTTCTCACCATGACGATTACCGACTTCAAGTTAAACAAATCTCACTTGTTCGCTTGCTGACTCAATAAGTATATCATTCTCACCATGATGAATACCGACTTCAAGTTAAACAAATCTCACGTGTTAGCTTGTTGACTCAAGAAGTAAATTGTTCTCACCATGATGATTACAGACTTCAAGTTAAACAAATCTCACTCGTTCGTAAATCAGAATCCGTAAATCGAAGAACAGACAACACAATGGCCAAAAGAAAAAGGACAAACAATGATCTACAAAACATACACATAAAACTAAAGATCGAGTAACACTCACTCGTTCGCTCGTCTACTATTTTTCTTATTTTCTAGTTTATTAAATATCACCTTAAATGCTATACTGGTACTGCTATTTTTATATTTCTATAATTATAATATGTCACAGACAATTTGTAGCCTTATATTATAAATACGTAATAACAATTTATACAATGTTCGTCATCTGTTATAAAGATTGTACGGAAACACACAATTAAATGTCGATACATTTACATATAAAACACAGAATTATATATTAACTATGGAAAGCCATTAATATCTCAGCGTTTTTTTATTACAGATTCTGCTTGTATAAATAAATCACCGTGTTTGTATAATAAATGGTCCATTACGATCGGTAAACATTTTCTGTCGCGTTATATGAGTTTTACTATTTAGATAGATCCACGTAACTATACACATATATAAACATGAATTTATACGTAACCAGACAAGGATTAATTTCCCTGCCCATACGGCTAGGTCATGTTACGATCAATTATTTGTAAGGCCTTTGTATTGATACGTAACATTCTAATTAATACAGAGACATTACAAATATTCCTCAATACACAAGGGTATCAAATATGTATTTGTCGTTATGTTGAATAATAGTGGATTCCTAACAAATCAAATTATCTATTTACATAGTTTCATTCCAATGATTACTAACAAATGTGGAACGTTGATCTGCCATTTTATGTTGTCTTTTTATTATTATTTTTGTTCTCCATTTGAAAGCTTCAGTATAGCATTCGAAAGAGGAGGCAAATGTGACATAGATGAATTGGATCTATATCTGAAGAACGTACAAATGTACATGTTTTGTTGTTTTTTTTTTCCATTTGAACGCCTCAGCATTTGAACGAGGAGGTAAATGTTACCTAGACGCACTGAATCTATGTCTGAAGAACGTACAGGTTGATTTTGACCACTGGTTCAGTCAGTGTCTGTGTATGTCGGCGATAAATTGCTCCAATTAAAATAACAAGTGCGGATTGGCCTCTATTTCTAACACAGTAAATTCATTACAGATTGTCCTAATTTAATGGGTAATTTTCCTAGCTGAAATATATAGTTCATTGGCTATTTCTTCTTATAATTATGGTCCGTAGACTTATTTTATTAATGACTTTATTACGTCTTGATCAATTTCAAACCAGGAATTACTGTACTGTAACACGTGTGCCGCGATATAAATTGTAATTTCTCATTCACGAATTTACAATATATCATTTATTCTCTATTACGTAATTCAGTTCTGGTTAGAGAAAACCTCATTGTTATAGTCTTTGATTAAGCTTCAAAATGCCATCACCCAGTGTCTATTTTTTCCTCTTTTTTTTTTGCTCTGTTATCTTAGACTAAACCCCTTTTCAAAAAGCCCCAAAGCAATTAACACCAATTCTTCATTGCTCCGACAGAATTTCAGTTTGTTACGCTATGCTGTGCACTAATCCGAAAGAAATTACACCCACAGTGTGGTATCAGACTGATAAACCACTCGCGAAACGTGTGAAATGTTGACCGAGTATTATCTTTACACGTAAAAGATAACCCACAAATGAACAATAGTTTGATAGTTGTCGTTTTTGGGGTTTTTTTAACAGTAACACGCCGGGTGTCACTAGTGGGACAGGAACTGCTTACCCTTCCGGAGCACTTGAGTTCACCAGTCAGATTTTAGTTTTGTTCGTGTTGCTCAAAATGTAGCGTTTAGTCGACCATTGTTAGTCTTTTTTCTTTCTTTTTTCTCTTGTCTTGTTTACCCCTCTACGATTTACGTCTTTGGTATATCGTTAAACTTGTCTAAACATAGATTGGAAGATGAGTATGAGGGTGGGTTCTGTTTTACTGCATTTAGAAAACAATACAGAAATGTTTCAGATCTCAAAACTTTACACTATATATTATATACAGTGAATAATAACATTATTGTAATAAATTAGAAAATATATATATAAGTAATATTGTGGAGGTCAGTTTTACTGACGGATATCCAGCGCCGCATTTAGGACAAATGAGGCCCTGTGCTAGTTAAGTTATGAGGCCCCTTACTTGGGCCCTGAAGGAGGTAGATCCGGTAGGCCTACACAAGCAGTCAGGCATACATGCTCAGGAATTTTAGGAATAGTTAAAATATTACGCCTTCAAATTTGAAATTGCACCACAGAAGCAAGATGGGCCTCCCTCGCCAACGGGGCCCTGTGCTTAAGCACACCAAAACACAATGGTAAATCCGGCACTGCGGATATTGGAGTACCCGGGTGGTGGATTTAGCATACTTCAGTAAGTCAATGATAAGCTATTTCACATACAGATGCATCGAATACACCCCACAGCGAGTAGAATCAGAATCGAACCGGATCTTAAAACCGCACCTTGCATCCGTCACCTAGCAGATCGACACATTGTTCGGTAATATGCTGCTATTAAGAGGGAACACCGGTCAATGCCCGTATGGCCAGTCCGCCTCTACATATGACTTCCAAATCACGGTAGTTGGTGATGATAGACACCGTGCACAGACAGGTGTAAATCATATTACTACACCCCCCTTTTTTTCCCCAACTGACAGCCAGTGCACGATTGATACTCGAACATTTTTTCTTAATTTAATTTTCAATTAATTCATACATAAACATCTTGAAGAAAATTATTAATATTATAAAATGCATGTAAATTCGGTATTCTGGCTAATTTGACAATAGGGACAATTCCGCCACCGGTTACAAAAATCTTGTTTTTTTTCCGATGCGTATTGAAAAATAAATAAATATGGTAAAATATTCTATAAATACGTACCTTATCTGTCGTGTCTCTCAATAACACCGGCAGCAGTTGTCTGTCACTATCATTCAGTCGTCTGCAGTTAACACTTCCGGTTATCTATGGATTAATACTCTCTAAACACAAACATGATTTTCCATTTCAAAGCAGGGGATACCTGCTTATGACATTGTATAAAGGCTAAGCGATATTCAATTTTTACATCGGTTTGACAACACTCGTAAGCTTTTGTCGACTTAAATAATCAGCGTATCCTCAGATGGAAGGAGAATCAATATGGACTTCAATGATGCTATCGATTTTCACATCTTAATTAAGAAGCGGACGGTAACAGCCTGTCACTGCATCCAGCAATAAATTTGGTTAATAATTTTAATGTAATTGGATCCTTGTATTAAATTTGTTTTTTTTCATTATTTATTTGTTGTGTTTTAATATTACGCTATTTTTAATCATGTCCTTGAAATCCAGATGTCGTATGTTAACCCACGTATTTACAGCGACAGATAGACGAACTTTATAGTTTTAACTTTTTAATTTGTTGGAATCCCTTTTTCGCATTGCATGCAAATACAATAAGTTTGTACATACAATAATAATAAGAATAAACAAAACACGCACACGCAAATATATCTATTTTTTATAGGTATTTTTATAACCGCATCAGTGGTCTATTGGTTAGCGTGCTCGCCTCGAGTGCGGTAGATCGTGGGTCAAGTTCCGATCGGGTCAATCCAAAGATTATGAAATTGGTATTTGTTGCTTCTCCGCTAAGCACGCAGCATTAAGGAGAAAGACCAAAGATTGGTTGGTTCGGAATCGTGATAATGTGTCTGAGAGGGGTGACATGTCAATCCACGAACTGTTGTTTCATTGAGTTAGCACCATAAATATCCAGCTATGCGTGTTGGTCTAGTACAAAGCAGACTTCATCATCATCATAATCTCATGGACAATTAACTTGTTCTCGCCATGATATAGCTGAAAATTTGCCGAGTTGGCGCTAAACAACAATTACTCACTCACTACTCTTTTTTCAAGACAGGACTTGTAATTCATCCGGGTCATGTCGTAGTCCATTTGTGTCTATGCGTTTGAGGTCCCCATTAATGTAAAGCAATGGAGGGTGTTTTCAACCGTGGGTAGATTTCGATCCCCTCCATATATTCTGAGTCTCTAATCTATTTTTAGGCATAGGAAATACACGATGCGTTATCAGGAGACTGGTAAAACGCTTGTCAAGCCACCGAGGGAGATATTGACAGGTCAACATTACGAAACCTGCAGAAAAAAATAAAAATATTCGTGTGACTACAAACAACCATTTAAAAAAAAACTTCTTAATGGATATCGTTTAGAAGGGAGCTTCAAACTAACATTTCCATATTAGATATTATCAACGATAAATATTCACATATATGATAAACAAGTCGGCATCGATGGCCTGTGAATCTGATTAGTGGATTTTGACATACTAACTGTCAAGGTCACATGACCAAGGGGGTCGAAAACTACCTCCACAAAAATTAATGTGCGGCAGTTTTCGACCCCCTATTTTTTTTTAGATGTATCATCAAGATTTCAATACTATTTGTGGCTAGTTGATTCTGCCGACTCTCAGAATATGATAGACTGCGACAAACCTGTTGTAATGTGGCCTAATATGTCCGTGAAAAAAATTATGACACGGAATCATATAAAATAATATTATTACATCTGGCCATAATTGATCTGATATGATTCCACTGATTGTTGAATTGTCTGGGAATATTTATGTTCCAGCTGATAATAAGCAACATAATTACATTTATAGAAACAAGTACGTAATATAGGGTAGAGGTTTGGTTCCAACAGCTACAGTATATGGGATGTAACTCAAAAAATACAGCAAGGGGGTCGAAAACTGCCTCCCAAAGTTGGAAGATTTGAACAAACTAATGTTCCTTTCAGAATCGTTTTACGGGACCAGTGCATGGTGAAAATCATTGAATGGAGTTTGTACATTAATAATATTTCACTACGTGAGGGCACAATGGAATAATGTCACATGGTTGCACATTTTAATCTTAAGGGGTCGAAAACTGCCTCCATTGCTCTAAATTATCCACTTATCACAATGATGCTTTATATCACATACACACACACAAACTAACGATTTTTGTTTAATACCCCAATTGCTGCCCAAATTACACTTCTGACACCTAGCCCTCTGATGATGGAGTCTGCTTTCAATTAATGACGTTTAATCCAAAGAATAATTGTATATGTATTGTTACTTCTTTCGAGGACATTTGTAAATGTTGTCCCGAGCTGCAGTCCAATTGATCGGAACCGGAAAATACACCCTGAAACCTTGATATATTAAAATAAATGTTAGAGAAGCCCGAATGGGCAATCAAGAATTGAACAGTCCAGAGGCACTGGCAATATTTGACACAAGACACAGAACGAAGGCAAACAAAACAAACAACACACAACCGAAAAGTAAAAAGATCAGCAAGACGGACCCCACCAAAACAATCAGGGTGAACCAAGGTGCTAGCGAAGGAAAGATAAGCAATTCCAGTTTCTTATAAGACACATGTCGTGTTATTCATATAGTCAAACGTCTTCTAAATATGTATATCGCAATAATGATTTATGTCAAATATTTCTATTTTTGATTTTAACGCACGATCTACCACTTTCGGGGAGAACAAGCTAGCTATAACACCACCACGTATGTACGTGACCGTCGTTGAGGAGAGCTAAATATCTATGCAAAGTATATACTCGATCTACAAAATATACACTACAATTTTGTTGGTATTTATTTTCAAAATTATTTTAGTTATATGGACAGTTATACTGATCTTCTCGGTGCAACCGATGGCCTTTGGTACAGAGTCTGGAAAACCAAACACTTAATGTAAATAAACGTTTAAGAAACCGTAGTGGTGATCAAGAATTGACAATCCAGAAAAACTGGCAACATTGGGTACACAAGACACACGAGGACGTGTCGGTACCGGTGTTAGTCTTGTGGTCAGAGGTCAACGACCTGAACCACACAATAATAATAATGGCTGATAATCACACTTCCACAGTAGGTACATCTCCATCAACATATATATGGCGATAAACTCAATTATTGATTATACATGTATGTAGATTTTTCCATTTCTCATTTGATATTTACACACGATAAGTATATGTTATCACCGGGTTTCTAACTAGATTGACATGACGGGTGCCACTAGTGGAGCAGGAATTGCTCTTCATTCCGGCGCACGTGAGTTCACCCCCGATTTTTAGTGGGATTCGTGTTTCTCGATCTTTAGTTTTATAAGTATGGTTTGTAGATCGTTGTTCGTCCATTTTTTTTTTTTTTTTGGCCATTGTGTTGTCTGTTGTATCTCCAAACTCTTCTTATAGTTGATTTGTTTTGTGGGAATGGATTTCTCAGAGCAATCTCGCCTCTAATTCGAAGCCTGAGATGTGAGATGCTATGAGAAATCCATTTCGAGTAAATTATATCAACGATTGTATGTTTATCGAGGATCTGGTGAGATGACGCCAGTGACGTCATTATAGATTCACGTTAATAAAATAGCGACATTTTTATGCTCTGAGAAATCGTAAAGAAAATCAAGATGGTACATATATCTCAGTTGATTGTGAAGTACTGAAAAAAGATGAAAAAATGATTGAATGATTGTTGTTTAATGCCAACTCAGCAATTTTTCAGCTATTTCATGACGAGAACAACTTAATTTTTAATGAGGTCCGCTTTGTACTAGACCAACACGCTTAGCTGGATTTTTATAGTGCTAGCTCACTGAAAAAAATAGTCCGCAGATAGACATGTCACCCAACTCGGACGCGCTATCCTGATTCCGAACCAACCAGTCTTCGTTCTTTCTCCTTAATTATGTGTTTTTTGCGTAGAAGCTTCAAATATCAATTTTATAATCTTTGGTTTGACTCGATCGGGGCTCGAACTCACGATTAACCGTGCTGGAGGTGAACACGCTATCCACTACACCACCGATGCGGTTACCGTCGATTAGATATTGCTCTGAGAAAGCGCAAAGAAATTCAACGATGGTACATATATTTCAGTTGATGGTGAAGTAAAAATAGATGAAAACAATGGTTGGTTTATGGTGTTTAACGCCATTTTCAACAATATTTCAGTTATATCGTGGCGGTCAGTTTTATTGGTGGAAAAAACCAGACTACCCAGAGAAAACCACCGATCTGCCGCAAGTCATTGACAAACTTGTGCATCGAGTACACCTCGACATGAACGGGGTTTGAACTCACAACTTTAGTGGTGATAGGCACTGATTGCACATGTAGTTGTAAATCCAATTACAATAGGATCACGATGACGACGGCCGCGAGCCAAATATGTATGCAAAATATATACCCGATCTACATGGACTTCTCGTCGCATCTCAGACAAGCGTCGCCTCAGATTAGATATTACTCTGAGAAATCGCAAAGAAAATCAACCATGGTACATATATATATCTCAGTGAATGGTGAAGTAAAAATAGATAAAAAAAACTGAGGAGTATGGAAGAAAACATATTTAATTTATATAATCAATAGTAATTGATCGTGACAATGTATCAACGTTAGTCCGTGGTATTACATTGTTCACTCTTTGTATTGATTTCAGGAGTATTGACTTCATCGTGTATCGTATTAGCGAAAAGTTCAAAAACATATTTTGTATGTATATTAATAAAGCTAAGGTCATTATCCCCCCAGACATAAGAAGAGTTTAAAGTTACCAAAGGGGTAATCAATGACTAAATGATAAAGGACAAAAGAACAAACAACGATCTACAAAACATACACATAAAACTAAAGATCGAGTAACACGAACCTCACTAAAAACCTTAGTCGAGGTTGTGGCTATTATGTTTAGGCACGTTGGTACAATGGCTTACTTTTTTTTTCTTTTATTTCTTTTTACAATAGTCAGGATTTTACATAACCCCTACACCACCATCTGACAAAGGTGACTGGTTTTTTTTTTAAATATATACTAATATATAGTACATGTACAATTTGTGACTATTTGGTGGGTTTTTTTAACAAATTTTTTAATTAAATTATAATACACATATAAATTATTTGTGATTTGCTGACATTTTCATTCACTCAACAACACACACACACATTCTTTTCACTCCTCCACTCAATTTTCTCACTTTGTACACTTGTTCCTATTGATACTGATGATAACAAACAAATAATGACAATTAAAGTTATAAATCAGGAAAAACATATTTTAAAGGGCCCCATACAATGGCTTACTTACTGTCAAACGACAATTACAAATTTTTCTTTCCAGAAACCAGAGAGTACCAGAAACGTACTAATTTAGATATCTACTTTTTGTAACATTAATGTATTCTTTTCGTTTGATCTTTTTTATGATTAATATACCAGAATGTAAGCAACAGCCAAGAACTATGAAATAACACACGCAGATACGAGATATTGTATACTTTAATCCTGGACTGTAGTTTTATTGCTTATCATTATGACAATAATCAATCAGAAAAAAAATTGGATATACCCTGATTGCTAGTATTTGCGATGTATCGATTTCAAGGAAAGAGTTGGTTTACCTTTATCGAGTGAATCAAATAGACATTACGTACGATAATGCATCTTATACGGTAACGTTTACCTTTATCGAGTGAATCAAATAGACGTTACGTACGATAATGCATCTTATACGGTAACGTCAAATTTCGACGTTTTAGGACGAAAATTCGGGTATCAAAATCAATGTCGCCTGAATGCGTTTTATTCAGTTGAAGATATATTTATCAATTTGTCTGTCTGTCTCTATTTATGTATGTGTCCCTGTTGCTATCTATTGTTTTGGTTTTCCGGTTTTTATCGATACGATCGAAGGAATGAACGAACCGACGGACAGCTATTCCTAATACTGTATACCCATCGCTTCGCGAGAGGGTAGCATAACAATAATCAAGGTGTAGCTTTTATGATAACATTTCTTTTATTGATTGAATACGTGTATCTAAAGACTGAAGAATGTCAAGATGCAACTCTTCCTGAACAGTAACTGTATCTCCTTCTAATTCAGCACAAATGAAACAGATCGTGGCAGAATAGCACGCGGCAGTTTTCCGAGGACTCAGTTGGAATAAAAATGGTTGGCTTTGTACCCTATCGTAATACCATCCTCTTATAATTCTTGAACCACGATCAGAGGTGCCACTCCAACTA